>CM022944.1:14454330-15048937 GCA_012931725.1 Litsea cubeba | reverse complement strand
ACCAAAACCTAATCCCCTAACTGGCCACATACAGCCTGTTAGGTCACAAGTTTAAAACCAAAATTGATCCCCTAACATTCCGCATACAGCTTGTTGGGTCACACGGTCAAAACCAAATCCGATCCCCTAACCTGCCACATATAGCTTGTTAGGTCACAAGGTCAAAACCCAAATCCACATCCCTGATGTCATCTTCAATACTTTGCCTCGAGATGGTATGTGATCCCTTTCACTACCATAAAATTCCCCTGGAAGCTCAAAAGGTTACAAATACCAAAAGAAAGACTGCTCAAAGACTCTTGGTTAAGTCACAAGCTCTCCTTCACAAAATCTCTTCGAGGCACATCGAGTACAAAAGTTAAGCAATTCGTCGCTGCACCTCTAGGGGACATTTGTTGACACGAAAAATGTCACTTCGCTTCTTCAAGACCCAAAATTCTACATGAAGTCGCAAGATCCGTTAAGACAGCCAAAAGAGGAGTACACAAGAAGTTTCGGGCCATTTCAAAATCATTTGGCCTAACTTCGCTTCTCTAGCAGCTGAAAAAGAGCTCTCGGTGGCGAAAACATCGGAGACACCAAGTCTTCGATCAGAGCCGATGGATGGTCTCAAAATACATCCAAAAGGCTCCACGTCAAGGTTCGAGTCAAACCAACAATGTTTGACCCTACATCAACCCTCGAACAGCTAAATCAAGCCTCTCGGCGGCGAGAACCACCGAGATCATCACGTATCAGATAGAGCACATGGACGGCTTCAAAATGCTTACAAAGGGCTACACGTCAAATTTCAGGTCATTTCGACAAAAATTTGACCATCCTTTGACGCTCGGAAGCCAAATCAGGCCTCTCGGCGGTGAAGCTCCCTGGGACCATGGTTTCCAAGACAGAGCCTATGGATCATCTTAAAATGACTCCAATAGGTTCCCTATCAAATTTCAAGTCAATCGGACATCGGTTGACCGCACATCAAGCTGCGACATCTTCATCGCGACAAAAAACAAGTCTACTGGTGATAGGGCCCCAAACGGTCTCAAAACTCAAACAAAAGCCTATGGTTGGTCTTATTTATTGCTCAGGAGGCTTCACCTCAAATTTCAGGTCATTCCGACATCGTTTGGCCCAGTTTCAGCTTCTGACGGAAAATCGGCAGCTCTGCGCGACAAAAGCTTCGGCTTTCTTAGAAAATTGGAAACTTTGCAAAATAAAATGCAAGGATTCTCATCAGGTTTTCTACAGGGAAATCAGGCCAATAAATGATAAAAAATGTCAAGGAAAAACACAGAAGAAAAGAGAATCGAAAAACAGCAAAAACGGACACAAAACGGGACAAAAGGGGGAAAACCCCCCAGGGTCGCCGGCGACCCAGGGGCCCGGGATCGCCGGCGACCCTGGGGCCCGGGATCGCCCGGTGGGCCCCGAAAACCCTGTTTTTCACCGTTTTTTCGCGATTCGAAGCGTCCAGCCTCTGGTAATTTCCAAAATTCATACTTTTGAGACACCAAATTCTCTAACATCCGTCAAAATAACGGGTTAATCATCAAGAGTATCAAAATCAGCATTGATCGCCAACCGGTCAACCAAAAAAGTGTGCTTTCTACCCGACTGATCGAGAAATCGACAGGACAGATGGCACCGACCCGCTGTTGGCAAACAATACCTGAAGTTACATGGTCATCCAATGTCGATCTACATGAAGATCCATCGATGATCATCGCCAGAAGAATTCCAAAAGACCCGGCACGGCCCGCGACTCTTCAACTGCTCGGCGACCACTTAATGCGATTAATTGACTAGCTTTATTACAGTCATTAATCCATTTCTTTGGACGGCCCAATCAGAAGCAAGCATTCGGGAGTTACAAGTCAAGAGATTCATGGCATTTAACCCATGAAACTCCTCCCATCATGGCGATTAAAGGCGATTAAATGCCCTCAATCTCCTCCGGCCAATCAGAAGCCAAGAAAAAGGAGTTACAAAATAAACAAAATCAATTTTGTAACTCCTCCCATTATGCGGCTTAATGACAATAAAAGCCCATAAACCCACCTAAAAGGCTACCTAAAAGCCTATAAATAGGAGGGCTCTCCAAGAAGAAAAAAAATCAACAAAGATCAGAAACATCAGAGAAAAAAGCACAAGCACACAGACAGAAATCCAGAGAAAGGAAAAAGAGAGAAAACTCTGCGGAAGTTCTACACCGACCACCGCAACAAGGTGACAAAAGTCCCTTGGGGGGTACCCCCCCCCAAGGTCCTTGCCTTCTCCTCCTGCCTCCAATGGCTTAGATATGGCTTTTCAGCCCGTCTACTCGGCTTTTTATTGGACATAGGACCTCCTTTTGGTCTTTGTCCTCTAAAAACCCGAGGTTATAGCTAAGCCAAGCGAATCAATAGCATCCTCTGTTCTCATCTGCATGGATGATGGCGAAGCCCACACATGGCTTTGCGACCGTCAATCTAAACGGGTCCCCCACAATCTCCTGAAAAGTTAGATCCTCCTTTTCTTGCTTTTCATTGTAGTTTGTATTTTTTTCAAAAGAGACAAAAATCACAATTCTTGTCTTTTCATTGTTAATAAGGATTGTAAATCGGCTATAAACGCCAAAATCGGCTATAAACGCCAAAAATCGGCTATAAACGCCAAAATCGGCTATAAATGCCAAAAAAATCGCCTTTCACGGCAAATCAAGAAAATGTCTCTTTTCTTAAATATATGTGCAATGGAAAACTTGAAAGAAGTTGATTTCCTTTTTACTTGCGAAGGTTGATCTCCGGATCCACCACTTGCAATTCCAAGTAAAAATAGAAAATCTGGCACACCCACAAAAAAAGAAATGTTGATGCACGCCCCCTTGCCCCCCGGTTACGAAAGGGTCGGAACCAAACGGACTCCCACGTCCGCCGACCTCCGGTAGGAAACCCCGAGCATCCGGGGCGCGGTCCATCAGTAAGCATTGTTTAAATTTCTAGAAATTTCAACATTTGACATTAAAATTCTAAAAAAAGGTGGGTTTGACGAGCGTGTACCTGGAAACCGGCTTTGGCCATACAGGCATTGCTCTTACCCAGTTGGTAAGTCTTCAAGGGTAGGTACCGTTTAAGAACTTGCCGTTGATGGGGAGCATACATCCGTCACCCTTCATGTTTAGGAGTGCGTATGCGCCATTGGAGAAAACTTTGTCGATGATGTAGGGTCCCCCATTTTGGCTCAAATTTGCCTTTGGACTTGTGAACGAAGACCATTGGTCTTTTTACTGCAAGAACCAAGTCACCCTTTTTGTAGGCGCGTTGCCTGACCTTTTTGTCGAAAGATCCTGCCATGCGTGCTTGGTAAAGAACTCAATGAAATAAAGACTAACTGCATGTTTGGCATCTCTATTTTTCACCTCTATTTGTCTAAATGTCTAACATTGGTACAATGAATCTTCATTTGATCCTTTTAGTAGCAGATTTGATGATGGATTAATTCTTTTGAGAGTAATAATCAAATCCGTGTGAATTGGGATTGAAAGTAATAATCAAATCAATTTTATACCTGATTCTTGTGTACATAAAAGAGGATATCATATGCGAGGGACAGAAAGGGAGGGGAAGGAGAAGGGAATGGTTCCTCTCTTTGATTTTTTTTTTGATATATATATATATTGTGTTGTTGACGATGAGATGAACTGTGGGGATTTCCCATTAATCTATGCCATTTATATTTGCCAACTTCTATGTTGGAGTTAGGCTGTAAATAAGAAGAAAAATTCTACATGGACTGCTTTTGAAAATGAGATCCCAGCGTCCAGTTGGGATAGGGCCGATTTTCAGGCCTTGAAAATCGGTCCATGTAGCACTGCTCAAATAAGAATGTATGAGATGGGTGATGGTTATGAGTTGGTGAAATGATGAAGAGGAGACTGTAGAGATGAATAATTTATGAAAGTTTATTTTATTATTTTTTATATCTTGATCATTGACTGATGTCTATGTATGAGGTGGCACGGTAATGGGAAGGCAAGTGCCATTTTGGTGCTTGAATTTTGTGGTGTGTTTGAGGGAGTTTTGTTGTATGAATTTGTTGACATGTGCTTTCTCTTGAAGTATTTTAAATTTGCATACCAAATGTTTGATAAAGGTTTTAAATTTTATATATCCTCCATCATATTTCTTTTTTAAATAATGACATAAATTACCCCTCTAATAAGAGGCATACCTCCTCAATAAGAGGCAAAAAGAGGGCATGCCAAACGGTTTATTTAAAATAGATCCATATAATACCAAACATGTTTTCATATGTTAACCTCTTTTTTTTTATGGCCCTAGATTTGATGCCATGGCCTTATATTTGATGGCTCTCTCAAAATAAAAATTGAGATACCAAATAAGCCCTAAATGTAGTCTAGGCACACAACACCTGCATTCCTTAGAATTCTCCTCCAGATTCAATTCATGTAAACATATAGTGCCTATATAAAATCCAATGCAAGATTTTCGCTTCTAGCTAGCTCAAACAACCATAGTATATTATCTCAAAACCTGACTTGCTTTGAAAGGCTATAGACTTACTTAAGCTGAGATTTTGGTGCATGCAAGTAAGCCCCAACCCCCAAACCTTAATCCGGCCTTAATGAGACTTGAACGTAACCAACTCAACTACAAATGGGGCTGACTCGGGTTAGGATGGTTACTCAGAATTTTTCATTTTGCCATTCACTCCTCAAACAGAATAAGGCCCTGTTTGGCATATCTATTTTTTGCCTCTAATTCTCTATTTCTCTAAAGCGGGTAGAGATTTTGAAATTAGAGGTATTTGGCAGTGATTTCTAGCCTCTGCTCACTTTTGAGAAATAGAGGCAAAGCCTCTTAAAAAGAAATATCTCAAATCTGGGCATGTGGAAATTAGAGGCTTTCTCTCTCGAAAAAATAGAGGCGGAGCCCTTTTTTTAAGACAAAAATGCCCTCTGACGGTGTTTTATTTCCAACGAAAATCCTTCCATTAAAAGGGACGGAAGCCTATTTGTTTTGAAGAGGGAACCAAAAAAAACGTATTTTGGAAGGGGAGAAGACGACACAGAACGGTATGCATCTGTATAGTTCTTCTCATTTTTTTTTCTTCTTCTTGTTTTTCTTTGTATATAGAACATCCGGTCTACTGTGTGCATTGATACAACCATGGATTCCACTGTTGTTAAAAAAAGGGACGGAAGCCCTAACTTTTTATCTTTTCTTCCTTTCTTCTCCATCAATCCCATTCTATACTTTGAAACCATGGTGTATATTTCCTTTTGTTTCTAACAGATGAAAAATCGACTAGTCTGTGTTATGCTGAAATTTCTTTTTAATTCTTGCGAATATAGCAATACGGCTTTTGATATGAAGTTGTCGGTTCTAACAAACTGAAAATTGACCAATCTGTATGATGTTGTGTTTTTTTTTAATATACTTGCGAATGTAGCAATATGGCTTTGATCTGAAGTCATCTGTTCTAATGCTTACCTAGTTAAAAGACATCTGAATCATTTCCTATGCTTATAAGCTAGTTGCATGATTATGGTCATGATATTTTTTTTTGTGGAAAGATGGACATAAAGTATGCTTGTGCATCACAGATGGGTGGCTAGCACAACTCGAACAACAGTGCATATTTAATGTACATCTGTGGCCCACCTGATGAGGGACTAAACAATTTTTAGGGTTGGGCAGCTTCATCATAGAATCTGATGAGTTGCCTGAATCTCACAAATTCTTAGTCATCGTCTTTGCATGAGGAGGGTTGTCCTTCTCATCTTTCTTTCATAATCATAATAATCCTGAGTGTGCAAGCATGTGCACATGGTTTGTGTTCTGATTTTTCTTAAAGTTTGTTTTTAGACAGTAGCTAATATTCCTCTGTAAACCTCTGTAGGATGAGTCACATGATATCTATAAGAGGCATCAGTTATGTGAACTAGCTCTTTTTGATGTTCTTTATAAAGAGGGAGAGAGGGGGTCTATAGTGTAAACAGAAGATAGGTGATATATGATTTTTTTAATGATTGCATCATCTTTTCTATCTCTATTCTATTCCAAATGAGGCTTTTTGATGTTATTATAAAGAGGAAGAGAGGGGGTCTATGGTGTAAACAGTAGATAGGTGATATATGATTTTTTTTAATGAGTGGGCCCACCTCTCTTTGATAAACTATTTATCAAATTCCATTATGCGGTGATCAATCTCTGATGATATGGATGTGTAGAATAGTTTTGATATACATGAAAATCTCTTAGATGTATCAGAAGTATTTTATTTGGGTCAAGAAAAACCAATTAGAGAGTGTGTAAACAAACAATTTACTTTGTAGCGTGTTCCATTCTACCATCTGTAATGAATGGTTCTTGTGTGTAGATGCTCTAAAATTTTGATTAAGGAAAGAAAGGAGTATTTTTTTTTTTTTTTTTGGAGTGTTTGGCCATGGCATTTGTGATTGGTGATGGTATGTGTTGGTGGGCTTCATGTATATGTGGTTTTCTCATTGTGGGATGTATTCTTGTTGACTTTGATAATTTGATAACACTTGGAAATTTAAAGCTCTTTGAGCTGAACACGTATATGGCTGTCTGACTATCTTTGAGATCATGTGATTGTTTACAAATGATTGTAGAGGAATTATTTTGGAATCTAAATTAGAAGACATTAGACATTCATTCATTTGCTTTTTCTTGTTATGCATTTTATATTATCATATGTTATAAATATCTTTTGTGTTTAGTGAATGGCACAAAACTGAACAAGGACTCAATCTGATCTATTAGGTGTAATTATCATGTCGGATAAAGGAAAGTCAAAAGAGACAGATGACATAGATCGTGCACAGTGGTCTGATGGTATGAGAAAGTGTCTCATTGACATTTGTTTGGAGCAAGTGAGGGTAGATGGCCGCCCAGAGGTGCAATTTAGCTCAAAAGCATGGAAGATTATAATATAAAAATTGACTCAAAGGACGGGACACAGTTTTAATCAAAAGCAATTGAAGAACCAATTAGATCATCTGAAAAAATTATACAATGCATGGTTGCACTTGACATCACAAACTGGTATAGGCTTCAACCCACATACAGGGTGTGTGGAGATGGCACAAGACCGATGGACAGAATACCTGAAGGTATATAAATTTGTATATTTTTTTTTGGTATTTATAGGAGAGGTGAATATAGCATTTGATATTTATCATTAAACTTTATTGCAGACCCGTAGGGATGCCAAAGTATTTAAGTCAAAGCCCCTTCCTTTTCCCGAAGAGATGGCTGCTTTATTTGATGTACTTCAGCGACTGGGGATGATAAATAGGCTCCAACAATGGATGGCGTGCCTGAAGATATTATAATGGATATGGATTCAGGTTTCTTTAGTTTGAATGGTTATGATGATACTCCATCCCCGAACGTAACAAATTCTCAGTCTACCATGCAAGAAGATGCAACTACTAATGAAATTGGTTCAGATGTCATAATGGCCAATATTAGGTGAAAGCGACCAAGGCCTTCTACAAAGCAGTCAAAAGGGAGTAACAAGGCAGTAGATGATAGCATAATTGAGCTCGCAGCCTCAGTGAAGGCATCAAATCAGTTAGCTGCTGCTTCTGCTCAATCTGAAGGACCTACCATTGAGGCATGCATTGACTTACTGCATGCCATGCCCCAACTTCCAGAGACTAGTCCACTACATATGGTTGCCCTTAGGTCTTTTATGGTTAAGGAGAAAAGAATTATCTGTACTAAATTCAAGACAGATGAGGGAAAGATAACGTGGCTCAAATCTTTAATGGAAATAGAGAAGGGAAATACTTTTGGAGTTGCAAGTGATCTCTAGTTGTTTGGTTTTTTTTTTTTTTTTTTTTGTTATTTTTGAAACATGAATGTTATGTATCTCTTAAACTTTTGTTCTTATATTTGGATTTTGAAACATGAATGTTATGTTTTAAACATGGTATGATGTTTATTTAAAGTACTTCTAAATTGTTGAATGTCTTCAAATATGAATAAATGATTAGTTATGTTTTGTTTGACCTATATACAGAGCATATGGACTAGATTTTACGTCAAAATATCATACTTATCATACTGTTGTACAAGAAGCGACAACAACGCTTGATTAAGGAACCATGTAGGAACTCAATCCTAACGGGACATGGTCATGTCCAAATCATTTTGAATGGAAACCCCATTATTTGTCATCAGCTATTACGTATGAAACAACATGTGTTTCGACGATTATGCATGTATTTTAGAGAAAATAATTTACTGAAAGACAGTAGATATATACTTGTGGAGGAGCAGTTGGCTATATTCATGATGGTCATTGCGCATGCCCATACAAATAGAGTGATACAAGATAGATTCCAACACTCAGGGAAAATTATTCATAGACACTTCCGTCAGGTACGGATAGCAATGATGCCATTTGCAAAATATATGATAAAGCCACATTCACTAGATACAGTGCCTAAGGAAATTCTTTTGAATCCACGCTTTGAGCCATATTTTAAGGTATTGCTCTCTTTCCTTGACACCACTTTTTTTATTTAAGCTAAATTATTTTGGAAATTTTCTCAATGTTGATATCTTCTTTTTTATAGGATTGTATTGGCGCTATAGATGGCACCCTTGTGCATGCCATTATCCAACCAGAGAAATAAATTCCTTACATAGGTAGAAAGGGAGAATGTATGCAACAAGTTATGGCGGTATGTTTGTTTGACATGCTTTTTACCTATGTGGTATGTGGATGGGAAGGTACAACTCATGATCAACGGATTCTCTTGGATACTATTTCTGATGAAAGGCTAAAGTTTCCACACGCCCCGCCTGGTAAGAAAGTATTTGTAGTGCCTTAAATCTCAACCAATGATTGCTACAATACAGTTTGACATGCCCTTTAACATTTGTATATGATTGTCCGAAGACACATATAGAATGTTATGTTTTAAACCAGGCAGTATCTGTACCACTGTCGGAAGACACATATAGAATGTTATGTTTTAAACCAGGCAGTATATTCAGATTAATTATGCTACCCCGAAATGCTCTTGAATATGCTCAATTCTAATTGTCTTTCTTTGTTTCATCACAAATCTATCTCAATATTCTGATATCTACTATAATCTTTTTGTGCTTGTGTTGTTTTCTTATTGACCAACATTATGTTTCATAAGTCATATAGGAGGTCTAGTTAGCCCATGTTTGGCACCTCTATTTCCCGCGTCTACTTGTCTACATGTCTAAAGCGTACAGAGGTTATTAAAATAAGAGTGTTTGACACAACATTCTGGCCTCTGTCCGTTTTAGACTTTTACAGGCAAATCCTCTAAAATCCAAATGCTCAAAAAGTGGGCAACTGAAAAATAGAACTTTGGCCTCTTCTTTGTATGGCTCTACTTTTACTGGGTATGTCAGAAAAAAAGTAGATATACCAAACATGGCCTTAGTGTCCTATAAAATTTCTCCTTCACTATTTTGTTGTTCTTCACCTTTCATGACAAGCACTCAAGAAGCAAGTCTCCAATTAAGTCATCATCATCTTATCTTATATTCGTCCTCTTTGCAATAATTTCATCTTTACTAGTTATTGACCCAATGCATTAAAATGAATCTATTTGTGGTATCTCTTAAACTTCAATTCTCTCTTGAGAATTTCATTTCTTTGCACATCCTTGTTGAAGTTATAATTCATATATTCTATTTTATACCGGTCTGCCTCAACCCCTAGAATGGAGGCCATATCCTTGCGTCTTGTGTGGCATGCTCATCTACTAAATGCTAGGCTGATTAGTTACTAAAACTGATTCTCTACCATGAAGCCTTACAATAGTCTTCCAACATATCTTTGATTTTCCTTGCTTATAATAGGTTGACCGTGGAAAAAACAAATTTGATAGTCCGGGGCCCTCCGAGAAATTTAAGCTCCCTAATAATAAACGTCCTAGATATAAAAACTTAGATATGAAAGGTATGGAGAGAACATGCCTTTGGAGCAGTATTATGAATATCTTCTATGGAGTTTGCCAAGAGTAGGAGAGGGAGAGGGAGACCCAAGAGAAGTTGGAAAGAAACTATTAAACATGATCTTGCCTACATGGATCTAACGGAGGACATGGCCCTAAACAGATTTGATTGGCGTCGTCAAATCCATATAGCCGACCCCACCTAGTGGGAAAAGGCTTGGTTTGGTTTGGTTTGGTTTGGTTAGACATCCCCTTTCCTAATAGAACTCTGCTTTCCTAAACAATAAAGGAAACTAAACTTGGTTACAATCCAAATAAAATAAAACTCCTAATTTTAATAACTTCCAAATAAATCACAACTCTCTAAATAAGACACTGTCCTATTGGGCTTGTGGATTGGGCCCAATTAATTGGCAGACCATGGGTCTGGCCTGCATCATATTGCCCTATGAAAATTAGAACTGCTTTTTCTAATTGTGCCCAAACTGCTTGTTTTAGTCATAATCAAGTTAGGCAACCTAAAGCACGTCCCAAGCCTATTTAAAGGACTCATGGGATATCATATTGAGACACCTCTCTCATTATTCTGAGTTGGAAGATCAAATTGAGAGAATTCTTCTCTAGAAGATCCATTGAAGAGTTGTGCTACAAAGTTTTTTCTAGAGAGCCAGTTTCTTCTACTTCCCATGTAGAAGATCATCTTCTTTCATAGAAGATTTGAGGAGTCAAGCAGGATTGAAGCTGTTGCAATCAACGGGGTGAAGTCGTTAAAGCGTGAAGCTACACAAGAGGTAACTACAGTCCTTAGGTAGGAAATATTTGAAGAGAGATCTATGAGTGTCTTGTAATTGCGAGACTCATAGTGCTTGATTGTTGATCCAGTTCGGATCCGTGGTTCTTCACCTGGTTAGGGTTTTCCACATTATATTTGGTGTCCATTGTGGTGTGTGCTTTTGCTATTTATTTATGTTGCATAGGTTTTTTTTTTTTTTTCTTTTTTTTTTTTTTGCACACTATTGGGCTGTTGAGTTGACCAATCCAGAGATCGAATCAGCAACTTTCACAATCAATCACAAATGAAGAAGAACACAACAATTTTATGTGATTCGGGAAGTATGCCTACATCCACCGCCTCCTTGATGAGGATTACAAACTTACAATGCCCTCAAACCCTAGACACATCCTGGCTAATCCAGTTAACCTGAAACAGATGATACAAGCCAATAGAAAGAACCCATATAATTAAGTTGCATGAGAAAAAGAAGCCAGCTTTTTGCAGAGGTTGGAGGGCCCAAATGCAAAGAACAAAGAAGTGACCAAACAAAGAGAACCCCTTCATGCATAAGACCCCAACAGCTAAAATTCCTTACTTTTGAATGAACCAAGAAAAAAAAATCATTCATATTCAGCCCAATGGAACAAAGGCCACATTTGGGTCCATCCATGGAAAATCTGTGCACCAAACATGGAATTTACTCCAGCACAAAAAACCTCCTACACAGACGTGCCCTAAATGTTTGGCTGAAATCCTAACCAAAATCTTTTGCAGGGGTGCAGGGGGTTGGGTGTGAACAAAATGTAGGATATTGCTCCACCGACTAAAATGAATAGTTTCTGCCAGTCCGACCTAAACGAAGATACTCATGAGTCATGCCCATATATCTTTGTGTGTGGAGATGGCTCTCTTCAATAGACAGCAAAATAGAAAGGTGGACAAAAAAAAAATTTGAGAATTTGCAGCAAAAAAAATAGGGGAAAACTGCCATAGAAGTCCCAGACATACTGAAACCAATAGAAGAGTTGATTTATGTGTATATTCAGACAAGAAAGTGATGAAAGAAATGAAAGATAACACCAGGATTGTTTAAATAAAAACAAGTGCAACACCAACTTTAGCCACAAAATTGACCATGGGTCCTCATAAGCTCCACTAATTTAACAATAAACCCATGCAATCTCCCCACTCCTTTTGTAATTAGCCACTAAAACAAACTACCCAGAGCAACCCACCCATGTCCAGAAATAACATGCACAAAAGGATATTCATCAACATGCAGATGGGTCTCAAAAACATCCATCCAATCCATTCCACAAAAGGTTGTTAGAAAACCCAAGTTCTTAAAAATTGAAAACAATCAATAGACAGTAAAACTGAGAGTGAAAAAATAGAGAACTTGCAAGAATAAGGGAGAAAAAAAATGGTACAAAATTCCTTGGCATATTGAAACCAGTAGAAGAATTGGCAATTGGGTTTCAGTAAATCTATTTTCAGAAGAAAGATAAGAGAAAGGAGAGATGAAAAATCATACCAATGACGTGGTCAAGTTTTGAGCTTGTGATTGAACAAAGCAAACCAACTGTAGAACTTTGGTTGCGTGGTGTAAAGGTTTTAAAGGCACAAAGGCTCGGTTTTAATATTATTATAATATAGAATAGCTACTGGGCACACGTAGGCGCTCGCGTCATATCTCTCTGTCACAGATGTCACAGATCCTTAGTGGGGGCCAGGGAGGAATGTTACCGACGAGCCTAATAGTACGACGCGTGCCATGGATACATACGAGCAGCTATATGAGAATTATTTAAGGGCTTGGTTTTTTTCTATATAACTCCGGAAATTTCTGAAAGCTTCTTTAGACTTAAGTATTTAGGAATTTTACCAAAATATAAAGAGGGTGGGTGGAACTCTTGAATTTTCAAAAATTATTTGGGATTTTTCATGTGACTGAAATTCAAAAATATTTGTAAAGAAATATGGCATTCGGAAATTTCAAGACACAAGATGTTACAGCATGTCCCGGCAGAATTTCTATAAAAATAAAAAATAAATAAGCCACAGTCAAAATTTCTCTTACCACGTCCCTTATATTTAAGAATTATATATACAATGTGAAGTTGTCAAATAAGTATCATTCATAGTTTCATACCTCATCCAATTTCTCTCTATGCTCACCCCCCCTCCCTCCCCACCCCAACCATCACCTCCCACTCCCGCAGCACCGCCGGAGGGGGAGAGGGACAGGGAGAGAAAAAGAGGGAGAGGGGGCAACCGCGGGCTAGGAGAGGGAGAGGAAGAGCAGGCGGCGGCGAGCTGGGCGAGGGAGGGCGGCGAAGAGGGAGAGAGGGACATGAGAGTGAGGATAAGAAAGGGGAGTGTAGAGAGAGAAGGTGAGGGGAGAGAGGAAAGGTAATTTGGGAAAAAAAAGGTGTGTAAAGAAAAAACTTGGCAATTTCTTGACTTAAGTGGTGTGTGTAGAGAGAAGGGATGTGGAAAGAAAAATTTTAGTTGTGGCATCAGCAGCTCTCTCCAGTTATATTGGGCAAAATCCCTTTTTCTTTAAAAATAATAGTGATTGAGGCTAAGATCATCATTCTAACCATTTGATAAATGACTCATAAGTTTTCACCATCCAAAACGAGCGCAATGACAATTCAATAGTCCAGTCCATTTGGATGGGCGCCAAATTCAAAATCAATAACTTTCAAAGGGTCTCTATTCTACGATCCACTTGGATGGATCATAAGGTGGGCCCCACTAGGTGTTCGTGCATGGGGGTGTTGTGATAGGGTGAGCGCTAATGCCGAGCGGACGTCCTCTCTAGGAAGATGTGTCGGAGTGACTCCACCCTTGTGAATTGATGTATATACCTAAGTTCCAGTCTATACAATGTATTAGAGAATATTAAGAAAGTCTCGTGTATTATAATAAGGATGAGTTTGATTTTTGTCTTTTAATTTTACGGTGGAGTCAACATAGAATTTCATTTAATAGCCCAAGGCCTTGCTCGGTATTCTTCTTGACCATTTAGGAGTGGAAATGAGAGGGCCTACGATCTATTAATCTGGACCGTAGATGAGCTAGGTGATGGGCTAGCTACTTAACTATGATCCTATGACTCACACATCAAGGTCAGAAGTGTGGGGTGGGTTGGGTCTCAATGGCAGGCACCATCTGGTTGGTCAAGGGAATTAGACTAGGACCAATGTATATATATTGTTCTTTTAAGGTTGGGTTAAGCGATACCCACATTAGCACAACTCATATAAACTAGCAAAACGTGCCTGCAACACATGAATTGGACTCCATAATAAAATCTAATAAGGTCAAAATCAGGGTCAAGATCAGGGTCAAAATCAATTTCCAAATCGACAGTGAATCCATGGATTAAGAAAAATACACATGATGATCCCTCTATAGTGATTAGTAGGAGCGAAGCCGACGCGTGGGTTAAAAATGTGATTCTACTGTCCTCTAGCCCCATCACCTGTGATTCTACTGTCCTCTAGCCCCACCACTGGGTTTTAATGAGATACTACAGCCACGCCTCTGCTGAAGCTGAAGGACATTCCTGGGATCAGGGGCTTCAACTTTCTAAATTTATTGTAGCCAGGAATGCGGGGATTTGCCAGGGAAATGTTCTCGGGCAGTACTATGGCCTTGGGTCAGAAACGCGTAGAACTTCTACATATGTTCCTGATCCCTATGGGTTAGAAGTTGGGAGTCCTGCTGAAATTCCTGATGGGCATGTGGAGAGGTGGATGCTGAATGTCCATGCTATTGATACACGGGGTGTGGTGGATCGCATGGGATGCACTGAGTGCAAGTGCGATCTTTATAATGTGACAAAGGATGAGTATGGCCGCCCTTTGGCGAAGGATTACACTGGGGGTTTAAATTGTTGCTATGATCAGACGCAGTGCAGATTGAGGGAAGGATTTGAGGATGTGAAGAGGAAGCTCTACTTGAGATACACAGTGAAGTGGGTTGACTGGGATGACAGCATTGTACCGGCAAAAGTTTATATATTTGATGTTACAGATTCTGGGAAAAGAACAAATTCATCCAAAGAAAATGCACGAATTGGATGCAAGGTACATACCTAGATTTCTCATGTGTGGGTTTCTTCATATAAACAGCATCTTTACAAGTATCACAGTCTATTGTTCTAAGCCCTTCTCCATGAGTCACATGCCATGACTTCAGATGGGCTTTGATAAAAAAATATTAGTGAAGTATCAATGTATGCCATAAAAAAGGTACTGAATTGCAGGCACAACTTGTAAACCTACAAAATTGTTTGTAGGAAACATCTATTTAAATTTTACTAGTCAACAATGATAGTCTTCAATGATTTTCTGTATCTTAAACTTTAAAAGACATGAAAGTCAAAAATATTAGCTTTCTTTTGATTGCACACTTCAATTTTAAGACCACACAAAATCTCTAGTGACTTTAATACAGTTGTGAACTGACTTCTTATTAAACTGAATTTTTTTGAAACCTAATTCATCACAACTTAGACTTCAGACATATGCATGCCTATAGGCTATATCTTAAGAAACTTCCTATATCACAGTTGTAGATTAACTTGAAACTAAACAAAATCTAGGTAATTTTAGATTTGTGTTATGCTTAGAATTGGTAAGTTTGATGGAATTACTGACTCGAGATCAGAAATTTTGTTAGGTTTGTTTTATAATGTTTATACAGATATCAGGAGAATACATTTTATCTGGTTTCTGTTTATGAAATTAAGGTCTAAGATGCCAATAGTGAATGGGTGCTTTCTTCATTGTACTTTGTCAACCACTATTTTTCTACATTATCGAATAACCATTTTGGTTTATTGCACTACAATTAACAGACATGTCTTCATAGTGAAGTATTATATATTAATTGAAGATTCTAGATGTTGAACTAATTATTTTTTCTTCAATCTTAGATTGAATATGGAGTTGATTCCTGTGGCCTAGCAGCAATGGATAATAGCGGTTGCATAGATGTCAAAAGGACAAGGTTGGTCATTCCCCATGGGGGTGACGTTATTTATGGTGTCGCCCACCAGCATTCAGGTGGACTTGGCGCTGCTCTCTATGGCCAGGTGATGCTGAATATCTACTTCACTTTTTATGGATATTGCTTTCTTCTTCTGTATCCCTGCTTCTTAAGAGCATATTGAGAAATTCTGACATGAAATCTGAAGCCCATGATAGGAATGCACATCACGATGGCTCCTGCAAAGTGTCCCTCATATATATCTTTTATATGAGGGATGTTCATTAGGAGAACATTCTCATATAAATATATATGCATTTATGTATGTATATACTTTGTAGGTATTTTTACCTGTGTGTATGTATATGAGAATATATATATATATATATATATATATATGTTCTTTCTAGTACACTGATGGATCTGGCATTAGAGACATTTATACGAGTTAGCGCATTCCATATCCAAACTATGGCCTGGATATATGAGGTCAGGGGTCAGTCAATCTTAGACACTTATTGAAAAGTATTGAATATAACTAATGGATGGTCAAAAAATGGTCCAACCAAGCAGTTCATAAGCAGTGGTAAGGAACCTCACACTTCGAAGAAACTTAATTGAGTGTGAGCTCTCCCCTGGATGATGTTTTCATCCCTATGGAGGGTCGGAGGATGAGTGTGAAAACCCCCGTGGATGATGTTTCCCTCCCTTATGGAGGGTGGGAGGACACATGTTTGGTGTTGGGTCCCTCCTGTTTGGGTCCTTTTCCAATGTTTTGTTGGCCAACACATTTTTTCCCCTGGTGTGGGGTGTCTTTGCCCAACTTGCCACCCTTGCTGTTTTTGAGTGGGAAAGAAGGTTCCTGCTGCTTGCTCTCCAGAGGTCTTAGGAATAGAGATTACAGTTTACAGTGCTCATGTGCCAAAATGTTGTGGAGTTAGTTAAACAGCTGTTCTTCCATCTCTCTTTTGCAAAGAAGGTTTGTAATGGAATGGTTGTCTTCAGCTCGCATTTCATGGACTATGACAAGACAAAGCACTGGATCCAATACATGACTTACATGTTAAAGTATTCTAAATTGACAGCATGAGTTTTTACCTAATCCAATATTCATTTGGGTGGTATGAACATCATATTTTACAGTAGGTTGGATGCTATGTTTCAACCTTTTTGACCCAAAGTAGGCACAATTGTTGATTTTGACTTGGTCAGAGGATGAGTGACCCACCTAATTTCAGATTGTGCATCCCAAAATTTTGGTGGAACAAATAATTACCTACTCTCTTGTTTACTCTGGGTGGCACACAATAAAAAATCACATTAGTTGTTGCACTGTCTGCCTTTCTTCCCTAAAAAAAAAGTAAAAAAAATCACGATCAACTTGGGGCAGATGTGAGGATAGACTGCATCCAATATAACGAGGCTTTGAATTTTGAGGATAAACAGCATCCAATCTAACAAGGCTACAGATTTTATTGCCACTGAAAAATGAATGGAGCAGTGACATATGTTCTGTTAGAATATTCACCCACTTGCAATCATGAATTTCCAAAATCCAAATGCACCTTAATATGTGAGGCTGCTTCATTTTCTTTCATTTTTTCTTTTTGTAAAGGAGGCTGGGTCTTGATTATAAATGTGCATAATAGTGTGTAGGAGTTGAACTCTCTTCCTATTTACTTGTCAAGTGGCTTTTCACTTGGTCTGTTCTTTGTCAGAGCTATTACTCTATTACAATGCATAATCTCCTCACTAACTTCTTTATATGTTTTTCTGTGAAAAGGATGGCCGAATTCTATGCGCTTCTTTACCGATTTATGGGAATGGGAAAGAAGTAGGGAATGAAGATGGCTACATTGTAGGAATGTCCACTTGCTATCCCAAACCGGGCTCTGTAAAGGTTGTTGATGGGGAGGTTTTGACTTTTGAATCGAATTACAGCAGCACCCAAATGCATACTGGAGTCATGGGTCTCTTCTACCTATTGGTAGCAGACCCACAACCAACAACTGTGCTACTCAATCGCTCCCCAGCTCATGTAAGATGACTCTTGCTTTTCATGTCTTGTGCTCCATTTTCCGCTTACTGTGGATTATGAGATCTATGTTTAGGTTGTCCTAGAAAGACTATGAGTTGCCATTTTGACATGGAAAGAAAGTGTCAGTAGGCCATGGACTACCATTGATGTGATGAAAGCTTGCATAAATCCATGGGATGTCTGGGCCCCCCTCTTTTCAACCAATGTGAGCTTCCTTAGATAAGTAGTCCATGATATGCAGACAACTGAAGTGGTCTCCCTTGGCAATTCATTTAACTAAGACGCCCGTCTACTGAGAAGAATAACTACATGTATCGTAATGCTATCGTCTTTGTATTGGTGCAGGAAACCATTGAACTCTCCAAGTACTCTTGGGCACTGGCTGTGATGGGGGTGGGACTAGCATTTCTTATTGCTTTTGGTTATCGTCGAAGAAATGACAGGGAAGTAGGCTATGAGTCTTTGATAATGTGAGCTCATTCCATGTATTGTACAACCATTTGATAATGTGAGATCCTAATATGTAAAGTAGTATGTCTATACTTTATGTGAGCAAAATAGCATGTTTTAATATCTAAGTATCGTTAAAAATTACTTGTGTTTTCTTTGTGCATGTTGACGTCGTTAATCACTTTCCTCACAAAAAGAATTTCTAACCTGGTTATCCTCCCTCTCATGCTTTCTAGACACTTGCTGAAATTTTAGGAATGGTATTTCTTCTGCGGAATTCAAAATTGTGCTATCTTGTTTGGTCTTGGTAGCTCATGTGTTCTTTGATTCTAAAACAAAGCTGTTAAGTAATGGTTTTGACTGCAATTGTTATTGATTTTGGAAATAACAGTCGGGGCGGGGCCAGGATTCTATTGACATATTCACTTTTAACACGCATTTAAAGGTTTAACCATGTCTAAAATAACCTGAAACCTATAAGAATGAAAAGTTCTGGTAGGTTGAATGACCCATGCTATGCAATCAGT
The DNA here is from genome assembly GCA_012931725.1 of Litsea cubeba. Classification (NCBI taxonomy): domain Eukaryota; kingdom Viridiplantae; phylum Streptophyta; class Magnoliopsida; order Laurales; family Lauraceae; genus Litsea; species Litsea cubeba. Next base: position 15,030,179 of record CM022944.1, on the reverse strand, counting down.
GCCTTGCAAATGCAAATCTTTCTTTAAGACCAGGAAAAGAGATTATACTCGGGTTTAAATAATAAGGATTTTTGTTTTTGGAGTATGTCCTATCTGCAATATAAGGCCTGTGACATGGATGGTTTTGATAACAAGAAAAAGGGGCCTTTGTTGAACAGTTTGCAAAGCCTATCAAATTACAATTGAATGCTGTATATTTTTGCCATTGAACGACAGAATAACTACTTTTTCTTCTTCAAAGAATTCCTCCATGGTGGGTTTTCTTTAAAGAGCCAAGAACAAGGCCTTTTGCAGTTTGCTGGAAAGACATAAGAAAATTCTCTCATTAATGTTTTCTTCTTGTTTCCCTGTTGGAGGTTATTTTTGTTTTGTTCTGAAACTCCACTTCAGGATTTGCAAGATTTCCATATGAATACTCCATACAGGGTCAGGAGTTCTCTAGATTTTTTTGGGAATGTTCTAATATGATTTCCCCTGTAACTTATTATTTTTATACTTTTTCGCAACATCTTTAACTAGGATGGAGAAACAGAATTCATGTAAGCGATCCATCCTAGTTGGGACGAGGCTTTGACGATGATGGTAATGAATGTTAAAAAGACCAAAAAAATCAAAGGCCTTCCTTCTGTGACAATGCATCCAGCCATAGAGTCTGAATCCTCTTCAGTAGGTGTTAGACTGTACATGTTCAAGCTAATAACTATTTAGAAACTTGCATAATAATTTGTTAGCAGTGCATTTTTCACATGGATGAGCTTCACGTGTGATACTTGAGCCAAATTTGAGCTCGAACCCAAGCTAGCCAACCCAGGAAGGCCTAACTCGAGCTTCACTTTTGAAACAATGAGCCAGTCTTGCACACAGATTGATCAAGCTAAGGGAAGCTGGGTTGAAATCACACTTGTATTATTGTTGACTCTGTTGAAAGCAACATTATGATTCAATTTATACAGCAACTGCTGCAATTTCTTATGATAAAGAATCCAAGAAAAATATTAGAAAAATATGAATCTTTTGGAACAAAAAAATTCCACATTTTGTTTAGTGGTTGCAAAATCACTTGTCAATGATCTTTTCGATTTTACCTTAGATAATAAAAGCACAAGATTTGAAAATGCTTAATATTATCTTCTTCCATATTATCCTGTTAACAGATTTTGTGGCAATACTTCAATATGGTCATTCTTAGGAATGTCATAACTGTCTCTTAAGTGTGAAATGGATCGAGTTGTGAGGCTCACAAGGCTCACTTGTGTTAATAATCAGTAACACCAAAAGCTCGAGCTTTTAGTGAATAGCACAACAATGTATATTAACAACTTGACCTGCAAGTATCACCGTCTTGCTTGTAATGGAAAAGGGGATGTGTTTGTCTTGTACACATGAGATATGGGTTGTTTGTCTTGTACACATGAGATATGTAAATTGAATCTGCATATATAAGTTTACCATTACACATGCAATTCATTTTACAATGTTTGTCTATGAGCGCCATTTTTACGCGTTTTACACATGTAATTCATTTTACAACGTATGAAATTAAATTTTTTTTATAATTACAATCAATAAAATTCTTCTATTTCATAATGTAAATGAACAGAATGATGTTTTGCTTCTCTCAATTCTGGCTTGTGATTTTCAGCTCTATATAGTCTGCACTATTGTCTGGCATTATTTATGCTGCAGTTCAAATCCTCTAGAAGGGATTTCAATCCACCTGAAGTGTAGGCCAAAAGAAATTTGGCCCATCATCAATCTAAGGGGGAACCCCATATTGAGTGGTTTAGATCTTAAGTGGGCGCTACAAATGAATTTATGGAGGTGGCCTTTCTCATTTAAATGATGAGAAACCTACTAAAAGAAAAATTAGGAAAAATCAAGTATAGTGACTCTGCCCTTTGTTCAGATTTAAATAGAGAGAGATACAGCAAAAAACAATTGAAAACATTTTTTAAACAAGAAAACACCATTAAATGTTAAAAGCACTTTTTGACAAAAAAAAAATTTCTGAGAGGAAAAATACTATGCTCACTAGTGAAAAAATCATTTCTCTATTGTTTGCAAAAGCTTGTAGGAGGACATTCACAGGGAGTCCAAACAAGAGAAAGTACTGGGCCCTATTTGTTTGGATTAAAATACATAGGAATTGAATAAGGATGGTTAAAAATGACGATCAAAGGTGAGTTTTCAAAAGTGAGCATCAAATAAAGTTTTCTTCATATTCTATTTTCCAAAAAACTGTTATTTAATGTTTTCTTAATTTTCATTTTTAACACCCTATGTATTCGAGTCCTATGTATTTTAATGCAAATATATAGACCCTAGGAAAGAATTTTCACATCACTATTCTCCTCACTTTTCTCCAAATTCTCGCTGGCGTCCCCATTCAAAAATTTAGAAAAAATGGTATAAAAAGAACAATTGCATTTGAAGAGTTTGACCTCATTGTGATTAATTTCTAATAAAAAGTCTGATCATGGCCCACCTTTTACTGGGCCTAGACCACCTACATTGATAAGTCATATCACTCAAAAGTTCAAAACTCCCTGAACCAGTCGATCCAACGGTCGTTACCACGCAGATCAGACAGATATCTGGGCCCACCTATCAAGTGGTAGAGGTTGAGATCCGACGGTTACTGTACATGAATGTGGGCCCCACATCCACCCATCTATCGCTCCCTCCCTCTCCTTTTCCCGCGGAAGTTGGCGCCAGAAATGTTCTCTTGAAACTTCAAGACCGTTGAAGAACCTGAAATCCGTTTCTTCTTCCTCCCTTTGCTTTTCCTTCTCTCCTTTCAGATTAAAAAAAGAGGGGGTTTTCTTATCGATTCATGAACTTTGAATTTGGATTCGGTCGAGCAATCGAGAATCTACCCTTACTTTCGAATTCTGCATTGAACCTTCCTTTCCATTTCAGGTGAACAATGAATTTCCGTTTCTCTGCAAGAAATTTCATTGAAATTTGAAGACTTTAGGTGGGTGTAACGGATTCCAGTCCTTTTTCCCTTTTGGGTTTTCGGAGATTGATTCTCCCATTCTGATTTCGATTGAAAAAGATCAAAAACCGTTGCGAATTCTGCAAATTCGTCTGTACATTCGGTTGAAATAAAAGTTTGTGTAAGATAAAAGAAAAAAAAGGGTGAGGACAAGGGATCTTTAATTGGTTTCTTGCATTCTTTGGCTGAAATGTGTGTTTGTGTAAGAGAATTAGGAGGAAAGGCAGCATCTTTCATTGATATCTAGCATCTAGAGCTCTTGTCCTTTTGATTCAAATTCTGGGTTCTGATCCACTGGCAAGATATTGGCATTTCCAAGAATCTGCGGGGATTTGAAGAATGCTAGGGGTGAGAATTGGCTAAGGAAAAATGGGGGTAAAAGCAATGGCCGAGAAAGAACTGCGTAAGCGGCCTGCATCTATGGATCATGTTCTCCTGGCATTGAGAGAGACAAAAGAAGAGAGGGAAATGAGAATCCGTCGTCTCTTCAATTTCTTGGATGCCAGGAATGTGGGGTACTTGGACAATTCACAGATTGAATCGGGTCTTTCTGAACTTCATGTGCCTACGGATCGAAAGTATTCAAAGGACATTTTGAAGGTCTGCGATTCAAATAGGGATGGTCGGGTTGATTACCAAGAGTTCCTGCAATACATGGATGACAAGGAGCTCGAGCTATATCGCATCTTCCAGGCAATAGACGTTGAACACAATGGCTGCATCTTGCCAGAAGAGCTCTCATATGCTCTCACTAAGGCAGGTATGCTGTGTTTGCTATGGTAATCCTATCCTAACTTACCTTTCAAAAGCTAACCTATTTAACCTATTTTTCGTAAGGCCTACTGGCCAATGTGGCAGTACCTCCCAGTGGGTGCTCAAACCTACCTACCCTGCCTTTCTACTAAAGGACTTTGATGTTCCTTAACTAACTGAACTGGCAACCTGGGACAAGTTTTCTCTTTGCTTTATTTTAACTACGTAAATGTAAGTTAGCTTCTTTCTCTGCTTCTTTCTCTGCTTCTTTCACTTAATAGAAACCCTGTTATTCGATGGATCTGTCTTGGTTGATTGCTTTCATCTTATAACCCAAGCCAGTTTCTCTTTGCAGGAATCAAAATTAATGACAAGGAGCTCGCTCGTTTTGTAGACCAAGTGGATAAGGATAACAATGGAATTATAAGTTTCGAAGAATGGAGAGATTTTCTTCTACTTGATCCTCATGAGGCAACCATGGAAAACATTTATCACTACTGGGAAAGAGTCTGCCTAGTAGATATCGGCGAACATACCGTCATACCTGTAGGCATCAGCAAGCATGTCAATGCAAGCAAGTATTTGATTGCTGGGGGAGTTGCAGGAGCCACATCTCGCACTGCAACTGCCCCTATTGATCGCCTAAAAGTGGTCATGCAAGTACAGACAACACGTGCACACATCATGCCTGAAATAAAGAGAATATGGAGAGACGGTCAGTTGTCAGGATTCTTCAGAGGAAATGGCTTGAATGTCTTAAAGGTGGCACCTGAAAGTGCAATCAGGTTCTATATTTATGAAGTGCTGAAGAATTTAATTGCCAATGCTAAAGGGCAAGAAAAGGGTGATATTGGCACCACAGGGCACCTTATTGCAGGTGGTCTGGCCGGGGCAGTGGCACAGACTACTGTTTATCCAATGGATCTAGTAAAAACGCGACTACAGACTTCTGGATGTGAAGGTGGGAAAGTTCCTAGACTAGGAATGTTGGCAAAAGAAATATTGGTCCAGGAAGGACCTCGAGCTTTCTACAGAGGCCTTGTACCATCTCTTATGGGGATGATTCCTTATGCAGGCATAGAGCTTGCTGCATATGAGGCATTCAAAGATATGTCTAGGACGTATTTACTAAATAACAATGGTAAGCAATCAAGTTTTTCTCATCTTTTTTTTTTTTTTAAGCTTTACTGCTGTGATTAGTTTATAGTATATGTTATGCTATGAGCATCAATCAAGCCACAGAGATAAGATCAAACCACACACAGAAAGATAAATCACACACAGAGATAACGTGGTTCGGCTTGAGCCTACATCCACGGGAGAACGGCAAGAGTATAACTATATGGAGGAAAGATTACAGACTCTCTCTCAACCCCAATCCCAGGTACACCCTTCTCTTGGGCTATGTGTGTCTCCCTCATCAACCCAATAGGGGGTGCTTCTATTTATAACAAAATGAATTGTTAGCTAGTGGGTTGGTAAGCCTAACAATGGTTGGTAAGCCTAACAATTTAGGTAGTCAAATAAATCGGCTCCTTTAGAGCCATCATGTTTGACAAATCTCCACCTTGGCGATTATAGGAGTCGATCCTCATAGCACATAATACGTCTCACCGTCTCCATCTGCCCCTTAGGGCACTCAGGTACTGGTCACACTGATCAAGTCCAAGCAATGCTTGAACTTGACTGCTGGAATAGTTTTGGTCATCATATCTGCTGGATTCTCTGCAGTAGCAATCTTAATCATTTCAATAGCACCCTCAGAGATGACATCTCGAATGAAGTGTGCCCGGACATCAATGTGTTTGGTTTTTTCATGATACTTAGGATTGTGTGTCAGATCGATCGCACTCTGACTATCACAGAACACCGTAGTCATCTTCTGTTCCAATCCAAGATCAACAACCAAGCCTGTCATCCAAATAGCTTCTTTCACTGCCTCTGTAGCTGCCATGTATTCTGCTTCAGTGGTAGACAAGACAGCTTTAGATTGCAAAGCTGCCTTCCAACTAATGGCACCGCTAGCAAAAGTGAAGACATAACCTGTCAAGGATCTTCTTCTGTCCAGATCTCCAAAGGATAATGAAAGGGGGAGAAAAGGAACTTGTTGGGTAGTATCGACGTCGTCGCTTATGTTCTATTGGCGACACAATAATAGGTAGACCTCGCCAAGATCCATCTTGAACGGTCACATGACCAACCTTTCTACAAGGCACACCTAACTAGAGAAACAGTTTCACAAAGAAAATCTTATTCCAAATTCTGCAATGAATGGAAATTTATACACCTTTTATAAAAAACACAAGCCAACTACATATAAGCATTCTATTCTAAATAGGGAAACTCAATCCTAGTTCTAGAAGAAAGTAGCAAATTAGTTTCTTAAAAGAGTGCTATCTAGGAGGAAAAAAAAAAGCAATGGAAATAATTAGAGAATCCATGAGATTTATCACTTTTGAACTTAAGCAATTGATATCCTTCGATTGAGATATCATATATGGGTCAGTCAAGCAATCAAGCACAAACCCATCAAACAAAAATCACTGAAAAATCAAAGGCCCTTAAGAAAAGTACATAAAAACCCATCAAAGTACATAGATCTTTGGCCTTTTCTTAGTGGAGTAGATTATGTAAAGAAACAATTAGGGACTTGTTTCAATGTATCCTAATAACTATTAACTAATTTGTAACAATGAAAAAATTAATGTGACGAAAATATTGAATTATATAAATGAAGCATTAGGGCTGGTCATTGGGTGGGATCAATGACCAGCCCTCATTGTTTCTATCTTAATCCTCTTCTCTGAAAGCTAATCTCCATCTCTAACTTATTTAATCTTTTACCTAGGCCATGGAATAAGTAACCAAAAAAAACCATAAGCAGAATACTTGTATTTCACAGCAAGTCAGCAACAACCATAAAACAGGGAGGAGGCTAGGGTTGGCGGATTGCTGGGCGAGTGGAGGCAGGGGCGGTGGGGGAAGAGGGAGGAGGCTAGGGCGGGCGAGTTGCTGGGTGGGTGGAGGCAGGGGCGGTGGGGGAAGAGGGAGGAGACTAGGGCGGACGGGAGGAGGCTAGGGCAGTGGGTTGCTGGGCAGGTGGAGGCAGGGGCGGTGGAGGAAGAGGGAGGAGGCTAGGGCATTGGGTTGCTGGGCGGGTGGAGGCAGGGGCGGTGGGGAAGAGGGAGGGTGAGTTGCTGGCTGGTTGGAGGTAGTGGGTGGGGGAAAGGGTGGAGGCAGGGGCGGTGGGGGAAGAGGGATGGAGAGAGAGATCATACCATGGCCTGGCCTGTTGCAGTTGCAAGAAGAATATTAGGTAGAAGAGTTCTATTACATTAGAAGGAGATTACAGGCATGGTGTATTTTATAATGTGAGATCTAATCATAAATTTCATAACTCTTACCGGGGGCTCCTATGGCTCCACTAAAAATAAGTTTGACCTCACCTAATATAATGGCAGCTGCTAAAAATATATCTTTAGCCTCAAAAGTATAGGCCGTGGAAAAAAGGTGGACGCTAAAACCTAAAAAAATTTCCACCAAAATTTGGTACCATTAGAGTGGGATTTATACAGTCAACGACTGCTACAGGCACCACCAAAAGTTAATTAAAATTAACTTTTAGCAAAGGCGGATTGGGATTTTTATTAGGGTTTTAAGTGGCGCTTACAGGCTCAAAATATAGGCATTATGTGTTTTTTTTTTCAAATTGGGTGGGGGCTTTCCTTATATATATGAGTCTGACCTTCGATGAATAATCAAAGTTGTTCAGAATGAGCACTCCATACATTTATAAGGTATCATCAAATCTCATTTTGAATGGAGGTTATCTCACTGTATGATTGAACACACAAAAAAGAAAAAGTTAATAAAACTCCATTTTTTAGCCATGGTTTTTTGTTTGATCAATCTTACGGTTGGACCAACTCAATTCTAAACAAAAAATTGGGATTCCCCATAATTAAGTAAGTTGATCATTTTGAACGACTCAAATTATCCACATATGGGCATGAGTGGGACCCACCCAAAAAAGTTCCCAGTATACTCCACTAGAAGCTATTGTAGTTGACCCCAGAATTTAAAAATAAAATATGGAAGAGGCAGAGAGTTGGGAATAAATCAAAGCGATTAAAACGATGTGCTCATATAATTTGGCAAAAAAGAATTTTACTAAATGGGGCTTTACGGACGCACACCTGTGTGTCGCCAGTAGGCAAAATAATTATCAACGCATTATTGCATCGCCATTAGGAAAATATGCGTTGGCAAAACTTTCACACACTTTTGGGGGAAATCTTTGTTGGCGCCAATGCGTTTTCCATAACTTTTGCAAACGCAGTTTTACTTGTGTCGGTAAAAGTAGCAATTTTCTATGAGTTTTGCCAACGCAGTCCAAATATGCATCGAAAATAAGTTTTTTACCAACGCTAATTTTCACTGTGTCGGCAAATAGTGTCGGGAAGTGTTTTCCACAACTTTTGCCAATGCGGTCTTACTTGCGTCGGTAAAAGTAGCAATTCTCTGTGACTTTTGCCCATGCAAATTTTCACTGCGTCGAAAAATAGTGTCAGGAAAGGTAAGTTTGTCATAGATGGGGCTTTGCGGACGCAACTCATGCGTTGACAATGGTGTGAATAAAAACTCAGAGCTTTCCCAACGCACACCTATGCGTCACCTGCAGGCAAGATAATTGCCAACCCATTATTGTGTCGCCAATAGAAAAACACGCGTCGGCAAAACCTTCTCTCTCTTTTGGGGGGATTTTTTGGGTTAAAAGTGAATAAGACCCACTCTTTTCGACTTCGTGGCCGTTTCAATGCTGACTCCGAGTGGAAGTTGTGGACTGATCGCGTCCTGCTGATTGGTGGCGCCGTTTTGAAGGATGTCGGGATTTTCGATGCGGTCCGTGCCTTTAGGGAGACCGTGATCTTTTCCGATGAGGCCTTCATGGCAATGCTGGAGTCATTCCTCCCACAAACTAATACCTTCGTTGTGACGAATGGTGAGATTGGTTTCTCTTTGAAGGAGCTGAGCGCCATTACTTGATTGCCCATCCTTGGCAAACTCTATGAGGAGTTTATGCCGATTGACAGCGTCCTTGAGGGGCAGTCTGAGGAGTTCAGGCTTTTGTACTTTCAGCTCGTCGCCTTCTATGATTTTTTGAAGGAGAAGGAGGGTTTGAAAGTTAGATCCAGCAGTTGGAAGAGTTCTAGCTCTTCGTTCCCCAACTTCTTTGATAGCAGGGAGTCTTCTGATAGTATGACCCAGGAAGCCAGGGCTCATGATCCAAGTTCGAAGAAGATCTTAGCTATGCAAGGATAAAGATACCATCACCGTCTCTCTCAACGAAAAAGGATAAGATAAAAGCCTTTGTTAAATACCTTTTAGATGTGTGATGTATTGTGCAGAACTCAATGACTTTGTTAATAGATACATCAGGTAAAGCAAGATGAACACATTATCTAAATCTGAAGATTGATAAAATATCTGATGACAAGGGTTCAATTGAATGAATCCAAGTTGGGGAAAATACCTTTAAACGAGGAAGACAGGGCTGCTATTTCTCTTCCACCCACTCAAGAATGCACACGCTGGGTAACAACGAACCTTCCAAGGATCAGATATATAGAGAAGGGCAGATATATAGAGAAGGGACACAATCACCTGGTGGGACAACCAAATCTGTAGGCACACGTAGGAGTAGGAGCTCTGCTCAAGAAAAATCTGACTTGGGGGCCTCTGCAGCTTTCAAGTCACTCCAGCCACCATTTCAGACGCTGCTTCTGTTTCTGATGTGAAAACTCGTAATCATTCGTCGCCTCCTCCTTCCACGCAAGTGCTGCATGACGGTTTCGTATTTCTTTTGCATCTGGATCACCACACGACATCCATGGCTCCCAGTTGGCCACGTGGGAGTCACACAGCTGTAGGATCACTAACTTGGGGCCCACTTGTATACTCTCATGGTCAAATCCGAGGCTTCGTCCATCCTTGATCTGATTCTGATGGGTGATATTGTGGAAATGACCGGCAGGAGAATGCTGCCTAGAATCCAAATGTAAACTGCGAGGTTTTCACTTTGAATATTGGGTTCTATACTTCTATTACTAGGCCAAAATACTTGGGCCTTATCTGATGGCACCTCAATATTAAATCGAATAGCCAAATGGCCATCTCTGGTAAAATGGCAACGCTTGAGTAAGATGGTTGCTCTGTAATTGAACGGCCAAAAATGCTTCTCAAATAAACACTGAAAGATTTGGGCCCGGAAAGATTTGGCCCATACTTCCAGAACAAGACAGGCAGACACCCTTTTCCTTCAAATCAGAATGCTTGCAAATGAAAATCTGTGGTAGCCAGGGATGATGCAAGATGGGCAGACAAAATAGAAAACTCGCCCTTTCTCTATTGACTGTATAATTTCATGAACTAGGGTTCCTATAAAGATGGCAATGGGTTGGGTATAAATGGGGATCTGCCCCGACCCACTCCTATTAGGGTCAGATTGGATGAGATAAATTCGAGATTGGGCAGATTTGGGTTTACCTCAGCCTGTACCGAACTGCCCCATTGCCATAGCTAGTTTCCTTTTCTTCCTATTTTCTCCAAAAATTCTCTTTTAATTTATATTTGGTAAGGTTAGAGCCCCAAAATTCTGGATGTGGTCGTTTATTCTAGAAAGCATCATAGAGCATTTGATGTTGAACCAATCAATATCCTTTTCAAAATTATTATATATATGGAAGGGACTGGTTTCAATTTGAAACCAGCTCCCATTGATTTTGACCATCCCCCACAATTTTGAATTCTCTTTTAATATTATTTAATCTAATTCAATTCAATAAAATGTCATTTATTACTCACTCCCCACCTCTCCCTTTTCCCTTAGACTGCTACTCTTTCCTTTTTAATGACACTCAAATATATCCCCTCCCCCGTTCACCTAGGAACACCTCTCTATCTCTCTTTATTTGGTCCACATCAAGGTTTGGTCTCCCTCATCATTTTTCTTATTTTAACTTTCTTTTCTGCCATGATGTGGATTTTAGATAATGGCAAGTGACAATAATTTTATCAACGAAAAGGCAAGTCAAACAAACCAAAATCTGAGCTTCTCCTGAACTCGGCTCGGGTCAAAGTCCAAAAACCTCTATACCTACCTTGAACCCAACCAACTCATTACCAAACCTGTCTCTACTTGAAAGATATCATAATTTAAATTTCTTATAACTCTTTCATCTCAATATTTCATTTTTCATGTTTCTACTTAAGTTTTTAAATTTCTATATTTATTATTTATTTAGACTTTCAACTATGTGATTTTTAAGAAAGTCTATAAATTCTTTATGTGCGAGAAACACTTCTGTTTTTCATTTTATAAAAATATAAACATATGAAATCAAATTCAAAATTTTTATTTATGTCATAAAATTAAATGATATTTTTTGTATGAATTCTAAAACCCGTGATAATTGCCGTGATAAGCACGGGGGCATTTTGCACACAGAGTTGCGCTGATTAGCCAGAGCTGAACGCCAGGCCTCTTGATATGTGTTTTGAGTGTGAGATTCCCATGTGCAACGAGTAGGTTGGGCTTGTTCTGGTGGGCCTGACTTAGATGGTACCATTCTTTTGGTTTGGCTTAATCTGGTTTGGGCCGGGCTCGAACCTAAATTTTGTTACACGCATATAGAATTCTGGTCTACTTTGGATTTGTGTCACAGGTACATGATGATCCTAACACCTGCTCGTGTATAACACTCTGTATATCTTCTTTAAATATATTACATATAAATTACAAGTATGGTTGGGCTCACAGGGGGACAAGTTTTTGGAGCTCACTTTGGGCCATGCCAATCATGGAAAGGTGGGGGATGAATGGATCTCAATGTTTCTTAGTGGTCAACAAAATTTCAAACCCAATAGATCAGCCTAACTCCATACATGGCCCTAAAATTTAATGATTCTTAAAAGGAATCATTTCTTTAGAATTTCAATCCAACAGTGAGTAACAATTAAAAATATATCAAATATGGCGGGTGTCAATTCAAGGGGGTAAAAGGCCTTGTTTGGCATCTCTACTCTTTTTCTGACAGACCATTCAAAATAGAGCCATTAAAAAAAGAGCTATAAAAAAATAGGCTAAAACAAAAAAATGTGTTTGGTAATGAACGGGTCTACTTCAAATAGACCGTTGGTATGCCCTCTATTTGCCTCTTTTTAGAGGAGTTTGCCTCTTTTTAGAGGGGTAGCTTCTGTCATTATGTTAAAAATGAACTTATGCACATTTTTCACGTTCATATATTATTAAAAAAATACGTGTAACATGGGCCCGTAAGTGTTGGGATTGGTGTATGCCCTAAAGCCCACTAGCTGCACTCTCATCTTTTGTTACTGGATATTTACTGGTTGTTTAATGGATTGACTCTTTTCTGCTTAAACATGTATATATGTATGGTTGTGTAAGGCCCATTGTTTCTAGTAAATGGATTAGGTGTGGAGTGTCTACACACAGATAGGACTAATTCATGGACACTGGAAACAACATATTTGTTCATAACTGAGAGATGGAGCTGGGCACTTCATCTTGGTATAAGTTATAGTGAGAGACTCTCCTGTATTCAGGGTGACTTACCTAAGTCATGGGAGGGCTTTCCCGGATTTATCTCATTAGTGCATATGCAATGCATTGAACGGGACCATGGTAGGTGTGATCTCTAAAATAGTACTATCACTGAGAGAGATCAAGTCACCTCATGATACTGAGTGACCAGTGCTCTTAATCTTGAGCATTTGTGGATGAACTGACGAAGTCAAGTTTTTGTGCTTTAATGCACTATGGGTGAGATTCTTTTCATGGGTCAACAGCTTTGTGTTTTGGGTACTCGGACTTGATCAGTTGGGACGTGCGGATGCAATATAGAATCTATGCCATCTAATGATGGAATGATCGTCCCCTTAGAATTATCCGATTAATCATCAAAATCTAAGATCTTAGTATATGGATGTTCCATATGGATATTGAACTTGTGGGTCGCTTCCTGGACCAAGAGAATGATATCCGGATGATGATTATGTTAAGGATATGAAGTTCTAAGGTTTAGATGTAATCGAGAAGGTTGATAGTACATGTGATAACCTGACTCGATTATGAATGTTACATAGAGGGGCATTCAGGTCATTACACTTAGTAGGTCGAAGACAACTGTCATTTTATGACGAGCTTATTATATTATATATTTGTCACTGGAGTTCAACCATAACTCTTTAGTGGAATGAGTTAAGGTTAAAATGGTCTTTATGTTGCTATGGGTTTAGCATGGACATTTTGGTCATTTTGGGAGCCAATGGCAAATATGTCTTTTGGTCCCTTCTCTAGTCACTTTCCAAGATTGGCATGGTTTCCTAAGTTGTTTAGATGACATTTTGATGAATTATTTTAGTGGAAAAATAATTTTGAATTTAAATTCAAATAGGCCTTTGATGGCATACATGAATTTAATTCTAGATAAATTAATTGTGGGGCATGGTGTGCATTAGTATGTGGGACGTCCATAATGGGATTTCCATGGGTAAGGTTTCCAATTTTAAGTAGGTCTCTCTACTTGGAAGATTGGACTCCTCTTTGGATTAGTATTCCTATAAGAAAGTTTCATTTTTGGATTAGAAACTTAAATTAGTAAGTGTTGTACAACTAGGATTACTAATTGCCAAAGTTTGTGGGAAGTTCCTTAGTTTCCTTTTCTAATTGGAGTGTTTCTAAAAGGAAATAAATCTTTAGATTATACTTTCCTTTCAAGACATCTCCCGGATCATTCCATCTCCCGATTCTGGGTTAAAAATGAAGAATCATAGGTGAATATTCAAAAATGACCTTTAAATAGTCTTTCCTTTAATATAAATTGAATTAAGGAAAGATGAGAAATGAATAAACATCAATAACCATCGTAATTCAAATAATAAGAAGGTCAAGTTTTTGTCTGCAGTATTATCTAATATCCCTCCAATCACTTTAATAATCCTTAGGGGGAGTTCATTAGACCATGAATTCTCAAGTATCTAATTCTTGGGTTCATTGGAGCTCATTAGCAGATACATACTTCCAATGGTGAGTAAATATTCGTTAAGGATAAAGGGGACATGAAGCCATTCTGTGGGGGACTATGAGTGTGAAAGGAGATTATCCAGTACTCATTGCACAGAGAAGTCTATCCTGTTACTTACATTGGATGGTATTGGATGGGATAAGGTTATAGAGACCAAACCTCTGGTAATTTTTCACAAAGTGGCTAATAATAGGTCTCGAACCTGTGTTATCAAACATGGCACCCGAGATTATTACCATTGCACCAAAGCAATGACCATGATAAGGATTCCAGTGTATTAACATGTTAAAATTAAAACCTAAAGTTCTTATTGAAGAAAAAGGGGAGAGAGAAATCCTAAAAGTTCTGTTGCAATATGAGCATTTTTATTCCTTGCTGTGGACTGCAAGCCAGCAACAAGGTCAGGTGCATAACTTTCGTGTCTTGGGTGGACCATGTCTGTTGGGTTTTGGGTCTTGGATCTGGTAACATGTTGTATAAACTTTCACCCAGGCTCAGTACTTCTGGAGTTGGGTCTTGAATCCAGTCTGACCCACCCACTTATGCCTACACGAAGCCAATTTTGTAGTATAAACTTCGTCGTCATCGTCATCATTATATATTCGAATTAGAACTCATGCACTTGCACATCTGTGTCCCTAGCCAGCAGCACCGTGGACATGATGGGCCCATGTTCCTATCTGATCTGTTTGTGATCTAGATATTGGATCATGACAAGTTCGATCAGAATCCAAGATTTCGAGATCCTTCCCGTTATAAAAAAAACTGAATGCTGGACCAAAATCATGTAGAACATTTGATAAAATGAACTATAGAGAACCTGCCCCCGAGTTCTGGATCCGGGGCCCAGATTTTGAATTGCATGTGTAGCCCTGGTCTAAATACTTCATCATCAGCCTTACTCTGTCAATCCAAGGTCTCTGTGAGATCATTAACCAAGAAAGTCCCTATTCAGGACAATATACCAGGCAGTGATCAAAATAGAGAAATTGAGGAACAAATGCAGGGGGAGAAAAGTCTTATTCAAAGTTTTGTTGGATAATTGCAGAACCAAAAAGAAGCATAAAAAAGAATACAATCATCCCAATAGGAACCAAATGGCGCTCAATGTCATCTACACTACTTTGTAGAAACCTCGAGAATATATTGTCTATTGCTATAAATACATCCCCATCAAAACCGAAAAAGCAAACCCATTTGACTGAATTACCACGGTCGATTGGGTATGCTGAGCTCACGCCTTCTTTGGCTTTATCTGCTTCACCCTGGAATAAAGAAACACTCCAGAAAGTGCCAAACCCGTTCCTGCAATAAGGTCAGCCATGAAATTTGAATTACAATTGAAAGTAGAATAGGGAGAAACACGAGACCCATCTCACACTGCCATCCAGGGATTGATCCCTGCTGTACCACTGATTCAATCTAGCCAAAAAAAAAAAAGTAGACTAGGACACACAATGTTCCATGCCACAACTTATTGGGCTTCCAAGTTCACGAGGGGCCCAGATTTTGCTGAAGAAAACAATCTAATTATTGGTCAAATCATGGACGGGTGATACTCCTAAAAATTTCCAATATGGTCCTGGCCATCTGATTATCTTTTATCCATGAGAAAAGCTGACTGATAGTCTACTTTTATGTTGCAATGAAATAGCTAGAAGCATATAATACGATAAATATTAGGACATGACTTATCCTTTCAATGGGTTGAGAATATATTAATTGAAAGGTTGGATAAACACAGAAATGACCCCATGCTGCCTTCAGTATGATGGAGACAACAGCTAAAAGCAGCTAAACCCAATTTATCAAGTGTGATGCCTAACTTAGTGTGGCAAAACTCACCCAGATCATGCGGACATGTCTTTATAGGAATGGATCCAACCTCTCTAACTGGAGTGATCTGAGCCATTGGATTGATCATATGTAAAATATAACTATGCTTTCCACACAAATGCAGTCCTTTCGGAGAGAAATTTGAGGCAGCAACTATGAGGGTTTTTAGCAAAGGAAAAAAAAATAAAGGAAGAACAATACAAAGGGGTTCTATGTGAGATGAAAGGGATTGATCATGCAAAAATGGCACCCACACAGGATTAACCAGATTTTAGCTGCCATCAACACCATACTAACAGCAGAATGGATCATTTCTCAATAATGATAAAAGTCACTTATTTGACTGAGCATAGTATGATTCTGCAAGATACTGATTCTCTGATAATCAAGAACGATTTTGATAGTGGTCTGTCAACAGGTGGAGACATTACCAAGTGAATTGATCGGTGTGACAGTGGTCCTGAAGAAGAGAACTGATGTCACAATGACCACAACCCGCTTCACGCAATTTCCGACAGAGTGGGTAACAGGCGATACCCTTGCCAATATCATGTATGAAACCTGCCAGGAAATTTAGAGCAAGGATCAGCTGTCAGAGCAAGGATCCTTGTGTTTGCAAGCTACACCACACAAGCAAACACTTGGTATATGTGTCATTACAGGGCTAGAAGCCGGACCAAGAATTTGAAACATAATTAATCTGAATATAACTCTAATTGGAGTGAATTGTTTGACTTATTAACAAACTTCAAGCTGTTCAAGTTTTACATGGGAACCATACTAATGAATTTAGAAGATTCTCAGTTTCTCACCCTCACAGTATCTGTACTCGTAACGATGTACCTGTGGGCAAATTAATCAAACGTGCTCAGAGTTAAGCAGCATAGTTTTCCTTGGCTGCAAAGCATAACCTGATGATTTTCCAAGTATGCATATGGAATGGTTATGCTCCAATGTGCCGTTTTAAAGTGGGCTTTAATTAACAAAGATGGCGAGGATTGCAACAACAGAACAGAACAGCATCAGAACGTCATTAAGTATTATTTAACGAATCTTAGGTCATGCTTTGTTCTTACATTAATGATTACAACGTATAAAAAACTTGAAAAAGGAAGAAACAAACGGGCACGGTATCCTAATAAATGCACTAGGCTTGTCTTCTTTTTGTCTAATCATTCACATAAAGTGTATGGTGGCAAATAATTTTTGTGGAAAAGAAGCATCCTAATACTAGGATAATTAATGGAAGTGAGAGAGAGAGGGGAAAAACAAATTAAGCAGCGACACATCTTCTATAAGCTTATTATGGTAAAGTCCATATATATAAATCATAATAAATGTTATGTCGTGTATATGACCCACCACTCAATAAGATAAGACTTGATCTTTTAAAAATATTCTTTAGGAGATATTTTATCGTGTAATTGATTACACAAAAAATTGTAAAACACTTATTTTTAAAAGTGGTTAAAATTTAAAAAACAAAAGCAAATTTCTAAAAACGACCATGAAATTATTTTCCTTTTAATGAAAAATGAATAAATGTCCCGATTCTCCGATTACCCGAAGGTTCCGGGTCTGGGTCCTTATTTTGGTCCCGATAAGTAAATGGTTCCGGTTCCGGATCTTTTTTTTTTAACCGTTATCTAAATAATGGATCCGGTTTCGGATCCACAGTGGCTCAGACCCGTGGACCCGGCGTGGACCCGGGACCCGACCCAATACTCTAATCTAAATACTTTATTATCTATATGTTACATGGAAACCCCTCATTCTAAGTTTCTAACCTAATCTTCCGTCCTAAACCACATGTTATTGATAGACAAAAGGTTACATTTGCTTTGTAGGTGATCCAATTGAATTACGAAAAAGCATGATTGTTTTTTTTTTAGAGGAATTTACTTGGTAGGGCCCCATAGGATCCTATACCACTCTGGAGGTATCGTATTTACCATGGACACGAATAAGGCTCTACATGTGCGTTTTTTTTTTTTTTTTGTCGTTTAGCGAATGGTCGATATCGACCACTTTTATGGTTGATATCGACCATTATGCGGGAACCCAAATAAAAATTGGGTTTTTCAGGATGGATAAGATGGGAGGAATCGCTCTGTTCCACGCCATGGATACAGATCGAGCCACTGTCAGTTCCGGGAAAGTTTATTAATGTAAGTTTATCAATAGCCATCCAACACCATTATCATCTACATGGTTTTCTATACTTTCTTGATTACAATCTAATTGTCTGTGTGCATTGAACGCTGCAGGCTCTTAAACAAAGCTTGTATCATCAGAAACCATGAAAATGACTTAAAATATGATGGGTCATATATCTTCAAATCCTTGGAGCTTATGCACTGTAGATCGAGTGGTTAGTGCCACAAACTTGGCTGAATGGTTTAGCTCAGGGCTTTCATTTCAATATTGGTCAGAATGAGTTTTATTACTGTGAACTCCCAAACAACATGCCAAGCATTGGAATGGCCTTTTTTTTCACTTGGGACTGGTTTTGGAAACTTGCTTAATTGGAAGCCTCATGGTGAAGGTGGTTGTTCTAATCAGTAGCACTGGTGGGAAGGAGAGTTGGTTAGCAACTAACTTAAACAAGGGATTATTGGGCAAGGCGATTATTGGGCTCATGAAGAAGTTGGAGAGAATTGATTTGGATGTGTTTGTGGATGCAGCTCTTGTTGAATTGTATGGGAAATGCGGGGCTAAGATGTCTCGGGTAAAACTAGAGATCCAGCATAGCCATGAAGGCTTTTGGGGGGATCTTCTTCTGTCCGTTCCTTCCTTTTCTTTGAATATTCACCTATGATTCTGCAGTGGTGTTATGCAGGGATGTGATTAGGGCTCGCCTTTCTGGTGAGAGTACCCCGCCTTCCAAGATAGCGAGGGTAGATAACGCCTCAAAAAGGGATTCTCCTGCAGTAACTCTTGGGGCGAGCTCTCTTGTAACCACCTGTGTAGTGGAGCTGCAGGTGCGGCCAAATCAAGTGGCCTCTCCCGTTGTGTCTCTTCCACCAGTGTCTCCTTCGGTCACGACTGCTACAGCTATACCTTCTGCCTCTTGATCGTGTCCCCCACGCTCGGGAACTTCAACTGGGGCACCAACTCGGGCCGACCCCACGGTTGGTAATCCGCTATCGATCTGGGAGAGGCTTGGGAGATTTGTGATTCCTGCTGAACTTACTCAGATCAATGCCTTGGGCACTGAGGGGGTGATAGATAAGTTTCTAGAAAGACTGGCTCAGGTAAAAGGCTCGTGTTCTCCTTTTCTCCAGACTTCCATTTTGTGTATGTACTCTCATTTCCTTTGTCTCTTATTGTTCCAGGCTTCCGCAGCATCCGTCTGCTTATTGTCAAAGGCCCAATTGCACAATCATCTGAGACAGGAGAATGCGAGTATTCATAAGGAGCTCTCCTTTAGTCAAGGAAAGATTGTCGCTCTTGAAGCAGCTAGGAAGACTTCCGAGGCTGATCTTGTGGCAGCTCACGAGAGAGCGACCAGGTTTTAGACTGAGCTCTCAACAGCCCACATGAGGGCGGCCAAGGCTGCGGCTGAGCTTGTGGCGACCCGCGAGAGGGCCTTGCTTAGTGAGGCTGAGCTCCAGAGGGCCAGCGAGAGGGCTTCGCTCAGTGAGGCTGAGCTTGTGAAGGCCCGCGAGAGAGCTTCGCTCAGAGAGGCTGCCTGATGGACCGCGCCCCGAATGCTCGGGTTCCTACCGAGGTCGGCGGACGTGGGAGTCCATTTGGTTCCGACCCTTTCGTAACCAGGGGCAAGGGGGCGTGCATCAACATTTCTTTTTTTGTGGGTGTGCCAGATTTTCTATTTTTACTTGGAATTGCAAGTGGTGATCCGGAGATCAACCTTCGCAAGTAAAAAGGAAATCAACTTCTTTCAAGTTTTCCATTGCACATATATTTAAGAAAAGAGACATTTTTCTTGGTTTGCCGTGAAAGGCGATTTTTTTGGCATTTATAGCCGATTTTGGCGTTTATAGCCGATTTTTGGCGTTTATAGCCGATTTTGGCGTTTATAGCCGATTTACAATCCTTATCAACAATGAAAGACAATAATTGTGATTTTTGTCTATTTTGAAAAAAATACAAACTACAATGAAAAGCAAGAAAAGGAGGATCTAACTTCTCAGGAGATTGTGGGGGACCCGTTTAGATTGACGGTCGCAAGCCATATGTGGGCTTCGCCATCATCCATGCAGATGAGAACAGAGGATGCTATTGATTCGCTTGGCTTGGCTATAACCTCAAGTTTTTAGAAGACAAAGACCAAAAGGAGGTCCTATATCCAATAAAAAGCCGAGTAGACGGGCTGAAAAGCCACATCTAAGCCATTGGAGGCAGGAGGAGAAGGCAAGGACCTTGGGGGGGGGGTACCCCCCAAGGGACTTTTGTCACCTTGTTGCAGTGGCCGGTGTAGAACTTCCGCAGAGTTTTCTCTCTTTTTCCTTTCTCTGGATTTCTGTCTGTGTGCTTGTGCTTTTTTTCTCTGATGTTTCTGATGTCTTTTCTTCTTGGAGGGCCCTCCTATTTATAGGCTTTTAGGTAGCCTTTTAGGTGGGTTTATGGGCTTTTATTGTCATTAAGCCGCATAATGGGAGGAGTTACAAAATTGAATTGTTTATTTTGTAACTCCTTTTTCTTGGCTTCTGATTGGCCGGAGGAGATTGAGGGCATTTAATCGCCTTTAATCGCCATGATGGGAGGAGTTTCATGGGTTAAATGCCATGAATCTCTTGACTTGTAACTCCCGAATGCTTGCTTCTGATTGGGCAGTCCAAAGAAATGGATTAATGACTGTAATAAAGCTAGTCAATTAATCGCATTAAGTGGTCGCCGAGCAGCTGAAGAGTCGCGGGCCGTGCCACGTCTTTTGGGATTCTTCTGTTTATGATCATCGATGGATCTTCATGTAGATCGACATCAGATGATCATGTAATTTCAGGTGTTTGTTGCCAACAGCGGGTCGGTGCCATCTGTCCTGTCGATTTCTCGATCGGTCGGGTAGAAAGCACACTTTTTTTGGTTGACCGGGTGGCGATCAATATTGTTTTCGATACTCTTGATGATTGACCCGTGTTTTGGACGGATGTCAGAGGACTTGGTGTCTCAAAAGCATGAATTTTGGAAAGTACCAGAGGCTGGGCTCTTCGAATCGTGAAAAAACGGCGAAAACCGGGGTTTCCGGGGCTTTCCCGGCGACCCCGGGTTCCAAGGTCGCCGGCGACCCTGGGGGGGTTTTCCCCCTTTCGTGTCCCGTTTTGCGTCCGTTTTTGCTGTTTTTCGATTCTTTTTTATTCTGTACTTTTCCTTGACATTTTGACCATTTATTGGCCTAATTTCTTTGTAGGAAACCTGATGAGAATCCTTGTATTTTATTTTGCAAAGCTTCCAATTTCCTGAGAAAGCCGAAGACTTTGTCGCGTAGAGCTGCCGATTTTCCGTCAGAAGCTGAAACTGGGTCAAACGATGTCGGAATGACCTAAAATTTGGTGTGAAGCCTCCTGAGCAATAAATAAGATCAACCATAGGCTTTTGTTTGAGTTTTGAAGCCGTTTGGGGTCCTATCACCTGTAGACTTGTTTTTTATGGCGATGAAGATGTCGCGGTTTGATGTGCGGTCAACCGATGTCCGATTGACTTGAAATTTGACAGGGAACCTATTGGAGTCATTTTAAGATGATCCATAGGCTCTGTCTTGGAAACCATGGTCCCGGAGAGCTTTGCCGCCGAGAGCTCCTTTTCAGCTGTCGGAGAAGCGAAGTTAGGCCAAATGATTTTGAAATGGCCCGAAACTTCTTGTGTACTCCTCTTTTGGCTGTCTGGAAGAATCTTGCAGTTTTTGTTTGATTCTGACAAGATTTGATTTTTGGAAGCAGCATTGCCTATTTATGGCAGGTTGCGACTTCATGTAGCTCTTTGGATCTTGAAAAGGCAAAGTGACATTTTTGGTGTCAACAAATGCCCCCTCGAGGTACAGCGGCGAGTTGCTTAACTTTTGTAGTCGATGTGCCTCGAAGAGATTTTTGAAGGAGAGCCTGTGACTTGACCAAGAGTCTTTGAGCAGTCTTTCTTTTTGGTATTTGTAGCCTTTTGAGCTTCCAGGGGAATTTTGTGGTAGTGAAAGGGATCACGTACCATCTCGAGGCAAAGTTTTGAAGATGACATCGGGGATGTGGATTTGGGTTTTGACCTTGTGACCTAACAGGCTATATGTGGCAGGTTAGGGGGTCGGGTTTGGTAGGAGCAGCTAACACTGGAGGTTTTGTCAGGTATGACTTGATGTCTTGGAAAGCAGCTTCACAGTCAGCATCCCAGACAAAGTTTACACCTTTTTTCATCAACCGGGAGAATGGACGGCATTTCCCTGAAAGATTGGAGATGAACCGTCTGATGTAGGCCAATCTCCCTTGAAGCCCTTTGAGTTCTCTCAAGGTTCTTGGAGAGGGCATTTCTAGAATGGCTTTGACTTTTATGGGGTCAAGCTCTATTCCATCTTTCCGAACTAAGAATCCGAGGAACTTACCCGACGAGACGCCGAAGAAGCATTTCAATGGATTCATTCGCAGTTTGTGTTTGCGAAGCCGGAGGAAGACTTCTCGAAGGTTTTCGAGATGATCTTCTTTTCTTTTGCTTTTGACGGCGAGGTCATCAACGTAACATTCAACCGTCTTGTACTGCATATCTTGGAATATTTTCATCATAGCCCTCTGATATGTGGCACCAGCATTCTTCAAACCGAATGGCATGACAGTGTAGCAATACACGCCAAATGGGGTTCGAAAGGATGTATGTTTTTCATCC
Source organism: Litsea cubeba (assembly GCA_012931725.1). Classification (NCBI taxonomy): domain Eukaryota; kingdom Viridiplantae; phylum Streptophyta; class Magnoliopsida; order Laurales; family Lauraceae; genus Litsea; species Litsea cubeba. The sequence continues at coordinate 15,007,661 of CM022944.1, read as the reverse complement.
TCAGGATGCATCTTTATCTGATTGTAGCCAGAGAAACCATCCATGAATGTCATTCGCTCGAATCCACAGGTATTATCAATCATTACCTCTGGTATGGGGAGCGGAAATTCATCTTTTGGGCATGCGCCATTCAGGTCTCTATAGTCAATACAGACCCTGATCTGCCCATTTTTCTTTGTCACGGGGACAATGTTGGCCAACCATTCAGGATGTTGTTCCTCATGGATGAAGCCGACGCTTTTGAGTTTTAATAGAAATAACATCATCTAAATAGAAATACAGAGAATCAAAGACAGTAAACATACATTCTATATTAAATAAGCATATTGCACTTGCCTTGATCAATTACAGACGGGAGAGAAAGAAAACAGAGATCAAATCCGGCAAAAAGGAAAATCCCAACTGTAGGGTCTTCTCAGACACAGAACCAGTCCAGAACCCAGATCTAGAAGAGATCTCTACTCCTATACCCATTTCCACAAGAGAAAAGCTATAAGGAAGGAGATCCAAATAGAGAAAGAGAACTTTCTATAGAAACAGAACTAGAAGTGGGCACTTACCTTGACTAGAAGGGGAAGAAGAGATAATCGAGACAGAGTGAAACTCAAGTAATAAGTTGCAGCTGGGGTCATCTTCTTCTTCTCCTTAGAGTTCTTAGAGAGAGAACGAGAGGGAGATGGGAGAATTGGAGGGAATTGAGAGATCGTTGGAGGGAAAATGGGGAAGGAAGAGAGAAAAGAGAGGGAAATGAGGGAGAAGAACAGTAGCTAGCGTATGGCAATGAGAGGGTTTAGTTTATAAAGGTTGGGGGTCTTGGGCTAGGGACAAAAGTGCCCTTTTTGTTTGAATAGGATTAGGGTTAGGGTTATGGGCATTTTGGTCTTTGGGTTGGAATCTAGAAGATTCTCTAGTGGACACCCCCTATAGTAAATGCTAATTCTAAGCTAGGGCCTCTAACAAACTAATTTGGGTTGGAATCTAGAAGATTCTCTAGTGGACACCCCCTATAGTAAATGCTAATTCTAAGCTAGGGCCTCTAACAAACTAACTAACTCTAAAAAAAATAACAAAGGGCACCCTATTAACTCTACTAATTACACCACAAGGCTAAACAACTAAAAACCTAGGAAAATACCTATTTACCCTTAACTAAACCGCATAATTAGTATAATTAGGCTAAAATATAATATTCAAATTCAAATTGAGGGCCCACAAGGGGCGGGGCCTCACATTACGTATGAAAAAAAACTATGCACATGCCTATTTTCACTGAACTGTACAACCTCCCTAAGATGATCTAAACCTCAATATAATGGTTGGAATTTGAACCTTGATGATGCATGAATCCAACAAGAGAGAGAGAGAGAGCGCAAAAGCTTTTAAAACGAGAAAGTTATGACTATTTAAAGATGCCCAATTGAAAATGCAGTGCCGCTGAAATTCGAATCTGCCTTGCTGAGTACCCTTGTTCGTGCAACTGTTTGACCCATTTCCCGAGGTATTTTTTGGCTGAGATATTGTGGTCTCAAAGTTCTTATTATACATTATAAATTTGCTATTTTTCAGGACAAAACAATCACATTTTCCTATTTTCAACTCGCGTACTTTTCGAACACAGTCAGACTAAAACAGTGCTGTCTTTTTCAACTTTCTGCTTAATAAACCATGTCAGGTCCGGTTTGGCATTCTTAATCAACCAGAGGCACAAATGCACATTCATATCGGGTCGAGCATATACGGGTTAGCAAAAGCTAAACACATTTTCCAATACTTTCGGGACAAATCCAAATCATAAGATATGATGTTTGAAAAGCACAAATAAGATTCGGGTCATGCTAAACATGAATGGATCTCCAACATTCTCTTCGCTAAGTGTTGAAGGTCCAAGATTTGAATCAATGTAAATAGGATCTCGTTTGTCAATTTAACATTTATTTGGAACTCCATGGGAATTAGAGACAACCCGGGACCTTACGCACATTGATAAATCTACAAGACCTTTTAACAAGATTAGAATGATAGTGTCGCGACCCCGGACCGGGACTAGGGGAAAAAGAGGCCGAGTCCGGGATCGGGACAGTGGTGGGGGTGATGCCGCGCCACATGCATCTCTTTGCCTAAACCGCACACGGAGTTAAAAGAACATTTATCCGTGCACGTGATTTCCCACAGGGTTCCGCGGTGAGGATTATCCTTACACATCATCTCACATATAACCATATCAAACGAATCTTCAAGATTGCGGAAGCGTGTAGCAAACCATATCAATACTATTCAATCTCATAAACAAGACTGATTTATGGTTAACATGACAAGGTATCAGGATGAGCAATGATCATAAGCATATTTCCCCAAAAGTAAAGTTAAGTATATTTACAAATATCAGTTGATTAATGCCCCCAAAATAACGGTCAACAAAGACCGTACACCCAAATGAAACCTAAAATAAAGATATCATAAATTCCCAAAGTGTATCGTTCTCAAGGCAAGGCCGAATGTCTACATGACATCATCGGCTTGCCACTCAATCACTCGCTGCGGTTCACCGACCGCCTCCTCCGGCTCCTCCTCAACGGCAATAAGCTCGGGACCTGAGTACCAAAATAAATGGATCAGACACGACGGTCTGGCAGGTGGGTGAAAAGATATAACAATAATTCAAAACGATGATGCCTTTAGAAACATAGTAAAATCTAGATAAACAATGAATTTTCATAAAAAAAAAATGATGCTTCATGTAAAAGAGATACATATGCGATAAAATCACGTAGAGGTACCAATGATTCGGGGACTAACAAGATGGCAACCACACAAAGCTAAATCCTCTCTCACAAAAGTGATAAGAGCACATTGGGACATTGACCTCAGTCACACGAGGTGAGGAGAATCAACGACGTTGACCTCAGTCACACGAGGTGAGGAGAATCAACGATTTTTATATAATAAATACATATAATACTCTGCGGGACCACGGTAGCGAACCGGGTATATCGGGGCGAGGCGGGAACCATGCTGCAGCGGGTATAACTGAAGGGGGATATCCAAGCCGGTGGATCAAACCGATAAGGTTATCCAAGCTTAGTGGTGCCGACTCATAGGTAACATGCGAAAATCAAAACAAATAAATACACATAACGGGGCGGGAACTCATAGGTACAAAGCGTATAAAAGTCGGGACGGGTCTAAACAAATTAACAACATGGTAACACAATGTTCTCGGTTCGAGAGTACTCACAAATCACGATTGAAATCTCAAAATAGGGGGTTGATTAAAAGTCAAATACAAATAGTTTCCAATATCTTTACAGGCTAACAAAAAGGGTTTCTAGAATTGAATCAGTGCGAATAAGGTCCCGTATGTCGGTTATGATAAAATTTTGGTACTCTTTAAGAGTTAGGGACATTCCGGGTCCTTATACACATTGGTCAATCTAGAAGACCTCATGGAATCTCCATGATGAGGTTTCTCCTTCTTCCGGACTTCATATAACGCCTTACATGGCATTGGGGCTCCATATGATACCTCCCCAAGCCTAAAAATAAGTTTCAAACCCTTAGGCATTGACCCATGACAGACAGGCAGTTCGCTCGAGCGAACTGGGAGGTTCGCTCGGGCGAACAGCTCTCTGTTTGGGGTTCGCTCGAGCGGACTTTAAGGTTCGCTCGAGCGGACCTGCTCAGATTACGTTGGATCAGGTTGGCTCGAGCGATCAGAGTGGTTGGCTCGAGCCAACGAGGTTCTGTGACGGGTTCGCTCGAGCGATGTGTCACGGTCGCTCGAGCGAACTGTCCAGAAACTCATTTCTGAGTACAGTCCGTTCCTTCCTTTTCTCCCCCTTTCATTCCATCTCCCGATTCTGGGTTAAAAATGAAGAATCATATGTCTGTTAGCAATCTGTGCCGTGGGCAAAAAGGAAGATAGGTTTAGTCAAGCGCCGAAGGCTTCCTAGTTGAGTCAATCCGAATAGCTTCTAGTTGAGTAAGGATGATAGCCGAAGTGTGTCAACCATTAACGACTCAATCTGAAACTGTCCTGTTGGATTCATCATTCAATCTGACCGCTTGAAAGCTGAAGTGGGAAAGTGAAGGTCAGATCCATCAATTCCCTTTCATCCTACACTGGTCAGCGCGCCTCTGATCAATTACATATTATAGATAGAAAGGATGTCGCCTTTTAGACTGCCTGCCACCTAGTAGTAGCCTGACTTAGCCAAAGCTTTCGCCCTTGAATGAACTTCTAATAGATAGAGCGGCAGCCGCTGTTGCTGTTGTGGGAATACCCTCAATAAGTAGCTAAGCGAAGAGGGTTCAGAAGAAAGAGAGATTGGAAATCGATTCAAGGAGATGGGCTCGATCTCAGCCGATTAGAACGACTCTTTCTTAGTTTCAGGTGAGCTAGCAGTGTTCGAGTATTGAAAGCGGAATGAAAAAGTTCGATGAGAAGGCGACGTTCTAAGAGGATGGAATCCCTTGTTATGTTAGGATGGAGTTCAAGGCCAGTCTCGTATCTATCTCAATCCCAGGAGGTAGTCAGAGAAGAAGCTGTTGCAAGCAAAAACAAGTATCCGTATCCGTCTTGTAGCTCACTTCGGGCAATAGGAAAAAAGAGAATATCTTCAATGAATAGGGTTCCAAACCGGGCAGAAGAAGAATAAGTGAGGGAAGAAGACCGCACCGAAGAAAAAGGCGGAGTGAAGTTAGGGCAGAATCCAGGCAGGGCGAAGGGTCATTGTCCACTATAACTAGAATCCAGTCTCTTAGCCCATAGGGTCCGGAGTCTTTGATGGAGCTGAGGTCGCCCCTTCTTCTTGTAGCTACTGCTGAAGTTGACGGATCAACTCGTCCTGCGCTTGGATATTGACAAGGTTTTGGGCCCTAATCTTCGTGAGGAGAGAGTCGACGTCGCCCATCTGATCTTGAGATGCATCTGGCTGAGAATCCTCTTGCCGGGAAAGCTCCAATCGAAGGTTATCTCGTCGGGAAGGTGTTGGGACCTCCTTAGAGGATGAACCTAACTGAGCTTCCGGCCTTTGGATACTCGCTGGACCAAATTTTTCCCCGGACCTCTTCTGGCGGTGGACCGGCGGCAGCTGCGCCGGTAGTGCTGATGGTTCTTTCCCCTTTCTGGTTCTTCGAGGCATGGTGTTTGGGGGAAGATGGCTTTTTGCTCGTTCCCCACAGACGGCGCCAATTGTAAGCGCATAAAATGTCACTCACAAAGATAGGGGGTGTAGCCGGAGCTCTTTGGTTGAACACTGATGCCTGCCTGAAGCCTGAAAGAGGGGAAGAAGAACAAAAGAGGGTCAGAGGACCCTGGCTGTGGGCAGCGCAGGGCTCTCCGATGCCTAAGTTAGTATGAGAACTAGACTAAGGATAGAGATTTTGGGGAATAAGATGATACTAGCGTGGGGTTTTCCTCGGAAAGAAGAGATCTGGCATATGGTTTTGTGTATGGTGGGTTGGATCGGATGTCCGATCATCCTCTCTATTCCTCTCTGCGCCTGTTGCTTACATCGATAGGGGAGGGAGAGAGTTGACTTTGGAGAATGTATAGAATGTATGTTTACTGTCCTCTAGCCCCATCACCTTCGGGTAATTTCTGAGTACAGTCCGTCTCTTCGTTGAGTTCTTCTTTTCCGACGAGGCCTTCATGGCTATGCTGGAGTCATTCCTCCCACAAACCAATACCTTCGTTGTGACGAATGGTGAGATTGGTTTTTCTTTGAAGGAGCTGAGCGCCATTACTGGATTGCCCATCCTCGGCAAACTCTATGAGGAGTTTATGCCGATTGACAGCGTCCTCGAGGGGCAGTCTGAGGAGTTCAGGCTTCTATACTTTCAGCTTGTCGCCTTCTATGATTTTTTGAAGGAGAAGGGGGGTTTGAAAGTTAGATCCAGCAGTTGGAAGAGTTTTAGCTCTTCATTCCCCAACTTTTTTGATAGCAGGGAGCCTTCTGATAGCGTGACCCAAGAAGCCGGAGCTCAAGATCCAAGTTCAAAGAAGATCTTGGCCATGCAAGAAGAGTTGAGAGATTTCTGTGCAAGTACAAACGCCATATGTCCTGACATTGCACTGCGGAGAGATCTCGCTGTTTACCTCACTTATTGGCTTGGTGAGGCTGTTTTTGCTGGAGGAGATGGAACGCACATCAGGCCGCATTGTATTTTCCGGGCTTGTCAGATGGCGTTTGGAGAGCAGCTTGCTTTGGTGCCAGCTCTTTACTCCTACCTGTGTACCGAACTGCAGGCTGCTGCTTTTCTGGTTTGGCTTGGGCTTCCCATGAATAGGGTATTTTCAGCCCATATCTTTTATTCGTGGTATGTATACCACTGTCCTGGCTTCCATCGGCTGGGTGCTGCACATGATGATGATCCTCTGATGATTCGACTGGCTAAGGGCAAAGCCGTTTTCGAATCACTTTTGTTTGCCCGCATGAGGATCCGACGGTTCAGGGACGTCGAGATGGGGCAGTCTTCAGTGAAGCTTTCTCCGGAGTTGCGGAAGAAGGCTTTTGATTTTGGTGCCTCCCGAGACTCTACCAGGGCGGGGTCGGGAAGGCATTATTCCTTGACAAATGCAGAGAGAGAGTGGCTTTTCAGCATACGTGTCGGCACGATGGTGTACCGCAGACATCTTTTCGTCGACATCCAGCCGTATGTACCCTCTCGCTTTTCTCAAGGCTGGGCTTTTCTCAAGGCGTTGTTGGAGCGCCTTCAAGCATGGTGAAGCGCTTTGGAGGCTTACAGGACGGGAGAAATGCATGGGCTTTCTATAGTGCTAAAGACACTACAGCCATGATTTCTTATCCTGTGTTGCTGACTTCCCGGACTGCCGGCTTTGCGAAGTGGTTCGCGGAGAGCTTTTGGGCATATCGGGGGCTTTCCAAGAAGGAGCTTGATGTGAAGCTGGCATCTGGAAAGGGCCTTGGAAAGTCGGATGGCATCCGGCGGGAGGAAGTTTGGGCCTTCCTTTCTGGAGAGAAGCACAAGATAGGCTTTCTCGGTGACCAGGGCGTCATTGGTTCTGAAGCTGTTCGAGAGATACCTGATGAGGCTTTGGAGCAGCTAGAACAGGAGGAAGCCGAACTTGGTGCTTGGATGCAAGCGGCACAGAGGCAAGCTTCCGTGGAGTCTACTGGCAAGAGCAGACCATCCAGTGAGGAGTCGAGTGGGAAACCTGACTCTGACAGCGGGGTAGGTTCTTCTAAGAAGCGAACCCGCCGGAGTAAGAGGGGGAGGAGTCATCATCGCAGCAAGGGGCAGCATGAGGACTCTCCTGACTTGGAAGTTCCTCTTACTATCAATGAGGATGTGCCAGTGGATGCTGACGAGCCTCCAGAGAAGAGAAGCCGAGAAGAAGAGACCGTCGGTGAAGGTATGATTCTTCCTTTTCTCTTTCCATTTCTTTTCATGGGATTTTTTCCATGTTATGATTTGCTTCTTGTTTCTGCTTTTCTTCTTTTTTTTTTTTTTTTAGCAGAGGAAGACTTGGTGATGCCTGAGGTCCCAACCGATGAGGTGGTGATGGATCCTGTTGAGGCACCTGAAGAAGAACCGAGGGATTCTGGAGTAAATCCAGAATCTCCAATTGGTATGACTATTGAGGTAAACTGGTGGTGGAGCGAAGCCGTCCAAGACAAGATCATTCCATCTTCCGAGTTGGTATTACATTGGAAACTCCGGCTTCTATACTCCGGTAAGCCTTCTGGTTTTTCCAACCATATGGACGGCAGCAACTTGGTTGGGTCTTTCTTTTTCGACCCATTTGGGAGAGACTTGAAGTGTGGGAGGCTGGGTCCTTTGCTTCTCTAGTCTCTTTTGTCAGTACGACGCGCGGCGGCGTATACGACGAGCAATTTGAGCTTCGGTCAGCTCTGACTGGGCTTTGACGATGAAGGATGTGCTCCCTCGGGCGCAGCAGCCGAGCCTGTCTTCTCTGTAGCTGGGCAAGGACAGGATGCGAACCCTATCCTTCGCCAGTTGCAGCGAAGCTTTGAATTTTTGAAGTTCGGCCCCTGTAGAGATGAAGGGTCGAACTGCAGATTTGTAGGCCTTAGCAGGTGCTTGTGGAGGCCTTGTGATGCATGACTTGATTTTGGGCTTGTAGGAACAAGCCGGCTCATGCTGGGATGACTTGGAAGTCAGGTTGGAGATGGGTCTCTCCTCTTTCATGTAAGCAAGAGGGTAGAACTGATTCTCCTTGAGTGGGGCCAGGAATGCTGGCTTAGTGGATGTTTGGGACCTTCTCTGTTTTGGTGAAGGTCTTGGGGACCAAGTCTTGGGATAGACCTGGTCGTTTGCAGGTCGAGGTTTCGTGGGGGTGCCACGGGCTTCAGGCCTGCTGGTGCTCGCCTTTGGTGTCACGGTAGTGACACGTTGAGAGGCGAGTTTCTGCTTCTTGGAGGGAGCAGTTTGTTCCTCAGGAAGTGGGAATGGTCCCAGCGTCCCAAAGACGATAGTCCGGGGAGTCGAGGTCGACCCGGAGTTCAGAGAATTACCGAGGGAGTTGATGCTTCGGCAGCTGATGGGGCGCTTGTAAGAACTCAATAAGCATAGGAAATGCAGTTAGTCTATGGTTCATTTCTTTCTGAACACTGGCGCTCACGGAAACGTTGAGACCGTGTTCAGATCGGAATACCATCTGCTCTCTTTGATGAATCCAATCTTGACCTTTCAAAACAGAGAATCTCATCTCATGGATGCGGTCTCAAAACATTTGTGTCTAGCGGTACTAGTACGCCCTTTCAGGGTCTACTGTATTGCGACCGGCACATCTGTAACTCCAACTTTATATTCTTCTTACCTCGAGCAAGCTCTGCTTCTCGATAAGTCGAATTTAAGTTCACAATTGCTTCTAGCAGTCACTGGGATGCCCATTCCGGGCTTACCATACCTGCGATCAGAACAATTGTACCTTCTATGGCATTTTGCCTTCCTCATATTGCTTGGGTCATCTACCTCGAGCAATTTGAAAAGACGAAACCATAGAACTTCCCATTTATGATCATTATATTCTTGTGATTACTAATGGATGTGGTCTTGTTTCAGAAATTTTCAAAAAAAACTAAAAATGGCAGCATCGCTTACCATTACCTTCGATGAAAACAAGCACCAACTCATGCTTCAACAGAAGCAAACCACGCGCACCTACAAGCGCCCCATCAGCTGCCGAAGTGTCAACTCCCTCGGCAACTCTCTGAACTCCGGGTCGACCTCGACTCCCCGGACTATCGTCTTTGGGACACTGGGACCATTCCCACTTCCTGAGGAACAAACTGCTCCCTCCAAGAAGCAGAAACTCGCCTCTCAACGTGTCACTACTGTGACACCAAAGGCGAGCACCAGAAGGCCCGAAGCCCGTGGCAGCCCCACGAAGCCTCGACCTGCAAACAACCAGGTCTACCCCAAGACTTGGTCCCCAAGACCTTCACCAAAACAGAGAAGGTCCCAAACATCTACTAAGCCAGCATTCCTGGCCCCACTCAAGGAGAACCAGTTCTATCCTCTTGCCTACATGAAAGAGGAGAGACCCAGCTCCAACTCGACTTCCAAGTCAACCCAGCATGAGCCGGCTTGTTCCTACAAGCCCAAAATCAAGTCATGCATCACAAGGCCTCCACAAGCACCTGCTAAGGCCTACAAATCTGCAGTTCGACCCTTCATCTCTACAGGGGCCGAACTTCAAAAATTCAAAGCTTCGCTGCAACTGGCGAAGGATAGGGTTCGCATCCTGTCCTTGCCCAGCTACAGAGAAGACAGGCTCGGCTGCTGCGCCCGAGGGAGCACATCCTTCATCGTCAAAGCCCAGTCAGAGCTGACCGAAGCTCAAATTGCTCGTCGTATACGCCGCCGCGCGTCGTACTGACAAAAGAGACTAGAGAAGCAAAGGACCCAGCCTCCCACACTTCAAGTCTCTCCCAAATGGGTCGAAAAAGAAAGACCCAACCAAGTTGCTGCCGTCCATATGGTTGGAAAAACCAGAAGGCGCCAAAAATCAGCAACAAAAATCCATGTCCGACGTCCAATGACCCGCAGCGTCTCAAGGACAAGAAGACATTCAGAAGAATCCCCTGCTCCTTCAAGCAAAGGACAGCAGAGTGATCCTTCCTCAAGCTCCTCTTCAAAAAGAATGAGCCCCAGCTCAGTCACCAGGACAGTTTTCTTCGTTCGAATCACGAAGGATGAATGTCTTGGCTACAAATTCTGAGCCACCACCCCGCAATCCACCTCCAGAAGATGCGATCACCCGCATCCAGCAGTTGGAACAGGGCCAGCAGAGGATTGAAACTCTGATGGAAAACCTTCTCCTCGCCTTCCAAAATCAGGCGAACAATGAACCTCCTCCGAATCATCAAGACGACGAGGTAAATAGAGAAGAAAATGAGTCACGCGCCCTTACAAAAAAGGACGTAGACGGTATCCTCGCCAAAGCAAAAGAAGAGGATATACTCAAGGAGCATGGGATCAAGCCACCATATCCCTTATGGATGGACTCGGTCCCGTTCCCCACCAAATTCAAGCATCCTACTCTCCAAACATATACGGGGAAAGGATCAGCCAGACAGCACGTCATCCACTTCAAGATCCTGACGGGAGCTATCGCGGATCAAGATGCACTCAAGATCCGCCTCTTTGCAAGTACCCTAAAAGGTACGGCCTTCGATTGGTACTCGACTCTGCCGGAGGACTCAATCCAAAACTGGGCCATGTTAGAGACACGCTTCCTGACTCACTTCAAAGGTGAGGATCACCCCGCTACTATGGCTCAGCTGTGCAGCCTAAAACAAGGGGAGAATGAATCAACATATGACTTCATTCACAAGTGGAAAGCAATGGCATACAAATGCTCTGATGTATTGCCACAAGCGTCGCTAGTCGACATCTGCCGAAACAACATGAGAGCCAGAATCCGCTCCATGATCATCGGCAACAAATCAAAAAACCTGGGAGAACTCCTAGAAGCTTCCATGGAAGTTGAAACGGTGATTAAGGACCTCAACAGTCAGAAATCATCAAGAAAAGAGCCAACCGCCATTGCAACCTCTAAACCAAAGAAGAAAGAGGTCCTCAATGTGCAGACCAAGTCAGCTCCTCAGCCACCAAAGAAAGCTGAAAACAAAGCTGTTGGTAAGAAACCTGAACTCTCTGATGCCTTCAAAGAACGAGTAGAGAAGAAATACCCGTTTGATGAAGGTGTTGATGAAATCTTCGGGGCTCTTGTGGCAAACGGCAAGCTCACCTTGCCTGAACCAAAAAGACCGGGTGATGTTGGCAAAACCAACGATCCTCGTTACTGTCCATACCACCAGATGATCTCGCATCCTCTCAATCAATGCTTCGTTGTGAGAGAGAAAATAAATGAGATGTGGAAAAACGGAGTCATCACCTTTGACAAAAACTATGGGTCTGCCTCCGTCAACATGGTGACATGTGGACAAACATCAAGATCACCGAAGAAGAAGATCACTACTTCCTTCAAGGTGATAAACTCAATCGAAGCGTCCGAGGAACTGGTTCCTTACCCGACACCAGACGGACACCCGATATGGGTACATCCCGATCTCCTGGAAGATGAAAATTGGGAGGTCGTGAAAATAAAGCCTACAGCTCAACAGCGAAGGCAGGCTAGGAAACATCTCCTCAAGCTCAAACGGCAAGAGAAGACCCAGCCAAAACTAGAGGTCAAAGAAAAGGCAGAGGCTTCCTCTACCACTTCACTGGAGGTAACAAAAACATCCCTTCCAGAGACTTCAAAGGGGGTAAGGAAATTCACTCTCAGTGATTTCATGCCACCTCAATTCAAAGAAGCCATGCAGGATGCATCATACTCTTGCAATTCAGTAGTTGGATTCTCCATTGATGGATACGAATCCAGCGACACCGATGATGGATTCGAATCCAACTACACAGATGAGTGGGAGGAATCCCTTGAAACAGGAGAATATCTCTCCGATGAAGAATGGGTTCCTGAGTCTCATCTTATGCCAGTATTCTGGTATAACCCCCTACAGCCACAAGGATCCTGGTCTGATGATGAAGAAGACCAAGAAGCTGTACAAGAAAATGCTGCTGACCCAGCACCTCTCATCACTCCAGTGGAAATCAACAATGTTGAGCCACAAAGAGATGATGAAGAAGAAGATCCGGCTCCCATACCTGATCTTGAAGAATATGCAAGGATCTTGCAGCGACTCGCTCTAGAACAAGAGCAAGAACGCGTCAACGAGCCTCCTCGCAATCCAGAGCCTGAAGTCCCTGAAGACCACCAGGTACATCCTCCCTTAACTCCTGAAAATGGAGAAAATTGCTGGATAGACGATCCTCTCACATCCGAGGATGAGTCTGACTCCGATCAGGCAACGTCTCCCGTCAGAGCTTCCTGTAATGTGATAATTCGGGATTATAGCTCTTCCGAAGCATCGTCTGATGAGAGCACTTACACTCCGGCGACGCCTAGCAATATATCTTCTGGAGCCACCTCGTCTCACGTGACTTTCACTGAGATGACACCCTCTCAGGTTTCTTCTCCTGAGACTGTGACTTCAAAGTTCACACCCTTACCTGACTGAAGAATTCCCAGCCATTGATGCTTGGGACGATGAATTAGTCAACGAAGAAGAAAGATTGCTGGATGCTGTTCAGGACTTGTTCCCGGAAAATGCTCCATGCAACACAATCACTGAGGATGGTAACTCTGCTGCTGATGCATCCTCAGCAAATGAAAAACGACAGCCTCTTGATCCTGAAGACAATCTTCCAAACGAAGACCCTTCTCAAGAAGCTCTCGAAGTTGGTAGAGGCACCCGCTCTGGCCGGGACTACCACAAAAATTACAACCAATCTTCCTTTACATATGTAAATCCTTCGGGAAAAGATGTTGTAAGCGCCCCTAGTGGCAACAATGATGAACATGCAGGCCCTAAGGAGGCTTTCAAGTATGACTTGATTGAACACTTCAAGCACATACCTGCACGTCTACACATCCTAGATTTGTTGCGAATGTCTCCGCACACTCGTGATAATCTCATTTCGGAATTACAAAAGCTGAATGAGGATGTCGACAAACATGCCCCGCAAGTCCTCCAAATTGAAATGGATTACCGGGTCAAAAACTCAGAAGCCTCCTCAAAGGGAGAAAAGAAGAAAACTGAGGGATCATGCATTGAATGCCTCTCGGTTAAAAAAGCAGCCAGTGCAACCATCGCCTTCACAAAGGATGACCTCCCTACTTGGCGAAACCAGGCATAACCGACCCCTGTACTTCACAGGGTATATCAAGGAAATGCCTATGCATAGAGTTCAGATCGACCCAGGTTCTGCACTCAACCTCATCTCCACATCGGCTCTTGAAGAGTTGGGTATCCCACCCAGCAAACTGAGCCACACATCTGTATCTATCTTTGGATACGATGGGAGTACTCAAAGGCCTATCGGCAAAATCAGGTTCAAATTGCAGATAGGTGATCTTATCTCTGAGGTCACAGTGTATGCAATAAAGACCCCTTCATGCTACAACATCCTTCTCGGACGCCCTTGGATCCACGAGAATGGTGTTGTTCCTTCAACTCTACATCAATGCATCAAGTTTGTTGGCGACGACGGCATGATACATCGAGTCTTTGGGGACAGAAAACCCTTCAAAGGTAAAGAAGTCCACTTCGCAGACTCACAGATGTATGAAGGTGAAAAGAAGAAGAGGAGAAGCATACAGCATCCTTTGCCGAAAATCTCCAGAAAGATAAAGGCAAAGCTCCTCAACAATCACCGGAAGAAAACAAACCATCCGGTAAATCTGAAGAGAGCATGCAAACTCCCTTCATCATCTCCCTCAAATCTTCAAAGCCTTTGGTCATCACAACTAAAGTGAAGAAGGCAAAACAAAAGCCTGGGGCAAATTTGTTGTCTCTTTCGTGTCTATCATGCAAGACACGGACTCGGATTCAGAGCCAGAAGACGACACATCGTCAAGCCAAGCTGACACTCAGCAAGTTCAGCCTGCTCTTACTCCAATGGAGACAACTTCTGACATAGAAGATCCTACGTCAGCTTCCTTCGTTGTTCCAGCAACTTCAGCAAAGGAAAAACCGATCTTCTTCCATAGATCGGATGCTTCTTCATCAAACTCCATGCTTGAACCTTTCCAAAATAAAGGTACGCCTCAACTATCCTTATACAGCTCTGTGGCACAAGCTATTATGAAGAAAATGGGCTATGACGCTCAAAACCCAGTCGGTTTGGGAGAAGGACGCGGTATTCTCACGCCATTGGGGCCCGTCTTGACCAAAAGCCAGCTGGAAGATTGGAGACTCTACGGCTATGTAGAAAAGTCTTCACACGGGTTAGGATATGATCCTGACACTCCCTTGAGACAGTTGACACAAAGGCTTAAAAGTCAATATACTGACCAAGCCTCAACATCTCAAATCCATGAAGACATCGATCTCCCTGGATATCTCTTTGATGAGTCACCTGACAAAGATCCAGGAAGCTCATCCAATTGGCACGATTTCTCCGAAAATGAAGAGGAGTTGTCCGATGGCACAGACGTGTGGACTTCTGACCCAGAAGAACCCTCATCTCCAAAAGAAGTAGCCTACTTCGACTCGGTTTCAACAGGCGATTGGGATCATCTCATAGCAAGCCTTGGGAAAATTACCGATCAAGAAGACCCGTGGAAAGGAACAAAACCTTGGTCTGGAAATGCCCTTGAAACCCCAGAAGGTTTCGTTGAGCTGGAAGCCTCCGAAAATATTGTGGAGGAACCACCTTCGAACCTTCCAACAGAAGATCCTGTTCAAAAGATAGACTTGGGAACACCAGATAACCCACGTCCTGTATTCATAAGCAAGAATATAAAGGATGATGAGTTACCCGAGTATATCTCCTTTCTTCGTGAGTTTGTTGATTGCTTTGCATGGTCTTACGCTGAAATGCCAGGCTTAGACCCCAAAATAGCAGTTCACAAACTCAATCTTCAAGAAGACATCAAGCCTGTCAAGCAAGGCCAAAGAAGATTCCGTCCAGATGTGATGGATAAAATTGAACAAGAAGTTCAAAAACTCAAAAGCGTCGGCTTCATCCGTGAGGAACAACATCCTGAATGGTTGGCCAACATTGTCCCCGTGACAAAGAAAAATGGGCAGATCAGGGTCTGTATTGATTATAGAGACCTGAATGGCGCATGCCCAAAAGATGAATTTCCGCTCCCCATACCAGAGGTAATGATTGATAATACCTGTGGATTCGAGCGAATGACATTCATGGATGGTTTCTCTGGCTACAATCAGATAAAGATGCATCCTGAGGATGAAAAACATACATCCTTTCGAACCCCATTTGGCGTGTATTGTTACACTGTCATGCCATTTGGTCTGAAGAATGCTGGTGCCACATATCAGAGGGCTATGATGAAAATATTCCAAGATATGCAGCACAAGACGGTTGAATGTTACGTTGATGACCTCGCCGTCAAAAGCAAAAGAAAAGAAGATCATCTCGAAAACCTTCGAGAAGTCTTCCTCCGGCTTCGCAAACACAAACTGCGAATGAATCCATTGAAATGCTTCTTCGGCGTCTCGTCGGGTAAGTTCCTCGGATTTTTAGTTCGGAAAGCTGGAATAGAGCTTGACCCCATAAAAGTCAAAGCCATTCTAGAAATGCCCTCTCCAAGAACCTTGAGAGAACTTAAAGGGCTTCAAGGGAGATTAGCCTACATCAGACGGTTCATCTCCAATCTTTCGGGGAAATGCCGTCCATTCTCCCGATTGATGAAAAAAGGTGTAAACTTTGTTTGGGATGCTGACTGTGAAGCTGCTTTCCAAGACATCAAGTCATACCTGACAAAACCTCCAGTGTTAGCTGCTCCTACCACTGGAAAACCATTCATCTTGTACACAAGAGCCCTTGATCACTCTCTGGGAGCTCTGCTTGCGCAAGAAAATGATCAAAGAAAAGAAGCTGCTCTATATTACCTCAGCCGCATGCTAGTAGGTGCAGAGCATCGCTACTCTCCAGTCGAAAAAGAATGTCTTGCAGTGATGTTCGCCGTACAAAAGCTGCGTCACTACTTGCTTTCCAACTACAGTCTACCTGGTCTCGAGGGTCAACCTCTTGAAGGTCCTTGTCACAAAGGCAGGTTCTCTCAATGCTCGACTGGCAAAATGGTCCATCCTTCTGTCACAATTTGATATTAGGTATGTACCACAAAAAGCAATCAAAGGGCAAGCTCTAGCAGACTTCCTCGCAGAGCATCCATTGCCTAAAGATTCTCCACTCAGAGATGATCTCCCAGACGAACCAGTCTACAATGTGGAGACTTTCTCACAAAGTGCCTCCTGGGACATGTACTTTGACGGTGCAACTAGGACAAATGAAAAAAGACAGCTGATCTCGGGAGTTGGCATCCTCTTTGTTAGCCCCGACAAATACATGATTCCACACGCTTTCTCGCTACTGGAACCATGCACAAACAATGCAGCTGAATATCAAGCTCTGATCTTAGGATTGGAACTCGCCATCGAATCCGGTATCACCATGCTGGAAGTCTTTGGAGACTCTCAACTGATCGTCAACCAGATGAATCAGAAATTTGAAGTCAGGAAGCCAGATTTGTTGCCCTACTACAACAAGGCACAGTCACTTCTGCAAAAGTTTGACATCTGTCACATCACCCACATTCGTAGAGGTGAAAACATACGTGCGGATGCCCTAGCCGGACTTGCCGCATCCATGGCAATCCAGGAAGGGGAAAACATGCAAATCACAGTGTGCGAAAGAAGAATCCTTCCTCCTCTTAACACACACCAAGCAGTTGCTGAATGCCACCAAGTGGTCGGAAGTCGGATTTCAATCCTTCAAACTTCAATTGGCGACTGGAGGGATCCGTTCATTGATTACATTATGTTCGGAATCCTACCTGAAGATCCAAAAGAACGGGTAAGCATCCAAAGGCGAACCCCAAGCTTCATTTGGATATTCCTTCAAAAATCCTTTACAGGAAATCCTTCAACGGAGTACTTCTACGCTGCTTGTCACAACAAGAGGCTGAAGAAACACTCAAAGAAGTTCATGCTGGTCTTTGTGGAGCTCATCAGGCTGGACCTAAGCTCTATGATCAGATAAAAAGGTTAGGATATTACTGGCCTACCATGGTAGCTGACGCAATACAATTTGCTAAGCGCTGCCAACAATGCCAAGTTCATGGAGATTACATTCACATGCCTCCAGAATGGCTGCATCCTACAGCGATCTCATGGCCTTTCGAAGCCTGGGGTATGGACATTATAGGTCCTATTTCTCCCCCTTCAAGCAAAGGTCATCGCTTCATCTTCGCCGCTACGGATTACTTCTCCAAGTGGTCAGAAGCATTTGCGTTTAACGAAATGAAGACCTCATCAGTCCTTCAGTTCCTACGCACCAACATCATTTGTCGTTTCGGCATACCCAAAAGATTCGTCCATGATAACGGACCACAATTCCGGGATCATCGATTCTACAGGTTCTGCGACAAATACAAAATCCAAAGCTGTCCTTCGACTCCATACAATCCGGCAGCAAACGGGTTAGCAGAAGCTTTCAACAAGACACTCTGCAAAATCCTCAAAAAAATGGTCTCTAATCACAAAAGAGACTGGAGCGACAAAATGTCTGAAGCTTTGTGGGCCTATCGAACCACCGTTCGAGGACCAACCCATAGCACACCATTCTCCTTGGTCTATGGATGCGAAGCTGTTGTGCCCTTGGAAGTACAAATTCCTTCCTTGAGGGTATCCTTGCAAAATGACATGACTCAAGAAAGCAATGTCAAATTGCGGCTCCATGAGCTGGGCAATCTCGATGAGAGACGACTCGAAGCTCAACAAAGCATTGAACTTTACTAGGCACGTATGGCAGGATCTTTCGATAAAAAGGTCAGGCAACGCGCCTACAAAAAGAATGACTTGGTTCTTGCGGTAAAAAGACCAATGGTCTTCGCTCACAAGTCTAAAGGCAAATTTGAGCCAAAATGGGAGGGACCCTACGTCATCGACAAAGTTTTCTCCAACGGCGCATACGCACTCCTAAACATGGAAGGTGACAGATGTATGCTGCCCATCAACGGCAAGTTCTTAAAGCGGTACTACCCTTGAAGACTTACCCAACTGGGTAAGAGCAATGCCTGTATGGCCAAAACCGGTTTCCAGGTACACGCTCGCTAAACCCACCCTTTTTTAGAATTTTCATATCAAATGTTGAAATTTTTAGAAATCTAAAACAATGCTTACTTTCATCGTTTCATTGTTAAAAAAAAATATATATATATATATCCAAGTTTAGGAACCTTTCCCTAACTTGACCAAAATTTTCAACCCTTGAACCCAAAATTCATGGTTTGAAACAAAATCCGGATTCAGGGATTTCCACCCTAGTCCACCCTGCCTTTTACCGCCAAAATGGTTTTAGGTCAAAACTCATGACCCTCGTGTCTTTAAACAAAAAAAAATGGTTTTTCAAAAACCGCGAGGAAGCGACGCTTAGTCGATACTTGCACAAATCGGAAGCAAGCGAACCACGTTCGACACTTCCAAAAACGCAGGGAAGCGACATTTCGTCGATACTTGCAAAATCCAAAACCGTGGAAACGCAACATTTCAGTTGATATCCACAACCCAAATTTCAAAGGTTCGAAAAAACCTAAAAAACTGTGGAGACGCAACATTGCAGTTGATATCCATAACCCAAAGGTTCGAGAAAACCACAAATTTCAAAAATCGTGGGGAAACGACATCAAGTCAGTACCCGCAAAACCAAAATTTTTGAAAAGCAAGGATGCGACATTCCATCGATACTTGCACCCAAATCCGCGAGGATGCGACATTCCATCGATACTCGCAACCGAATGAGCAAGGATGCGACATTCCATCGATACTTGCAAGAACATTCAGCAGGGAGGCGACTTTTAGTCGATACTTGCATTTTTTGAAAACCAAACCGGCTATAAATGCCATCAAAACAGGCTATAAATGCCACAAACCGGCTATCAATGCCACCAAAACAAAACCGGCTATCAATGCCACAAACAAAAAAAAAACTTGGATTTAAAAAAAAAAACGGCTATCAATGCTACCAAAACAAAGCAGGCTATCAATGCCACCAAAAACAGGCTATAGATGCCACAAAACAAACCGGCTATAGATGCCACAAAACAAACCGGCTATCAATGCCACCAAAATTGGCTATAGATGCCACAAAAAAAAAAAAAAACTCGGCTATCAATGCCATAAGAAAAGCTGGCTCTCATGCCAAAATTGGCTTCCATGCCACAAACAAAAACCTGGCTTTCATGCCAAAATAATCACTTGACAAAAGATTTTCACAAAATGACAACCTTTTGATCAAATCCCATTTAGCAATTACTTTTATCACAAAAAGATTCAAGTGAGCGTAGGGATAACAAAAAAAAAAAAAAGAATCTCATTTAGCAATTACTTTTATCACAAAAAGATTCAAGTGAGCGTAGGGATAACAAAAAAAAAGAGTACCAAAAAATACATGTGGTACCAAAAAAAAAGAAAGTGTTCACAAGCACTACAAAAAATAAGTACCAAAAAAAATACAAGTGGTACCAAAAAAAAAGAAAAGAGAGAAGGATGGTTTCTGTAAAAAAAAAATATACAGGAGCTCAATCAAAAATGGTCTCCAGCCAAGAGTTCAGCTCCCCAAGCAAACTTTTAGCCTCAGCCGTCAAGGATTCCAAGGCACGCTTCTTCAGGAACCTGCCATGAGATGCTGGAGTGGGCTGTACCCCTTCTCTCACACCAGGAAGCTTACCTCGAGCAGTTTGCCATTGTTCCTCCTCATCAGACTTCCTTTTGAGAACCCGTTCGGCATCTGCAACCTGGTGAATCAGGGCACTCTCCCTGTCGCGAGCCTCTATTATGGCAGTCCACTTGGCAGCAACTTGTGCCTGTAAATGCTCAAGACGTTTCCTGGCCTCATCGACCTCCCTGTCAAGGATGTTAAGGTCATGAGTCAGCCTGATGATGGCTATCTCTTCTAAGTTCCTCTTTCGGACTGCCTGCTTCTTGCTTTCTGTAGCCTCATCCAGGTCAGACTTAGCCTTATCAGCAGGGTCCAAGAACATCTCCTTGAAGAACTGGTCATCAGCCAAACTCACGGTCTCAAACCACTTGTCACCCAGTGCAATGATCCTATCAACGATCGCCCTGGCACCTGTGACATCCAGACCAGCCTCTTTAGCATCACTGAGAATCTCCTGCACATGCTGGATCATGCCAAATCCGGCTTCCAAGTGCCCAGAAAAGAGAGTCTCAATCCAAGAGCTCAGAACTCGCACCACCACCTTCTTCGCAAAAAGAAGAGATGGCCCAGCTGAAGATTCGCCCAACTCCGTTGGTCGGCTACTCATATCATCGTCTGTTGAAAGAGTAACAAAAGAACTCTTTCCAGCTGAATCTACTCCTGCTCGGGAAGGAATCTCAGCGCGAGGAATCTCCTCAATATTGTCAGAGCTGGTCCCAGGAATCTCTACCTCTGGATCAACCTCTGGCATCTCTTGCTCTGGAAGCGACGGATCCTCCTTTGCCACTTCAAAACCTGCAAAGGAAACACAAAAAGGTATGAATATGACCCTGTTTGAAAATCATTATCAGAGTTATAACTACAAAATACCTTCTTCGACGACTGGCGGAACACTTTCTTCCTCCATGAACTCATCGAAAGCATCATCAACATTTGCGTCCATCGATGGTTCAAAGTCATCAGAACCCTGTGGCAAGTCAGCTGACAAAAAAAAAAATGTGTGTTAGCAAACCGAGTCACAAACTCAAAAAAAAAAAAAAAAAAAAAAAAAAGGAGCAAAAGAAGTCGTACCAATTGGAGATTCTGGATTTACTCCGGAGTCCCTCGGTTCTTCTTCAGGCGCCTCAACAGGATCCATCACCACCTCATCGGTTGGGACCTCAGGCATCACCAAGTCTTCCTCTGCTAAAAAAAAAAGAAGAAAAGCAGAAACAAGAAGCAAATCATAACATGGGAAAAATCCCATGAAAAGAAATGGAAAGAGAAAAAGGAAGAATCATACCTTCACCGACGGTCTCTTCTTCTCGGCTTCTCTTCTCTGGAGGCTCGTCAGCATCCACTGGCACATCCTCATTGATAGTAAGAGGAACTTCCAAGTTAGGAGAGTCCTCATGCTGCCCCTTGCTGTAATGATGACTCCTCCCCCTCTTACTCCGTCGGGTTCGCTTCTTAGAAGAACCTACCCCGCTGTCAGAGTCAGGTTTCCCACTTGACTCCTCACTGGATGGTCTGCTCTTGCCAGTAGACTCCACGGAAGCTTGCCTCTGTGCCGCTTGCATCCAAGCACCAAGTTCGGCTTCCTCCTGTTCTAGCTGATCCAAAGCCTCATCAGGTATCTCTCGAACAGCTTCAGAACCAATGACGCCCTGGTCACCGAGAAAGCCTATCTTGTGCTTCTCTCCAGAAAGGAAGGCCCAAACTTCCTCTCGCCGGATGCCATCCGACTTTCCAAGGCCCTTTCCAGATGCCAGCTTCACATCAAGCTCCTTCTTGGAAAGCCCCCGATATGCCGAAAAGCTCTCCGCGAACCACTTCGCAAAGCCGGCAGTCCGGGAAGTCAGCAACACAGGATAAGAAATCATGGCTGTAGTGTCTTCAGCACTATAGAAAGCCCATGTATTTCTCCCGTCCTGTAAGCCTCCAAAGCGCTTCACCATACTTGAAGGCGCTCCAACAACGCCTTGAGAAAAGCCCAGCTGCAAAGCAAAGCGAGAGGGTACATACGGCTGGATGTCGACGAAAAGATGTCTGCGGTACACCATCGTGCCGACACGTATGCTGAAAAGCCACTCTCTCTCTGCATTTGTCAAGGAATAATGCCTTCCCGACCCCGCCCTGGTAGAGTCTCGGGAGGCACCAAAATCAAAAGCCTTCTTCCGCAACTCCGGAGAAAGCTTCACTGAAGACTGCCCCATCTCGACGTCCCTGAACCGTCGGATCCTCATGCGGGCAAACAAAAGTGATTCGGACACGGCTTTGCCCTTAGCCAGTCGAATCATTAGAGGATCATCATCTTGTGCAGCACCCAGCCGATGGAAGCCAGGACAGTGGTATACATACCACGAATAAAAGATATGGGCTGAAAATACCCTATTCATGGGAAGCCCAAGCCGAACCAAAAAAGCAGCAGCCTGCAGTTCGGTACACAAGTAGGAGTAAAGAGCTGGCACCAAAGCAAGCTGCTCTCCAAACGCCATCTGACAAGCCGGAAAAATACAATGCGGCCTGATGTGCGTTCAATCTCCTCCAGCAAAAACAGCCTCACCAAGCCAATAAGTGAGGTAAACAGCGAGATCTCTCCGCAGTGCAATGTCAGGACATATGGCATTTGTACTTGCACAGAAATCTCTCAACTCTTCTTGCATGGCCAAGATCTTCTTTGAACTTGGATCCTGAGCTCCGGCTTCTTGGGTCACGCTATCAGAAGACTCCCGGCTATCAAAAAAGTTGGGGAATGAAGAGCTAAAACTCTTCCAACTGCTGGATCTAACTTTCAAACCCTTCTTCTCCATCAAAAAATCATAGAAGGCGACAAGCTGAAAGTATAGAAGCCTGAACTCCTCAGACTGCCCCTCAAGGACGCTGTCAATCGGCATAAACTCCTCATAGAGTTTGTCGAGGATGGGCAATCCAGTAATGGCGCTCAGCTCCTTCAAAGAAAAACCAATCTCACCATTCGTCACAACGAAGGTATTGGTTTGAGGGAGGAATGACTCCAGCATAGCCATGAAGGCCTCGTCGGAAAAGATCACGGTCTCCCTAAAGGCGCGGACCGCATCAAAAATCCCGGCTTCCTTCAAAACGACATCACCAATCAACAGGACGCGATCAGTCCACGACTTCCACTCGGAGTCAGCATTGAAGCGGCCACGAAGTCGGAAAGGCTTGATCCAATTGCTGCCGTCACCACTGAAAATACCAAGGCCCACCGGTCTCAAATCGACCGACGGATAATCAGAGCCCTGGTAGCCGCTAGATGGCATCAACAAGTCCATGTCAACAGGCGACCTCTCCTTATATCCAGGAGAACCGCCAACAAAAACCCCGGTCTTGATTACATTTGTCCTCCTCACCCAACTTGGAGGATCTTCCCTCTTAGGGCACGCGGGGGCAAGGCTCAGAATCGAGACGGTGCGATCAAACGTCGACCGGGTAGCAACAGTCTTCTTCTCACCATCTGCTGTGAAGGAAAACTGAAAACATCTCCTCTGGTATGTCATGTCATCAGGGACTGCATCACCAAAGAAGAAGGTAGGCTTGGGCAAAACGCTCTGATCTTCCATCACCCATGGACGACTGCTTACCATGATCTTATAGAACTCCTCTCCCTTGAGAGCAATCAGTCGCTGCCTCATCTCATCTCTGTTGAGGGAGTCGCACTCTTCCAGATTTCTCTCAACATACTGGACCTTCTCAAAAGCCTGCTGAACGGCCGGATTAGAAGATCTAGAAGATCGACGAGGTACGCTTGTAGCAGGCTCTTTACCCTTGTTCGCTCTGGAGGAACCACCTGAAAAGGATGGAAAAGAAAAAGATCAAACATCAAATGACAGAATCTCGCTAAAAAAAATCTGGCGAAATTTTGACATGATGACGGGGCAATTCCGAAGAAAAGGAACTATCCCGAAAGAAATAGAAAGCTTGAAGATGGGCTCAACATCGCTGCGAGCTCCGAAACTCCAAACTTTCGAAACCTCAAAGTCTCCGCAAAATCAGGAAGGGCTCAACATCACTGCGAGCTCCAAATTCCCAAATTTGCAAAAACTTTCAGGTATGCTATCACATCATGCTACAAATTTAATTTACAAATTGAATGCATGCATGAACATTTTGGTTTGCAAAAAAAAAAAAATGCATTATCATGATGAAAAAAAAAAAAAGAAAAGAAAGCAAAAGAAAAAAAAAACCGTGTGAAAAAAAAAGGGAGGCAAACACGTGGAAAAGAAAAAAAAAAAAAAGAGGAAAAGAAAAGAAAGAAACAAAAAAAAAAGAAAGAAGAACTTTTTTTTCCTACAATGGAGCTTTCTTGAAAGTGGGAACTTACTTGAAGCCATTGATGGAGAAGAAGAAGAAAGGTCTTGAAGATCTTGAAGAAGAAGAACTCTTGGTCTTGAAGCCCTCTTGAGATTATTGCAAAAGAAAGTAATAAGAGCAAGAGATCCAACCTTCTCCTTGCTTTTATAGAGGAGAGCAAACCAAAGAAGGAAAGAAGAAAGAGGTAAGTGTTACTAATTAGTAACCTTACCAAAAGAAAGAGATTAGAAAGATTCTTTCCCAAAAGAAAGATATCTTGAAGGATTTTCTCCCAAAAATAAATCTATGACGGATTCTTTCCCAAAAGAAAGATATCTTGAGATATTCTATCCCAAAAATAAAGGGATCATGAGAGATTCTCTCCAAGTAAAGATATTCTTGGATATTCTCTATCCAAATGAGATATTTTTGGATATTCTTTACAAAAATGACACCATATGAGATCTAAGCCATTTCAAAAGCTTAAGGTCCCATGGGTTAGCCCATATGAGCCAGGTTTGACCACCTAGGCACAAAAAAAAAAAGAAATAAATTTTGGGCTTTTAGTCAAAGAGAAATCCCTCTTACCAAGAGCATACAAAAATGGTTCCATGCCTCTTTTGAGTTGATTGGACCATACAAAAGAAAATTCCAAGCCCCATGAGCTTCCAAAAATCAAACCATCCAGCCTCATCTACCAAATTGAGCCAAAATCTTGAAATTGACATTCCACAAAAATCAAACCAAATCCTGGTCCCCTAACTTGCCACATACAGCCTGTTAGGTCACAAGACCAAAAACCAAAAACCAAAACCTGATCCCCTAACTTGCCACATACAGCCTGTTAGGTCACAAGATCAAAACCAAAATTGATCCCCCAACATTCCACATACAGCTTGTTGGGTCACACGATCAAAACCAAACCCGACCCCCTAACCTGCCACATATAGCCTGTTAGGTCACAAGGTCAAAACCTAAATCCACATCCCTGATGTCATCTTCAAAACTTTGCCTCGAGATGGTATGTGATCCCTTTCACTACCATAAAATTCCCCTGGAAGCTCAAAAGGCTACAAATACCAAAAAGAAAGATTGCTCAAAAACTCTTGGTCAAGTCACAGGCTCTCCTTCAAAAAATCTCTTCGAGGCACATCGACTACAAAAGTTAAGCAACTCGCCGCTGTACCTCGAGGGGGCATTTGTTGACACCAAAAATGTCACTTTGCCTTTTCAAGATCCAAAGAGCTACATGAAGTCGCAACCTGCCATAAATAGGCAATGCCGCTTCCAAAAATCAAATCTTGTCAGAATCAAACAAAAACTGCAAGATTCTTCCAAACAGCCAAAAGAGGAGTACACAAGAAGTTTCGGGCCATTTCAAAATCATTTGGCCTAACTTTGCTTCTCCGACAGCTGAAAAGGAGCTCTCGGCGGCAAAGCTCTCCGGGACCATGGTTTCCAAGACAGAGCCTATGGATCATCTTAAAATGACTCCAATAGGTTCCCTGTCAAATTTCAAGTCAATCGGACATCGGTTGACCGCACATCAAACCGCGACATCTTCATCGCGACAAAAAGCAAGTCTACAGGTGATAGGACCCCAAACGGCTTCAAAACTCAAACAAAAGCCTATGGTTGGTCTTATTTATTGCTCAGGAGGCTTCACACCAAATTTCAGGTCATTCCGACATCGTTTGACCCAGTTTCAGCTTCTGGCGGAAAATCGGCAGCTCTGCGCGACAAAAGTCTTCGGCTTTCTCAGGAAATTGGAAACTTTGCAAAATAAAATGCAAGGATTCTCATCAAGTTTCCTACAAAGAAATTAGGCCAATAAATGGTGAAAATGTCAAGGAAAAGTACAGAAGAAAAAAGAATCGAAAAACAGCAAAAACGGACGCAAAACGGGACACGAAAGGGGGAAAACCCCCCCAGGGTCGCAGGCCCCTGCGACCCTAGGCCAGGGTCGCCGCCGACCTTGGAACCCGGGGTCATCGGGAAAGCCCCGGAAACCCCGGTTTTCGCCGTTTTTTAGCGATTCGAAGAGCCCAGCCTCTGGTACTTTCAAAAATTCATGCTTTTGAGACACCAAGTCCTCTGACATCCGTCCAAAACACGGGTCAATCATCAAGAGTATCGAAAACAACATTGATCGCCACCCGGTCAACCAAAAAAAGTGTGCTTTCTACCCGACCGATCGAGAAATCGACAGGACAGATGGCACCGACCTGCTGTTGGCAACAAACACCTGAAATTACATGATCATCTGATGTCGATCTACATGAAGATCCATCGATGATCATCAACAGAAGAATCCCAAAAGACGTGGCACGGCCCGCGACTCTTCAGCTGCTCGGCGACCACTTAATGCGATTAATTGACTAGCTTTATTACAGTCATTAATCCATTTCTTTGGACGGCCCAATCAGAAGCAAGCATTCGGGAGTTACAAGTCAAGAGATTCATGGCATTTAACCCATGAAACTCCTCCCATCATGGCGATTAAAGGCGATTAAATGCCCTCAATCTCCTCCGGCTAATCAGAAGCCAAGAAAAAGGAGTTACAAAATAAACAAATCAATTTTGTAACTCCTCCCATTATGCGGCTTAATGACAATAAAAGCCCATAAACCCACCTAAAAGGCTACCTAAAAGCCTATAAATAGGAGGGCTCTCCAAGAAGAAAAAAAATCAACAAAGATCAGAAACATCAGAGAAAAAAGCACAAGCACACAGACAGAAATCCAGAGAAAGGAAAAAGAGAGAAAACTCTGCGGAAGTTCTACACCGACCACCGCAACAAGGTGACAAAAGTCCCTTGGGGGGTACCCCCCCCAAGGTCCTTGCCTTCTCCTCCTGCCTCCAATGGCTTAGATATGGCTTTTCAGCCCGTCTACTCGGCTTTTTATTGGACATAGGACCTCCTTTTGGTCTTTGTCCTCTAAAAACCCGAGGTTATAGCTAAGCCAAGCGAATCAATAGCATCCTCTGTTCTCATCTGCATGGATGATGGCGAAGCCCACACATGGCTTGCGACCGTCAATCTAAACGGGTCCCCCACAATCTCCTGAAAAGTTAGATCCTCCTTTTCTTGCTTTTCATTGTAGTTTGTATTTTTTTCAAAAGAGACAAAAATCACAATTCTTGTCTTTTCATTGTTAATAAGGATTGTAAATCGGCTATAAACGCCAAAATCGGCTATAAACGCCAAAAATCGGCTATAAACGCCAAAATCGGCTATAAATGCCAAAAAAATCGCCTTTCACGGCAAATCAAGAAAATGTCTCTTTTCTTAAATATATGTGCAATGGAAAACTTGAAAGAAGTTGATTTCCTTTTTACTTGCGAAGGTTGATCTCCGGATCACCACTTGCAATTCCAAGTAAAAATAGAAAATCTGGCACACCCACAAAAAAAGAAATGTTGATGCACGCCCCCTTGCCCCCCGGTTACGAAAGGGTCGGAACCAAACGGACTCCCACGTCCGCCGACCTCGGTAGGAACCCCGAGCATCCGGGGCGCGGTCCATCAGTAAGCATTGTTTAAATTTCTAGAAATTTCAACATTTGACATTAAAATTCTAAAAAAAGGTGGGTTTGACGAGCGTGTACCTGGAAACCGGCTTTGGCCATACAGGCATTGCTCTTACCCAGTTGGGTAAGTCTTCAAGGGTAGTACCGTTTAAGAACTTGCCGTTGATGGGGAGCATACATCCGTCACCCTTCATGTTTAGGAGTGCGTATGCGCCATTGGAGAAAACTTTGTCGATGATGTAGGGTCCCCCCATTTTGGCTCAAATTTGCCTTTGGACTTGTGAACGAAGACCATTGGTCTTTTTACTGCAAGAACCAAGTCACCCTTTTTGTAGGCGCGTTGCCTGACCTTTTTGTCGAAAGATCCTGCCATGCGTGCTTGGTAAAGTTCAATGCTTTGTCGAGCTTCGAGCTGTCTCTCGTCGAGATTGTCCAGCTCATGGAGTCGCAATTTGACATTGCTTTCTTGAGTCATGTCATTTTGCAAGGATACTTCCAAGGGTACGACAGCTTCGCATCGATAGACCAGGGAGAATGGTGTGCTATGGGTTGGTCCTCGAACTGTGGTTCGATAGGCCCACAAAGCTTCAGACAGTTTGTCACTCCAGTCTCTTTTGTGACTAAAGACCATTTTTTTGAGGATTTTGTAGAGTGTCTTGTTGAAAGCTTCTGCTAATCTGTTTGCTGCCGGATTGTATGGAGTCGAAGGACAGCTTTGGATTTTGTATTTGTCGCAGAACCTGTAGAATCGGTGATCCCAGAATTGTGGTCCGTTATCATGGACGAATCTTTTGGGTATGCCGAAACGACAAATGATGTTGGTGCGTAGGAACTGAAGGACTGATGAGGTCTTCATTTCGTTGAACGCAAATGCTTCTGACCACTTGGAGAAATAATCCGTAGCGGCAAAGATGAATCGATGACCTTTGCTCAAAGGGGGAGAAATAGGACCTATGATGTCCATACCCCGAGCTTCGAAAGGCCATGAAATCGCTGTGGGTAGCCATTCTGGAGGCACGTGAATGTAATCTCCATGAACTTGGCATTGTTGGTAGTGCTTAGCAAATTGCATTGCATCAGCTACCATGGTAGGCCAATAATAACCTAACCTTTTTATCTGATCATAAAGCTTGGGACCAGCCTGATGAGCTCCGCAAAGACCAGCATGAACTTCTTTGAGTGTTTCTTCAGCCTTTTGTTGTGACAAGCAGCGTAGAAGTACTCCGTTGAAGGATTTCATGTAAAGGATTTTTGAAGGAATATCCAAATGAAAGCTTGGGGTTCGCCTTTGGATGCTTACCCGTTCTTTTGGATCTTCAGGTAGGATTCCGAACATAATGTAATCAATGAACGGATCCCTCCAGTCGCCGATTGAAGTTTGAAGGATTGAAATCCGACTTCCAACCACTTGGTGGCATTCAGTAACTGCTTGATGTGTATTAAGAGGAGGAAGGATTCTTCTTTCGCACACTGTGATTTGCATGTTTTCCCCTTCCTGGATTGCCATAGATGCGGCAAGTCCAGCCAGGGCATCTGCACGTATGTTTTCACCTCTACTAATGTGGGTGATGTGACAGATGTCTAACTTTTACAGAAGCGATTGTGCCTTG
Organism: Litsea cubeba; assembly: GCA_012931725.1. NCBI lineage: Eukaryota > Viridiplantae > Streptophyta > Magnoliopsida > Laurales > Lauraceae > Litsea > Litsea cubeba. The sequence continues at coordinate 14,978,428 of CM022944.1, read as the reverse complement.
TTGTAGTAAGGCAGCAGATCAGGCATCCTGACTTCAAATTTCTGATTCATCTGGTTGACGATCAGTAGAGAGTCTCCAAAGACTTCCAGCATGGTGATACCGGATTCGATGGTGAGTTCCAATCCTAGGATCAGAGCTTGATATTCAGCTGCATTGTTTGTGCATGGTTCCAGTAGCGAGAAAGCGTGTGGAATCATGTATTTGTCGGGGCTAACAAAGTGGATGCCAACTCCCGAGATCAGCTGTCTTTTTTCATTTGTCCTAGTTGCACCGTCAAAGTACATGTCCCACGAGGCACTTTGTGAGAAAGTCTCCACATTGTAGACTGGTTCGTCTGGGAGATCATCTCTGAGTGGAGAATCTTTAGGCAATGGATGCTCTGCGAGGAAGTCCGCTAGAGCTTGCCCTTTGATTGCCTTTTGCGGTACATACCTGATATCAAATTGTGACAGAAGGATGGACCATTTTGCCAGTCGAGCATTGAGAGAACCTGCCTTTATGACAAGGACCTTCAAGAGGTTGACCCTCGAGACCAGGTAGACTGTGTTGGAAAGCAAGTAGTGACGCAGCTTTTGTACGGCGAACATCACTGCAAGACATTCTTTTTCGACTGGAGAGTAGCGATGCTCTGCACCTACTAGCATGTGGCTGAGGTAATATAGAGCAGCTTCTTTTCTTTCATCATTTTCTTGTGCAAGTAGAGCTCCCAGAGAGTGATTTGTGTACAAGATGAATGGTTTTCCAGTGGTAGGAGCAGCTAACACTGGAGGTTTTGTCAGGTATGACTTGATATCTTGGAATGCAGCTTCACAGTCAGCATCCCAGACAAAGTTTACACCTTTTTTCATCAACCGGGAGAATGGACGGCATTTCCCCGAAAGATTGGAGATGAACCGTCTGATATAGGCCAATCTCCCTTGAAGCCCTTTGAGTTCACTCAAGGTTCTTCGAGAGGGCATTTCTAGAATGGCTTTGACTTTTATGGGGCCAAGCTCTATTCCAGCTTTCTGAACAAAAAATCCCAGGAACTTACCCGGCGAGAAGCCGAAAAAGCATTTCAGAGGATTCATTCGCAGTTTGTGTTTGCGAAGCCAGAGGAAGACTTCTCGAAGGTCTTCGAGATGATCTTCTTTTCTTTTGCTTTTGACGGCGAGGTCATCAACGTAACACTCCATTTTGTGCTGCATATCTTGGAATATCTTCATCATAGCCATCTGATATGTGGCACCAGCATTTTTCAGACCAAATGGCATGACAGTGTAGCAATACACGCCGAATGGGGTCCGAAAGGATGTATGTTTTTCATCCTCAGGATGCATCTTTATCTGATTGTAGCCAGAGAAACCATCCATGAATGTCATTCGCTCGAATCCACAGGTATTATCAATCATTACCTCTGGTATAGGGAGCAGAAATTCATCTTTTGGGCATGCGCCATTTAGGTCTCTATAGTCAATACAGACCCTGATCTGCCCATTTTTCTTTGTCACGGGGACAATGTTGGCTAACCATTCAGGATGTTGTTCCTCACGGATGAAGCCGACGCTTTTGAGTTTTTGAACTTCTTGTTCAATTTTATCCATCACATCTGGACGGAATCTTCTTTGGCCTTGCTTGACAGGCTTGATGTCTTCTTGAAGATTGAGTTTGTGGACCGCTATTTTGGGTTCTAAACTAGGCATTTCAGCGTAAGATCATGCAAAGCAATCAACGAACTCATGAAGAAAGGCGATATACTCGGGTAACTCATCATCCTTTGTATTCTTGCTTATGAATACAGGACGTGGGTTATCTAGTGTTCCCAAGTCTATCTTTTGAACAGGATCTTATGTTGGAAGGTTCGAAGGTGGTTCCTCCATAATATTTTCGGAGGCTTCCAGCTCAACGAAACCTTTTGGGGTTTCAAGGGCATTTCCAGACCAAGGCTTTGTTCCTTTCCACGGGTCTTCTTGATCGAGAATTTTCCCAAGGCTTGCTATGAGATGATCCCAATCGCCTGTTGAAACCGGGTCGAAGTAGGCTACTTCTTTTGGAGAAGAGGGTTCTTCTGGGTCAGAAGACCACACATCTGTGCCATCGGACAACTCCTCTTCATTGTCAGAGAAATCGTACCAATTGGATGAGCTTCCTCGATCTTTGTCAGGTGACTCATCAAAGAGATATCCAGGGAGATCAATGTCTTCATGGATACGAGATGTTGAGGCTTGGTCAGTAAATTGACTTTTAACCTTTGTGTCAACTGTCTTAGGGGAGTGTCGGGATCATACCCTAACCCGTGTGAAGACTTTTCTACATAGCCGTAGAGTCTCCAATCTTCCAGCTGGCTTTTGGTCAAGACGGGCCCCAATGGCGTGAGAATACCGTGACCTTCTCCCAAACCGACTGGGTTTTGAGCGTCATAGCCCATTTTCTTCATAATAGCTTGTGCCACAGAACTATATAAGGATAGTTGAGGCATACTTTCATTTTGGAAAGGTTCAAGCATGGCGTTTGATGAAGAAGCATCCGATCTATGGAAGAAGATCGTTTTTTCCTTTGCTGAAGTTGCTGGAACAATGAAGGAAGCTGACGTAGGATCTTCTATGTCAGAAGTTGTCTCCATTGGAGTAAGAGCATGCTGAACTTGCTGAGTATCAGCTTGGCTTGACGATGTGTCATCTTTTGGCTCTGGATCCGAATCCGTGTCCTGCATGATAGACACGAAAGAGACAACAAATTTGCCCCCAGACTTTTGCTTTGCCTTCTTCACTTTAGTTGTGATGACGAAAGGCTTTAAAGGTTTGAGGGAGATGATGAAGGGAGTTTGAATACTCTCTTCGGATTTACCGGATGGTTTGTTTTCTTCCGGTGATTGTTGAGGAGCCTTGCCTTTATCTTTCTGGAGATTTTCGGCAAAGGGTGCTATGTGCTTCTCCTCTTTTTCTTTTTCACCTTCATACATTTGTGAGTCTGCAAAGTGGACTTCTTTACCTTTGAAGGGTTTTCTATCCGCAAAGACTCAATGTATCATGCCGTCGTCGCCAACGAACTTGATGCATTGATGTAAAGTTGAAGGGACAACACCATTCTCTTGGATCCAAGGGCGTCCGAGAAGGATGTTGTAGCATGAAGGGGTTTTTATTGCATACACTGTTACCTCAGAGATAAGATCACCAATCTGCAACTTGAACCTGATTTTGCCGATAGGCCTTTGAGTACTCCCATCGTATCCAAAGATAGATACAGATGTGTGGCTCAGCTTGCTGGGTGGGATGCCCAACTCTTCGAGAGTCGATGTGGAGATGAGGTTGAGTGTAGAACCTGGGTCGATCTGAACTCTATGCATAGGCATTTCCTTGATGTACCCTGTGAAGTACAGGGGTCGGTTGTGCCTTGTTTCACCAAGTAGGAGGTCGTCCTTTGTGAAGGCGATGGTTGCACTGGCTGCTTTTTTAACCGAGAGGCATTCAAAGCATGATCCCTCAGTTTTCTTTTTTTCTCCCTTTGAGGAAGCTTCTAAGTTTTTGACCCGGTAATCCATTTCAATTTGGAGGACTTGCGGGGCATGTTTGTCGACATCCTCATTCAGCTTTTATAATTCTGAAATGAGATTATCACGAGTGTACGGAGACATTCGCAACAAATCTAGGATGTGCAGATGTGCAGGTATGTGCTTGAAGTGTTCAATCAAGTCATACTTGAAAGCCTCCTTAGGGCCTGCATGTTCATCATTGTTGCCACTAGGGGCGCTTACAACATCTTTTCCCGAAGGATTTACATATGTAAAGGAAGATTGGTTGTAATTTTTATGGTAGTCCCGGCCAGAGCGGGTGCCTTTACCAACTTCGAGAGCTTCTTGAGAAGGGTCTTCGTTTGGAAGATTGTCTTCAGCATCAAGAGGCTGTCGTTTTTCATTTGCTGAGGATGTATCAGCAGCAGAGTTGCCATCCTTAGTGATTGTGTTGCACGGAGCATTTTCCGGGAACAAGTCCTGAACAGCATTCAGCAACCTTTCTTCTTCGTTGACCAATTTATCGTCCCAAGCATCAATAGCTGGGAATTCTTCAGTCAGGAAGGGTGTGAACTTTGAAGTCACCGTCTCAGGAGAAGAAACCTGAGAGGGTGTCATCTCTGTGAAAGTCAAGTGAGATGAGGTGGCTCCAGAAGATACATTGCTGGGCGTCGCCGGAGTGTAAGTGCTCTCATCAGACGATGCTTCGGAAGAGTTATAATCCCGAATTATCACATTACAGGAAGCTCTAACAGGTGACGTTGTCTGATCGGAGTTAGACTCATCCTCGGATGTAAGAGGATCGTCTATCCAGTAATTTTCTCCATTTTCAGGAGTTAAGGGAGGATGTACCTGATGGTCTTTAGGGACTTCCTGCTCAGGATTGCGAGGAGGCTCGTTGACGCGGTCTTGCTCTTGTTCTAGAGCGAGATGCTGCAAGATCCTTGCATATTCTTTAAGATCAAGTATGGGAGCCGAATCTTCTTCTTCATCAGCTCTTTGTGGCTCAACATTGTTGATTTCCACTGGAGCAATGAGAGGTGCTGGGTCAGCAGCATTTTCTTGTACAGCCTCTTGGTCTTCTTCATCATCAGACCAGGATCCTTGCGGCTGTAGGGGGTTATACCAGATTACTGGCATAAGATGAGTCTCAGGAACCCATTCTTCATCGGAGAGATATTCTCCTGTTTCAAGGGACTCCTCCCACTCGTCTGTGTAGTTGGATTCGAATCCATCATTGGTGTCGCTGGACTCGTATCCATCAATGGAGAATCCAACTACCAAATTGCAAGAGTATGATGCCTCCTTCGTGGCTTCTTTGAATTGAGGTGGCATGAAATCACTGAGAGTGAATTTTCTTACCCCCTTTGAAGTCTTTGGAAGGGATGTTTTTGTTGCCTCCAGTGAAGCGGTAGAGGAAGCCTCAGCCTTTTCTTTGACTTCTTGTTTTGGCTGGGTCTTCTCTTGCCTTTTGAGCTTGAGGAGATATTTCCTAGCCTGCCTTCGCTGTTGAGCTGTAGGCTTTGTTTTCACGACCTCCCAATTTTCATCTTCCAGGAGATCGGGATGTACCCATATGGGTTATCCGTCTGGTGTCAGGTAAGGAACCAGTTCCTCGGACGCTTGGATTGAGTTTATCACCTTGAAGGAAGTAGTGATCTTCTTCTTCGGTGATTTTGATGTTTGTTCACATGTCACCATGTTGACGGAGGCAGACCCATAGTTTTTGTCAAAGGTGATGACTCCGTTTTTCCACATCTCGTTTATTTTCTCCCTCACAATGAAGCATTGATTGAGAGGATGCAAGATCATCTGGTGGTATGGACAGTACCGAGGATCATTGGTTTTACCAACATCACTCGGTCTTTTGGGTTCAGGCAAGGTGAGCTTACCGTTTGCCACAAGAGCCCCGAAGATTTCATCAACATCTTCATCAAACGGGTATTTCTTCTCTACTCGTTCTTTGAAGGCATCAGAGAGTTCATGTCTCTTACCAGCAGCTTTGTTTTCAGCTTTCTTTGGTGGCTGAGGAGCTGACTTGATCTGCACATTGAGGACCTCTTTCTTCTTTGGTTTAAAGGTTGCAATGGCGGTTGGCTCTTTTCTTGACGATTTCTGATTGTTGAGGTCTTTAATCACCGTTTCAGCTTCCATGGAAGCTTGTAGGAGTTCTCCCAGGTTCTTTGATTTGTTGCCGATGATCATGGAGCAGATTCTAGCTCTCATGTTGTTTCGGCAGATGTCGACTAGCGACGCTTGTGGCAATACATCAGAGCATTTGTATGCCATTGCTTTCCACTTATGAATGAAGTCATATGTTGACTCATTCTCCCCCTGTTTTAGGCTGCACAACTAAGCCTTAGTAGCGGGATGCTCCTCACCTTTGAAGTGAGTCAGGAAGCGTGTCTCTAGCATGGCCCAATTTTGAATGGAGTCCTCCAGTAGAGTGGAGTACCAATCGAAGGCTGTACCTTTTAGGGTACTTACAAATAGGCGGATCTTGAGTGCATCTTGATCCGCGATAGCTCCTGTCAGGATCTTGAAGTGGATGACGTGATGTCTGGCTGATCCTTTCCCCGTATATGTTTGGAGAGTAGGATGCTTGAATTTTGTGGAGAACGGGACCGAGTCCATCCATAAGGGATATGGTGGCTTAATCCCATGCTCCTTGAGTATATCCTCTTCTTTTGCTTTGGCAAGGATACTGTCTACATCCTTTTTGGTAAGGGCGCGTGACTCATTTTCTTCTCCATTTACCTCATCGTCTTGATGATTCGGAGGAGGTTCATTGTTCGCCTGATTTTGGAAGGCGAGGAGAAGGTTTTCCATCAGAGTTTCAATCCTCTGCTGGCCTTGTTCCAACTACTGGATGCGGGTGATCGCATCATCTTGAGGTGGATTGCGGGGTGGTGGCTCAGAATTTGTAGCCAAGACATTCATCCTTCGGGATTCGAATGAGGAAACTGTCCTGGTGACTGAGCTGGGGCTCATTCTTTTTGAAGAAAAGCTTGAGGAAGGATCACTCTGCCGTCCTTTGGTTGAAGGAGCAGGGGATTCTTCTGAATGTCTTCTTGTCCTGGAGACGCTGCGGGTCATTGGACGTCGGACATGGATTTTGGATGCTAACTTTTGGCGTCTTCTGGTTTTTCCAACGATATGGACGGCAGCAACTTGGTTGGGTCTTTCTTTTTCGACCCATTTGGGAGAGACTTGAAGTGTAGGAGACTGGATCCTTTGCTTCTCTAATCTCCTTTGTCGATACGACGCGCGGCGGCGTATACGACAAGCAATTTGAGCTTCGGTCAGCTCTTGCTGGGCTTTGACAATGAAGGATGTGCTCCCTCAGGCGCAGCAGCTGAGCCTGTCTTCTATGTAGTTGGGCAAGGACAAGATGCGAACCCTATCCTTCGCCTGTTGCAGCGAAGCTTTGAATTTTTGGAGTTCGGCCCCTGTAGAGATGAAGGGTCGAACTGCAGGTTTGTAGGCTTTAGCAGGTGCTTGTAGAGGCCTTGTGATGCATGACTTGATTTTGGGCTTGTAGGAACAAGCCGGCTGATGCTGGTTTGACTTAGGAGTCAGGTTGGAGATGGGTCTCTCCTCTTTCATGTAGGCAAGAGGGTAGAACTGGTTCTCCTTGAGTGGGGCCAGGTATGCTGGCTTGGTGGATGTTTGGGACCTTCTTTGTTTTGGTGAAGGTCTTGAGGACCAAATCTTGGGATAGACCTGGTCGTTTGCTGGTCGAGGCTTCGTGGGGCTGCCATGGGCTTCGGTCCTTCTGGTGCTCGCCTTTGGTGTCACAGTAGTGACACATTGAGAGGCGAGTTTCTGCTTCTTGGAGGGAGCAGTTTGTTCCTCGGGAAGTGGGAATGGTCCCAACGTCCCAAAGACAATAGTCCGGGGAGTCGAGGTCGACCCGGAGCTTAGAGAGTTGCCGAGGGAGTTGACGCTTCGGCAGCTGATGGGGCGCTTGTAGGTGCGCGTGGTTTGCTTCTGTTGAAGCATGAGTTGGTGCTTGTTCTCGTCGAAGGTAATGGTTAGTGAAGCTGCCATTGTTAGTTTTCGAAAAGTTTCTGAAACAAGACCACATCCATTAGTAATCACAAGAATATAATGATCATAAATGGGGAGTTCTATGGTTTTGTCTTTTCAAATTACTCAAGGAAGATGACCCAAGCAATATGAAGAAGGCAGAAAACCATAGAGGGTACAATTGTTCTGATCGCAGGTATGGAAGCCCAGAATGAGCGTCCCATTGACTGCTAGAGCAATTGTGAACTTAAATTCGACTTATCGAGAAGCAGAGCTTGCTCGAGGTAAGAAGAATATAAAGTTGGAGTTACAAATATGCCGGTCGCGAATACAGTAGACCCTAAAAGGGCGTACTAGTACTGCTAGACACAAATGTTTTGAGACCGCATCCATGAGATGAGATTCTCTATTTTGAAAGGTCAAGATTGGATTCATCAAAGAGAGCAGATGGTATTCCGATCCAAATACGGTCTCAGCGATTTCCGCGAGCGCCAGTATTCAGAAGGAAATGAACCATAATTTCTCGGATCTGAATCCAAAAATGACGAGTTTTTTTTTTTTTTTTTGAAAGGCCAATATCGAGTTCATCAAAGAGAATAAAAGGCACTCCAATCTAAACACGGGCTCAGCAATTTCCGCGAGCGCCAGTATTCAGAAGGAAATGAACCATAATTTCTCGGATCTGAATCCAAAAATGACGAGTTTTTTTTTTTTTTTTTTGAAAGGCCAATATCGAGTTCATCAAAGAGAGTAAAAGGCACTCCAATCTGAACACGGGCTCAGCGATTTCCGTGAGCGCCAGTGCTCAGAAAGGAGAAGACCAAGATTTCTCTAATCTAAACCCAAAATGACGGAAATTTTTTTTTTTTAAGATTTTTTTTTGAATTTTTTTTTTAAATCTTTTTTATTTTTTTATTTTTTTTTAATTTTTTTTAAGATTTTTTTTTAATTTTTTATTTTTTATTTTAAAATTTTTATTTTAAAATTTTTATTTTGAAATTTTTTTATTTTATTTAAAAGACGAGAGAGTACACATAGGCCTCCTAACCCGGTCTTATGAAATCTCGATTGATAGAATTGCCCCCGTTTGGAGGACCCTTGCCTAGAACAGTCAAGCTGTCTCCACACTCTGGACAAGGCTTTTCTTGAATCAACCATGATCAATGAACGCAGTTGGTTTAACCATAGTGGTCTATGACTTTTTTTTGTTTTTTATTTTATATTTTTTTGATTTTTGATTTTTAATGAACTCATCGAAGAGAAACGATGGCCCAAAACCTTAGTCGAACAGGCTCAACATTTCTGCAAGCACGATGAACGATAGGAAAGGATCAAGATTTCTCAATTTTGAATCCAAACTGAAAAATCTGATTTTTTTGTTTTTTTTTTTTAGATCTTTTCTGAACTCATCAAAGAGAAACGATGGCCCAAGACCTTAGTCGAACAGGCTCAACATTTCTGCAAGCACGATGAACGATAGGAAAGGATCAAGGTTTCTCAATTTTGAATCCAAAACGAAAAATCTGATTTTTTTTGTTTTTTTAATTTATATATATATATATTTTAGATTTTTAATGAACTCATCGAAGAGAGAAGATGGCCCAAAACCTTAGTCGAACAGGCTCAACATTTCTGCAAGCACGATGAACGATAGGAAAGGATCAAGGTTTCTTAATTTTGAATCCAAAATGAAAAATCTGATTTTTTGTTTTTTGTTGAAAAGAGAAAGAGTGGAAATAAATTCAAAGAATTAGAAATTTCCAAAAAATCTCATCTCATTTTTTTTAGATGCAGAATCCAACATAGGCCACCAATCAGAAAGTAGCCAAGGAATCGAGAAAAGAAGTATAAGCATAGAGCAAATGATATGATATGCAAATATTTCATTTCTAGCATCGTGTTCTCAAATAAACGGGTCCCACCGGGTGTGCCAGCATGATGGACCAGCGCGTTCTGCCCGGTTCTACTGGGGTCGGCGGACGTGGGAGTCCGTTACGTACGACCCTTTCGTAACCAGGGGGCAGAGGCGTGCATTAACATTTATTTTGTGTGGGTGTGCCAGATTTTCTATTTTACTTGGAATTGCAAGTGGTGATCCGGAGATCAACCTTCGCAAGTAAAAAGGAAATCAACTTCTTTCAAGTTTTCCATTGCACATATATTTAAGAAAAGAGACATTTTCTTGATTTGCCGTGAAAGGCGATTTTTTTTGCATTTATAGCCGATTTTGGCGTTTATAGTCAATTTTTGGCGTTTATAGCCGATTTTGGCGTTTATAGCCGATTTACAATCCTTATCAATAATGAAAGACAAGAGTTGTGTTTTTTGTCTCTTTTAAAAAAATACAAACAACAATGAAAAGCAAGAAAAGGAGGATCTAACTTCTCAGGAGATTGTGGGGGACCCGTTCAGATTGACGGTCGTAAGCCATATGTGGACTTCGCCATCATCCATGCAGATGAGAACAGAGGATGCCATTGATTCGCTTGGCTTGGCTATAACCTCAGGTTTTTAGAGGACAAATACCAAAAGGAGGTCCTATGTCCAATAAAAAACTAAGTAGACGGGCTGAAAAGCCACATCTAAGCCATTGGAGGCAGGAGGAGAAGGCAAGGACCTTTGGGTGGGGGGGTACCCCCCAAGGGACTATTGTCACCTTGTAGCGGTGGTCGGTGTAGAACTTCCGCGGAGTTTTCTCTCTTTTTTTCTCTGGATTTCTGATGCCTTTTTCTGTCTGAGTTTCCGGATTTTATGCAGTCTGTTGTGTGTTTTCTGTGTTTTTTTCTTCTTGGAGTGCTCTCCTATTTAAAGGCTTTTTGGTAGCCGTTTAGGAGGGTTTATGGGCTTTTATTATCATTAAGCCGCATAATGGGAGGAGTTACAGGATTTAATTCCTTTATTTTGTAACTCCTTTTTCTTGGCTTCTGATTGGCCGGAGGAGATTGAGGGCATTTAATCGCCTTTAATCGCCATGATGGGAGGAGTTTCATGGGTTAAATGTCATGAATTTCTTGACTTGTAACTCCCGAATGCTTGTTTCTGATTGGGCCGTCGAAAGAATTTGATTAATGACTGTAATAAAGCTAGTCAATTAATTGCATTAAGTGGTCGCCGAGCAGTTGAAGAGTCGCGGGCCGTGCCGCGTCTTTTGGAATTCTTCTAGCGATGATCATCGATGGATCTTCATGTAGATCGACATTGGATGACCATGTAACTTCAGGTATTGTTTGCCAACAGCGGGTCGGTGCCATCTGTCCTATCGATTTCTCGATCGGTCGGGTAGAAAGCACACTTTTTTGGTTGACCAGTTGGCGATTAATGTTGATTTCGATACTCTTGATGATTAACCCGTGATTTTGACAGATGTCAGAGAATTTGGTGTCTCAAAAGTATGAATTTCGAAAAATACTTGAGGCCGGACGCTTCGAATCGCGAAAAAACGGGGTTTTCGGGGCCCACTGGGCGATCCCGGGCCCCAGGGTCGCCGGCCCCTGCGACCCTGGGGGGGTTTTCCCCCATTTTGCCCCGTTTTGTATCCGTTTTTGCTGTTTTTCGATTCTTTTTTCTTCTATATTTTTCCTTGACTTTTTTGATCATTTATTGGCCTGATTTCCCTATAGAAAACCTGATGAGAATCCTTGCATTTTATTTTGCAAAGTTTCCAATTTTCTGAGAAAGCCGAAGATTTTGTCGCGCAGAGCTGTCGATTTTCCGTCAGAAGCTGAAACTGGGACAAACGATGTCGAAATGACCTGAAATTTGAGGTGAAGCCTCCTGAGGAATAAATAAGACCAACCATAGGCTTTTATTTGAGTTTTGAAACTGTTTGGGGTCCTATCACCAGTAGACTTATTTTTTATCGCGATGAAGATGTCGCGGCTTGATGTGCGGTCAACCGATGTCCGATTGACTTGAAATCTGACAGGGAACCTATTGGAGTCATTTTAAGATGATCCATAGGCTCTGTCTTGGAAACCATGGTCCCGGGGAGCTTCGCCGCCGAGAGGCCTGATTTGGCTTCCGAGAGTCAAAGTATGGTCAAATGTTTATCGAAATGACCTGAAATTTGACGTGTAGCCCTTTGTAAGCATTTTGAAGCCGTCCATATGCTCTATCTGATGAGTGATGGTCTCGGTGGTTCTCGCCGCCGAAAGGCTCGATTTAGCTGTTCGAGGGTTGATGTAGGGTTAAACATTGTCGGTTTGACTCGGAACTTGACGTGGAGCCTTTTGGATGTATTTTGAGGCCATCCATCGGCTCTGATCGAAGATTTGGTGTCTCCGATGTTTTTGCCGCCGTGAGCTCCTTTTCAACTGCCGGAGAAGCGAAGTTAGGCCAAATGATTTTAAAATGGCCCGAAACTTCTTGTGTACTCCTCTTTTGGCTGTCTTGAAGGATCTGGCAGTTTTTGTTTGATTCTGACAAGATTTGATTTTTTGGAAGTAGCATTGCCTATTTATTGCAGGTTGCGACTTCATGTAGCTTTTTGGGTCTTGAAGAAGCAAAGTGACATTTTTGGTGTCAACACTATACGACATGGAGATTTCACGGGGAAAGATCTTCTAATTTTGCTGAGCCTAGTGTTCCTGCATATTCCAATGACAACCAATATCATGAGATGGAGACTCCAGATGATGCGGTACCCATGAAACGAATGGTACGTACAACAGAAGAACAATTCGAGGCTAATCCTGAGAAGTTTAAAGAGTTGCTTGAAGACGCAGAGACACCTCTGTACGAAGGCAGCCCGAAGTTTACAAAGCTATCAGCAGTGGTTACATTGTTTAATATAAAAGCAAAGGGTGGTTGGTCCGACACAAGTTTCACGAATTTGTTGAAAGTGTTACAGGAGATGTTTCCCTTGAAAGATAATGTGTTGCCTTCAAACATGCGTGAAGTTAGGAAGACATTGTCAGTTTATGGTATGAAATACCAGAAAATACATGCGCGTCCCAACGATTGTATACTCTACAGAGGTGATGATTTCAAGAACCTAACTGAGTGCCCTACTTGTGGAGTGTAAAGATACAAGGAAAACAAAACTAAGACAGACCAGTGTAGTGGTGTACCCGCAAAAGTTATGTGGTACTTTCCACCAATTGCAAGATTTAAAAGAATGTTTAAGTCCGAGGAGACAGCAAAGTCACTAACATGGCATGCCAACGAAAGAGTAATCGATGATAAATTGCGTCACCCAGTTGACTCTAAAGCATGGAAGGAGGTAGAAAATAGGTGGCCAGAGTTCGCAAGTGAGTCAAGAAACCTTCGTCTAGCACTTTTAGCTGATGGGGCCAACCCAATTAACTCTCTCAGCAGTATATATAGCTTGTGGCCGGTAATGTTGGTCACATACAACCTCCCACCTTGGTTGTGCATGAAGCGAAAGTTTATGATGTTGACAATGTTGATTCCTGGTCCGAAACAACCTGGGAAAGAGACCGATGTATACTTGGCACCCTTGATTGAGGACTTAGTTACCTTGTGGAGGGAAGGAGTTATGCTTTATGATGCCTACAAGCGAGAACTCTTTTTGTTGAAAGCTGTATTGTTATGGACAATTAGCGATTTTCCAGCACTTAGCAATCTTTGAGGGTGCACTACTAAAGTCTACTATGCATGCCAAAGGTGTGGCGAAGACACATCTTCTTATAGGTTGAAACACTCAAGGAAAAATATATACCAAGCCGCTAGAAGATTTCTTCCACGGTATCATCCTTATTGTAGACAGCAAAAGGCCTTCAACGGTGAGAAAGAGCTTCAGATTGAACCTAAAATATTATCTGGTGAGGAAATTAAAAGGAAAGTTGAAGGGATCAATTTCACATGGAGAAAACAAAAAAAATCAGTGGGAACATCAAAGAAGTCATTGGAAGAAGATGATGAAAGCAATGCCACCAAATGTTGGAATAAAAAGTCAAAATTTTTTTATCTTGATTACTGGCCGTATTTGCTTTTATTCCAATGACAGAGGCAGCAACATCTATGCATTGCTTGACTTTCTCGGATGCATATGTACGTGTGTCGATTGAAAAAGCATTGTCTGGTGGTGCCCTTCTCCCGTTGCCTAATGGATCTGGTGAACATTCATATGTGAAAGATGCAGTTGGTTCATTTGTGGCTTGGCCAAAGGAATTCGTGATACTTGAAAATGTTGTGGTGAGTGTGTTAACAATATTTTACATACATATAGTTTTTCTACGATCACTATCACAATATCAACCTTGCTCAATGATATGATAACGTACATGTTAGGAAGAGCATCCTCCATTGAGAAATGGTGATAAGGAACATACGTTCACAAGATTTTATCAAGCTGTGGAAAAGAAGTTAGGGGATAATGGACTGATAACTGTTCCACTGATTGGAACTCTTTTTATCGATGAGATGGATGATATAACAGTGAGTATGGATGAGCAGAGTGATGTGTGTCACATGGGAAAGTTAGCTTCCTCTTGCCTGATAACATACATTAGGTGAGAACTCTTTGTTTGCCATTTAAAATTCATTCTTGTTTGATACAATAAAATCTAATTGATTTATATATGGTTTAGACACTTGTATGCTTCTTATGGGATTGCTCGAGAAAAATATGCATTTGGAAGCCCTCAAAGCATTAATGCTCTTACAAAGGATGATGATAAGTCACGATACATTCAGCATTTGGCTAGTATCCATGGTGACCACGTGCTTTTAATTCCTTACAACACAGGGTACGTGTATTTTTTTATGAAATAATTTTTTATTTTTGTAAGCATTTATTTAATTTAATTATACTTGATTTGTCGTAGCGCGCATTGGGTTTTAATAGGTATTGACATACCATCGATGGAAGTGTACTGGTTTAATTCTCTTGGAAGTGAACTAAATCCGGATCTTAAATTAGAGATAAATAAGTGAGTACCCTTTTCAATTTCTTTGACTGGTTGGATATGGTCTTTACTAATAGTGCCTTGAGTTGCACTCATTTCCTTTATGAATGAATCATTTGGTTTGAAAGTTTGGTTGATTATGAGTTTAAATAAGTTACAAGCAGAGCTGACTATGTTTTTTTCGTTCTTATTGCAAAAATCTTGAAATTGTTAGTGCAATCAAAACAGTTAACTTCTCTCATGGAAAGAGAAAGAACAATCCAATTCCAAATAGGAACTACGTGAACGTAAACTACTATTTTCCGCTAAATGTGCAATGTGTATCTTTGTTATTGGTTGAATATATATAATTGATTGTTTTATATTCTTTTTTGTGAAGTGCCCACAACAAAAGGGGGTTAAAGTATGTGGTTACTATGTGATGCTCTTTATGCTGCACTTGATCGAGGATGCTGAAAAAGAAGGTGAATAGAGTTACCATGTTCTTTAATACATCACATCAATATAAACAATAAAATATGATATCGAAAAAATTTCATGATCCATCAACTTTTTTCTCGACTCACTTAGGTGATGGAGTTGGCTGGCAAGGACAAGTACACGACCAGGGAAATAAATGTACTTCGTCAGGACTTCATTGACTTTATCGACGTATTTATCACATAGATCATCATGGCTATTTGGGTAAGGTATTATCTGGGCTCTATTAGCTTATATTAATTAGAACTGTTTTCTAATTTATTTTTTGAGACACCCATGGAGTAGCTAGCTAGCTTGCTTGTTAAGGAGTACATTCCAAGATTATTTTTATGGAAAATAAGACATGCATGGAGCATTGCTTATCCTGGTGATCAAATATCTTAAAATCCGATGAACATTTGAATGTCTTGTTCTTGGTACATGCATAAACTGACTGACCTTAGTAATTGTATAGGAAATGTCCGGTCTTGTGAATGTCACATAAATGGCTTTCCAACCAATTCTTGGTATGCTCTCAGATTATTCTACAAATCACCACTCTCATGGTCGAGACTATGATTCTACTCTCTAGGAGTTTGCATTGATTTTGCACCCAGCTTACTTGTTTCTTTCCACAAGTCCACGGTATATTTCCTCTTGAGTGATTACTAAAACTATAAGGTCAAACTTTAACACTCCTATATTCATATCACACCATGACTCGACTGAAAACTTCTGAACCATGCTCTTGGTGAGTGCTTCAGCCCATGCAAAGTCTTTTGTAGTCTACCAGAGAATAATGCCATAAGATTGCTTAAACCCTTTTGCTACTAGCCTTCCTTTGTAATGCTGAATAAATCCACCTGTATTACTTACCAAAAAAAATATATAAATAAAATCCATCCATATTATATTTTAAGTTGTACACCCATTTACACCCAATTGTCTTCTTGCCAAGCAAAATTTGAATATATATATTTTTTTCTCTCTAATGCTTCCATTTTGTGTATCATTGCCACTTCCCACTTTGAATGAGACAGAGCATCAGTTACTGGTGTAGTGTCACCAAGAAACAAATGCACAACAGGTAGGAGATAAGGAATAAATTTTTTTTATGAGGTGTCTTGTTACATAAGAATGGTTCCCTTGCAAAGTGCAAGAGGAAGATCAAGACTAGAATTAATAGGATCATTAGCAGAAGTGTTACCTGGAGGTGAAGCATCTGAATTAGGAGGTTCTGATGATGTTGGAACTGATGAAAATATGATCGCCACTCTTTTGTATGCAAATTATCTTGCAAGGGAGCTTTTTCTGAAGGCTTTTGTGGTGTCTTGTCACTTTCTGAATATTTTCTCTCTTGGGATGACAACATATACAAAACTGGAGGGACTGGCTGGATCAAAGGTAAGTACTTCCCCTGCTGATCTGAAGAGGTAAACTTTTCACATTGAGATGAATAATATGGAATGTTTCCAAACTTTGATTGGGTCCGCATGGGATGGTTTCAAACAGGGACTGGTGGAGGGGGTGGTGGGGCTGGAATAAGGGTGGGACTGGGACGGGCATTGGGTGTAGTGGGACTAGATACCTAGGCATGGCGTGTAGTGGGGTTGCAGGCAGGGGGTGGTGTAAGGGAGCTGGACTCCTATGCAGTAGGTTCAGTAGGTGCAGTGGACTCCTGGTAAATGGGGCTGGGTAGAGGTCTGGGCAAGGCCTGGGTAGGTGAGCTGGGTGTATTGCGTAGTGTAGTGAGGTGCAGTGGCACGACCTGGGTAGTCACAGTTGGGCTGGGAAGTGGGACTGGGTGCAGTGGGTTTGGGCAGTGAGAATGGGGCTCGGTCTGGGCCAGCCTGGATTGGGTGGGCTGTTTGGGCTGGGACTGGATTCGGGCCAGAATATAAGGCATGATAAGTGGACCATGCCTAGACAAAGACTGGCACAGCCTGACCAGGCCCATGTTACCCTTGTCCATTTGGGGGACCTTAGTGCTGGTGTTGTGCATAAACTTCTTGAGATGGCTGCATTTTTAACTGACCCAGCTCAATGATTGGCTAACCTTGTGTTTTGGTTGATTAGCAATTCTCTTGTCATTTTTTTTTCTTTCTTTTAGGGAAGATAGAAAATGCCCATCAACAATAATTCTTTTGCTATTCGAGCAATGATTTTTTTATTGCATCTTTCTAGAAAGCACCAAATAAATGGCTTCATAGTACCAAAAGTAGTAGAGTGCATTCATGACTAGACCCAGCAATATTGACTCAACTTCATAGATCACCTGTACTCATCAATGGATGACGTTTTTTTTTAGATTTTGTTGGTTTTAATTGTTTTTTGCTTACCCTGACTAAAAAAACACATATTTGAGGTTATGCCATGTGAACATATAGCGTATTTGCATTTTGTACTATATAATGAATTTTATCGTTTTACGATATATTGAATCCAAACTATTTGTTTTGTTTTGTTTTTTCTTTTTGTTGTAGATTGAACTTAATAGAATGCGCGTGGCTATGACGTGAAATCATTCTGTAGCTTTTGTAGATGAATGGATAAAAGCTAGACGTGAAATCATTTTCTCGCATGGTGTTAGACTAATAGGCTAATTAGGTTTTATTTTGTGCATGGGTTTTGTAAATGTTTGAGGTTATATTTTGGATAGTTGAATAATGGAATTATTTAGTAATGAAATGAAATTGTTTTTGAGATTGTTGTGGATGGGCAATGCTTCTACACAGGTCAATTGTTGTTCATATATATATATATATGTACATTGTTAAATGAAATTGTTTTTGAGATTGTTGTGGATGGCCATGCTTCTATACAGGTCAATTGTTATTCTATATATATATGTACATTATTTTTTCGAAACAGTTGATCTACTAAAAGTGACACAAGAGGGGATCCAATTTTCTGCAGTTTAAAGAAGAACCGACACAACAGTTCTATTTCTTGTGTCGGTTTGTGCTTTTCCAAAGCAAATTTCTAGATATGAAATGCTAAAAACCAACACAAGTAGTATATCTGTTGTGTCAGTTTATACTTACAAACCGACACAAGTAGCATACTCTGTTGTGTCGGTTTTACTAAAATCTGTTGTGTCACTGCTACCTATGTCGCTTTGCCAATCTAAAAAAGCCGACACATCAGACTTGTTGTGTCACTTAAAAATGGACACAACAAGCCATTTTTTCAGTAGTGAGGTGCTAATTTCCATTGGATATGTATTCACTTTATTTGGGTTACGGTAAGGGATCGGGAAAACGGGTTTTGCTCCTTGTTGCCAAATAGAGGGTTATGTTAGAGAGATTGGGGAAAAGTCCACGGTTAGGACTTTGTTTGTTTACTTATGTTGAGGGGATTGTGGTTTGATTGGGGGAGTGGTTTGATTTCAATCTAATACACTCTAGCTCATCCCTGGTTTTTTTTTTTTTTTAATCACCTTATCTTCTCATCCCATCTTCCTACACAAAAAAAAAAATTTCCTTTGAGTTCCTGAATCCATGTAAAAGAGATACTAGAGGTTGAGACTGGTATTCATTGATGCAGTTTATATAAAAGAGGAGAGTTTCATGTTTAGGTCTAATTAAAAGATCTAATGTCACCAATATATGAGCCTTGCTAAATTAACCCCAAGCCCAAACCAAATTCTAGTTTCACCTCTCATTTTAATAAGTTGGGTTGAGTTGGAATACACTATGACTCAAATCCAACCTGTTTTGATCCTAACTTATTTGAATTCCCTGCCAACATATAAAGTGTGCACGCTATGTTACATAGTGTACAGTTGGCACCCACAGCAAGTCCCCAATCTGGTTTATCATTGGACAGTGACAGGATCTACCACTTAGCTTTTCTTTATGTGTTTCATCAGCTGGTGGGCCACATTTCTTGTCCATTTGAATGAATTCAAAGCCATCACTTTCATTGAATTGAAGTGAAACTTTTATTTTGTTTTATTTTTTTCAATTTGGTAGGATTTCTGCACTATGGATTGTGGCACATTGTTTTCCATGGAATCTTTATTTAGATGAACCTTATTTTTCCATATTTTACTTTCCTCCTCATTCAGCCGGCACCATTAAATCATCAATCCAGTCCCTTGGAATTGAATTTGGATCCTGACTTTGACACCAATCCCTTACCAACACATGGACTTAGTTCGGAAAATGATATGTAGTACTCAAAGTGGACCTGAATACTATTTATATATGGATCAGCTCTAACTTTTACTCACTTTTGGATTGAGCTTTAAGTGTGTATATATAATTCATAAAATGGGGTCAAGTTCATGCTTCTAGACCCTTGATCTAACAACTTTATACTAGAAAAAAAATAACTCTCGATCCATTTGTCTAGTCCATTCGTTTGAAATATGCACATCTTCCACGAAATACTAACTAGGTTGAATAATATAATGCATATAGGATTGGCAAATGCTGCTTGTTTTAGCCATAAGAGTATATTTTGAAGCTAGCGCATTTCATAGGTGCCTCATGCTAACATGCTGTAATCTACAATTCATGTGGTGAGGAAATGGGAGAATTCTCCTACAAGCTAGCTGCCTGGATGTGTAGTCCAACTCTATATTGCTCGCTTAGGCTCACCTTTGATCGATCCAGCTAATTCACACGAAGTTTTGTTCATCATTGAGCGGAACTTCAAAATGAAACTTATTGTCAAAACCTTTTAACTTTAGGCTGTTAAATTAAGAGCCTGAATTTGATGGGGCCAATTTCTAGCATGACTTCTATTCCATCCTTTCATTTGTCCTTCCTCCAATAATACAAATGCATCCAAGTCAGCCCTACAAGCATTAGGACTGCATGAGGAAAGTATGTGGTCTACCAGCAGACCAAATATATAAGTGAAGAAGGAGGATTCCCTTGTCACCTCGGCCATCAATTATCTTTCAGTAAAATATTATTGCTATCATTAAACAAGGTGAAGCACATGAGACCAATTTTTTTATTTTATTTTTGTCTTTTTGTAACCAAGAGCATAGAGAGAGTCTTTGTGTCTAGTACCTAATGAAATAATAAGAAACATAAAGTTGGGTGTAGCACTTTAACTAGACATGTGGATTGTTTAGGGGAAGAACAAGTATAAATGCCGTTTCCCAACCATTTGAAGTTGAAGCTCTTATTTCTCTTGTCCCGATCATTTTGTAACTCTTATATATGACGTCTTGTGTGGAAAGCTTTGTCTATGGCTTTTCCTGTTTTCTTTATTATACCTTTGTTGAGGGAATTGCCTGGGGCCTAGTTGAGTAGATGGTACTAATTGAACAGTGATGAAGCACTTCAGCTATAGTATTATTGTACATGCATGCATGTATGTGGTCCTTGAAGTAGCTTTCTAATAACCGTCTTTGATCTAACAAAAAGGAAATTTCCCAATTTCTGCTCACGATACTATTCCTGGTCATGCCTTCATTGTCTTGTGTGGTAAGCATTTAAGTTTTCATTACAACTTAAGATTGACTTCATATCAAACAAACTTGATTATAAAAATGAAGTTTTTCTTTTCTTTTTTCATATAATCCTCTTGCCTTTGTTTATCCTTTAAAGCTCCTCATGATGTTATTGGGAAAACTCCTCATTTTTCCACAAGTGTGCCATATAAACACCTTGACTTTCAGTCAAACCTTCTCTAAGGCCCCATTTTCTTTTTCTACATAGGCAGTCAGATTACTTTCCCTTGTTGTCTTGTTCTTTTACATCATATACCTTAATAAAACTAGTAAAACCTAATGGCAAGTCCACGCGCTTCTCTGCCCTGCAATCACTCACACTAATTAATTATTAGACTGGGTGCTCTTAGTCATCCCTAAATCTAGATTCTAAACTCCTCAATTATTTTCATGTACCAAAAAATGAACATGCACAAATTCTATGTAGTTAGGCTCCTCAATTATTTTCATGTATCAAAGAGTATTGTGGGCCAGACTTCAATTTCTTAAATAAAAGCTCCTTCATTTTTAGGCTCTTAAATTACAGTCTCTCTCTCTCTCTCTCTCTCTCTCTCTCTCTCTCTCTCTCTCTCTCTCTCTCTCTCTCTCTCTCTCTCTCTCTCTCTCTCTCTTTCTAATTCAAATGCACAGCATAAAGAGAGTCTAGAGTCTTTGTTATATACATATATATACATATAAGATTGACACCCAGAGTTGGGTTTCCATGCTTTTGGACAATGGTTCCATTCAAAATGTCGCTTAAAGAGTTTCTTTTTTCTTTTTGAAGAAAAGAACTCTTTAAAATGTCTTTGATTTTCAAATGTACGTTGGAATTTAATGTTGAAGGGTGATTATGGACAAACTAAGACAAATAGGTGTTCGGGATTTTTGCTTGACAAAATGGGAAAGTTAAGTGATATTTCCAGGGCAAATATTGGCAAAAGGTTTTAGATCTGAGATTTGGGTAATGAGATGAGATTTTTTTTTTGTTTGCTAATTATTTGTGATTTGGTCAGATATGGACAGGAGTTGGATATTACGTTATCAGAACCGATTTAGTGCGGAGTACATAGCTAGGGTGAACTCATTTATTGATTTTACAAAGGCGAATTCGGGCGGGGCAGTTTGATTAACTGTCCTTGTAACGATTGTTGAAACCATCGGAAGCAGGACTATGATACAGTCAGAAAGCATTTGCACATTAAAGGAATGATGGTCTCATACCTACGGTGGATATATCACGGGGAACCTATAGTTCAACCCGATGATTCAGATGTGACCGAGGATGAATCAGAAGATAATCAGGATGAGTACGATGAGTTGATAGAGGACCATCGTAGGGGAACTTACTTGGAGGACGATACTGAAGAGAGGGATGATGTACAAGATTATGAAAATTTGTTAAAGGCTTCTCAATGTGGTCTGTACCCAGGATGCAAGAGCTCAGATACTCTGTTATCGTTTGTCATCAAGATATTGCATGTGAAAGTAGAAAGTGGGTGTAGCAATAAGTCGTTCGACAAGGTTCTGCAGATTTTTAAGGACTTCTTACCTGAAGGTCATGTGGTGCCGGCATTAGTTTACGAGGCGAAGAAATTATTACGTGACTTGGGCATGGGATACAAAAACATAGATGCTTGCAAACAAAATTATGTGTTATATTGGAAGGAGAATGCTCAATTAGATAAATGTCCAGAATGTGAAGAGCCTGGGTACAAGGTTAATGATGGCAAGCGAAAGAAGATCCCTCATAAGGTGCTCCGCTACTTCCCATTGATACCGAGGTTACGCAGATTGTATATGTCAAGGAAGACAGCCACAGAGATGAGATGGCATATTGATAAGCGAGTTGATGATGGGATAGCGCATCATCCGGCTGATTCAGTGGAATGGAAAGAATTTGATAGGAAATATCCAGAGTTTGCCCAAGAGACACGTAATGTGAGGTTGGGGTTAGCCACCAATGGATTTAATCCTTTCGGTAACATGAGCACCTCGTATAGCATGTGGCCTATCATACTTATGCCCTATAATTTGCCACCATGGATGTGCATGAAGGAGCCATTCTTGATGATGTCATTACTTATTCCAGGACCAAACTCACCGGGAAACGATATCGATGTATATCTGAGGCCCTTGGTTGATGAGTTGAAAGAGTTGTGGGATCATGGGGTATCGACTTATGATGCCTCCACTAAGGAAATCTTTCAAATGCATGCGGCTGTGATGTGGACGATAAATGACTTTCCTGCGCATGGTAACTTGTCTGGGTGGAGCACAAAGGGTTATAACGCTTGCCCCTCGTGTAACGACAGATCGTTAGGGGTGAAGTTGAAAGATAAGATTGGTTACATTGGCCATCGAAAATACTTGGTACTAAACCACCAATGGCGTAGAAGCAAGGCCTTCAACGGTCAACCTGAGCGTGAAAAGAATTCTTTGGATCTACCGGGGCAGAAGGTACTAGACCAGCTCGAAGAACTAGCGCCTGTCAAGGTTGGCAAGAATAATAAAAACCGCGCCTCTGGAGAACTGAATTGGACAAAGAAAAGAATCCTATTTGAATGGCCCTACTGGAAGTGCAAAAAACTCCGACACAACCTTGATCCTATACACATTGAGAAGAACGTCTATGTAGCTTTGTTTGGAACAATTTTGGGAATTAAGGGCAAAAACAAGGACATCGAGAAAGCACATAAGGATTTGAAAAATATGGGCATCAGACCAGAGTTGCATCTAGTGGAGAGAAGCGATGAATCAAGCTTGAAGCCGCATGCCTCTTACACTCTGGAACCAAAACAAAGAGATGGATTTTATGAATTCTTAAAGTCGATCAAATACCCAGACAGCTATGCGGCGAACCTCTCGAGGTGTGTAACCTCGAAAAATGATAAATTAGCTGGTTTGAAGAGCTATGATTGCCACAACCTTATCCAACGCATCCTTCCTATTGGCATGCGCAGCTTTCTGAATAAGGATATCTGTACAACATTATTTGAGTTAGGCAACTTTTTCCAAGACATCTGCTCGAAAACACAGAGACACGATGATTTGAAAAAATTGGAGGAGCAGATAGTTTTAATATTGTGCAAGCTGGAGAGGATCTTTCCTCCTGCTTTCTTTGATGTGATGGTTCATCTATCGGTTGACTTGCCACGCGAGGCCATGCTTGGTGGACCTGTACAATATCGGTGGATGTACCTGATAGAAAGGTAATAGCTGATGACCATTGATTAATTATTTATGTATTAATGCTATTGCCTCGCATTGGAAATCATAGTTGTTATTTTTGGTTTTTTAAAGGTTTCTGAAGACTCTATAAAAGGATATGTTCGCAACCGAGCTCGGCCTAAAGATTCGATCGCGGAGGCTTACATTGTCAAAGAGTGTCTCACTTTTTGCTCAATGTATTTAAGGCAGACTGATCGAATAGAGCGTTATGATGATGGTGGCGAACGTGGCCCGGGGATGTCGGTCTTCACACAAACTGTCCTTCCCATCGGACTGATGCCAAGGGCACATGATCCTTCTCAAAAAGATCATGACATGGCTCATTGGTTTGTGCTGAATAATTGCCCCAAGGTGTTGCCATATCTATAGTATGTGCTTCAATCTAGCCATATTTATGCATTGCTTGTTGACTCCTTTATTCGTTATCTACTTTTACTTATTCATTAAAAGCTATCTTGAGTAGAGAACACAAGAATTTAGTGTAGGATCAAAGAGGTGGAGATGTCGGGCAGATACAACGAAAAGAATTTGTAAAATGGTTCAAACAACGTGTAAGACATATAAATTATTATCACTTTAATAGCTAGATATCATAGGATTTGTTTTTAAATAACATTATTCCAATACATTTGACTTAATCTGCCTATGTAGATGAATCAATTGCGAACTATGGGTTCACCAGAAGCTTCTGATGAGATGTGGTCATTAGCAAATGGCCCTAGGTCCCAAGTGAATCTTTATCAGGGGTGTGATTTCAATTGCATTCGATACCACACTAAAGACAGTGAGAAATGTCGTAGGAGCCGGAGCAGCGGCCTGGTCGTGGCAGGGGAATACGAAGGGGAGAAACATGACTACTATGGCTACATTTGTAAAGTCTGGGAATTGTCCTATCAGCACGGGGGTAAGGTGGTCTTATTTGAATGTGAATGGTACAACACTAGTACCAAGCACAAGATAAACATCGAAGACCATGTTACAAGCATTGATATCACCGGTCGTTGGTGTACGGATGATCCATTTGTCCTACCAAGTCAGGTGACACTAGTCTTCTACGTCAATGACACCAGCAGAGGAAAAAATTGGAGAGTCGTAGAACGGGTCAAGCCTCCGGGAATATGGGATATACCCGCTAAGCGGGATGACAACAACGACGACGATGATGTGCCTAATGATGCATTTCAGCAGGACGAAACATCATTTATTGTCCCAGTCCTCGTCGATGGTAATAGTGTCCAATACTCTAGGGATGATATAGATCCTGAGATCGTTCTCAGTGATGAGTCAGCAGACAAGGATGGCCAAGATGAGGATGAAACACTGGCGGAGTACGAAGATTGAGAAGAAAATGATGTTCATAGTGAGGAAGATGATGACATTGATTATGACATGTAGTGTTTGTTTCAGGTTTTGCACATGTAACGATTAAGTAAATTAATAAAGATCTTGTCTTACATAAGGACATTGTCTTCAATTTCATTTTCTCTTCTGATTTGTTTATATATGGATAAAAAAAATATTACATTTCACATTTTAATCCTATTTATATATATCATAGCTGCAAAAGATGCCAAACAGAGGAAAAAAATGGGTCAAACCAGAAGAGTTGTCCCGTCAAGTGCAAGCATCCAATTATTTATTAAAGAGAAAAAATACAATTAAGCAGAATGCAGAAAAACTTGCATCTCTAGGGCTCCAGCGGACCGCACGTGCTATATTTGGTTCGGCTAAAGGAACAAACGAGAAGGGAAAGAAGAATGTCATTGGGAATGATAAGGATGAGAACTACATTCCAACAGAAGATGATGATGTAGATGATGAGACATCTTTGTCTCAATCGGATAAGGTAATCGTTATGTGAATGTCCATGACATGTACTTTAAAAATGTTATTTTTGATGTTAACACTCATGCTAAAATGATTTCCATTTCCATATTGCATGTTAGATGTTGACATTCATCTTTACTAATACTATTGATTTTTGCTATTAATTAATTATTTTCCTTGTCACTTTGCTTTAATCCAGATTGCAGATATGCCTCGGGATAGTAGGGCGAAACGTGCTCGGACTGTCGCAGCTGCACTCAGTTTAGCTGGTGTAGAGAGCACACATGGAGCCCTACCGACCACATCGTCCTCACCGACTCAACCTCCAACCACACAGCCCTCACTGACCATGCCTCCGACCACACAGCCCTTACCGACCCAGCCTCAGCTGTCCCAGCTACCGCCAAGTCCTCATACAGTGGGTAGCAGCATAGGTGAGAAAATTATGAGTTTTTAAAATCATGAATTCACTTCAATTTAATGATTTGTGTTCACTAACTCATTTAGCATTGACATCTTAACAGCGTCAGCCCCACCCTCTTCGCAACCGAGCCATGTAAGGGGTGTTACGCGAGGGAAGAATGCTACGAAGCTTAGGAGACAGCTGGGTCATAACATCCTAGTTTTGATCCCCATCTCCAGTCATAGGCCAGAAGAGGAGCATGCCCCATTACTGGTTAACCATCTTAGGTTAGGCATTAGAGAGGTCGACCCAGTAAGGCCCCATGGTTGGAAGAAGCTTGACAGTGGGATCAAGCTTGCAGTTATTGTTGCAGTTCAGGTAAACTGAAATAAGAAATATGTACCCAAATTATTATAGTTGTGCTCCTCATTACAATATCTGATTATATTTTATTATTACTAATCTTTATATGGCTCTCCCCTAATTGCAGCAATTATTTGATATCGGGGACTACGAGGGTGATATACAGATCAAGGCGAACATTGACCGCCAATGTGGAACTTTGTACAAGGGTTGGAAGTACGAGCTGCATAGTCACTACCTCGAGTTGTTGGAGCAGGGGGTTCCCCGACCCCAAGACCACCCGACACTTGGTTGTGATCCAGCTGATTGGCAGTTTATGATCTCACATTGCTGGGAATCACCAGCTTGGAAGGTAAGTTCGGGATGTTATCTACAACAATTAATTATATTCCAACGTAATTCTATTAGGAATGATATTTTATAAATGATTGCTATTGTATTAATGTTTTTCTATGTAGGCAAAGTCTAAAAGGCTCAGGAGAGTCGAGCCAAGTTGCCATACAATCACACTAATAGCTCAAGGTCATTCGCATCGAGGATGTCTATGATGGTACTAATTATATTCATATGACGAAACTGCATTAAGTTTATTAAGTTTTCAATATGTAGCTATGTTCATATCTAATACAAACCTATTTCAAATGACAGATGTCACAGAATGCCGGTCAGGCGCCGCCTATTACTCAGTTCTTCCGCGACACCCACTACAGACAAAAGAGTAATGAGTGGGTAAACGAGGTGGTTGAGCAGAGACATGTACGTTTGCAAATAAATAAATTAAAAATCAAATAATAATGCCACATAAGCATTCTAAATCCATTAATGTTTTAAATGACAGGATGCCTTAGTGCAGCGGATTGAGGAGCAGTCGCAGCCCTCTGTCACAACTCCGATGAGTGAGGAGGAGATTGTTGTTGATGTGCTTGGGAAGAGGCCCGGATACTAAAACGGTTATGGAATATATACGAGGTCCTCGTCATCTCCACATAGTCTCGAGCGTCGCATTGTAAGGTGATCGCCTTACAGGACAAGACGGTGGGAGCATGACAAGAAGATGGCTGAGCATGACAAGAAATATCATGCACTTGAGGCCCTCGTGCAGCAGTTGGCATTTGTAGCAAGGATAGATCCGACCGGCTTATTGGACATCACGAGAGGGACCACTTTTGCTAGTGATGGCACAGCCACCGGAGATTATGATGTGACCCTGCGTGGTGGGGGCACTCACCTAGGCCCATAGGTAAAAATAAAATAAAATAAATTGCATCTGAAATATATATTACAAAATGGTAATCCTTATATTGTGATGTTTTAGTGATTTCCGTTTCTGGTTGTCGATCAATTTTGTAGATTTTAAACCTTTTGGTTCTATATTTTCACTTTTTATGGGGTGTGATTGGTGAGCTTTTGCTTTCTTCTTCTTCCTTGTTTCTTTTAAACTCTAGTGTTTGGAGGGAATTGGGATTTGTTTTCATGTCCCTCGATAGTGGGCCCGGTCGTCATAGAATATGACTTGAATCTATGACCTCAATGTTGCAATGGTGAGCACCTTTCACTGTTCCATGGGCTCTTATTCTCCATAATAATCTAACCATATTTTAAATAAACAACATGGTTATAAAAGCTCACATGTATATTTTAATCTGATCCTATCAACTATTCAAGTGTCGTGCCGAAAGTTTAGCACATATACTGTGGTGTGTTTAAGATAAAGGTTGTGTGTTCAAGTCATGTTACATCAATAAAACAAGAGGCTGTATAGTTTTGCTTCCTAGTGAGTTTGTTGCTTAGGTGGCCTAGGGTGTAATGTAGTTGCCAAAGACACTAATGGTCTCTTTCAAACTAACATGGAACATTTGGCGTGTGCTCCTTCATTGCTACAGGTGGATGCTCTAACAACAAAGCGGGGAAAAGATGGGGGATGGGTGGTTGAGAGACTACTTAACTAGGTTAAATAGTTATCCCATATATTTACGTTCACAGGTTTTTCTTTTGGGTTCTTTACATATGTTTTTGGACCCCTTCTTTTCCTAGACTATTGGTGTGTGAAAAATCTAGTTTTGTGGAGGCTAGAATTGTCCAAAAGACCCAAGAGATAGATGGTCTGGATTATCTTTCAATGCAACATACCAAGATGGTCCAATATGAGTGCCATTTTTTCCCTTTCCCAAGTTCTCTTTCAAAGCTAATTAGTAAGGTAAGCGGACAAGACAAATTGTGATAGGCATTATCCATGTGACATAATTAATGATAAAAATGCTAACATGCATGAACCAAAATGCTAAAAGTCAAGAAAAAGCGATAATCTTGACAGCAATTTTTTGTTTCTTTAACAAAAGACCAGCCTACAAAGCAAAACACAAGAAAATGTAACAGAAAATAATTAGACAACATTAAACTTAAGGATACTATCATAGCATTGCTTACATAGAAAACAACTCAGTTGAGGGACTTTACAGATTGGCATAAAGCTGATTTTCAGCACTGAGTCTACTAAATGGTGATAAAGGCTAGAAAGAATAGCACCATTTAGCAATTGGCACTTTGACACTTTTGCTCATTCCTATTCCTTTATAGTACATTTAGCTTTCCACGTGTCAACCAGCAACAGCCACACCATAAAATGCTAACTGATGTGGCATTTCCAAATTGAAAGCCTCATATATTTGGCAAGTCCCTGTAGCCTCAGGTTAATCCGGGCTCAGCTCTAGAGGTACTCACCATATAGATAAAACTATACATATGAAGTTATGCATCACCATATTAAAAGAACAACACCCCAGCTAGCCATTACTTGGATGTAATTTACCCTGTGATGCGTGAGCATGGGTACTGTGTGGGGAGATTTTCAAAGCTCCAGGATTATGCTAATCACGGCTATAAGATGAGACTAAGCACTCTCACGTGCCATCTACGTAGCACCCAGACTCGCCTCGGCTGCCGGGACAGAGGCCTCAGCCGAAACCAGACAGACCTTGGCTGCTAGCGCGGAGCTCGGCCACCAAGGCCCTACTTCGGCTAAAGAGCTTGACCTTGGCCAAAGGAGCCTGGGACCCCGGCCAAAGGAGCCGGGACGGAAGCCGAAATAAAGAAGAATTCCTACTCGCGCCCTATGCCCGCCACGTCATCAGACACATGGCAGAATAGGGGAGCGAGCCAGTGGGACAGATGCGACATCCAGCCGACCACAATCTTCGCCAGATCGCTGACAGGGCAGGATCCAGCGGCTGTAGCCACATCAGGGCAAGGCCCGAGGATGGATCCGATGGGACCTCAACCGCCAAAGGCACCCAACATGATCTGGCCCAACATGACATGCATTAATTGCAGTATGGGCTGATCCGACTGGCATTAAATGCAATGTGGGCTGATATGGACCGCATTTATTACTTTGTGGGATGATAAGGACTTCCCTATCAAATCATGGGGCCCACTCAAAATATCATCCAAAATATCATCAAGAGTTCTCTATAAATAAAACCCCACTTCACATGCAAGGTACGCAACCTACACACTTGAGAGTCGTTACTCTGCCTCTCTTCTTCCTCTCCTTCATTTGTTCCAGTTCACATACTGACTTAGGCATCGGAGAGCCTTGCGCCGCCCAGGCCAGGGTACTCTAACTGTTTCTCCTTCCCTTTCAGGTCTTGAGATAGCAGATCATCTTCTTCGATTCGGATAAGTCCTATCAGGCACCCTAATTTTGTGAGTCATAGTTTTTTTGCACTTACAATTGGTGCCGTCTGTGGGAAAGCACTATCCCAACCTTCTCAATCTTCCCAGTCACCATGCCTCCAAGACCTAAGAAAGGCGGAGAATCTTCGAGAGCAGTGCTCGAGCAACCGGGCCCGTCGACAGACGCCCCCCTCCACAAGGGCGGTCCAGAATGGTGCATGGCGCATCTGCATGCGGGGGGCGCATAGGCTCACAGCTCTTCGTCGAGATTCCCTTCCAAGAGGGACTTGTGGATTCGTCCCCAGGCGACGAAGTCATGCCTCCCCGACAGGACGAGCGGCGACACCAGCGTCCCCCGAAAGACAAAGGTGTGGCAGTTGACGAGCCACGCCTTCAGCGAGACCTCGATGACGGAGGGGACATCGCTGCTCAAAATGCTCTCATCCAGGAGCAGGATAGAATAATCCGCCAGCTCCAGCAGCAACTGAGAGGAGCAGCGGGAGCCCACTTAGCAGGCCAGCCCTCCGGGCCCCAAGGCGGGAGGAAAGCCGCCCCGAGCAAGGTGGTCCAGCCCTCCTGCGACGATTTGAGAGCTTTTCTGGAGCAGAAGCGTAGTTGGGCCAACGACGAGCACTCGAGCAATGGTCGAAGCCATCACAGCCGAGTCGACCAAGCTCGCAGCTACCACAGTCGAGGCCATTCGAAGCGAAAGTCGGAAGCAGTGTCGCCGTGGAAGGATGTCGAGCAGGAGCGGCTCGACAGGCGTATCAAGCTGGCTGTTCAGCATAATATGGAGATGGCTGCTCCCGCCCGAGACCAGCAAGAGATTTGCGGCCCCACCGATCTGGGGGGCTCTCCCTTCACGCGGGATATCAAGGAGACTCCACTGCCCAAGAAGTTCTCTGTCCCGCGGTTCATCCCATACGATGGAGTGTCTGACCCAGCCGCTCACCTCCGACACTTCTCTCAGAAGATGTCCATCTGGGGGAATGAGGGCCACCTCAACTGCAAGATCTTTTCCTCCAGTCTGGGCAACCTCCCTCTGAAGCGGTACTGCGCCCTTCCGGTGAAGTCAATCTCGAGTTGGAAACAGCTCCAGCTCTCCTTCCTGAAGAAGTTCCAGGCTTACAGCGTCGTCCCCAAGACTGATGCTGATATACTTGCCCTGAAGATGAAGCAGGGCGAAAGCATCACCCAGTTCGCCCAGCGGTTCTGCGCGATTTATAGTCAAATTGAGGATACTAGAGACGAAGTGGCGATTTTCGCCTTTCGGAAAGCCCTGTTGCCAGGGAACGTGCTGAGGAAAGACCTGGCCGGAGACCCTGCGACCTCCATGCCGGCCTTGATGTCCCGGATAAAGCGCTATGTCGCCGGGAGGAGGATGAAATCTGGGCCCGGGAAAATCACGGCCCAGGACCCAAGGAGAGGGGCAATCAGCCCCAGCAGAGAGAAAAGAAGCCCTTTCGCAAGGAAGACCCGAAGCAAACCTGGGTCTCCAGCTCGGCAAAGACTGCAGCATCCAGATATGGGGGCAGCAAGAAGACCAGAACTCCTCTCGACGCTTACCAGGCTGTGAACGTCGTCTTCAGAGAACCGATCCACCAAATCATGAACAAGATCAAGAACAGGCCGTTCTTCAGCTGGCCTCATCCCATGCAGAGTGAAGCCTCCACCCGTGACCAGACCAGGTTCTGTGCCTATCACAAGCAAAATGGGCACAAAACTGAGGAGTGCAGGACCTTGAAGTTCTTCCTGGAGAAGCTCGCCAAAGAAGGTCATATGGAGGAGTTCGTCAAGGCAGGAGATGCCAGCACCAGCGGCCGAGCTCATCAGAGCACTGATAGGGACCCAGACAGTGAAGATTTTGAGAAGATCATCAATGTGATCCATTTGGCGCCCTCAGCTCCCTCTCCCTCAGCTAGAGGTAGTTCCCAGGCTCGTGCCGAAGCCAGGCGGGCCTCGCATGGGAAAGAGGTGATGAGCGTCGAACTCGGACCGGCGTCCAAGCGAGCACGACGCGAGCGCCCGTCCATCTCGTTTTCAGATAGAGACCTTGAGGGAGTGCAGCTTCCCCACAATGATCCCCTGCTCCTGACGATGAAGCTGCGAGACTTCATAATGAAGCGGATCCTGATCGACCCCGGTAACTCATCCGAAGTCCTCTACTATGGATGCTTCAAGAAGATGGGGCTCCTGGAGACTGATTTGAAGGAAGCTTTCACGCCTCTGATCGGGTTCAGCGCCAAGCCGGTCTACCCCAAGGGGAGAATCACTCTGGAGACCAGAGTAGGTGGAGCCTCGGTCATCACCGACTTCCTAGTGGTGGACGCCCCCTCCCCCTACAATGCCATTATGGGCAGGGCGTGGCTCCACAAGATGGAGGCAGTTCCCTCCACTCTCCATCAGAAGCTGAAGTTTGTGCTTGAAGGCAAGGAAGGCAAGATGGAGGTGGTTACAGTTGAAGGGGATCAGCAGCTGGCCAGGCAGTGTATGTTGGCCACGGTCCCTGGGGAGAAGGAGCCAGAGCAAGTGAATCTGGCAGAGTTCGAAAGCGAGCTGGATCAGATCGGCCGAGATCCCGACAAGAAGAGTATTGAAGATTTAGCCGAAGTCAGGCTCGACCCACTTGACCCTGACAGATTTTTCCTGATCGGCGCCCAGTTGCCCGACCCAGAGAGAGCCGAGCTCTCAAGGTTCCTGATGCAAAACGTGGATGTCTTCGCCTGGACCCCGAACGAAATGCCTGGGGTCGACCCCGAGGTCATGTGTCATAGGTTGAATGTGGATCCAAACCACAAGCCAGTGGTACAGAGGGCCCGCAGGACGGGGCTGCAGCAGACGGAAGCGGTGATCGAAGAAGTTGACAAGTTGCTAGAGGCAGGCGCAATCCGGGAGGTCCAATACCCGGTCTGGCTGGCCAATACAGTGGTAGTCAAGAAGAAGACTGGCAAATGGAGGGTGTGCGTAGATTTCACCGATCTCAACAGAGCATTCCCGAAGGACAGCTTCCCTCTTCCAAAGATTGATCAGATGATTGACGCCACCACTAGCCATGACAGAATGAGCTTCCTCGACGCCTACAGAGGCTACCACCAGATTCCGATGTATGAGCCAGACGAGGAGAAAACTGCCTTCATGACCCCCCGCGGAACTTACTGTTATAAGGTGATGCCCTTTGGGCTGAAGAACGCGGGGGAAACCTATCAGCGCCTTGTCACCAAAATGTTCTAGGCTCAGCTCGGCAAGACAGTTGAAGTCTACATTGACGACATGGTCGTCAAGTCCAAGCAGTCCAGTGACCATCTGGCGGATCTGGCCCAAGTCTTCAGCATCTTCCGTGAATTCAAGCTCAAACTGAATGCTTCCAAGTGCGCTTTCGGCGTAGCTTCTGGTAAGTTCCTCGGAAGCCTAGTGACGCGGAGGGGGATAGAGGCCAACCCGGACCAGATTGCTGCAATCCTGGGCATCCAAAGCCCATCTACTACAAAGGAAGTCCAGAAGCTCACAGGCATGGCTGCAGCACTCAATCGCTTCATCAGCAGATCATCAGATAAGTGCCGGCCTTTCTTTCAGCTTCTGAAAAAGAATTTTAAGTTTTAATGGACCCCTGAGTACGACCAAGCATTGGAAGCACTCAAAACCTATCTGTCTTCACCACCCTTACTCTCTACCCCAGCTCAAAGGGAGATTTTGTATTTGTATCTTGCGGTCTCGGATCATGCGGTGAGCTCCGTCCTCATCAGAGAGGACGATGGAATCCAAAAACCAATCTACTATACGAGCAAGATTCTGCAAGATGCGGAGACCAGATACCTTTTGCTGGAGAAGCTTGCGTTGGCACTCATCAGTGCCTCCCGCAAACTCTACCATTATTTTTCAATCCCACACTATCGTGGTTGTCACGGAGCAGCCGCTCCGATCTATATTCAAGAAGGCTGACTTTTCAGGGTGAATCTCAAAATGGGCAGTCAAACTGGGGCAATATGACATCCAGTACCGTCCCATGACTGCGATCAAAGCCCAAATTTTGGCATACTTCATTGTAGAGTTCGTCTCTCTAAGCTCGGCTTCGAACCGGCCCGGCACCGAACTGGGGGGCATAGGGCATGAGCATGAAGTCACCGAGGTCGGACAATTTTCTCAGAACCAGGTTCCCGTTTCGGCATGGAAGGTCTTCGTCGATGGCTCGTCCACCTCTAAGAGAGCTGGTGCCGGCATAGTCCTCCAATCACCAGAGGGACTGGTCATAGAGCAAGCATTCACCTTGGACTTCAAAGCGACGAACAATGAAGCGGAGTATGAAGCTCTGATAGCAGGGCTGAACGGCGCCCGAATCCTCGGAGCCCAGCAATTGGTGGTCTTCAGTGATTCACAACTGGTGACTAGCCAACTCACTGGAGACTACCAAGCCAGGGACGACAGGATGGCGGCCTACTTAGCCCTCGCAAAGAAATTACTTTCTCACTTCCAGACAGTCGAGGTCAGGCAAATCTCCAGAGATACCAACATGCATTTTGATGCGCTTGCAAACTTGGCCTCCGCTGTCGAAGCAGGAAAGAAAAGGACCGTTGAGGTCGAATCGATACCAAGATCAAGCCTAGAGCTCCATTCATCTTGGCAAGTCCTATGCGTTGATCTCGGCCAGAGCTGGATGGACCCAATCATCTCTTACTTGAAGGACGATCAGCTCCCCGAAGACAAGAATGAAGCCCACCAAATCAGACTCAAGGCAGCCCGATTATAGCTATCTCCTGAAGGCAAACTATACAGAAAATCCTTCACAGGTCCCTACCTCCAATGTGTCCATCCGAGCAAGGTGGACGACTTTCTGTATGAGA
This sequence comes from Litsea cubeba, assembly GCA_012931725.1. Taxonomy (NCBI): domain Eukaryota; kingdom Viridiplantae; phylum Streptophyta; class Magnoliopsida; order Laurales; family Lauraceae; genus Litsea; species Litsea cubeba. The sequence goes on along the minus strand of CM022944.1, from coordinate 14,943,795 downwards.
TCCACGAAGGAATATGCGGCAGTCACATCGGAGGGCGGTCACTGGCCTACAGAGCTATCAGGCAAGGATACTGGTGGCCATATATGCAGAAGGATGCGCAAGTATACGCCAGGAAATGAAAAAAGTGTCAGAAGTTCTCCCATTCTCTTCATCAGCCAGCGCAAGACCTGAGTCCCCTCTCTAGTCCATGGCCCTTCGCTCAATGGGGGCTGGACATAGTGGGCCCTCTCCACCGAGCTCTAAGGAACAAGAGATGGCTGATTGTCGCTACAGATTACTTCACGAAGTGGGAGAGGCTGTGCCGTTGTCCTCCATCACTGAAAGGGACTCCAAGAACTTCATGTGGAAGAACATCATAACGAGGTTCGGCATCTCCAGAGCCCTGATTTTGGACAACCAGACTCAGTTCGACTCCAACTCCTTCAGAGACTTCTGTCAACAGCATGGCATCAGGAACCACTATTCCACTCCGGCGTACCCGCAGAGCAATGGTCAGGCCGAAATCTCTAACAAGGTACTCCTAGATGGCCTGAAGAAGCGATTGGACAAAGCGAAAGGGAGATGGGTAGAAGAGCTTCCCAGCGTGTTGTGGGCATACCGGACGACTCCGAGACGATCCACCTCGGCGACGCCCTTCTCGTTGGCCTATGGGATGGAGGCGGTCATTCCCTTAAAAATTGGCCTCCCTACCCTAAGATCAAAACTTGTCGACCAAGGCCGAAACGAGGTGAACCTGGCAATGGAACTGGATCTAGCCGACGAGCGCCGAGACGCAGTGGCCATACGACTGGCCGACTATCAGCAACGGCTAGCCAGGGGATACAATGAAAAAGTCAGGCAAAGGAGCTTCTCAGTAGGAGAACTGGTTCTGAAGAAGACCCTGCCAGCAGACAGAGACCCAAATGGAGGCAAACTGGCCCCGAATTGGCATGGCCCGTTCAGGGTAGTTTCAATGGCAGGACGATCTTCATACAAACTTGAAGACTTGGAAGGCATGGAGTTGCCGAAACCGTGGAACGCATCTCACTTGAAGAAGTTCTATTTCTAAAATGTAATGAAAGTTCCGTGATCAATGAAAGCAGCATTTGCCCAATCTTTGTCATCTTATCTGAGTTCGGCAGCTCCGGGTTCATACACCCTGGGATTGACTTCGGATTCATACATCCAGTCTTCCCTAAAAACTCTGGGTTCACGCGCCCATGGACCGACTTAGGATCTATGCATCCAGTCGCTCCTAAAACCCTGGGTTGATACACCCTAGGAAGACTTCGGATTCATACATCCAGTCGTCCCTAAATTTTGGGTTCACGCGCCCATGGACTGACTTATGATCTATGCATCCAGTCGCTCCTAAATCCCTGGGTTCATACATCCTGGGATTGACTTCGGATTCATACATCCAGTCTTCCCTAAAAACTCTGGGTTCACGCGCCCATGGACCGACTTAGGATCTATGCATCCAGTCACTCCTAAAACCCTAGGTTGATACACCCTGGGAAGACTTCGGATTCATACATCCAGTCGTCCCTAAATTTTGGGCTCACGCGCCCATGGACTGACTTAGGATCTATGCATCCAGTCGCTCCTAAAACCCTAGGTTGATACACCCTAGGAAGACTTCGGATTCATACATCAAGTCGTCCTTAAATTTTGGGTTCATGCGCCCATGGACTGACTTAGGATCTATGCATCCAGTCGCTCCTAAAACCCTGGGTTGATACACCCTGGGAAGACTTCGGGTTCATACATCCAGTCGTCCCTAAATTTTGGGTTCACGCGCCTATGGACTGACTTAGGATCTATGCATCCAGTCGCTCCTAAAACCCTTGGGTTCATATACCCTGGAACTGACTTTGGATTTACACATCCAGTCTTCCCTAAACTCTGGGTTCATACACCCCCCAAGATCGATCCTGGACTCAGACTCGCACAGCCGAGATCCTCGAGACTCTGGGTTCATCTCGGCCAATGACAATTCATCTTGGCCAATAACAGTCTTTGAAAAACATAACAGTGCAAGCACAAAAGTGCAGAAAAACAGCACAGAAAAGAAGAAATAAGCAGTGCAAGCACAGTAGTGCAGAAAAACAGCACCGAAAAGAAGAAATAAGCAGTGCAAGCACAGTAGTGCAGAAAAGCAACACAAAAATACAAAGAAAAGTAAAAAAGAATGCAAAGATGCAGAAACACTGTACACAGTTCATCTGATCAGAAACTTTGTTTTTTTATTAAATGTAATTTCTTAATTACAAGAGTTGCAGAAAAGAAAAAATGGAATACAGTAAGGAGGCTCGCAGTCCTCTGAAAATAGAAAAGGAAGGGAGCTTGGAGGTCTTGATCTTCATCGGCCCGCTGCTTGGAGGTCTTGATCTTCATTGTCCCGCTGCCTGGAGGTCTTGACATCCCACACAAGGACCTGCGGCATGATTCCACACAGGGACCGGCAGGATCAAAAAAAGACCCTCAAACGCCAAGAGCGCCACCAACTCCCAGCTACAAAGAATAATCACCTCCCAGCCACATCGGCAGGAGATGATCTCCGCACAGCCACATCGGTGGAAGTTGGTCGTGGACCTGCGTTCAGAGAATGCGTAGTCCACGAGGACTATCTTCAGAGAGCGTGCAAACCACGAAGGACAGCCCCTCCCAGAGGAAGCTGTCTTCTGTCACAGGAGGTTCGTCCGGGGCAGAGGTTCCTAAAGTTCTATAAGGCGTGGCCTCCAGAATGGCGAGCTGAAAGAGACAGGTCCCCATGTTTTTCTTTTCCTCTCTCAGGGCGAGCCTGCCACTTCTATTTATAGGAGGAAGGAGGGTTCGTTCCTCAAGAAAATTTATGAGGCGAGTGTTGACACCAAAAATGTCACTTTGCCTCTTCAAGATCCAAAGAGCTACATGAAGTTGCAACCTGCCATAAATAGGCAATGCTACTTCCAAAAAATCAAATCATGTCAGAATCAAACAAAAACTGCAAGATCCTTCAAGACAGCCAAAAGAGGAGTGCACAAGAAGTTTCGGGCCATTTCAAAATCATTTGGCCTAACTTCGCTTCTCCGGCAGCTGAAAAGGAGCTCCCGGCGGCGAAAGCATCGGAGACACTAAATCTTCGATCAGAGCCGATGGATAGTCTCAAAATACATCCAAAAGGCTCCACGTCAAGTTCCCAGTCAAACCGACAACGTTTGACCCTACATCAACCCTCGAACAGCTAAATCAAGCCTCTCGGCGGCGAGAACCACCGAGGCCATCACTCATCAGATAGAGCACATGGACGGCTTCAAAATGCTTACAAAAGGCTATACGTCAAATTTCAGGTCATTTCGACAATATTTGACCATAGTTTGACGCTCGGAAGCCAAATCAGGCCTCTCGGCGGCGAAGCTCCCCGGGACCATGGTTTCCAAGACAAAGCCTATGGATCATCTTAAAATGACTCTAATAGGTTCCCTGTCAAATTTCAAGTCAATCGGACATCGGTTGACCGCACATCAAACCGCGACATCTTCATCGCGACAAAAGCAAGTCTACTGGTGATAGGACCCCAAACGGCTTAAAAATTCAAACAAAAGCCTATGGTTAGTCTTATTTACTGCTCAGCAGGCTTCACCCCAAATTTCAGGTCATTCTGACATCGTTTGACCCAGTTTCAGCTTCTCACGGAAAATCGGCAGCTCTGCGCGTCAAAGTCTTCGGCTTTCTCAGCAAATTGGAAACTTTGCAAAATAAAATGCAAGGATTCTCATCAGGTTTTCTACAGGGAAATGAGGCCAATAAATGATCAAAATTGTCAAGGAAAAATACAGAAGAAAAAGAATAAAAAAACAGCAAAAACGGACACAAAAAGGGACAAAAAGGGGGAAACCCCCCCCCCCTGCGACCCTGGCCCAGGGTCATTAATGACCATCGCCAGAAGAATCCCAAAAGACGCGGCACGGCCCGCGACTCTTCAACTGCTCGGTGACCACTTAATGAGATTAATTGACTAGCTTTATTACAGTCATTAATCCATTTCTTTGGACGGACCAATCAGAAGCAAGCATCCGGGAGTTACAAGTCAAGAGATTCATTGCATTTAACCCATGAAACTACTCCCATCATGGCGATTAAAGGTAATTAAATGCCCTCAATCTCCTCTGGCCAATCAGAAGCCAAGAAAAAGGAGTTACAAAATAAAGAATTCAATCTTGTATCTCCCCCCTTTATGTAGCTTTATGACAATTAAGGCTCATAAACCCTCCTAAATGGCTACCTAAAAGCCTATAAATAGGAGAGCATTCCAAAGAAAGAGAAGATCGGAAAAATAAGACAGATCCCAGATCAGAAAAAAGCACAGAAATTCAGAGAATGAAAGAGAGAAAACTCTGCGGAAGTTCTACACCGACCACCGCTACAAGTTGACAAAAGTCCCTTCGGGGGTATCCCCCCCCCCCCCAAGGTCCTTGCCTTCTCCTTCTGCCTCCAAATGGCTTAGACTTGGCTTTTCAGCCCGTCTACTTGGTTTTTTATTGGACATAGGACCTCTTTTTGGTCTTTGTCCTCTCAAAACCTGAGGTTATAGCCAAGCCAAGTGAATTAATAGCATCCTCAGTTCTCATCTGCATGGATGATGGCGAAGTCCACATATGGCTTGCGACCGTCAATCTGAACGGGTCCCCCACAATCTCCTGAGAAGTTAGATCCTCATTTCTTGCTTTTCATTGTAGTTTGTATTTTTTTTAAAGAGACAAAAATCACAACTCTTGTCTTTCATTATTGATAAGGATTGTAAATCGGCTATAAACGCTAAAATCGACTATAAACGCCAAAAATCGGCTATAAATGCCAAAATCATCTATAAATGCCAAAAAAAATCGCCTTTCACGGCAAATCAAGAAAATGTCTCTTTTCTTAAATATATGTGCAATGGAAAACTTGAAAGAAGTTGATTTCTTTTTTACTTGCGAAGGTTGATCTCCGAATCACCACTTGTAATTCCAAGTAAAAATAGAAAATCTGGCACACCCACACAAAAGAAATGTTGATGCACGCCTTTGCCCCCCGGTTACGAAAGGGTCGGACCCAACGGACTCCCACGTCCGCCGACCTCGGTAGAACCAGGCAGAAGCGCGGTCCATCAAGCTGGCTCCACCCGGTGGGACCCGTTCATTTGAGAACACGATGCTAGAAATGAAATATTTGCATATCATATCTTTTGCTCTATGCTTATATTTCTTTTCTCGATTCCTTGGCTACTTTCTAATTGGTGTTCTATGTTGGATTCCGCATCTAAAAAAAATGAGATGAGATTTTTTGGAAATTTCTAATTCTTTGAATTTATTTCCACTCTTTATCTTTTCAAAAAAAAAAAAACAAAAAAATCAGATTTTTCAATTTGGATTCAAAATTGAGAAACCTTGATCCTTTCCTATCGTTCATCGTGCTTGCAGAAATGTTTAGCCTGTTCGACTAAGGTTTTGGGCGATCGTTTCTCTTCGATGAGTTCATTAAAGAACTCAAAAAAATACAAAAAAATAAAAAATAAAAAATAAAAAATTAGATTTCTCAGTTTGGATTCAAAATTGAGAAATCTTGATCCTTTCCTATCGTTCATCGTGCTTGCAGAAATGTTGAGCCTGTTCGACTAAGGTTTTGGGCCATCGTTTCTCTTCGATGAGTTCATTAAAGATCTAAAAAAAAAAATTAGATTTCTCATTTTGAATTCAAAATTAAGAAACCTTGATCCTTTCCTATCGTTCATCTTGCTTGCAGAAATGTTGAGCCTGTTCGACTAAGGTTTTGGGCCATCGTTTCTCTACGATGAGTTCATTAAAGATCTAAAAAAAACAAAAAAAAACAAAAAAAATCAGATTTTTCATTTTGGATTCAAAATTGAGAAACCTTGATCCTTTCCTATCGTTCATCGTGCTTGCAGAAATGTTGAGCCTGTTCGACTAAGGTTTTGGGCCATCGTTTCTCTTCGATGAGTTCATTAAAAATCAAAAAATAAAAAAAATATATAAAAAAATAAATAAATAAAGACATAGACCACTAAGGTTAAACCAACTGCATTCTTTGATCATGGTTGATTCAAGAAAAGCCTTGTCCAGAGTGTGGAGACAGCTTGACTGTTCTAGGCAAGGGTCCTCCAAACGGGTTCATTAAGTAATCCTACCCTTACCTGGGGCAACTCTATCAATCGAGATTTCATAAGACCGGGTTAGGAGGCCTATGTGTACTCTCTCGTCTTTTAAATAAATTTTTTCAAAAATTAAATTTTTAAAAATAAAAATTTTAAAATAAAAAATAAAAAATAAAAAAAAATTTAAAAAAAAATCTTAAAAAAAATAAAAAAAAATATTCCGTCATTTTGGATTTAGATTGGAGAAATCTTGGTCTTCTCCTTTCTGAGCACTGGCGCTCGCGGAAATCGCTGTGCCCGTGTTCAGATTGGAGTGCCTTTTGCTCTCTTTGATGAACCCGATATTGGCCTTTCAAAAAAAAAACTCGTCATTTTTGGATTCAGATCCGAGAAATTATGGTTCATTTCTTTCTAAGCACTGGCGCTCACGGAAATCGCTAAGCCCGTGTTCAGATTGGAATACCATATGCTTTCTTTGATGAATTCAATCTTGACCTTTCAAAACAGAGAATCTCATCTCATGGATGCGATCTCAAAACATTTGTGTCTAGCGGTACTAGTACGCCCTTTCAGGGTCTACTGTATTGCGACCGGCACATTTGTAACTCCAACTTTATATTCTTCTTACCTCGAGCAAGCTCTGCTTCTCGATAAGTCGAATTTAAGTTCACAATTGCTTCTAGCAGTCACTGGAAGGCTCATTCTGGGCTTACCATACCTACGATCAGAACAATTGTACCCTCTATGGCGTTTTGCCTTCTTCATATTACTTGGGTCATCTTCCTCGAGCAATTTGAAAAGACAAAACCATACAACTTCCCATTTATGATCATTACATTCTTGTGATTACTAATGGATGTGGTCTTGTTTCAGAAATTTTTCGAAAAAAACTAACAATGGCAGCATCACTTACCATTACTTTCGATGAGAGCAAGCACCAACTCATGCTTCAACAGAAGCAAACTACGCGCACCTACAAACGCCCCATCGCTGCCGAAGCGTCAACTCCCTCGGCAATTCTCTGAGCTCCGGGTCGACCTCGACTCCCCGGACTATTGTCTTTGGGACGTTGCGACCATTCCCACTTCCCGAGGAACAAACTGCTCCTTCCAAGAAGCAGAAACTCGCCTATCAACGTGTCACTACCGTGACACCAAAGGCGAGCACCAGAAGGCCCGAAGCCCGTGGCAGCCCCACGAAGCCTCGACCAGCAAACGACCAGGTCTATCCCAAGACTTGGTCCCAAGACCTTCACCAAAACAGAGAAGGTCCCAAACATCTACCAAGCCAGCATTCCTGGCCCCACTCAAGGAGAACCAGTTCTACCCTCTTGCTTACATGAAAGAGGAGAGACCCATCTCCAACCTGACTCCCAAGTCAAACCAGCATGGGCCGGCTTGTTCCTACAAGCCCAAAATCAGATCATGCATCACAAGGCCTCTACAAGCACCTGCTAAGGCCTATAAACCTGCAATTCGACCCTTCATCTCTACAGGGGCCGAACTCCAAAAATTCAAAGCTTTGCTGCAACAGGCGAAGGACAGGGTTCGCATCCTGTCCTTGCCCAGCTACAAAGAAGACAAGCTCGGCTGCTGCGCCCGAGGGAGCACATCATTCATCGTCAAAGCCCAGCCAGAGCTGACCGAAGCTCAAATTGCTCGTCGTATACGCCGCCGCGCGTCATACCGGTAAAAGAGACTAGAGAAGCAAAGGACCCAGCCTCCTACACTTCAAGTCTCTCCCAAATGGGTCGGAAAAGAAAGACCCAACCAAGTTGCTGCCGTCCATATGGTTGGAAAAACCAGAAGACGCCAAAAGTCAGCAATAAAAATCCATGTCCGACGTCCGATGACCCGCAGCGTCTTCTGGACAAGAAGACATTCAGAAGAATCCCCTGCTCCTTCAAGCAAAGGACGATAGAGTGATCCTTCCTCAGGCTCTTCATAAAAAAGAATGAGCCCCAGCTCAGTCACCAGGACAGTTTCTTCGTTCGAATCACGAAGGATGAACGTCTTGGCTACAAATTTTGAACCACCACCCCGCAATCCACCTCAAGATGATGCGATCACCCGCATCCAATAGTTGGAACAAGGCCAACAGAGGATTGAAACTCTGATGGAAAACCTTCTCCTCGCCTTCCAAAATCAGGCGAACAATGAACCTCCTCTGAATTATCAAGACGATGAGGTAAGTGGAGAAGAAAATGAGTCACGCGCCCTTACCAAAAAGGACGTAGACAGTATCCTTACCAAAGCAAAAGAAGAGGATATAGTCAAGGAGCATGGGATCAAGCCACCATATCCCTTTTGGATGGACTCGGTCCCGTTCCCCACCAAATTCAAGCATCCTACTCTCCAAACATATATGGGGAAAGGATCAGCCAGACAGCACGTCATCCACTTCAAGATTCTGACGGGAGCTATCGCGGATCAAGATGCACTCAAGATCCGCCTCTTTGCAAGTACCCTAAAAGGTACGGCCTTCGATTGGTACTCCACTCTGCCGGAGGACTCAATCCAAAACTGGGCCATGCTAGAGACACGCTTCTTGACTCACTTCAAAGGTGAGGATCATCCCGCTACTATGGCTCAGCTGTGCAGCCTAAAACCGGGGGAGAATGAATCAACATATGACTTCATTCACAAGTGGAAAGCAATGGCATACAAATGCTCTGATGTATTGCCACAAGCGTCGCTAGTCGACATTTGCCGAAACAACATGAGAGCCAGAATCCGCTCCATGATCATCGGCAACAAATCAAAAAACCTGGGAGAACTCCTAGAAGCTTCCATGGAAGCTGAAACGGTGATTAAAGACCTCAACAGTCAGAAATCATCAAGAAAAGAGCCAACCGCCATTGCAACCTCAAAACCAAAGAAAAAAGAGGTCCTCAATGTGCAGACCAAGTCAGCTCCTCAGCCACCAAAGAAAGCTGAAAACAAAGCTGTTGGTAAGAGACCTGAACTCTCAGATGCCTTCAAAGAACGAGTACAGAAAAAATACCCTTTTGATGAAGATGTTGATGAAATCTTCGGGGCTCTTGTGGAAAACGGCAAGCTCACCTTGCCTGAACCAAAAAGACCGGGTGATGTTGGCAAAACCAACGATCCTCGGTACTGTCCGTACCACCAGATGATCTCGCATCCTCCCAATCAATGCTTCGTTGTGAGGGAGAAAATAAACGAGATGTGGAAAAACGGAGTCATCACCTTTGACAAAAACTATGGGTCTGCCTCCGTCAACATGGTGACATGTGGACAAACATCAAAATCACCGAAGAAGAAGATCACTACTTGCTTCAAGGTGATAAACTCAATCCAAGCGTCCGAGGAACTGGTTCCTTACCCGACACCAGACTGACAACCCATATGGGTACATCCCTGTTGACACCAAAAATGTCACTTTGCCTCTTCAAGATCCAAAGAGCTACATGAAGTCGCAACCTGCCATAAATAGGCAAGGCTACTTCCAAAAAATCAAATCTTGTCAGAATCAAACAAAAACTGCAAGATCCTTCAAGACAGCCAAAAGAGGAGTACACAAGAAGTTTCGGGCCATTTCAAAATCATTTGGCCTAACTTCGCTTCTCCACAGCCGAAAAGGAGCTCTCGGCGGCGAAAGCATCGGAGACACCAAATCTTCGATCGAAGCCGATGGATGGTCTCAAAATACATCCAAAAGGCTCCACGTCAAGTTTTGAGTCAAACCGACAACGTTTGACCCTACATCAACCCTCGAACAGCTAAATCAAGCCTCTCGGCAGTGAGAACCACCGAGGCAATCACTCATCAGATAGAGCACATGGACGGCTTCAAAATGCTTACAAAGGGCTGCACGTCAAATTTCAGGTCATTTCGACAACATTTGACCATAGTTTAACGCTCGGAAGCCAAATCAGGCCTCTCGGCGGCAAAGCTCTCAGGGACCATGGTTTCCAAGACAGAGCCTATAGAGCATCTTAAAATGACTCCAATGGGTTCCCTGTCAAATTTCAAGTTAATCGGACATCGGTTGACCGCACATCAAACCGCGACATCTTCATCGCGACAAAAGCGAGTCTACTGGTGATAGGACCCCAAACGGCTTCAAAACTCAAATAAAAGCCTATGGTTGGTCTTATTTATTGCTCAGGAGGCTTCACATCAAATTTCAGGTCATTCCGACATCGTTTGACCCAGTTTCAGCTTCTGACAGAAAATCGGTAGTTCTGCGCGACAAAGTCTTCGGCTTTCTCAGGAAATTAGAAACTTTGCAAACCAAAATGCAAGGATTCTTATCAGGTTTCCTACAGGGAAATCAAGCCAATAAATGGTCAAAAATTTCAAGGTAAATACAGAAGGAAAAAGAATCGAAAAACAGCAAAAACGGACACAAAACGGGACAAAAAGGGGGAAAACCCCCCCGGGGTCGCAGGCCCCTGCGACCCTGGAGCCCGGGATCGCCGGGAAGGCCCCGAAAACCCCGGTTTTCGCCATTTTTTCGCGATTCGAAGCGTCTAGCCTCTGGTAGTTTCCAAAACTCATACTTTTGAGACACCAAATCCTCTGACATCCGTCAAAAACACGGGTCAATCATCAAAAGTATCGAAAACAACATTGATCGCCACCCGGTCAACCAAAAAAAAGTGTGCTTTCTACCCGACCGATCAAGAAATCGACAGGACAGATGGCAGTGACCCACTGTTGGCAACCAACACTTGAAGTTACATGGTCATCCGATGTCGATCTACATAAAGATCCATCGATGACCATCGCCAGAAGAATCCCAAAAGACGCGGCACGGCCCGCGACTCTTCAACTGCTCGGCGACCACTTAATGCGATTAATTGACTAGCTTTATTACAGTCATTAATCCATTTCTTTGGATGGACCAATCAGAAGCAAGCATCTGAGAGTTACAAGTCAAGAGATTCATGGCATTTAACCCATGAAACTCCTCCCATCATGGTGATTAAAGGCGATTAAATGCCCTCAATCTCCTCCGGCCAATCAGAAGCCAAGAAAAAGGAGTTACAAAATAAAGATTTAAATCATGTAACTCCTCCCATTATGCGGCTTAATGACAATAAAAGCCCATAAACCCTCCTAAATGGCTACCTAAAAGCCTATAAATAGGAGAGCTCTCCAAGAAGAAAGAGATCGGAAAAAATCACAGACAGAGACACAGACAAAGCACAGAAATTCAGAGAAGGAAAAGAGAGAAAACTTTGCGGAAATCCTACACCGACCACCGCTTCAAGGTGACAAAAGTCCCTTGGGGGTACCCCCCCCCCAAGGTCCTTGCCTTCTCCTTCTGCCTCCAATGGCTTAGATGTGGCTTTTCAGCCCGTCTACTCGGTTTTTTATTGGACATAGGACCTTCTTTTGGTCTTTGTCCTATAAAAACCTGAGGTTATAGCCAAGCCAAGCGAATCAATAGCATCCTCTGTTCTCATCTGCATGGATGATGGCGAAGCCCACATATGGCTTGCGACCGTCAATCTGAACGGGTCCCCCACAATCTCCTGAGAAGTTAGATCCTCCTTTTCTTGCTTTTCATTGTAGTTTGTATTTTTTCAAAAAAGACTAAAATCACAACTCTTGTCTTTCATTATTGATAAGGATTGTAAATCGGTTATAAATGCCAAAATCGGCTATAAACGCCAGAAACCGGCTATAAACGCCAAAATCGGCTATAAATGCCAAAAAATCGCCTTTCAAGGCAAACCAAGAAAAATGTCTCTTTTCTTAAATATATGTGCAATGGAAAACTTGAAAGAAGTTGATTTCTTTTTTACTTGCGAAGGTTGATCTCCGGATCACCACTTGCAATTCCAAGTAAAATAGAAAATCTGGCACACCCACACAACAAAAATGTTGATGCGCGCCTCTGCCCCACGGTTACGAAAGGGTCGGACCCAACGGACTCCCACGTCCGCCGACCTCGGTAGAACCGAGCAGGAGCGCGGTCCATCAAGCTGGCACACCCGGTGGGACCCGTTTATTTGAGAACACGATGCTAGAAATGAAATATTTGCATATCATATATTTTGCTCTATGCTTATATTTATTTTCTCGATTCCTTCGCTACTTTATAATTGGTGGCCTATGTTGGATTCCGCGTCTAAAAAAAATGAGATGAGATTTTTTGGAAATTTCTAATTCTTTGAATTTATTTCCGCTCTTTCTCTTTTCAAAAAAAAAAAAACAAAAAATCAGATTTTTCATTTTGGATTCAAAATTGAGAAACCTTGATCCGTTCCTATCGTTCATCGCGCTTGCAGAAATGTTGAGACTGTTCGACTAAGGTTTTGGGCCATCGTTTCTCTTCGATGAGTTCATTAAAGATCTAAAAAAATATATATAATAAAAATAAAAAAAATTAGATTTCTCATTTTGGATTCAAAATTGAGAAACCTTGATCCGTTCCTATCGTTCATCGCGCTTGCAGAAATGTTGAGCCTGTTCGACTAAGGTTTTGGGCCATCGTTTCTCTTCGATGAGTTCATTAAAAATAAAAAAAATATATATATATATAATTAGATTTTTTATTTTGGATTCAAAATTGAGAAACCTTGATCCGTTCCTATCGTTCATCGCGCTTGCAGAAATGTTGAGCCTGTTCGACTAAGGTTTTGGGCCATCGTTTCTCTTCGATGAGTTCATTAAAAATAAAATATATATATATAAAAAAATAAAAAAAAAGACATAGACCACTAAGGTTAAACCAACTGTGTTCTTTGATCATGGTTGATTCAAAGAAAAGCCTTGTCCAGAGTGTGGAGACAGCTTGATTGTTCTAGGCAAGGGTCCTCCAAACGGGTTCATTAAGTAATCCTACCCTTACCTGGGGGCAATTCTATCAATCAAGATTTCATAAGACTGGGTTAGGAGGCCTATGTGTACTCTCTCGTCTTTTAAATAATTTTTTTTTTAAAAAATAAATTTTTTTAAAAAAATAAAATAAAAATTTTAAAATAAAAATTAAAAAATAAAAAAATTTTCAAAAAAAAATCTTAAAAAAAATTAAAAAATAAATAATAAATAAATAAATAATAAAAAAAATAAAAAAAAGATTTTTTTTAAAAAAAAAGATTTTTTTTAAAAAAAATCTTCAAGATCTTCAAAAAAAAAAAAAAAAACTTCCGTCATTTTGGGTTTAGATTGGAGAAATCTTGGTCTTCTCCTTTCTGAGCACTGGCGCTTGCGGAAATCGCTGAGCCCGTGTTCAGATTGGAGTGCATTTTGCTCTCTTTGATGAACCCGATATTGGCCTTTCAAAAAAAAAAACTCGTCATTTTTAGATTCAGATTCAAGAAATTATGGTTCATTTCTTTCTGAGCACTGGCGCTCGCGGAAATCGCTGAGCCCGTGTTCAAATTGGAATACCATCTGCTCTCTTTGATGAATCCAATTTTGACCTTTCAAAACAGAGAATCTCATCTCATGGATGCGGTCTCAAAACATTTGTGTCTAGCGGTACTAGTACGCCCTTTCAGGGTCTACTGTATTGCGACCGGCACTTCTGTAACTCCAAACTTTATATTCTTCTTATCTCGAGCAAGCTTTGCTTCTCACTAAGCCACTAAGCCAGCATTCCTGGCCCCACTCAAGGAGAACCAGTTCTACCCTCTTGCTTACATGAAAGAGGAGAGACCCCATCTCCAACCTGACTTCCAAGTCATCCCAGCATGAGCCGGCTTGTTCCTACAAGCCCAAAATCAGATCATGCATCACAAGGCCTCTACAGGCACCTGCTAAGGCCTACAAACCTGCAGTTCGACCCTTCATCTCTACAGGGGCCGAACTCCAAAAATTCAAAGCTTCGCTGCAACAGGCGAAGGACAGGGTTCGCATCCTGTCCTTGCCCAGCTGCAAAGAAGACAGGCTCGGCTGCTGCGCTAGAGGGAGCACATCCTTCATCGTCAAAGCCCAGCCAGAGCTGACCGAAGCTCAAATTGCTCGTCGTATACGCCGCCGCGCGTCATACCGTTAAAAGAGACTAGAGAAGCAAAGGACCCAGCCTCCTACACTTCAAGTCTCTCCCAAATGGGTCGGAAAAGAAAGACCCAACCAAGTTGCTGCCGTCCATATGGTTGGAAAAACCAGAAGACGCCAAAAGTCAGCAATAAAAATCCATGTCCGACGTCCGATGACCCGCAGCGTCTCCTGGACAAGAAGACATTCAGAAGAATCCCCTGCTCCTTCAAGCAAAGGACGACAGAGTGATCCTTCCTCAGGCTCTTCATAAAAAAGAATGAGCCCCAGCTCAGTCACCAGGACAGTTTCTTCGTTCGAATCACGAAGGATGAACGTCTTGGCTACAAATTTTGAACCACCACCCCGCAATCCACCTCAAGATGATGCGATCACCCGCATCCAACAGTTGGAACAAGGCCAACAGAGGATTGAAACTCTGATGGAAAACCTTCTCCTCGCCTTCCAAAATCAGGCGAACAATGAACCTCCTCTGAATTATCAAGACGATGAGGTAAGTGGAGAAGAAAATGAGTCACGCGCCCTTACCAAAAAGGACGTAGACAGTATCCTTACCAAAGCAAAAGAAGAGGATATAGTCAAGGAGCATGGGATCAAGCCACCATATCCCTTTTGGATGGACTCGGTCCCGTTCCCCACCAAATTCAAGCATCCTACTCTTCAAACATATATGGGGAAAGGATCAGCCAGACAGCACGTCATCCACTTCAAGATTCTGACGGGAGCTATCGCGGATCAAGATGCACTCAAGATCCGCCTCTTTGCAAGTACCCTAAAAGGTACGGCCTTCGATTGGTACTCCCACTCTGCCGGAGGACTCAATCCAAAACTGGGCCATGCTAGAGACACGCTTCCTGACTCACTTCAAAGGTGAGGATCATCCCGCTACTATGGCTCAGCTGTGCAGCCTAAAACAGGGGGAGAATGAATCAACATATGACTTCATTCACAAGTGTAAAGCAATGGCATACAAATGCTCTGATGTATTGCCACAAGCGTCGCTAGTCGACATTTGCCGAAACAACATGAGAGCCAGAATCCGCTCCATGATCATCGGCAACAAATCAAAAAACCTGGGAGAACTCCTAGAAGCTTCCATGGAAGCTGAAACGGTGTTTAAAGACCTCAACAGTCAGAAATCATCAAGAAAAGAGCCAACCGCCATTGCAAACCTCTAAACCAAAGAAAAAAGAGGTCCTCAATGTGCAGACCAAGTCAGCTCCTCAGCCACCAAAGAAAGCTGAAAATAAAGTTGCTGGTAAGAGACCTGAACTCTCAGATGCCTTCAAAGAACGAGTAGAGAAGAAATACCCGTTTGATGAAGATGTTGATGAAATCTTCGGGGCACTTGTGGCAAACGGCAAGCTCACCTTGCCGGAACCAAAAAGACCGGGTGATGTTGGCAAAACCAACAGTCCTCGGTACTGTCTATACCACCAGATGATCTCGCATCCTCTCAATCAATGCTTCGTTGTGAGGGAGAAAATAAACGAGATGTGGAAAAATGGAGTCATCACCTTTGACAAAACTATGGGCCTGCCTCCGTCAACATGGTGACATGTGGACAAACATCAAAATCACCGAAGAAGAAAATCACTACTTCCTTCAAGGTAATAAACTCAATCCAAGCGTCCGAGGAACTGGTTCCTTACCCGACACCAGATGGACAACCGATATGGGTACATCCAGATCTCCTAGAAGATGAAAATTGGGAGGTCGTGAAAACAAAGCCTACAGCTCAACAGCGAAGGCAGGCTAGGAAACATCTCCTCAAGCTCAAACGGCAAGAGAAGACCCAGCCAAAACTAGAGGTCAAAGAAAAGGCAAAGGCTTCCTCTACCGTTTCACTAGAGGCAACAAAAATATCCCTTCCAGAGACTTCAAAGGGGGTAAGAAAATTCACTCTCAGTGATTTCATGCCACCTCGATTCAAAGAAGCCATGCAGGAGGCATCATACTCTTGCAATTCGGTAGTTGGATTCTCCATTGATGGATACGAGTCCAGCGACACCGATGATGGATTCGAATCCAACTACACAGACGAGTGGGAGGAGTCCCTTGAAACAGGAGAATATCTCTCTGATGAAGAATGGGTTCCTGAGTCTCATCTTATGCCAGTAATCTGGTATAACCCCCTACAGCCACAAGGATCCTGGTCTGATGATGAAGAAGACCAAGAGGCTGTACAAGAAAATGCTGCTGACTCAGTACCTCTCATTACTCCAGTGGAAATCAACCATGTTGAGCCATAAAGAGTTGATGATGAAGAAGATCCGGCTCCAATGCCTGATCTTGAAGAATATGCAAGGATCTTGCAGCGACTCGCTCTAGAACAAGAGCAAGACCGCGTCAACGAGCCTCCTCGCAACCCAGAGCCTGAAGTCCCTGAAGACCACCAGGTACATCCTCCCTTAACTCCTGAAAATGGAGAAAATTGCTGGATAGACGATCCTCTTACATCCGATGATGAGTCTGACTCCGATCAGGCAACGTCTCCCGTCAGAGCTTCCTGTAATATGATAATTCGGGATTATAGCTCTTCTAAAGCATCGTCTGATGAGAGCACTTACACTCCGGCGACGCCTAACAATGTATCTTCTGAAGCCACCTCGTCTCACGTGACTTTCACTGAGATGACACCCTCTCTGGTTTCTTTTCCTGAGACTGTGACTTCAAAGTTCACACCCTTCCTGACTGAAGAATTCCCAGCTATTGATGCTTGGGACGATGAATTAGTCAACGAAGAAGAAAGGTTGCTGGATGCTGTTCAGGACTTCTTCCCGGAAAATGCTCCGTGCAACATGATCACTGAGGATGGCAACTCTGCTACTGATACATCCTCAGCAAATGAAAAATGATAGCCTCTTGATCCTGAAGATAATCTTCCAAACGAAGACCCTTCTCAAGAAGCTCTCGAAGTTGGTAGAGGCACCCGCTCTGGTCGGGACTACCACAAAAATTACAACCAATCTTCCTTTACATATGTAAATCCTTCGGGAAAAGATGTTGTAAGCGCCCCTAGTGGCAACAATGATGAACATGCAGGCCCTAAGGAGGCTTTCAAGTATGACTTGATTGAACACTTCAAGCACATACCTGCACGTCTGCACATCCTAGATTTGTTGCGAATGTCTCCGCACACTCGTGATAATCTCATCTCGGAATTACAAAAGCTGAATGAGGATGTCGACAAACATGCCCCGCAAGTCCTCCAAATTGAAATGGATTACCGGGTCAAAAACTCAGAAGCCTCCTCAAAGGGAGAAAAGAAGAAAACTGAGGGATCATGCATTGAATGCCTCTCGGTTAAAAAAGCAACCAGTGCAACCATCGCCTTCACAAAGGACGACCTCCTACTTGGCGAAACCAGGCATAACCGACCCCTGTACTTCACAGGGTATATCAAGGAAATGCCTATGCACAGAGTTCAGATCGACCCAGGTTCTGTACTCAACCTCATCTCCACATCGGCTCTCGAAGAATTGGGCATCCCACCCAGCAAGCTGAGCCACACATCTGTATCTATCTTTGGATACGATGGGAGTACTCAAAGGCCTATTGGCAAAATCAGGTTCAAGTTGCAGATCGGTGATCTTATCTCTGAGGTCACTGTGTATGCAATAAAAACCCCTTCATGCTACAACATCCTTCTCGGACGCCCTTGGATCCACGAGAATGGTGTTGTCCCTTCAACTCTACATCAATGCATCAAGTTTGTTGGTGACGACGGCATGATACATCGAGTCTTTGCGGACAGAAAACCCTTTAAAGGTAAAGAAGTCCACTTCGCAGACTCACAGATGTATGAAGGTGAAAAAAAGAAGAGGATAAGCACACAGCATCCTTTGCCGAAAATCTCCAGAAAGATAAAGGTAAAGCTCCTCAACAATCATCGGAAGAAAACAAATCATCCGGTAAATCCGAAGAGAGCATTCAAACTCCCTTCATCATCTCCCTCAAACCTTCAAAGCCTTTGGTCATCACAACTAAATTGAAGAAGGCAAAGCAAAAGCCTGGGGGCAAATTTGTTGTCTCTTTCATGTCTATCATGCAAGACACAGATTCGGATATAGAGCCAGAAGACGACGCATCGTCAAGCCAAGCTGACACTCAGCAAGTTCAGCCTGCTCTCACACCAATGGAGACAACTTCTAACATAGAAGATCCTACTTCAGCTTCTTTCGTTGTTCCAGCAACTTCAGCAAAGGAAAAGCCGATCTTCTTCCATAGATCGGATGCTTCTTCATGAAACTCCATGCTTAAACCTTTCCAAAATAAAGGTATGCCTCAACTATCCTTATACAGTTCTGTGGCACAAGCTATTATGAAGAAAATGGGCTATGACGCTCAAAACCCAGTCGGTTTGGGAGAAGGACACGGTATTCTCACGCCATTGGGGCCCGTCTTGACCAAAAGCCAGCTGGAAGATTGGAGACTCTATGGCTATGTAGAAAAGTCTTCACACGGGTTAGGGTATGATCCTGACACTCCCTTGAGACAGTTGACACAAAGGCTTAAAAGTCAATATACTGACCAAGCCTCAACATCTCAAGTCCGTGAAGACATCGGTCTCCCTGGATATCTCTTTGATGAGTCACCTGACAAAGATCCAGGAAGCTCATCCAATTGGCACGATTTCTCCGAAAATGAAGAGGAGTTGTCCGATGGCACAGACGTGTGGACTTCTGACCCAGAAGAACCCTCATCTCCAAAAGAAGTAGCCTACTTCAACCCGGTTTCAACAGGCGATTGGGATCATCTCATAGCAAGCCTGGGGAAAATTACCGATCAAGAAGACCCGTGGAAAGGAACAAAACCTTGGTCTAAAATGCCTTTGAAACCCCAGAAGGTTTCGTTGAGCTGGAAGCCTCCGAAAATATCTTGGAGGAACCACCTTCGAACCTTCCAACAGAAGATCTTGTTCAAAAGATAGACTTGGGAACACCAGATAACCCACGTCCTGTATTCAAAAGCAAGAATATAAAGGATGATGAGTTACCCGAGTATATCGCCTTTCTTCGTGAGTTCGTTGATTGCTTTGCATGGTCTTACGCTGAAATGCCAGGCTTAGACCCCAAAATAGCGGTTCACAAACTCAATCTTCAAGAAGACATCAAGCCTGTCAAACAAAGCCAAAGAAGATTCCGTCCAGATGTGATGGATAAAATTCAACAAGAAGTTCAAAAACTCAAAAGCGTCGGCTTCATCCGTGAGGAACAACATCCTGAATGGTTGGCCAACATTGTCCCCATGACAAAGAAAAACGGGCAGATCAGGGTCTGTATTGACTATAGAGACCTGAACGGTGCATGCCCTAAAGATGAATTTCCGCTCCCCATACCAGAGGTAATGATCGATAATACCTGTGGATTCGAGCGAATGACATTCATGGATGGTTTCTCTGGCTATAATCAGATAAAGATGCATCTTGAAGATGAAAAACATACATCTTTTCGGACCCCATTTGGCGTATATTGCTACATTGTCATGCCATTTGGTCTGAAAATTGCTGGTGCCACATATCAGAGGGCTATGATGAAAATATTCCAAGATATGCAGCACAAGACGGTTGAATGTTACGTTGATGACCTCGCCATCAAAAGTAAAAGAAAGAGATCATCTCGAAAACCTTTGAGAAGTCTTCCTCCGGCTCCGCAAACACAAACTGCGAATGAATCCTTTGAAATGTTTCTTCGGCGTCTCGTCGGGTAAGTTCCTCGGATTCTTAGTTCGGAAAGCTGGAATAGAGCTTGACCCCATAAAAGTCAAAGCCATTCTAGAAATGCCCTCTCCAAGAACCTTGAGAGAACTCAAAGGGCTTCAAGGGAGATTGGCCTACATCAGACGGTTCATCTCCAATCTTTCGGGGAAATGCCGTCCATTCTCCCGGTTGATGAAAAAAAGGTGTAAACTTTGTCTGGGATGCTGACTGTGAAGCTGCTTTCCAAGACATCAAGTCATACCTGACAAAACCTCCAGTGTTAGCTGCTCCTACCACTGGAAAACCATTCATCTTGTACACAAGAGCCCTTGATCACTCTTTAGGAGCTCTGCTTGCACAAGAAAATGATAAAAGAAAAGAAGCTGCTCTATATTACCTCAGCCGCATGCTAGTAGGTGCAGAGCATCGCTACTCTCCAGTCGAAAAAGAATGCCTTGCAGTGATGTTCGCCATACAAAAGCTGCGTCACTACTTGCTTTCTAACACAGTATACCTGGTCTCGAGGGTCAACCTCTTGAAGGTCCTTGTCACAAAGGCAGGTTCTCTCAACGCTCGACTGGCAAAATGGTCCATCCTTCTGTCACAATTTGATATTAGGTATGTACCACAAAAGGCAATCAAAGGGCAAGCTCTAGCGGACTTCCTCGCAGAGCATCCATTGCCTAAAGATTCTCCACTCAGAGATGATCTCCCAGACGAACCAGTCTACAATGTGGAGACTTTCTCACAAAGTGCCTCCTGGGACATGTACTTTGACGGTGCAACCAGGACGAATGAAAAAAGACAGCTGATCTCGGGAGTTGGCATCCTCTTTGTTAGCCCCGAAAAATACATGATTCCACACACTTTCTCGCTACTGGAACCATGCACAAACAATGCAGCTGAATATCAAGCTCTGATCTTAGGATTGGAACTCGCCATCGAATCTAGTATCACCATGCTGGAAGTCTTTGGAGACTCTCAACTGATCGTCAACCAGATGAATCAGAAATTTGAAGTCAGGAAGCCAGATTTGCTGCCTTACTACAACAAAGCACAATCGCTTCTGCACAAGTTTGACATCTGTCACATCACCCACATTCGTAGAGGTGAAAACATACGTGCAGATGCCCTAGCTGGACTTGCCGCATCCATGGCAATTCAGGAAGGGGAAAACATGCAAATCACAGTGTGCGAAAGAAGAATCCTTCCTCCTCTTAACACACACCAAGCTGTTGCTGAATGCCACCAAGTGGTTGGAAGTAGGATTTCAATACTTCAAACTTCAATCGGCGACTGGAGGGATCTATTCATTGATTACATTATGTTCGGAATCCTACCTGAAGATCCAAAAGAACGGGTAAGCATCCAAAGGCGAACCCCAAGCTTTCATTTGGATATTCCTTCAAAAATCCTTTACAGGAAATCCTTCAACGGAGTACTTCTACGCTGCTTGTCACAACAAGAGGCTGAAGAAACACTCAAAAAAGTTCATGCTGGTCTTTGCGGAGCTCATCAGGCTGGTCCCAAACTCTATGATCAGATAAAAAGGTTAGGATATTACTGGCCTACCATGATAGCTGACGCAATGCAATTTGCTAAGCGCTGCCAACAATGCCAAATTCATGGAGATTACATTCACATGCCTCCAGAATGGCTGCATCGTACAGTGATCTCATGGCCTTTCGAAGCCTGGGGTATGGACATCATAGGTCCTATTTCTCCCCCTTCGAGAAAAGGTCATCGCTTCATCTTCGCCGCTACGGATTATTTCTCCAAGTGGTCAGAAGCATTTGCATTCAACGAAATGAAGACCTCATCAGTCCTTCAGTTCCTGCGCACCAACATCATTTGTCGTTTCGGCATACCCAAAAGATTCGTCCATGATAACGGACCACAATTCCGGGATCATCGATTCTACAGGTTCTGCAACAAATACAAAATCCAAAGCTGTCCTTCGACTCCATACAATCCGGCAGCAAACGGGTTAGTAGAAGCCTTCAACAAGACACTCTGCAAAATCCTCAAAAAAATGGTCTCTAGTCATAAAAGAGACTGGAGCGACAAAATGTCTGAAGCTTTGTGGGCCTATCGAACCACCGTTCGAGGACCAACCCATAGCACACCATTCTCCTTGGTCTATGGATGCGAAGCTGTCGTACCCTTGGAAGTACAAATTCCTTCCTTGAGGGTATCCTTGCAAAATGACATGACTCAAGAAAGCAATGTCAAATTGCGACTCCATGAGCTGGACAATCTCGATGAGAGACGGCTCGAAGCTCAACAAAGCATTGAACTTTACCAAGCACGCATGGCAGGATCTTTCGATAAAAAGGTCAGGCAACGCGCCTACAAAAAGGGTGACTTGGTTCTTGCGGTAAAAAGACCAATGGTCTTCGCTCACAAGTCCAAAGGCAAATTTGAGCCAAAATGGGAGGGACCCTACGTCATCGACAAGGTTTTCTCCAACGGCGCATATGCACTCCTAAACATGGAAGGCGACAGATGTATGCTGCCCATCAACGGCAAGTTCTTAAAGCGGTACTACCCTTGAAGACTTACCCAACTGGGTAAGAGCAATGCCTGTACGGCCAAAACCGGTTTCCAGGTACACGCTCGCTAAACCCACCCTTTTTTAAAATTTTCATGTCAAATGTTGAAATTTCTAGAAATTTAAACAATGCTTACTTCCATCATTTCATTGTTCAAAAAACCCAAGTTTAGGAACCTTTCCCTAACTTGACCAAAATTTTCAACCCTTGAACCCAAAATTCATGGTTTGAAACAAAATCCGGATTCAGGGTTTTCCACCCTAGTCCACCCTGCCTTTTACCGCCAAAATAGTTTTAGGTCAAAACTTATGACCCTCGTGTCTTTAAACAAAAAAAAATGGTTTTTCAAAAAACCGCGAGGAAGCGACGCTTAGTCGATACTCGCACAAATCGGAAGCATATGAAACATTTTCGACACTTCCAAAATCGCAGGGAAACGACATTTCGTCAATACTTGCAAAATCCAAAACCGTGGAAATGCAACATTTCAGTTGATATCCACAACCCAAATTTCAAAGGTTCGAAAAAACCTAAAAAACCATGGAGACGCAACATTTCAGTTGATATCCATAACCCAAAGGTTCGAGAAAACCACAAATTTTAAAAATCATGGGGAAACGACATCAAGTCAGTACCCGCAAAACCAAAATTTTTGAAAAGCAAGGATGCGACATTCCATTGATACTTGCACCCAAATCCGCGAGGATGCGACATTCCATCGATACTCGTAACCGAATGAGCAAGGAGGCGACATTCCATCGATACTTGCAAGAACATTCAGCAGGGAGGCGACTTTTAGTCGATACTTGCATTTTTGAAAACCAAACCGGCTATCAATGCCACCAAAACTGGCTATAGATGCCACACAAAAAAAAACTCGGCTATCAATGCCACAAAAAAAGCTGGCTCTCATGCCAAAATTGGTTTCCATGCCATAAGCAAAAATCTGGCTTCCATGCCAAAACAATCATTTGACAAAAGATTTTCACAAAATGACAAGCTTTTGATCAAATCCCATTTAGCAATTACTTTTATCACAAAAAGATTCAAGTAAGCGTAGGGATAACAAAAAAAAAAGAGTACCAAAAAGAATACATGTGGTACCAAAAAAAAAGAAAGTGTTCACAAGCACTACAAAAAAAAGAGTACCAAAAAAAAATACATGTGGTACCAAAAAAAAAAAGGAAAGTGTTCACAAGCACTAAAAAAAAGTACCAAAAAAAACACAAGTGGTACTAAAAAAAAAAGAAAAAAAAGGAGAGAAGGATAGTTTCTGCTACAAAATCAGGAGCTCAATCAAAATGGTCTCCAGCCAAGAGTTCAGCTCCTTAAGCAAACTTTTGGCCTCAGCCGTCAAGGATTCCAAGGCACGCTTCTTCAGGAATTTGCCATGAGATGCTGGAGTGGGCTGTACCCCTTCTTTCGCACCAGGAAGCTTATCTCGAGCAGTTCGCCATTGTTTGTTCTCATCAGACTTCCTTTTAAGAACTTGATTGGCATCAGCAACCCGGTGAATCAGAGCAGTCTCCCTTTCACGAGCCTCTGATATTGCAGTCCACTTGGCAGCGACTTGCGCCTGCAGATGCTCAAGACGTCTCCTGGCCTCATCGACCTCCCTATCAAGGATGTTAAGGTCATGTGTCAGCCCAATGATGTTTAGCTCTTCTAAGTTCTTCTCTCGGACTACCTGCTTCCTGCTTTCTGTAGCCTCATCCAGGTTAGACCGAGCCTTATCCGCAGGGTCCAGGAACATCTCCTTGAAGAACTGGTCATCAGGAAAACCAATGGTCTCAAACCACCTGTCACCCAACTCAATGATCCTATCAACGATCGCCCTGGCACTTGTGACATCTAGACCAGCCTCTTCAGCATCACCGAGAATCTCACGCACATGCTGGATCATCCCAAATCCGGCATCTAAGTGCCCAGAAAGCAGAGTCTCAAACCAAGAGCTCAGAACTCGCACCACCACCTTCTTCGCAAAAAGAAGAGATGGCCCAGCTGAAGATTCGCCCAACTCCGTTGGTCGGATGCTCATGTCATCATCTGTTGGAAGAGTAACAAAAGAACTCTTTCCAGTTGAAGCTGCTCCTGCTCGGGAAGGAATCTCAGCACGAGGTATCTCCTCAACATTGTCAGAACTGGTCCCAGGAGTCTATACCTCTGGATCAACCTCTGGCATCCCTTGCTCTGGTTCTGAAGGAAGCGACGGACCTCCTCTGTCACTTCAAAACCTGCCAAAGAAACACAAAAAGGTATGAATATGATCCTGTTTGAAAATCATTATCAGGGTTATAACTACAAAATACCTTCTTCGACGACTGGCGGAACACTTTCTTCCTCCATGAACTCATCGGAAGCATCATCAACATTTGCGTCCATCGATGGTTCAAAGTCATCGGAATCTTGTGGCAAGTCAGCTGGCAAGAAATGTGTTAGCAAACCAAGTCACAGAAAAAAAAAGCAAAAAAAGTCGTACCAATTGGAGATTCTAGATTCACTCCAGAGTCCCTCGGTTCTTCTTCAGGTGCCCCGACAGGATCCGTCACCACCTCATCGGTTGGAACCTCAGGCATCGCCAAGTCTTCCTCTGCTAAAAAAAAAGGAAAAAAGAAAAAAGAAAAAAAAAGAAGGAAGAGAAAAGCAGAAACAAGAAGCAAATCAGAACATGGAAAATCCCATGAAAACAAATGGAAAGAGAAAAAGGAAAATCATACCTTCACCGACGGCCTCTTCTTCTCGGCTTCTCTTCTCTGGAGGCTCGTCAGCATCCACTGGCACGTCCTCATTGATAGTAAGAGGAACTTCCAAGTCAGGAGAGTCCTCATGCTGCCCCTTGCTGTGATGATGACTCCTCCTCCTCTTACTCCTACGGGCTCGCTTCTTGGAGGAACCTGCCCCGCTGTCAGAGTCAGGTTTCCCACTTGACTCCTCACTGGATGGTCTACTCTTGCCAGTAGACTCCACGGAAGCTTGCCTCTGTGCCGCTTGCATCCAAGCACCATGTTCGGCTTCCTCCTGTTCTAGCTACTCTAAAGCCTCATCAGGTATTTCTCGAACAGCTTTAGAACCAATGACGCCCTGGTCACCGAGAAAGCCTATCTTGTGCTTCTCTCCAGAAAGGAAGGCCCAAACTTCCTCTCACCAGACGCCATCCGACTTTCCAAGGCCCTTTCCAGATGCCAGCTTCACATCAAGCTCCTTCTTGGAAAGCCTCCGATATGCCGAAAATCTCTCCGCGAACCACTTCGCAAAGCCGGCAGTCCGGGAAGTCAGCAACACAGGATAAGAAATCATGGCTGTAGTATCTTCAGCACTATAGAAAGCCCATGCATTTCTCCCGTCCTGTAAACCTCCAAAGCGCTTCACCATGCTTGAAGGCGCTCCAACAACGCCTTGAGAAAAGCCCAGCTGCAAAGCAAAGCGAGAGGGTACATACGGCTGGATGTCGACGAAAAGATGTCTACGGTACACCATCGTGCTGACACGTATGCTGAAAAGCCACTCTCTCTCTGCATTCGTCAAGGAATAATGCCTTCCCGACCCCGCCCTGGTAGAGTCTCGGGAGGCACCAAAATCAAAAGCCTTCTTCCGCAACTCCGGAGAAAGCTTCACTGAAGACTGCCCCATCTCGACGTCCCTGAACCGTCGGATCCTCATGCGGGCAAACAAAAGTGATTCGGACACGGCTTTGCCCTTAGCCAGTTGAATCATCAGAGGATCATCATCCTATGCAGCACCCAGCCGGTGGAAGCCAGGACAGTGGTACATGTACCACGAATAAAAGATGTGGGCTGAAAATACCCTATTCATGGGAAGCCCGAGCCGAACCAAAAAAGCAGCAGCCTGCAGTTCGATACACAGGTAGGAGTAAAGAGCTGGCACCAAAGCAAGCTGCTCTCCAAACGCCATCTGACAAGCCGGAAAAATACAATGCGGCCTGATGTGCGTTCCATCTCCTCCAGCAAAAAGAGCCTCACCAAGCCAATAAGTGAGGTAAACAGCGAGATCTCTCCGCAGTGCAATGTCAGCACATATGGCGTTTGTACTGGCACAGAAATCTCTCAACTCTTCTTGCATGGCCAAGATCTTCTTTGAACTTGGATCCTGAGCTCCGGCTTCTTGGGTCACGCTATCAGAAGACTCCCTGCTATCAAAAAAGTTGGGGAATGAAGAGCTAGAACTCTTCCAACTTCTGGATCTAACTTTCAAACCTTCTTTCTCCTTCAAAAAATCATAGAAGGCGACGAGCTGAAAGTACAGAAGCCTGAACTCCTCAGACTGCCCCTCAAGGACGCTGTCAATCAGTATAAACTCCTCATAGAGTTTGCCGAGGATGGGCAATCCAGTAATGACGCTCAGCTCCTTCAAAGAGAAACCAATCTCACCATTCATCACAACGAAGGTATTGGTTTGTGGGAGGAATGATTCCAGCATAGCCATGAAGGCCTCGTCGGAAAAGATCACGGTCTCCCTAAAGGCCCGAAAACCCCAGCTTCCTTCAAAACGGCGCCACCAATCAGCAGGACGCGATCAGTCCACGACTTCCACTCGGAGTCAGCATTGAAACGGCCACGGAGTCGAAAAGGCTTGATCCAATTGCTGTCGTCACCGCTAAAAATACCAAGGCCCACCGGTCTCAAATCGACCGACGGATAATCAGAACCCTGGTAGCCGCTGGATGGCATCAACAGGTCCATGTCAACAGGCGACCTCTCCGTATATCCAGGAGAACCGCCAGCAAAAACCCCGGTCTTGATTACATTTGTCCTTCTCACCCAGCTTGGAGGATCTTCCCTCTTAGAGCACGTGGGGACAAGGCTCATGATCGAGACGGTGCGATCAAACGTCGACCGGGTAGCAACAGTCTTCCTCTCACCATCTGCTGTGAAAGAGAACTGAAAATATCTCCTCTGGTATGTCATGTCATCAGGGACGGCATCACCAAAGAAGAAGGTAGGCTTGGGTAAAACACTCTGATCTTCCATCACCCATGGACGACTGCTTACCATGATCTTATAGAATTCCTCTCCCTTGAGAGTGATCAGTCGCTGCCTCATCTCATCTCTGTTGAGGGAGTCGCACTCTTCCAGATTTCTCTCAACATACTGGTCCTTCTCAAAGGCCTGCTGAACGGCCGGATTAGAAGTTCTAGAAGATCGACGAGGTACGCTTATAGCAGGCTCTTTACCCTTGTTCGTTCTGGAGGAACCACCTGCAAAGGATGGAAAAGAAAAAGATCAAACATCAAAATGACAGAATCTCCCTAAAAGAAATCTGGCGAAATTTTGACATGATGACGGGGCAATTCCGAAGAAAAGGAACTATCCTGAAAGAAATAGAAAGCTTGAAGATGGGCTCAACATCGCTGCGAGCTCCGAAACTCCAAACTTTCGAAACCTCAAAGTCTCCGCAAAATCAGGAAGGGTTCAACATCGCTGCGAGCTCCAAATTCCCAAATTTGCGAAAACTTTCAGGTATGCTATCACATCATGCTACAAATTTAATTTACAATTGAATGCATGCATGAATATCTAGGTTTGCCAAAAAAGGGGCATTATCATGATGAGCAAAAGAAAACAAAAAAAAAAGAAAAAAAAAAGAAAAGAAACTTTCTCGAAAAAAAAAAGAGAAAAAAAAGGGGGATGGCCCACAGGCCGTGGCTCACAGGCCACGTGGCCGTACGGCCAGATCCGTACGGATCTGTCCGTGCGGCCCACAAAAAAAAAAAACATGAAAAAAAAAAGAAAGAAGAAAAGAAAGCAAAAAAAAAATAATAAGAAAAGAAAAGAAAGAAACAAAAAAAAGAAAGAACTTTTTTTTCCTACAATGGGGTTTTCTTTAAAATGGGAACTTACTTGAAGCCATTGATGGAAAAGAAGAAGAAAAGTCTTGAAGATCTTGAAAAAGAAGAACTCTTGGTCTTGAAGCCCTCTTGAGATTATTGCAAAAGAAAGTATTAAGAGCAAGAGATCCAACCTCCTCCTTGCTTTTATAGAAGAGAGCAAACCAAAGAAGGAAAGAAGAAAGAGGTAAGTGTTACTAATTAGTAACCTTACCAAAAGAAAGAGATTAGAAAGATTCTTTCCCAAAAGAAAGATATCTTGAGGGATTCTCTCCCAAAAAGAAATCAATGAGAGATTTTCTCCTAAAAGATAGGATCAATGAAGGATTCTTTCCCAAAAGAAAGATATCTTGAGATATCTCATCCCAAAATAAAGGGAACATGAGAGATTCTCTCCAAGTAAAGATATTCTTAGATATTCTCTATCCAAATGAGATATTTTTAGATTTTTTTTACAAAAATGACACCATATGAGATCTAAGCCATTTCAAAAGCTTAAGGTCCCATGGGTTAGCCCATATGAGCCAGGTTTGACCACCTAGGCACAAAAAAAAAAAAAAATTTGGGCTTTTAGTCAAAGAGAAATCCCTCTTACCAAGAGCATACAAAAATGGTTCCATGCCTCTTTTGAGTTGATTCAACCATACAAAGAGAATTCCAAGCCCCATGAGCTTCCAAAAATCAAACCATCCAGCCTCATATACCAAATTGAGCCAAAATCTTGAAATTGACATTCCACAAAAATCAAACCAAATCCTGGTCCCCTAACTTGCCACATACAGCTTGTTGGGTCACAAGACCAAAACCAAAAACCAAAACCTGATCCCCTAACTTGCCACATATAGCTTGTTAGGTCACAAGATCAAAACCAAAATTGATCCCCTAACATTCCACATACAGCTTGTTGGGTCACACGATAAAAAAAAAAACCCGACCCCCTAACCTGCCACATACAGCCTGTTAGGTCACAAGGTCAAAACCCAAATCCACATCCCTGATGTCATCTTCAAAACTTTGCCTCAAGATGGTACGTGATCCCTTTCACTACCATAAAATTCCCCTGGAAGCTCAAAAGGCTACAAATACCAAAAAGAAAGACTGCTCAAAGACTCTTGGTCAAGTCACAGGCTCTCCTTCAAAAATCTCTTCGAGGCACATCGACTACAAAAGTTAAGCAACTCGACGCTGTACCTCGAGGGGGCATTTGTTGACACCAAAAATGTCACTTTGCCTCTTCAAGATCCAAAGAGCTACATGAAGTCGCAACCTGCCATAAAAAGGCAAGGCTACTTCCAAAAAATCAAATCTTGTCAGAATCAAACAAAAACTGCAAGATCCTTCAAGACAGCCAAAAGAGGAGTACACAAGAAGTTTCGGCCCATTTCAAAATCATTTGGCCTAACTTCGATTCTCCGACAGCCGAAAAGGAGCTCTCGGCGGCGAAAGCATCGGAGACACCAAATCTTCGATCAGAGCCGATGGATGGTCTCAAAATACATCCAAAAGGCTCCACGTCAAGTTTCGAGTCAAACCGACAACGTTTAACCCTACATCAACCCTCGAACAGCTAAATCAAGCCTCTCGGTAGCCAGAACCACCGAGGCCATCACTCATCAGACAGAGCACATGGACGGCTTCAAAATGCTTACAAAGGGCTGCACGTCAAATTTCAGGTCATTTCGACAACATTCTCGGAAGCCAAATCAGGCCTCTCGGCGGCAAAGCTCTCAGGAACCATGGTTTCCAAGACAGAGCCTATGGATCATCTTAAAATGACTCCAATGGGTTCCCTGTCAAATTTCAAGTTAATTGGACATCGGTTGACCGCACATCAAACCGCGACATCTTCATCGCGACAAAAGCGAGTCTACTGATGATAGGAACCCAAACGGCTTCAAAACTCAAACAAAAGCCTATGGTTGGTCTTATTTATTGCTCAGGAGGCTTCACACCAAATTTCAGGCCATTTCGACATCGTTTGACCCAGTTTCAGCTTCTGACAGAAAATCAGCAGCTCTGCGCGACAAAGTCTTCGGGAAAGCCGAAACTTTGCAAACCAAAATGCAAGGATTCTAATCAGGTTTCCTATAGGGAAATCAAGCCAATAAATGGTCAAAAATGTCAAGGAAAAATACAGAAGGAAAAAGAATCGAAAAATAGCAAAAACGGACACAAAACGGGACAAAAAGGGGAAAACCCCCCAGGGTCGCAGACCCCTGCGACCCTGGCCCAAGGTCGCAGGCCCCTGCGACCCTGGAGCTCGGGATCGCCGGGAAGGCCCCGGAAACCCCGGTTTTCGCCGTTTTTTTCGCGATTCGAAGCGTCCAGCCTCTGGTAGTTTCCAAAACTCATACTTTTGAGACACCAAATCCTCTGACATCCGTCAAAAACACGGGTCAATCATCAAAAGTATCGAAAACAACATTGATCGCCACCCGGTCAACCAAAAAAAAGTGTGCTTTCTACCCGACCGATCAAGAAATCGACAGGACAGATGGCACTGACCCGCTGTTGGCAACCACCACCTGAAGTGACATGGTCATCCGATGTCGATCTACATAAAGATCCATCGATGACCATCGCCAGAAGAATCCCAAAAGACGCGGCACGGCCCGCGACTCTTCAACTGCTCGGCGACCACTTAATGCGATTAATTGACTAGCTTTATTACAGTCATTAATCCATTTCTTTGGATGGACCAATCAGAAGCAAGCATCTGAGAGTTACAAGTCAAGAGATTCTTGGCATTTAACCCATGAAACTCCTCCCATCATGGCGATTAAAGGCGATTAAATGCCCTCAATCTCCTCCGGCCAATCAGAAGCCAAGAAAAAGGAGTTACAAAATAAAGATTTAAATCATGTAACTCCTCCCATTATGCGGCTTAATGACAATAAAAGCCCATAAACCCTCCTAAATGGCTACCTAAAAGCCTATAAATAGGAGAGCTCTCCAAGAAGAAAGAGATCGGAAAAAATCACAGACAGAGACACAAACAAAGCACAAAAATTCAGAGAAGGAAAAGAGAGAAAACTCTGCGGAAATCCTACACCGACCACCGCTACAAGGTGACAAAAGTCCCTTGGGGGTACCCCCCCCCCCCCAAGGTCCTTGCCTTCTCCTTCTGCCTCCAATGGCTTAGATGTGGCTTTTCAGCCCGTCTACTCGGTTTTTTATTGGACATAGGACCTCCTTTTGGTCTTTGTCCTCTAAAAACCTGAGGTTATATCCAAGCCAAGCGAATCAATAGCATCCTCTGTTCTCATCTACATGGATGATGGCGAAACCCACATATGGCTTGCGACCGTCAATCTGAACAGCTCCCCCACAATCTCCTGAGAAGTTAGATCCTCCTTTTCTTGCTTTTCATTGTAGTTTGTATTTTTTCAAAAGAGACAAAAATCACAACTCTTGTCTTTCATTATTGATAAGGATTGTAAATCGGCTATAAATGCCAAAAAATGCTATAAATGCCAGAAACCGGCTATAAACGCCAAAATCGGCTATAAATGCCAAAAAATCGCCTTTCATGGCAAACCAAGAAAAAAGTCTCTTTTCTTAAAAATATGTGCAATGGAAAACTTGAAAGAAGTTGATTTCTTTTTTACTTGTGAAGGTTGATCTCCGGATCACCACTTGCAATTCCAATTAAAATAGAAAATCTGGCACACCCACACAACAAAAATGTTGATGCGCGCCTCTGCCCCACGGTTATGAAAAGGGTCGGACCCAACGGACTCCCACGTCCGCCGACCTCGGTAGAACCGAGCAGGAGCGCGGTCCATCAATCCCGATCTCCTGGAAGATGAAAATTGGGAGGTCGTGAAAACAAAGCCTACAGCACAACAGCGAAGGCAGGCTAGGAAATATCTCCTCAAGCTCAAACGGCAAGAGAAGACCCAGCCAAAACAAGACGTCAAAGAAAAGGCGGAGGCTTCCTCTACCGCTTCACTGGAGGCAACAAAAACATCCCTTCCAGAGACTTCAAAGGGGGTAAGAAAATTCACTCTCAGTGATTTCATGCCACCTCAATTCAAAGAAGCCACGCAGGAGGTATCATACTCTTGCAATTCGGTAGTTGGATTCTCCATTGATGGATACGAGTCCAGCGACACCGATGATGGATTCGAATCCAACTACACAGACGAGTGGGAGGAGTCCCTTGAAACAGGAGAATATCTCTCCGATGAAGAATGGGTTCCTGAGACTCATCTTATGCCAGTAATCTGGTATAACCCCCTACAGCCACAAGGATCCTGGTCTGATGATGAAGAAGACCAAGAGGCTGTACAAGAAAATGCTGTTGAACCAGCACCCCTCATTGCTCCAGTGGAAGTCAACAATGTTGAGCCACAAAGAGTTGATGAAGAAGAAGATTTGGCTCCCATGCCTGATCTTGAAGAATATGCAAGGATCTTGCAGCATCTCGCTCTAGAACAAGAGCAAGACCGCGTCAACGAGCCTCCTCGTAATCCAGAGCCTGAAGTCCATGAAGACCATCAGGTACATCCTCCCTTAACTCCTGAAAATCGAGAAAATTGCTGGATAGACGATCCTCTTACATCCGAGGATGAGTCTGACTCCGATCAGGCAACTTCTCCTGTCAGAGCTTCCTGTAATGTGATAATTCGGGATTATAGCTCTTCCGAAGCATCGTCTGATGAGAGCACTTACACTCCGGCGACGCCTAGCAATGCATCTTCTGGAGCCACCTCATCTCACGTGACTTTCACTGAGATGACACCCTCTCAAGTTTCTTCTCCTGAGACTGTGACTTCAAAGTTCACACCCTTCCTGACTGAAGAATTCCCAGCTATTGATGCTTGGGACGATGAATTGGTCAACGAAGAAGAAAGGTTGCTGGATGTTGTTCAGGACTTATTCCCGGAAAATGCTCCGTGCAACACAATCACACAGGATGGCAACTCCGCTGCTGATACATCCTCAGCAAATGAAAAACGACAGCCTCTTGATCCTGAAGACAATCTTCCAAATGAAGACCCTTCTCAAGAAGCTCTCAAAGTTGGTAGAGGCACCCGCTCTGGCCAGGACTACCACAAAATTACAACCAATCTTCCTTTACATATGTAAATCCTTCGGGAAAAAGATGTTGTAAGCGCCCCTAGTGGCAACAATGATGAACATGCAGGCCCTAAGGAGGCTTTCAAGTATGACTTGATTGAACACTTCAAGCACATACCTGCACGTCTGCACATCCTAGATTTGTTGCGAATGTCTCCGCACACTCGTGATAATCTCATCTCAGAATTACAAAAGCTGAATGAGGATGTCGATAAACATGTCCCGCAAGTCCTCCAAATTGAAATGGATTACCGGGCCAAAAACTCAGAAGCTTCCTCAAAGGGAGAAAAGAAGAAAACTGAGGGATCATGCATTGAATGCCTCTCGGTTAAAAAAGCAGCCAGTGCAACCATCGCCTTCACAAAGGATGACCTCCTACTTGGCGAAACCAGGCACAACCGACCCCTGTACTTCACAGGGTACATCAAGGAAATGCCTATGCACAGAGTTCAGATCAACCCAGGTTCTGCACTCAACCTCATCTCCACATCGGCTCTCGAAGAGTTGGGCATCCCACCCAGTAAGCTGAGCCACACATCTGTATCTATCTTTGGATACGATGGGAGTACTCAAAGGCCTATCGGCAAAATCAGGTTCAAGTTGCAGATCGGTGATCTTATCTCTAAGGTCACTGTGTATGCAATAAAAACCCCTTCATGCTATAACATCCTTCTCGGACGCCCTTGGATCCACGAGAATGGCGTTGTCCCTTCAACTCTACATCAATGCATCAAGTTTATTGGCGACGACGGCATGATACATCGAGTCTTTACGGACAGAAAATCCTTCAAAGGTAATGAAGTCCACTTCGCAAACTCACAGATGTATGAAGGTGAAAAAGAAGAAGAGGAGAACAACATAGCACCCTTTGCCGAAAATCCCTAGAAAGATAAAGACAAGGCTCCTCAACAATCGCTGGAAGAAAAAAAATCATCCAGTAAATCCGAAGAGAGCATTCAAACTCCCTTCATCATCTCCTTCAAACCTTCAAAGCCTTTGGTCATCACAACTAAAGTGAAGAAGGTAAAGTAAAAGCCTGGGGGCAAATTTGTTGTCTCTTTCGTGTCTATCATGCAAGACACGGACTCGGATTCATAGCCAGAAGACGACACATCGTCAAGCCAAGCTGACACTCAGCAAGTTCACCCTGCTCTTACTCCAATGGAGATAACTTCTAACATAGAAGATCCTACGTCGGCTTCCTTTGTTGTTCCAGCAACTTCAGCAAAGGAAAAGCCGATCTTCTTCCATAGATCGGATGCTTTTTCATCAAACTCCATGCTTGAACCTTTCCAAAATGAAGGTATGCCTCAACTATCCTTATATAGTTCTGTGGCATAAGCTATTATGAAGAAAATGGGGTATGACACTCAAAACCTAGTCGGTTTGGGAGAAGGACGCGGTATTCTCACGCCATTGGGGCCCGTCTTGACCAAAAGCCAGCTGGAAGATTGGAGACTCTACGGCTATGTAGAAAAGTCTTCACTCGGGTTAGGGTATGATCCCGACACTCCCCTAAGACAGTTGACACAAAGGCTTAAAAGTCGACTTACTGACCAAGCCTCAACATCTCAAGTCCATGAAGACATCGATCTCCCTGGATATCTCTTCGATGAGTCACCTGACGAAGATCCAGGAAGCTCATACAATTGGCACGATTTCTCCGAAAATGAAGAGGAGTTGTCCGATGGCACGGACATGTGGTCTTCTGACCCAGAAGAACCCTCATCTCCAAAAGAAGTAGCCTACTTCAACCCGGTTTCAACAGGCGATTGGGATCATCTCATAGCAAGCCTTGGGAAAATTACCGATCAAGAAGACCCGTGGAAAGGAACAAAGCCTTGGTCTGGAAATGCCCTTGAAACCCCAGAAGGTTTCATTGAGCTGGAAGCCTCCGAAAGTATTATGGAGGAACCACCTTTGAACCTTCCAACAGAAGATCCTGTTCAAAAGATAGACTTGGGAACACCAGATAACCCACGTCCTGTATTCATAAGCAAGAATATAAAGGATGATGAGTTACCCGAGTATATCGCCTTTCTTCGTGAGTTCGTTGATTGCTTTGCATGGTCTTACGCTGAAATGCCTGGCTTAGACCCCAAAATAGCGGTCCACAAACTCAATCTTCAAGAAGACATCAAGCCTGTCAAGCAAGGCCAAAGAAGATTCCGTCCAGATGTGATGGATAAAATTCAACAAGAAGTTCAAAAACTCAAAAGCGTAGGCTTCATCCGTGAGGAACAACATCCTGAATGGTTGGCCAACATTGTCCCCGTGACAAAGAAAAATGGGCAGATCATGGTCTGTATTGACTATAGAGACCAGAATGGCGCATGCCCAAAAGATGAATTTCCGCTCCCCATTCCAGAGGTAATGATTTATAATACCTGTGGATTCGAGCAAATGACATTCATGGCTGGTTTCTCTAGCTACAATCAGATAAAGATGCATCCTGAACATGAAAAACATACATCTTTTCGGACCCCATTTGGCGTGTATTGCTACACTGTCATGCCATTTGGTCTGAAAAATGTGGTGCCACATATCAAAGGGCTATGATGAAAATATTCCAAGATATGCAGCATAAGACGGTTGAATGTTACATTGATGACCTCGCCGTCAAAAGCAAAAGAAAAGAAGATCATCTCGAAGACCTTCGAGAAGTCTTCCTCCGGCTTCGCAAACACAAACTGCGAATGAATCGTTTGAAATGCTTCTTCGGCGTCTCATCGGGTAAGTTCCTCGGATTCTTAGTTTGGAAAGCTGGAATAGAGCTTGACCCTATAAAAGTCAAAGCCATTCTAGAAATGCCTTCTCCAAGAACCTTGAGAGAACTCAAAGGGCTTCAAGGGAGATTGGCCTACATCAGACGGTTCATCTCCAATCTTTCGGGGAAATGCCGTCCATTCTCCCGGTTGATGAAAAAAGGTGTAAACTTTGTCTGGGATGCTGATTGTGAAGCTGCTTTCCAAGACATCAAGTCGTACCTGACAAAACCTCCAGTGTTAGCTGCTCCTACCACTGGAAAACCATTCATCTTGTACACAAGAGCCCTTGATCACTCTTTAGGAGCTCTGCTTGCGCAAGAAAATGATCAAAGAAAAGAAGCTGCTCTATATTACCTCAGCCGCATGCTAGTAGGTGCAGAGCATCGCTACTCTCCAGTCGAAAAAGAATGTCTTGCAGTGATGTTCGCCATACAAAAGCTGCGTCACTACTTGCTTTCCAACATAGTTTACCTGGTCTCAAGGGTCAACCTCTTGAAGGTCCTTGTCACAAAGGCAGGTTCTCTCAATGTTCGACTGGCAAAATGGTCCATCCTTCTGTCACAATTTGATATTAGGTATGTACCACAAAAGGCAATCAAAGGGCAAGCTCTAGCGGACTTCCTCGTAGAGCATCCATTGCCTAAAGATTCTCCACTCAGAGATGATCTCGCAGACGAACCAGTCTACAATGTGGAGACTTTCTCATAAAATGCCTCCTGAGACATGTACTTTGACGGTGCAACCAGGACAAATGAAAAAAGACAGCTGATCTCGGGAGTTGGCATCCTCTTTGTTAGCCCCGACAAATACATGATTCCACACGCTTTCTCGCTACTGGAACCATGCACAAATAATGCAGCTGAATATCAAGCTCTGATCCTAGGATTGGAACTCGCCATCGAATCCGGTATCACCATGCTGGAAGTCTTTGGAGACTCTCAACTGATCGTCAACCAGATGAATCAGAAATTTAAAGTCAGGAAGCCAGATTTGCTGCCTTACTACAACAAAGCACAATCGCTTCTGCAAAAGTTTGACATCTGTCACATCACCCACATTCATAGAGGTGAAAACATACATGCAGATGCCCTAGCTGGACTTGCCGCATCTATGGTAATCCAGGAAGGGGAAAACATGCAAATCACAGTGTGCGAAAGAAGAATCCTTCCTCCTCTTAACACACACAAAGCAGTTGCTGAATGTCATCAAGTGGTTGGAAGTCGGATTTCAATCCTTCAAACTTCAATCGGCGACTGGAGGGATCTGTTCATTGATTACATTATGTTCGGAATCCTACCTGAAGATCCAAAAGAACGAGTAAGCATCCAAAGGCGAACCCCAAGCTTTCATTTGGTTATTCCTTCAAAAATCCTTTACAGGAAATCCTTCAACGGAGTACTTCTACGCTGCTTGTCACAACAAGAGGCTGAAGAAACACTCAAAGAAGTTCATGCTGGTCTTTGTGGAGCTCATCAGGCTGGTCCCAAGCTCTATGATCAGATAAAAAGGTTAGGTTATTACTGGCCTACCATGGTAGCTGACGCACTGCAATTTGCTAAGCATTGCCAACAATGCCAAGTTCATGGAGATTACATTCACATGCCTCCAGAATGGCCGCATCCTACAGCGATCTCATGGCCTTTCGAAGCCTGGGGTATGGACATCATAGGTCCTATTTTTCCCCCTTCGAGCAAAGGTCATCGCTTCATCTTCGCCGCTATGGATTATTTCTCCAAGTGGTCAGAAGCATTTGCGTTCAACGAAATGAAGACCTCATCAGTCCTTCAGTTCCTACGCACCAACTTCATTTGTCGTTTCGGCATACCAAAAAGATTCATCCATGATAACGGACCACAATTCCGGGATCATCGATTCTACAGGTTCTGCAACAAATACAAAATCCAAAGCTGTCCTTCGACTCCATACAATCCGGCCGCAAACGGGTTGGCAGAAGCTTTCAACAAGACACTCTGCAAAATCCTTAAAAAAATGGTCTATAGTCACAAAAGAAACTGGAGCGACAAAATGTCTGAAGCTTTGTGGGCCTATTGAACCACCGTTCGAGGACCAGCCCATAGCACACCATTCTCCTTGGTCTATCGATGCGAAGCTGTCGTGCCCTTGGAAGTACAAATTCCTTCCTTGAGGGTATTTTTGCAAAATGACATGACTCAAGAAAGCAATGTCAAATTGCGACTCCATGAGCTGGACAATCTCGATGAGAGACGGCTCAAAGCTCAACAAAGCATTCAACTTTACCAAGCACGCATGGCAGGATCTTTCGACAAAAGGGTCAGGCAACGCGCCTACAAAAAGGGTGACTTGGTCCTTGCGGTAAAAAGACCAATGATCTTCGCTCACAAGTCCAAAGGCAAATTTGAGCCAAAATGGGAGGGACCCTACGTCATCGACAAAGTTTTCTCCAATGGCGCATACGCACTCCTAAACATGGAAGGCGACAAATGTATGCTGCCCATCAACGGCAAGTCCTTAAAGCGGTACTACCCTTGAAGACTTACCCAACTGGGTAAGAGCAATGCCTGTACGGCCAAAACCGGTTTCCAGGTACACGCTCGCTAAGCCCACCTTTTTTTAGAATTTTCATATCAAATGTTGAAATTTCTAGAAACTTAAACAATGCTTACTTCCATCGTTTCATTGTTCAAAAATCCAAGTTTAGGAACCTTTCCCTAACTTGACCAAAATTTTCAACCCTTGAACCCAAAATTCATGGTTTGAAACAAAATCCGGATTCAGGGATTTCCACCCTAGTCCACCCTGCCTTTTACCGCCAAAATGGTTTTAGGTCAAAACTAATGACCCTCGTGTCTTTAAACAAAAAAAAATGGTTTTTCAAAAAAAAAAACCGCCGGAAAGCTACGCTTAGTCGATACTCGCACAAATCGGAAGCATACAAACCACGTTCGACACTTCCAAAATTGCAGGGAAGCGACATTTCGTCGATACTTGCAAAATCCAAAATCGTGGAGATGCAACATTTTAGTTGATATCCACAACCCAAATTTCAAAGGTTCAAAAAAAAAACCTAAAAACTGTGGAAACGCAACATTTCAGTTGATATCCACAACCCAAATTTCAAAGGTTTGAAAAAACCTAAAAAACCATGGAGACGCAACATTTCAGTTGATATCCATAACCCAAAGGTTCGAGAAAACCACAAATTTCAAAAATCGGGGGGAAACGACATCAAGTCAGTACTCGCAAAAACAAAATTTTTGAAAAGCGAGGATGCGACATTCCATCGATACTCGCAACCGAATGAGCAAGGATGCGATATTCCATCGATACTTGCAAGAACATTCAGCAGGGAGGCGACTTTTAGTCGATACTTGCATTTTTGAAAACCAAACCGGCTATAAATGCCACAAAAACGGCTATAAATGCCACCAAAACAGGCTATAAATGCCACAAACCGGCTATAGACGCCACCAAAACAAACCGGATATCAATGCCACAAAACAAAAAATGGCTTTCAAAAAAACCGGCTATTAATGCCACAAACCCGGCTATAGATGCCACAAAACAAACTCGGCTATCAATGCCACAAAAAGCTGGCTCTCATGCCAAAATCGGCTTCCATGCCACAAACAAAAATCTGGCTTCCATGCCAAAACAATCATTTGACAAAAGATTTTCACAAAATGACAAGCTTTTGATCAAATCCCATTTAGCAATTACTTTTATCGATTACAAAAAGATTTAAGTGAGCGTAGGGAAAAAAAAAAAAAAAAACATCCCATTTAGCAATTACTTTTATCACAAAAAGATTTAAGTGAGCGTAGGGAAAACAAAAAAAAAAGGGCATCCCATTTAGCAATTACTTTCATCACAAAAAGATTTAAGTGAGCGTAGGGAAAAAAAAAAGAGTACAAAAAAAATACATGTGGTACCAAAAAAAAAAAAAAAAGAAGGTGTTCACAAGCACTACCAAAAAAAGAAGAGAAAAGTACCAAAAAAATACAAGTGGTACAAAAAAAGAGAGAAGGATCGTTTCTGTTAATAAAAAAAGAACAGGAGCTCAATCAAAAATGGTCTCCAGCCAAGAGTTCAGCTCCTCAAGCAAACTTTTGGCCTCAGCTGTCAGGGATTCCAGGGCACGATTCTTCAAGAACTTGCCATGAGATGCTGGGGTGGGTTGTAACCCTTCTTTCGCACAGGGAAGCTTATCCCGAGTAGTTTGCCATTGTTTGTTCTCTTCAGACTTCCTTTTAAGAACTCGATCGGCATCTGCAACCCGGCGAATCAGAGCACTCTCCTTGTCACGAGCCTCTGTTATTGCAGTCCACTTGGCAGCGACTTGTGCCTGCAGATGCTCAAGACGTTTCCTGGCCTCATCGACCTCCCTATCAAGGATGTTAAGGTCATGTGTCAGCCCAATGATGGTTAGCTCTTCTAAGTTCTTCTCTCGGACTATCTGCTTCCTGCTTTGTGTAGCCTCATCCAGGTTAGACTAAGCTTTATCCGCAGGGTCCAGGAACATCTCCTTGAAGAAGTGGTCGTCAGGAAAATCCATGGTCTCAAACCACTTGTCACCCATCTCAATGATCCTATCAACGATCGCCCTGGCACCTGTGACATCCAGACCAGCCTCTTCGGCATCACCGAGAATCTCACGCACATGCTGGACCATCCCAAATCCGGCATCTAAGTGCCAAGAAAGTAGAGTCTCAATCCAAGAGCTCAGAACCCGCACCACCACCTTCTTCGCAAAAAGAAGAGATGGCCCAGCTGAAGATTCGTCCAACTCCGTTGGTCGACTGCTCATGTCATCACTCGTTGGAAGAGTAACAAAAGAACTCTTTCCAGTTAAAGCTGCTCCTGTTCGGGAAGGAATCTCAGCACGATGTATCTCCTCAACAGTGTCAGAACTGGTCCCAGGAGTCTCTACCTCTAGATCGACCTTTGGCATCTCTTGCTCTGTTCTGAAGGAAGCGACGGACTCTCCTCTGTCACCTCAAAACCTGCCAAAGAAACACAAAAAGGTATGAACATGATCCTGTTTGAAAATCATTATCAGGGTTATTACTACAAAATACCTTCTTCGACGACTGGCGGAACACTTTCTTCCCCCATGAACTCATCGGAAGCATCATCAACATTTGTGTCCATCGATGGTTCAAAGTCATCGGAATCCTGTGGCAAGTCAGCTGGCAAGAAAAATGTTAGCAAACCAAGTCACAGACAAAAAAAAAGAAGAAAACAAAAGAAGTCATACCAATTGGAGATTCTGGATTCACTCCAGAGTCCCACGGTTCTTCTTCAGGTGCCCCGACAGGATCCGTCACCACCTCATCCGTTGGAACCTCAGGCATCACCAAGTCTTCCTCTGCTAAAAAAAAAAGAAAAAAGAAAAGCAGAAACAAGAAGCAAATCAGAACATGGAAAAATCCCATGAAAAGAAATGGAAAGAGAAAAAGGAAGAATCATACCTTCACCGACGGTCTCTTCTTCTCGGCTTCTCTTCTCTGGAGACTCGTCAGCATCCACAAGCACATCCTCATTGATAGTAAGAGGAACTTCCAAGTCAGGAAAGTCCTCATGCTGCCCCTTGCTGCGATGATGACTCCTCCTCCTCTTACTCCTGCGGGCTCGCTTCTTAGAGGAACCTGCCCCGCTGTCAGAGTCAGGTTTCCCACTTGCCTCCTCACTGGATGGTCTACCCTAATCAGTAGACTCCACAGAAGCTTGCCTCTGTGCCGCGTGCATCCAAGCACCAAGTTCGGCTTCCTCCTGTTCTACCTGCTCTAATGGCTCATCAGGTATTTCTCGAACAGGGTACATACGGCTGGATGTCGACGAAAAGATGTCTGCGGTACACCATCATGCCGACACGTATGCTGAAAAGCCACTCCTTCTCTACATTCGTCAAGGAGTAATGCATTCCCGACCCCGCCCTGGTAGAGTCTCGGGAGGCACCAAAATCAAAAGCCTTCTTCCGCAACTCCGGAGAAAGCTTCACTGAAGACTGTCCCATCTCGACGTCCCTGAACCGTCGGATCCTCATGCAGGCAAACAAAAGTGATTCGGACACGGCTTTGCCCTTGGCCAGCCGAATCATCAGAGGATCATCATCCTGTGCAGCACCCAGCCGGCGGAAGCCAGGACAGTGGTACACGTACCACGAATAAAAGATATTGGCTGAAAATACCCTATTCATGGGAAGCCCAACCCGAACCAAAAAAGCAGCAGCCTGCAGTTCGATACACAGGTAGGAGTAAAGAGCTGGCACCAAAGCAAGCTGCTCTCCAAACGCCATCTGACAAGCCGGAAAAATACAATGCGGCCTGATGTGTGTTCCATCTCCTCCAGCAAAAATTGCCTCACCAAGCCAATAAGTGAGGTAAACAGCGAGATCTCTCCGCAGTGCAATGTCAGGACATATGGCGTTTATACTCGCACTGAAATATCTCAACTCTTCTTGCATAGCCAAGATCTTCTTCGAACTTGGATCCTGAATCCCGGCTTCTTGGGTCGCACTATCAAAAGACTCCCTGCTATCAAAAAAGTCGGGGAATGAAGAGCTAGAACTCTTCCAACTGCTGGATCTAACTTTCAAACCCTCCTTCTCCTTCAAAAAATCATAGAAGGCGACGAGCTGAAAGTATAGAAGCCTGAACTCCTCAGACTGCCCCTCAAGGACGCTGTCAATCGGCATAAACTCCTCATAGAGTTTGCCAAGGATGGGCAATCCAGTAATGGCGCTCAGCTCCTTCAAAGAGAAACCAATCTCACCATTCGTCACAACGAAGGTATTGGTTTGTGGGAGGAATGACTCCAGCATAGCCATGAAGGCCTCGTCGGAAAAGATCATGGTCTCCCTAAAGGCGCGGACCGCATCAAAAATCACGGCTTCCTTCAATACGGTGCCACCAATCAGTAGGACGCGATCAGTCCATGACTTCCACTCGGAGTCAGCATTGAAACGGCCATAAAGTCGAAAAGGCTTTATCCAATTGCTGCCGTCACCGCTGAAAATACCAAGGCCCACCGGTCTCAAATCGACTGACGGATAATCAGAGCCCTGGTAGCCGCTGGATGGCATCAACAAGTCCATGTCAGCAGGCGACCTCTCCGTATATCCAGGAGAACCGCCAACAAAAACCCCGGTCTTGATTACATTTGTCCTTCTCACCCAGCTTG
The DNA here is from genome assembly GCA_012931725.1 of Litsea cubeba. Classification (NCBI taxonomy): domain Eukaryota; kingdom Viridiplantae; phylum Streptophyta; class Magnoliopsida; order Laurales; family Lauraceae; genus Litsea; species Litsea cubeba. Next base: position 14,900,595 of record CM022944.1, on the reverse strand, counting down.
GAGGATCTTCCCTCTTAGAGCACGTGGGGGCAAGGCTCATGATCAAGAAGGTGCGATCAAACGTCGACCGGGTAGCAACAGTCTTCTTCTCACCATCTGCTGTGAAAGAGAACTAAAAACATCTCCTCTGGTATGTCATGTCATCAGGGATGGCATCACCAAAGAAGAAGGTACGCTTGGGTAAAACACTCTGTTCTTCCATCACCCATGGACGACTGCTTACCATGATCTTATAGAAGTCCTCTCCCTTGAGAGCGATCAGTCGCTGCCTCATCTCATCTCTGTTGAGGGAGTCGCATTCTTCAAGATTTCTCTCAACATACTGGACCTTCTCAAAGGCCTGCTGAACGGCCGGATTAGAAGATCTAGCAGATCGACGAGGTGCGCTTGTAGCAGGCTCTTTACCCTTGTCCGTTTTGGAAGAACCACCTGAAAAGGATGGAAAAGAAAAAGATCAAACATCAAAATGACAGAATCTCGCCAAAATTTTGACATGATCACGGGGCAATTCCGAAGAAAATGAACTATCCCAAAAGAAATAGAAAGCTTGAAGATGGGCTCAATATTGCTGCGAGCTCCGAAACTCCAAACTTTCGAAACCTCAAAGTCTCCGCAAAATCAAGAAGGGCTCAACATCGCTGCGAGCTCCAAATTCCCAAATTTGCGAAAACTTTCAGGTATGCTATTACATCATGCTATAATTCAATTTTCAAAAAAAATATACATGCATGAACATTTTGGTTTGCAAAAAAAAAATGCATTATCATGATGAGCAAAAAAAATAAAAATAAACTTTCTCAAAAAAAAGAGGGAAAGAAAACAAAAAAAAGAAAAAGAAAAAAGGGACTGGCCCACAGGCCATGTGGCCGTACAGCCAAATCCGTACGGCCCACACAAAAAAAACATTCAAAAAAAAAGAAAAAGAAAGCAAAAAAAAAAAAAAAAACGTGCGAAAAAAAAAAGAAGCAAACACGTGGAAAAAAAAAGAAGAAAAAAGAAAGAAACAAAAAAAGAAAGAACCTTTTTTTTTCTTCTACAATGGGGTTTTCTTGAAAAAGGGAACTTACTTGAAGCCATTGATGGAGAAGAAGAAGAAAAGTCTTGAAGATCTTGAAGAAGAAGAACTCTTGGTCTTGAAGCCCTCTTGGGATTGTTGCAAAAGAAAGTAATAAGAGCAAGAGATTCAACATCCTCCTTGCTTTTATAGAGGAGAGCAAACCAAAGAAGGAAAGAAAAAAGAGGTAAGTATTACTAATTAGTAACCTTACCAAAAGAAAGAAATTAGAAAGATTCTTTCCCAAAAGAAAGATATCTTTAGGGATTCTCTCCCAAAAAGAAATCAATGAGAGATTTTCTCCCAAAAGATAGGATCAATGAAAGATTCTTTCCCAAAAGAAAGATATCTTGAGATATCATATCCCAAAAAAAGGGAACATGAGAGATTCTCTCCAAATAAAGATATTCTTAGATATTCTCTATCCAAAGGAGATATTTTTAGATATCCTTTACAAAAATGACACCATATGAGATCTAAGCCATTTCAAAAGCTTAAGGTCCCATGGGTTAGCCCATATGAGCCAGGTTTGACCACCTAGGCACAAAAAAATAAATAAATAAATAAATAAATAAAATTGGGCTTTTAGTCAAAGAGAAATCCCTCTTACCAAGAGCATACAAAAATGGTTCCATGCCTCTTTTGAGTTGATTCGACCATACAAAAGAGAATTCCAAGCCCCATGAGCTTCCAAAAAATCAAACCATCCAGCCTCATCTACCAAATTTAGCCAAAATCTTGAAATTGACATTCCGCAAAAAAAACCAAAAACCAAAACATGAGCCCCTAACTTGCCACATACAGCCTGTTAGGTCACAAGATCAAATCCAAAATTGATCCCCCAACATTCCACATACAGCTTGTTGGGTCACACGATCAAAACCAAACCCGGCCCCCTAACCTGCCACATACAGCCTGTTAGGTCACAAGATCAAAACCCAAATCCACATCCCTGATGTCATCTTCAAAATTTTGCATCGAGATGGTACGTTATCCTTTTCACTACCATAAAATTCCCCTGGAAGCTCAAAAGTCTACAAATATAAAAAAGAAAGACTGCTCAAAGACTCTTGGTCCAGTCACAGGCTCTCCTTCAAAATCTCTTCGAGGTACAACGACTACAAAAGTTAAGCAACTCGTCGTTATACCTCGAGAGGGCATTTGTTGACACCAAAAATGTCACTTTGCCTCTTTAAGATCCAAAGAGCAATATGAAGTCGCAACCTGCCATAAATAGGCAATGCTACTTTCAAAAAATCAAATCTTGTCAGAATCAAACAAAAACTGCAAGATCCTTCAAGACAGCCAAAAGAGGAGTACACAAGAAGTTTCGGGCCATTTCAACATCATTTGGCCTAACTTCGCTTCTCCGACAGCTGAAAAGGAACTCCCGGCGGCGAAAGCATCGGAGACACTAAATCTTCGATCAGAGCCGATGGATGGTCTCAAAATACATCCAAAAGGCTCCACGTCAAGTTCCCAGTCAAACCGACAAGGTTTGACCCTACATCAACCCTCGAACAGCTAGATCAAGCCTCTCGGCGGTGAGAACCACCGAGGCCATCACTCATCAGAAAGAGCATATGGACGGCTTCAAAATGCTTACAAAAGGCTACACGTCAAATTTCAGGTCATTTCGACAACATTTGACCATAGTTTGACGCTCGGAAGCCAAATCAGGCCTCTCGGCGGCGAAGCTGCCTGGGACCATGGTTTCCAAGACAGAGCCTATGGATAATCTTAAAATGACTCCAATAGGTTCCCTGTCAAATTTCAAGTCAATCAGAAATCGATTGACCGCACATCAAACCGCGACATCTTCATCGCGACAAAAGCAAGTCTACTGGTCATAGGACCCCAAACGGCTTCAAAATTCAAACAAAAGCCTATGGTTGGTCTTATTTATTGCTCAGCAGGCTTCACCCCGAATTTCAGGTCATTCCGACATCGTTTGACCCAGTTTCAGCTTCTGACGGAAAATCGGCAGCTCTGCGCGACAAAGTCTTCGGCTTTCTCAGAAAATTAGAAACTTTGCAAAATAAAATGCAAGGATTCTCATCAGGTTTTCTACAGGGAAATCAGGCTAATAAATGATCAAAAATGTCAAGGAAAAATACAAAATAAAAAAGAATCGAAAAACAGCAAAAACGGACACAAAACGGGACAAAAATGGGGGAAACCCCCCTGCGACCCTAGGGTCCGGGATCGCCCGGTGGGCCCCGGAAACCCCATTTTTCGCCCTTTTTTCGCGATTCGAAGTGTCCGGCCTCTGGTATTTTTCAATATTCATACTTTTGAGACACCAAATCCTCTGACATCCGTCAAAAACACGGGTTAATATCAAGAGTATCGAAATCAATATTGATCGCCAACTGGTCAACCAAAAAAAAGTGTGTTTTCTACCCGACCGATCAAGAAATCGACAGGACAGATGGCACCGACCCGCTGTTGGCAACCAACACTTAAAGTTACATGGTCATCCGATGTCGATCTACATAAAGATCCATCGATGATCATCGCCAGAAGAATCCCAAAAGACGCGGCACGGCCCGCGACTCTTCAACTGCTCGGCGACCACTTAATGCGATTAATTGACTAGCTTTATTACAGTCATTAATCCATTTCTTTGGACGGACCAATCAGAAGCAAGCATCTGGGAGTTACAAGTCAAGAGATTCATGGCATTTAACCCATGAAACTCCTCCCATCATGGCGATTAAAGGCAATTAAATGCCCTCAATCTCCTCCGGCCAATCAGAAGCCAAGAAAAAGGAGTTACAAAATAAAGAATTCAATCTTGTAACTCCTCCCTTTATGTAGCTTTATGACAATTAAGGCTCATAAACCCTCCTAAATGGCTACCTAAAAGCCTATAAATAGGAGAGCATTCCAAAGAAAGAAAAGACCGGAAAAATAAGACAGATCCCAGATCAGAAAAAAGCATAGAAATTCAGAGAAGGAAAAAGAGAAAACTCTGCGGAAGTTCTACACCGACCACCGCTACAAGGTGACAAAAGTCCCTTGGGGGTAAACCCCCCCCCCCCCCCCCCCAAGGTCCTTGCCTTCTCTTTCTGCCTCCAAATGGCTTAGACTTGGCTTTTCAGCCCGTCTACTTGGTTTTTTATTGGACATAGGACCTCCTTTTGGTCTTTGTCCTCTAAAAACCTGAGGTTATAGCAAAGCCAAGCGAATCAATAGCATCCTCTGTTCTCATCTGCATGGATGATGGCGAAGTCCACATATGGCTTGCGACCGTCAATCTGAACAGGTCCCCTACAATCTCCTGAGAAGTTAGATCCTCATTTTCTTGCTTTTCATTGTAGTTTGTATTTTTTTTAAAGAGACAAAAATCACAACTCTTGTCTTTCATTATTGATAAGGATTGTAAATCGGCTATAAACGCCAAAATCGGCTATAAACGCCAAAAATCGGCTATAAATGCCAAAAAAATCACCTTTCATGGCAAATCAAGAAAATGTCTCTTTTCTTAAATATATGTGCAATGGAAAACTTGAAAGAAGTTGATTTCTTTTTTACTTGCGAAGGTTGATCATACGGATCACCACTTACAATTCCAAGTAAAAATAGAAAATCTGGCACACCCACACAAAAGAAATGTTGATGCACGCCTTTGCCCCCCGGTTACGAAAGGGTCGGACCCAACGGACTCCCACGTCCGCCGAGCTCGGTAGAACCAGGCAGAAGCGCGGTCCATCAGCGAGGTGTCCTACACCCCACGTGGAATGCACGCTTTCCAAAAAGTTGACTGACTGTCCCAATGGCGACACGTGGAGTCATCCGCTCGTTTTCCTCATTGGCCGTACCACCACACTTACTGCTATTGATGGGCCTCGGAATGCGGGAGATCAATACAGATAACTATGAAAACCATTCAGTACTCTCTCTCCAACTCAAGACTCTCACGTCACGTCACTCAGCCGGACTCAAGCACACGAGAGCCGAGATCAAAAAGATGGAGAAAAAGAAGGCACAAGTAAAGAAGCTCTGCTTTTCGTTAATAGTGAAGGGGATTACATCGCCAACAACTTTACATCATCAAAAAGAAACAGAGAAACTACAAGTATAAAAGCAGGAAAAATACAAGATAACTACAGTGGCTTCGGCGACTCCACCAGCACAATCACCGTCTCTAATGAACTGGCAGTCTCGGCAATGACCACAACCTTGTCTGGTGCGTCACCCATAGGAAGGGCAGAAGGAGCGTCGCCCGCAGACACCACAGCCAGAACGTCACCAGCTGGGAGAGTCGTCGGAGCACTGTCCGGAATAGGGCCAGCTGCAGGAGCATCCACAGGGGCATTCTCAGTCAGAGATGCAGAGCTCGACTCAGGTTCTGGGCCGGAATACTTTGGCAGATTCTGATAGACCGGGTGGTCCTCAGGAACCCCTGCGCGCTTCAGCGCAGCCAGACATCCCTCCTCGAACAGAATAGAGGTGATCTCCTCCACCTGCCTCTCGTATTCCTCCGTAGCCTGGTCCACTCCCTTCTGAAAGGAAGCTTGGACCTCAGTCTGCAGAGAGGTCTTAAGGTCGTCGTTCTCCTTCTTCAGCTCGGCGTTTTCCTTTTTCAGCCTCTCTACTTCAGCACGACCAGCGAGAACTTCGCCGCGCTGCCTCGACGATTCTGACGCCGAATCAGCCTTTACCCTGGCCAGCTCCACCTCCAGCTCAGCAATCCTCCTCGTTTTTTCCCAAATCTGGCCCTTCAACTGATGGGTTGCCGACGTGAGATCGGCAATGCTGGCCAGTGCCACATCCAGCTACGCAGTCGCTAGGCGCTGCTCCTCTTCAGCTCTCCCAGCTCCTTCTTCAATTTGTCCCTCTCAGACTCCAGTTGAGTGACCCTGGAGACATTTTTGTCGCTCCTCTCCATTACCATCTGGAGCCTCTGCACATTCTGCGAAAGAAAACAGGTCAGATGGGAGCAGCCGAGATGAAATACATCAAAAGAACATCAAGGGTACTTACCTGGAGAGAAGCCTGGATCGTCGAGCCCAGCAGACTCTCATTATCATACTTCGTGTGCACCTCCATGTCACGCAGCAGAGCACAGGCTTTGGCAAGAGCCCCGATGACGAAACAGTTCCCATGCACCCGGTCTTCCACGTTCAGAGGTCTCCCGGGCTGGGTATCCAGTCTAGGCCTTCCATGCCGCCGGGGCAGTACGAGGTCCGAAGGCCGATCCGGAACCTTGCCCTACAGTGACACTAAGGTCACGAGCCGACTCAGCAGCTGCCCTGCTCGCTGGTGCGATTTTTCCATGAGGTGCCTTGCCTCCAGAGACGCGCGCAGGCGCTTTGTCTTTAGGGGCCTGCTCGGCCCCCGATTCTTTCTCCCCCGCCTTGAACCTCTTCCTCGGCGGAGACCCGTCCCTTGGACGATCCGGCGAACGCCTCCGCACTCCTTCGATTGGAGCAGTGGTCGGGGCAGAAGAAGCAGCAGCTCCCCATGAGCCCGAAGCCATGCGGGCACTGGTAGGAGAGGGCATTGCAGAAGACGAAGACCCACGCCTGAACTTGGCCGCTAGGTCCTTAGTTCCAGGCATTCTCGAGCTATATTCCATCCTCTCTTCCGGGTCAGATTGGTAAGCGTCCACTACCTCCCTCAAACTCGGTGATCCCGAACTAGAAGAAGTGGATGCCTCAGCGACAGACGCAGCTCGGCTCCCAGCAGGATCGATCAAAAGAACGCCCGCAGGCACGGCCACAGTAACACGAGGGAGATTGGGCTGCAGCTCCTCTTCAGACACCGCCCCGGTCCTCTTGTAATGGCCGCGGTTCCTCGACGTGTATCCTAATAATTTCCAGGCCGATCTATTCTCGTGCCCGGCGTATCTCTCGACCTTCCTGTGGTCATCAACGTTCTTCGTCCAACCGTCACTCGCAGCTCGGCGTTGCCTCGCTCGCAGTTCTGCACAACCAAACGATAAGAGTATCTGTTCGGCAACACAGAAGATAAGCAGACGGAGCAGAATGAAGGGTCGGTGTTTACTTGGGACGGCCCCGAGATGGCGAGGGACCCTGAGCGTCCTGTCCTCGCCAGCGCCGAACTCCCAGTCCCCCGAAACACAGAAAAGATCATCCTCGGCGTTTTTACTAGAATCCTCCAAGGCCAGGACGAAACCCTTTCGAAGCTGTTTCACTCGGAGATAATAGTTGTCGCCCCCAGCCTTGCAGATGTCATACACATCCTCGATGTCATGGACACCCAGGTTGATCCCCAGGATCTCGTTCAGTTTCGCCATGCCCATGATGACCTTGAAGCCATTGGGCATCAGCTGGCATGGGGTGATGGACCAGGCGTCAAGGCAGGCTCTAAGCAGGGGATGCAGAGGAAATCTGACCCCACATTCAATCACAGAGATCAAAGGGAACGGCATCCAGCCGCAGGACCAGCAGCGCAGGGCGTGGTCGCAGGGAGTCGCCGGACTGAGGCGGACCCCCTCCGGGATATTGAAGGTAGCCCTAAACCTAGCCATGCCCTCATCTGTGTCTAACTGAAACCTAGGGGTGGCCATCTCTACAAGAAGAAGAAGGCGAACAGAAACCCTAAAGGCAGAAACCCTAAAAAAGACAGGGGCACGAAGTCACTTATAGAGACAGAAGGGCAGGTCAAGAATCGATCTGGACACGCCTGACGGTCATCCTCGCCAGAGCAATATGGAGAGATCTTGAGAAGACAGACGAAGACCAGAGGAAGAATCAAAGGCAAGGGCAAAGAAAATCGGAAGAGAAGACAGAGAAAGAAGAACGGAGGAAGACAACCTTATCTATAGGGGAAAGAAGCCCTCTTCGAGCGCCATTTACGAATTCGAAAAGGCAAGCTTCGCGATCTGCGCCTGTCTCATCGATTTGATGGCACGGTCAGTGAAAAAGCGACACGTGTAGCCGCCGGTTCATTTCCGGGGGCGAACAGGACGCGACATTTATTTCCTCAGTGAAAGTTGAAGCGGCGCCAAGCAATGATCGCAGTACCTCCAGACGGATTCTCTAGCTTCTGACCCATAAAGGCTAGGGCGCTTAAGAAGTCATAAGCTAGGGGGCAATTGTGTGGGGAGATTTTCAAAGCTCCAGGATTATGCTAATCATGGCTATAAGATGAGACTAAGCACTCTCGCGTGCCATCCATGTGCCATCTACGTGGCACCCAGACTCGCCTCGGATGCCGGGACAGAGGCCTCGGCCGAAACCAGACAGACCTTGGCTGCTAGCGCCGAGCTCGGCCACCAAGGCCCCACTTCAGCTAAAGAGCTTGACCTCGGCCAAAGGAGCCTGGGACCCCGGCCAAAGGAGCCGGGACGGAAGCCAAAATAAAGAAGAATCCCCGCTCACGCCCTATGCCCGCCACGTCATCAGACACGTGGCAGAATAGGGGAGCAAGCCAGTGGGACAGATGCGACATCCAGCCGACCACAATCTTCGCCAAATCGCTGACAGGGTGGCATCCAGCGGCTGTAGCCACATCAGGGCAAGGCCCGAGGATGGATCCGATGGGACCTCAACCGCCAAAGGCACCCAACATGATCTGGCCCAACATGGCATGCATTAATTACAGTATGGGCTGATCCGACTGGCATTAAATGCAATGTGGGCTGATATGGACCGCATTTATTACTTTGTGGACTGATAAGGACTTCCCTATCAAATCATGGGGCCCACTCAAAATATCATCCAAAATATCATCAAGAGTTCTCTATAAATAGAACCCCACTTCACATGCAAGGTACGCAACCTACACACTTGAGAGTCGTTACTCTGCCTCTCTTCTTCCTCTCCTTCCTTTGTTCCAGTTCACATACTGACTTAGGCATCAGAGAGCCCTGCGCCGCCCAGGCCAGGGTCCTCTGACCGTTTCTTCTTCCCTTTCAGGTCCTGAGGCAACAGATCATCTTCTTCTATTCGGATAAGTCCTATCAGGCACCCTAATTTTGTGAGTCATAGTTTTTTTGCACTTACGGGTACGTATCTCTTCTTGCACCTCCAATCATCCTTCTTAAATGATTCTATTATTGATTCAAAATGGAGAGAGGCATTTACAATGTCACTCCTTTGTTATTTGTCTTTTCTAATGAATGTGAATAACGTGTATGGCTAGAGGAATTAGACTATCTTTTGAATGACTGGTAAGCATGGTATCCTCAATCAAAGGCCTTAACAATCTGAATTTCAACATCTTCATGTTTATGTCTTAACCATATATTTGAAGGCCACCTGTAACATCCCAGAATTCCAAGGTCGTAATTAGCTTAGTTAATTGTGCTTTTAGTTAATTAATCTCGTTTATAAGCCAAATAGGTCCGATTAATCATTAGGATCGTGCGTGCGAAGTTGGGTTGAGATCCGAGCCCGTTTGGGTACAGTAGGGGTGTGTGTCGCTATTTCCTGAAAGTTTCGAGGCCTTTTTAGTATTTTCCGCTTTTCGAGATTTTAGCACCATCTGGTAGACTACCTAATTTCCCAAACTTTGTCCTTCTCTTGTATCCCGATCCGGACCCTCGAACCCGACCCAAAACCGGACCTGACCTGAACCCACCTAAGCTTATTTTATTAATTTCCCCAAAGTCAAACCCACACCCCACCTAAACTAATCCCATGTGAGCCCCACCTCACTCATCTCACTCCCATCATACCCCACTCCCCTTAACCCACGTACAACCCATTTCCCCCTTTCTCCCTTTCCTTTGTTAGGTCAAACCCCTTCCCCTCTCTTCTCATTCACTCCACACAACTACAACAGCAGCCTCCCCTTTTCCTCTCCTCCCCTTTTCCTCTCTTTCTCTCATTTCTCTCATTCTCTCTCCCTCCCTCACGGCTTGCTGCCTCATGCCGCCGGACCACGCCGCCAGTCACCATTGCCGGCCAGCTCTCATTCTCTCTCTTCCCCTTTCTCCATTCTCTCATCTCCCTCATCCATCTCTCCTTCACCCAACCGTGGACCCCACTGTTCCGGCGCCTTCATCGTCACCGCCAGACTCACCTGCGTCACCGCCGGCCACCACCATCTCCGGCGAACCCCCAGCCCACTCCATCTCTCTCTATTTCTCCATTTCTTTCTCTCTCTCTTTTCCCCATTTTTCCTTTCTTCTTTCCTTCCCTGTTTCTCTTTTCCTTTCTCTGTTTTCTTTCTTGTTTCTCTTTCTTTCATTCATTTTCTCTCTTCCTCACTCACCTCCCCTTGCTGTCAACGTCAGACACCCCACCCCCATTCCATTCTCTGTTTCTTTATTTCTCCATTCTTTATTTCTTTCTTTCATTCTACCTTCTTGCTCAATGGACCACCAAAGACCCTCCATCAGCAACAATTTAGTGGGCCACCAATCAAGTGGGCCCCACAACCTCCAATGATCACCATCATCTTCGTGTGGACCCCGCGAGCTCCCCATCTCCAATTTGCAAGCCACCACTTCATCCACCCATTTGTTTGGTAAGCTCTTCTTCCCCTTAGAATTGGGTTAATATACTTTGGGTTGTAGTAGTGTGTTTAGTAGCTTAGAGCTTCCCATGATTTATGTTTTATTTTAGTTTTTACTTTGCTAATTATCCCTTAGGTTTGGTTTGTTGGGCTATGAAGCTAAGATTTGTAGATTTGGGCAATTTCAACCAAAGGCAAGTTAATCTATATGTTTATGCTTTGATATGTTGTTTCTTCCTTGAAATGGTGATTGAATATGTCTAGATAACCTAATGCTCTAATCTTGATAAACTTGGATTGAAAACATGATAATTTGGGTTAATTATCTAATGAATTGGATTGGAAATGAAATGGATAGATTGATAGGTTTATGGAACCTGAATTGATGTGATTTTATCCCTGAAATGTTATGGAACAAGTTCAAGGATTATGGGATAGGGATTGGACCATTTACACATCAGTTACAGAACTGGTGTTCTGTAACTGTAGTGTACTCGGTCGACCGGCCAGGGGCTTCGGTCGACCAAAGACACAGGATCAGGTGCGCCCAGTACCTGATCATTTTACTGTTCCTATTTATGGCTTACAACTGCCGGTCGACCAGCCATGGGCTCGGTCGACTGAGCATGAAGGAGGTTGACCTTTCGGTCGACCGAACCTTCCTTATGGGAGGTCGACCGACCAATGGCGGGGTCGACCTGGATAACTGCTGGGAACCTTTTGAAGGGTCCTTTTGACCTCTTTTTCTATTGGACTTGTATGGAACCTTGGCTACCTTTTTGGATTCATTTGACTTGATACGAGGAATGTTTTGGGCATGCATTTTCTCGTCATTATTCCTGTTCTCTCGGTTTTTCAACTTATATCAATCTTGAACGGTACGGGACAACAGGATACCCTCTTTTATATCTATGCACGAAGATTGTTTATTCGGGTATCGCGAACCTTATTCATTTCGCTGACTGAGTAGAGTTGTACGAGATCACAGTAATAACATTGTACCTAGGATTGAATTGTTTATCGCTTCTGATTCCGAACTGTACCGTCTGGTACTTATCTACATGTTTTGTACATGTTCTCTAGCCTCGTTTACTTATTTTACTTTGGGATTATATGATGAACCTAGATGATGACCTAGGATCCCCTTATTGTCTTGTTTACCTTGTTCTTGATGATTGATGGAAGTGTTGAGGCTAGGCGGCTTTGATTGTAAAAGCTTGATGAGGACTACTTATGGTATTGATGAATTGATGGTATTGATATTGTAGAAGCTTGCTTGTATTGTCTTGATCTTGATTTGATAAATGGAAAGTAGTCTCTCCTTGATTAATGAATCTTGTTCACGCAAGAAAGCCTAGCCCCTCACTATTGTTGTCTAGAAATCCTTGTGTCAGGCACCACTTAGCTGTATATCGCCCAACACAGATGGGGCACCATCTGTGTGAGGACCTTGATGAACGTCTGCGCATTACGACTTGTTACTTGATATCTTGCTTGTTTGCCGGGTCATTCCCGTGCCTTGTTGCCGAGTTCACACTCGTGCCTTGTTGCCAGGCTTTTAACCCTGTGCCTTGTGGCCAGGTATATCCTGTGCCTTGGTTTCCCCACCACAACTCAATATGAGCATGGGAGGCAATATCCCCATGGTAATTAGCTCATGTGGACCGCCTATCTTGCTAGATGTTTATATTAGATTGTTTATGACTCGTATACTATGTATTTCTTATGTCTGAAATGCATATGTTTCTATTGATCTTGTCTCTTGTCTACTCTGATTTGATATGCATATCTTGTTGTCATTTATATATATATTGCTTGCCATCCGTCGTGTTGACGATGCTACTCTTGGTGCATAGGTACCGAGTAGATTTACCCTTTGGGATAGTGGAGGCGTTGCTTCAGGTAGTTTAGCCTGATGGCGAGTACGAGTTGTGTGTCGACGGTATTATCGTCGTGACCAACACACGAGTGCCTTCATACTTTGGTTAGTTTATATTTATTCTCTTTTGGCTTAGGTTTTGATAGAAGCCATTAATTAATATACTTTTGTTATCTTTTGCTAAACTTAAATTATAGAAAAGAAAGATGTGCATACTCTGAAATGTTATATCGTACCATTTGTTAATCATGATGTTCCGCTGTGTTTTATGACTACCGAGGAAATATTTATACCTCACTGAGGACTTCGATCCTATGGGACCCGATTGGGGCTAAGTTGTATTGGACTTATGTTGGAAAAAGTTTTAATTACCCCTAATCTCACGCCTTAACCCCAGTTTCACTTCTGGGGGCGTGACAAGTTGGTATCAGAGCGGGCACGTTTTTAGAAATAAAATCTACTAGAAACAAGAGGACGCGTGTGAGAAATTCGATTCGGTAGTTGGGATCTATACTATTTGTGTATGGATCCTATAGTATTGTTTGTTTGTCCAATAGGTGTTTAGTAATTTCTCTTATAGAAATGAATTTGGGGACCAAATTCCTTGTTAGTGGGGAGAGAATGTGATGTCTCATTACCTACTGTTTGTGGTTTCAGTACCGTAGTTGTGCTAGCATTAGAGTTTCTTAGTTTTAGTTAGTTTCTTTCTTTGGTTTGTTCGAGGAGTTGCAACCGTCTTGAGACTTTTCCAGTTTACTGAAGAGGGTTTTGTAGCAGATCTTGTTGGAGTTAGAGTTGTTCTTGATGTTCAGTTCCATGTCAGTGTTAGAGATTCAGAGTTTTCTCAGGTTAGCAAGCTTCAGTAGATGATTTGTTCAGGGTTTTCTCCAAGTGCAGATTCGTTGGCAGAATTGATCAGGTAAGTTATATTTTGTGTGGATAGACAAGTGTGAGATTAGTTTTGAGGAAGAGATTGACTACAGATATTACCGACAATTTTATGATATGTTTCTGGAGTTGGATTGAGATTCTTATAGTTGCAGGTGACCGATGTTCAGTTTGTAGTACAGAGGAAGCCTATGTACCAGAGTCATTTCAGCTTTGAGATCAAACAGGTTGATTCGAAGTGGGTGTGAAGGTTAAGGTATACCTATGATATGTGAATTCCTGGATGTCTTTCCGGAGGAGATACTGAATTTATTGCCAGTTAGAAAGATTGACTTTACTATTGAGCTTGTGTCAGGGACGACACTGATATCCAAGACCTGTACGGCAAGACTCCAGCATAATTGAGGAAATTGGAAGCACAGTTGCAGGATATGTTAGACAGAAGTTTTGTGAAACCAAGTGTATCACCATGAGGTGCACTGATTCTTGCACAGATTCTTTTGTGAAAAAGAAGTGTATGCAGTAGATCCAGCGTAAGTTGAAGCAGTTAGTTGGCAGAGCCGAAGATAGTGTAAGAAATCAGAAATTTCTCAGAATGGGCAGGATATTACAGATAGTTTGTGAAGGAATTTTCTATAATTGCAGTCCCATTGAACAAGTTGATAAGGAATGATGTTTTGTTGATATGGTCAGAGCAGTGCGAGATCAGTTTTGAGCAGTCGAAGTAGAAGTTGACTACAGACTTTGTTGATCAGAGAGACAGTCTTGTGAATTTTACTAGTGGTTTTTGGGATTTTATTGAGATTGGTGCTGATGTAGAATGGGAAAAGTAACAACCTATGTGTTCAGACAGTTGAAAGAGCATGAAAAGAGATACATTGACCATGACTTGGAGATTGCAGCAGTTGTTTTACCTTTAGAGATGTGGATACATTAACTATATTGAGAGAGATTTGAACTCAGAGCATAGAAATTTATAGTACTTGTTTTCCAAGGAGGACTTAAACTTGAGACAGCAGAGGCAGATGCACTGAGAAGAGATATCAGCTAGGGAGTGATTGATAGCATGTTATGATGTGAGTAAACATTTTTGGGCAGAATCAAGGACAATAAGAGGAATGACCTAGAGTTGGTCAAGATGATAGAGAAGATTGGAAGCAGATCAGAGTTCAGATTCGTGGAGGGTGTGTTGTTTTGTCAAGGCAGATTATGTGTGTCAGATGTACCATAACCTACGGAGTCACTACTGGTGGGATAGCACGAAGACAGAGATAGTAGGGCATCAAAAACCTTCGAAATTACGACCTACTAATGACAATGACAGTATTCGGGTGGTTGTATGAAGTCAGAACATGTATCACTGATGAAGATGATAACTCTTGTGGATGTTTGGCTCGAAAGTATATTAAGAAGGGATCAGATTGAAAGGTACAGGATTCGGAATGGGTTAGATTGCAAGGTAAGTCGGTCTCACTGATGTCAGACAGAGCCATGGAGTTGTGAACAGATTGTGGGTCAGACTGCAAGCAGCTGAGCACTATCTTGAGTTTTACCGCAGCTTGTCACCTTCAGACTTCAGAGATCGAGTTTAGCTAGAATAACCAAATCCTTTACCTTTGATAGATTTAGTCATTTGGAGGACCAAATGTTCTAAGGAGGGAAGGATGTAACATCCCAGGATTCCAAGGTTGTAATTAGCTTAGTTAATTCTGCTTTTAGTTAATTAAGCTCGTTTATAAGCCAAATAGGTCCGATTAATCATTAGGATCGTGCGTGCGAAGTTGGGTTGAGATCCGAGCCTGTTTGGGTACAGTAGGGGTGTGTGTCGCTATTTCCGAAAAGTTCCGAGGCCTTTTTAGTATTTTCCGCTTTTCGAGATTTTGGCACCATCGGGTAGACTACCTAATTTCCCAGACTTTGTCCTTTTGTTGTATCCCAATCCGGACCCTCGAACCCGACCCAAAACCGGACCTGACCTGAACCCACCTAAGCTTATTTTATTAATTTCCCCAAAGTCAAACCCACACCCCACCTAAACTAATCCCATGTGAGCCCCACCTCACTCATCTCACTCCCATCATACCCCACTCCCCTTAACCCACGTGCAACCCATTTCCCCCTTTCATCCTTTCCTTTGTTAGGTCAAACCCCTTCCCCTCTCTTCTCATTCACTCCACACAACTACAACAGCAGCCTCCCCTTTTCCTCTCTTTCTCTCATATCTCTCATTCTCTCTCCCTCCCTCACGGCTTGCTGCCTCACGCCGCCGGACCACGCCGCCAGTCACCACTGCCGGCCAGCTCTCCTTCTCTCTCTTCTCCTTTCTCCATTCCCTCATCTCCCTCATCCATCTCTCCTTCACCCAACCGTAGACCCCACTGTTCCGGCGCCTTCATCGTCACCGCCAGACTCACCTGCGTCACCGCCGGCCACCACCATCTCCGGCGAACCCCCAGCCCACTCCATCTCTCTCTATTTCTCCATTTCTTTCTCTCTATCTTTTCCCCATTTTTCCTTTCTTCTTTCCTCCCATGTTTCTCTTTTCCTTTCTCTGTTTTCTTTCTTGTTTCTCTTTCTTTCATTCATTTTCTCTCTTCCTCACTCACCTCCCCTTGCTGTCAACGTCAGACAACCCACCCCCATTCCATTCTCTGTTTCTTTATTTCTCCATTCTTTATTTCTTTCTTTCATTCTACCTTCTTGCTCAATGGACCACCAAAGACCCTCCATCAGCAACAATTTAGTGGGCCACCAATCAAGTGGGCCCCACAACCTCCAATGATCACCATCATCTTCGTGTGGACCCCGCGAGCTCCCCATCTCCAATTTGCAAGCCACCACTTCATCCACCCATTTGTTTGGTAAGCTCTTCTTCCCCTTAGAATTGGGTTAATATACTTTGGGTTGTAGTAGTGTGTTTAGTAGCTTAGAGCTTCCCATTGATTTATGTTTTATTTTAGTTTTTACTTTGCTAATTATCCCTTAGGTTTGGTTTGTTGGGCTATGAAGCTAAGATTTGTGGATTTGGGCAATTTCAACCAAAGGCAAGTTAATCTATATGTTTATGCTTTGATATGTTGTTTCTTCCTTGAAATGGTGATTGAATATGTCTAGATAACCTAATGCTCTAATCTTGATAAACTTGGATTGAAAACATGATAATTTGGGTTAATTATCTAATGAATTGGATTGGAAATGAAATGGATAGATTGATAGGTTTATGGAACCTGAATTGATGTGATTTTATCCCTGAAACGTTATGGAACAAGTTCAGGGATTATGGGAAAGGGATTGGACCATTTACACATCAGTTACAGAACTGGTGTTCTGTAACTGTAGTGTACTCGGTCGACCGGCCAGGGGCTTCGGTCGACCGAAGACACAGGATCAGGTGCGCCCAGTACCTGATCATTTTACTGTTCCTATTTATGGCTTACAACTGCCGGTCGACCAGCCATGGGCTCGGTCGACCGAGCATGAAGGAGGTTGACCGACCTTCCTTGTGGGAGGTCGACCGACCAATGGCGGGGTCGACCTGGATAACTGCTGGGAACCTTTTGAAAGGTCCTTTTGACCTCTTTTTCTATTGGACTTGTATGGAACCTTGGCTACTTTTTTGGACTCATTTGACTTGATACGAGGAATGTTTTGGGCATGCATTTTCTCGTCATTATTCCTGTTCTCTCGGTTTTTCAACTTATATCAATCTCGAAACGGTACGGCACAACGGGATACCCTCTTTTATATCTATGCACGAAGATTGTTTATTCGGGTATCGCGAACCTTATTCATTTCGCTGACTGAGTAGAGTTGTACGAGATCACAGTAATAACATTGTACTTAGGATTGAATTGTTTATCGCTTCTGATTCCGAACTGTACCGTCTGGTACTTATCTACATGTTTTGTACATGTTCTCTAGCCTCGTTTACTTATTTTACTTTCGGATTATATGATGAACCTAGATGATGACTTAGGATCCCCTTATTGTCTTGTTTACCTTGTTCTTGATGATTGATGGAAGTGTTGAGGCTAGGCGGCTTTGATTGTAAAAGCTTGATGAGGACTACTTATGGTATTGATGAATTGATGGTATTGATATTGTAGAAGCTTGCTTGTATTGTCTTGATCTTGATTTGATAAATGGAAAGTAGTCTCTCCTTGATTAATGAATCTTGTTCACGCAAGAAAGCCTAGCCCCTCACTATTGTTGTCTAGAAATCCTTGTGTCAGGCACCACTTAGCTGTATATCGCCCAACACCGATGGGGCACCATCTGTGTGAGGACCTTGATGAACGTCTGCGCAGTACGACTTGTTACTTGATATCTTGCTTGTTTGCCGGGTCATTCCCGTGCCTTGTTGCCGAGTTCACACTCGTGCCTTGTTGCCAGGCTTTTAACCCTGTGCCTTGTTGCCAGGTATATCCTGTGCCTTGGTTTCCCCACCACAACTCAATATGAGCATGGGAGGGCAATATCCCCATGGTAATTAGCTCATGTGGACCGCCTATCTTGCTAGATGTTTATATTAGATTGTTTATGACTCGTATACTATGTATTTCTTATGTCTGAAATGCATATGTTTCTATTGATCTTGTATCTTGTCTACTCTGATTCGATATGCATATCTTGTTGTCATTTATATATATATTGCTTGCCATCCATCGTGTTGACGATGCTACTCTTGGTGCATAGGTACCGAGTAGATTTACCCTTTGGGATAGTGGAGGCGTTGCTTCAGGTAGTTTAGCCTGATGGCGAGTACGAGTTGTGTGTCGACGGTATTATCGTCGTGACCAACACACGAGTGCCTTCATACTTTGGTTAGTTTATATTTATTCTCTTTTGGCTTAGGTTTTGATAGAAGCCTTTAATTAATATACTTTTGTTATCTTTTGCTAAACTTAAATTATAGAAAAGAAAGATGTGCTTACTCTGAAATGTTATATCGTACCATTTGTTAATCATGATGTTCCGCTGTGTTTTATGACTACCGAGGAAATATTTATACCTCACCGCGGACTTCAATCCTATGGGACCCGATTGGGGCTAAGTTGTATTGGACTTATGTTAGAAAAAGTTTTAATTAGCCCTAATCTCACGCCTTAACCCCATTTTCACTTCTAGGGCCGTGACACCACCCATTGAAGGCATAACCAATGCCCCTCTATTAAGATATATGGGTGTTGTCTATATGAATTGGAGCCGACCATGGATGCCCTTTTCTTTTACATACTCAAAGGTCGAGCATTCTCTCTAGTTTATTTGTTTTTTTTTAAATCGTTACTGAACATGTTTTTGACAGTTGAATGTGTGTGGGGAGGTTTTCAAAGCTCCAGGATTACGCTAATCACAGCCATCAAATGGGACTAAGCATTCTCACGTGCCTCACGTGCCACCCGCGTGCCATCCACGTGGCACCAGACTCACCTCGGCTACCAGGACAGAGGCCTCAGCCGAAGTCAGACAGGTATGGGCCGCTAGCGCCGAGCTCGGCTACCCAGGTGCCCACCTCGGCTGAAAGCTCGACCTTGGCCGAAGGAGCCGGGACGAAAGCCGAAGCAAGAGAGAATCTCCACTCGCGCCCTTCGCCCCCCACGTCATCAGACAGTGGAAGAATAGGGGCGCGAGCCAATGAGACAGATGTGACATCTAGCCGTCCACAATCTTCGCCAGATCGCTGACAAGGCGGCATCCAGTGGCTGAACCCAAATCAGGGCAAGGCCCGAGGGTGGATCCGATGGTACCCCTACCGCCAAAGGCGTCCAACACGATCTGGCCCAACATGACGCGCATTTAATGCGATGTGGGCTGATCCGACTGGCATTAAATGCAAAGTGGGCTGGAATGGACCGCATTTATTACTTTGTGGGCTGATGATGACTTCCCTATCAAGTCATGGGACACACACCAAAATATCATCCAAAGATATCGTCCATTCGTCTATAAATAGAGCCTCATTTCACATGCAAGGTACGCACAACCCATACTTGAGAGTCGTTACTCTGCCTCTCTTCTTCCTCTCCTTCCTTTGTTCCACTTCACTTACTGACTTAGGCATCGGAGAGCCTTGCGCCAGGCCAGGGTCCTCTGACCGTTTGCTATTCCCTTTCAGGCTTTCAGGCAGCAGATTATCTTCTTCATTTGGATAAGTCCTCTAAGGCACCTCAATTATTGTGGGTCATATTTTTTCTGCACCTACAATTGGTGCCGTCTGTGGGAAAGTACTATCCCAACCTTCCTAACCTTCCAAACCTTCCCATTCTTCCCAAAAACCATGCCTCCTAAAGCCAAGAAGGGCGGAGAGTCCCAGAGAGCAATATTCGAGCGTCCGGGCCCGTCGACGGACGTCCCTCCTCAGGGACGGCCCGGAGCGGACCGTGGCGCGTCAGCGGGCGAGGAGCGCGTAGGCTCGTGACCCTTCGTCGAGTTTCCCTTCCGAGAGGGAGTCGAGACCTCGTGCTCTGACGAGGAAGTCGCGCCTCCCCAACGAGACGAGCATCGACGTGAGCGCCCTCTCAAAGGCAAAGCTGCGGCGATGGAGGAGCCACACCGTGTGCAACCCCCTGATGCTGGAGGAGACATCGCAGCCCAAAACGTTCTCCTCCAGGAGCAGGAGCGAATAATCCACCAGCTCCAGCAGCAACTGAGAGCAGTGCAAAATGCCTCTCTAAGGCAGCCCTCAGAGCCCCAAGGCGAGAAAATAGTTGTCCAGAGCAAGGTAGTCCAGCCATCCCGAGAGGATCTAAGAGCCTTTATGGATCAGAAGCGCATCCATGCCCACAATGAGGGCTCGAGCAACACCCATAGCCATCGTGGCCGCGACGGGCGAGCTCACGGCCATCGTAGCCGAGGCCATGCAAAGCGAAAGCCAAGAGCGCTGACGCCAGAGAAGGACGACGAGCAGGAGTGGCTCGACAAGCGCATCAAGCTGGCTCTCCAGCGTAACCTGGAGATGCGAGACCAGTAAGAGATCTGTGGCCCCACCGATCTGGGGGCCTCTTCTTTCACGCGGGACATCGAGAGAACTCCCTTGCCCAAGAAGTTCTCGGTCCCGCAGTTCGTCCCCTATGACGGATTGTCTGACCCGTCCGCTCACCTCCGTCACTTCTCCCAAAAGATGTCCATCTGTGGGAACGAGGGCCATCTCAACTGCAAGATCTTCTCCTCCAGTTTGAGCGACCTCCCTCTGAAGTGGTTCTGCGCTCTACCAGAGAAGTCTATTTCGAGTTGGAGAGAACTCCAGCTCTCTTTCCTGAAGAAGTTCCAAGCCTACAGCGTCATCCCCAAGACCGATGCTGATATCCTCGCTCTAAAGATGAAGCAGGGCGAGACCCTCGCCCAGTTCGCCCAGCGGTTCTGGGCAATTTACAGCCAAATCGAGGATACCAGAGAAGAAGTGGCGACTTTCACCTTCCGGAATGCCCTGTTACCAGGGCACGAGCTGCGGAAAGATTTGGCTGGAGATCCCGCTCCCTCCATGCCGGCCTTGATGTCCCGGATAAAATGCTATATCGCCCGGGAGGAAGACGAAATCCGAGCTCGGGAGGAGGAAGGCCAGGAGGACGCAGGCCTGAAACCCAAGGAAAGGAACAGCCAGCCCCAGCAGCGGGGTAAGAAGCCATACCAGAAGCAAGAGCCGAAGCAGGCCTGGGTCTCCAATTCGGCGAGAGCTTCAGTGTCCAAGTTCGGGGGCAGCAGGAGGGCCAGACCTCCCTCCGACACCTACCAGGCAATGAACATCGTCTTCAAGGAGCCAATCCACCAGGTTATGAACAAAGTCAAGACCCAACCATTCTTCAAGTGGCCTCGTCCCTTGTCAGGCGATCCCTCCACCCGTGACCAAACCAAGTTCTGTGCCTACCATAAGGGTAACTGGCACAGGACCGAGGAGTGCAGAACTCTGAAGTTTCACCTGGAGAGGCTCGCCAAGGAGGGCCACCTTGCAGAGTTCGTGAAAGCAGGAGATGTCGACAGCGGCAGCAGCAGCCGAGCTCATCAGAGCGTGGCTAGGGATCCAGACAGTGAAGACTCTGAAAAGATCATCAATGTGATCCACCTGGCACCCTCAGCTCCCTCTCCCTCAGCTCGAGACAGCCCTCAGGCTCATACCGAAGCCAGGCGGGCCTCGCACGGGAAGGAGGTGATGAGAGCCGAACTCGGGCCAGCGCCCAAGAGAGCGCGCCGCGACCGACCAGCAATCTCATTCTCAGACAAAGATCTGGAGGGAATCCAACTTCCTCACAACGACCCTCTGCTCTTGACCACGAAGCTGAAGGACTTCACTGTGAAGAGGATCCTCGTCGACTCCGGCAGCTCCTCCGAAGATGAAACTCTCAGAAGCTGACCTCACGGAGGTCCGTGCGCCCTTGCTAGGGTTATCCGCCAAACCAGTCTACCCCAAGGGAAAAATCACCCTGGAAACCCGAGTGGGCGGAGCCTCCGTGACGGCCGACTTTCTGGTAGTGGACGCCCCTTCTCCCTACAACATCATCCTGGGCAGAACGTGGCTCCACAAGCTGGAAGCAGTCCCCTCTTCCCTCCACCAGAAGCTGAAGTTCGTACTCGAAGACAAGGAGGGCAAGATGGAGGTGGTCACAGTAGAAAGAGATCAGCAGCTAGCCAAGCAGTGCATGCTGGCCGTAGTCCCCGCAGAGAAGGAGCCAGAGCGCGTCAACCTGGCGAAGTTTGAAAAAGGTCTAGATGAGATCGGCCGAGATCCTGACAAGAAAAGTATAGAGGACCTAGCCGAAGTCAGGCTCGACTCAGCAACCCTGACACATTTTTCCTGCTTGGCACGAAGCTGCCAGACGAAGAGAGAGCCGAGCTCTCAAGGTTTCTAATGCAGTACGTGGATGTCTTCGCCTGGACCTCGAGCGAAATGCCTGGGGTCGACCCCGAGGTCATGTGCCACAAGCTGAATGTGGATCCCAGACACAAGCCAGTGGTACAGAGAGCCCGAAGGACGGGGTTACAGCAGACAGACGCTGTAGTCGAAGAGGTCGACAAGTTACTGGAGGCAGGCGCAATCCGGGAGGTCTAGTACCCGGTTTGGCTGGCCAATACAGTGGTGGTAAAGAAGAAAACTGGCAAATGGAGGGTGTGTGTGGACTTCACCGATCTCAACAGGGCCTGCCCTAAGGATAGTTTCCCCCTTCCAAAGATTGATCAGATGATCGACGCCACTGCCGGCCACGACCGAATGAGCTTCCTCGACACCTACAGAGGCTACCACCAGATTCCGATGTATGAGCCAGACGAGGAGAAAACCGCATTCATAACCCCCGCGGCACTTACTACTACAAGGTGATGCCCTTCGGGCTAAAGAACGCGGGGGCAACATATCAGCGCCTCGTGACAAAGATGTTCCAGGCTCAGCTCGGCAAGACAGTGGAAGTTTACATTGACGACATGGTCGTCAAGTCCAAGCACTCCAGCGACCATCTGGCGGATCTGGCCCAAGTCTTCAACATCCTTCGCGCGTTCAAGCTCAAGCTGAATGCTTCCAAGTGCGCTCGGTGTAGCTTCAGGTAAGTTCCTCGGAAACCTGGTAACGCGGAGGGGAATCAAGGCCAACCCAGACCAGATTACTGCAATCTTGGGCATCCAGAGTCCATCTACTACAAAGGAGGTCCAGAAGCTCACAGGCATGGCTGCAACACTCAATCGCTTCATCAGCCGATCATCAGATAAGTGCCGGCCTTTCTTTCAGCTTCTTAGGAAAAACTTGAAATTCCAATGGACCCCTGAGTGCGACCAAGCGTTGGCAGCACTCAAAACTTATTTGTCTTCACCACCTTTACTCTCTACCCCAACTCAAGGGGAGACTTTGTATCTATATCTTGCGGTCTCGGATCATGCGGTGAGCTCCGTCCTCATCAGAGAGGACGAAGGAGTACAAAAGCCAATTTACTATACAAGCAAGATCCTGCTTGATGCCAAGACCAGATACCTTTTGTTGGAGAAGCTCGCACTGACTCAGCGCCTCCCGCAAGCTCTCCAATTATTTCCAATCCCACACCATTGTGGTGATCACGGAGCACCCACTCCGTTCTATATTCAAAAAAGCTGACTTTTCAGGGCGAATCTCCAAATGGGCAGTTGAACTGGGGCAGTATGACATTCAGTACCGTCCCCGGACTGCGATCAAAGCCCAGATTCTACCGGACTTCATAGTAGAGTTCGTCTCGGCAAGCTCGGCTCCGACCCAGCCCGGCACGGAACTGGGGGGCTTAGGGCATGAGCCTGAAGTTACCGAGGTCGAACAAGCTCCCGCCTCGGCATGGAAGGTCTTTGTTGACGGTTCGTCCACCTCCAAGCGAGCTGGCACCAGCATAGTCCTCTAATCACCAGAGGGACTGGTCATAGAGCAAGCCTTCACCTTGGACTTCAAAGCAACAAACAATGAAGCAGAGTATGAAGCACTGATAGCAGGGTTGAACAGCGCCCAAATCCTCGGAGCCCAGCACCTGGTGATCTTCAGCGATTCGCAACTGGTAACTAGCCAGCTCGCTGGAGACTACCAGGCCAGGGACGACAGGATGGCGGCCTACTTAGCCCTCGCGAAAAAAACTACTCTCTCATTTCCAGACAGCCGAGGTCAGGCAGATCTCCAGAGATACCAACACGCACGCTGATGCGCTTACAAACCTGGCCTCCGCTGTCAAAGCAGGAAAGAAAAGGACTGTCGAGGTTGGATCGATATCAAGATCAAGCCTAGAGCTCCACTCACCTCGGCAAGTCCTTTGTGTTGATCTCGGCCCGAGCTGGATGGATCCAATCATCTCCTACTTGAGGGACGACCAGCTCCCCGAAGACAAGAATGAAGCCCACCGAATCATACTCAAGGCAGCTCGATTCTGGCTATCTCCCGAAGGCAAACTCTACAGAAAATCCTTCACGGGTCCATACCTCCAATGCGTCCATCCGAGCAAGGTGGACAACTTTCTATATGAGATCCATGAAGGAATCTGTGGCAGTCACATCGAAGGCCGATCACTGGCCTACAGGGCTATAAGCCAAGGTTACTGGTGGCCCTACATGCAGAAGGATGCGCAGGTATACGCCAGGAAATGCGAGAAATGCCAGAAGTTCTCCCACTCTCTTCATCAGCCAGCGCAAGACCTGAGTCCCCTCTTTAGTCCATGGCCCTTCGCTCAATGGGGGCTGGACATTGTGGGGCGTCTCCACCGAGCTCCAGGGAACAAGAGATGGCTGATAGTTGCTACGGATTACTTCACGAAGTGGATAGAAGCTGAGCCGCTGTCCTCCATCACTGATAGGGACTCCAGGAACTTCATGTGGAAGAGCATCATAACGAGGTTCGGCATCCCCAGGACCCTGATTTCGGACAACGGGACTCAGTTCGACTCCAAATCCTTCAGAGACTTCTGCCAAGAGCATGGCATCAAAAACCATTACTCCACTCTGGCGTATCCACAGAGTAATGGCTAGGCCGAAATTTTTAACAAGATAATCCTGGACGGCCTGAAGAAGCGGTTAAATAAGGCAAAAGGGAGATGGGTAGAGGAGCTTCCTAGCGTGCTATGGGCATACAGAACGACTCCAAGGCGATCCAACTCGGCGACACCTTTCTCTCCGGCTTATGGGATGGAGGCGGTCATTCCCTTAGAAATTGGCCTCCCCAACCTGAGGACAGAGCTGATCGACCAGGGCCGAAACGAGACAAACTTGGCAATGGAGCTGGATCTAGCGGACGAGCGGCGAGAAGCAGCAGCCCTACGACTGACTGACTATTAGCAGCGGCTAGCCAGAGGATACAATGAAAAAGTCAGAGAAAGAAGTTTCTCCATAGGAGAGCTGGTTCTGAAGAAGACCCTGCTAGCTGACAAAGATCCGAACGAAGGAAAGCTAGCCCCGAACTGGCACGGCCCATTCAGGGTGGTTTCACTGGCAGGACGACCCTCTTACAAGCTCGAAGACTTAGAAGGCAAGCCGTTGCCGAGACAATGGAATGCATCCCACTTGAAGAAATTCTATTTTTAAAGATGTAACATGAGTCTCAGAATCAATGAAAGCAGCATTTGCCCTGCCATCAATCTGTGTCATCTAGCCTTGTCTGAGTTCGGCAGCTTTGGGTCCCTGACCCTGGAAGAGACTTCAGATTCATGCATCCAGTCACTTCCTAAAGTTTGGGCCCTTGACCCTGGAAAAGGCTTCGGGTTCATACACTCGGTCGTTTCCTAAAGTTTGGGTCCTTGACCCTGGAAAAGGCTTTGAGTTCATACACTCGGTCGTTTCCTAAAGTTTGGGTCCTTGACCCTGGAAAAGGCTTCGGGTTCATACACTCGGTCGTTTCCTAAAGTTTGGGTCATTGACCCTGGAAAAGGCTTCGAGTTCATACACTCGGTCGTTTCCTAAAGTTTGGGTCCTTGACCCTGGAAAAGGCTTCGGGTTCATACATCCAGTTGTTTCCTAAAGTTTGGGCTCCTAACCCTGGAAGAGGCTTCGGATTCATACATCCAGTCGCTTCCAAAATTCCGGGTTCATACACCCCTCGAGATAGTTCCCGAACTCAGGCTCGGACAGCCGAGACCCTCGAGACTCTGTGTTCATCTCAACAAAAGACAGTTCGCCTCGGCCAATAGTGGTCCATTTCGGCCAATGACAGTCTTCGAAAGAAAAAGAGCAGTGCAAGCACTGAAGTGCAAAAAAGCAGCACAAAAATACAAGTATCACAAAACAGTACAAGAAAAGCAAAAAAGAATACAGAAGTACTGTACACAGATTGTATAATCACAAAAATTGTTCTTTTTATTCATTGTAACTACTCCATTACAAGGATTATAGAAAAGAAAGCGAAGTACAGTAAGGAGGCTCGCAGTCCTCTAAAAATAGAAAAAGAAATGAAGACTGGGAGGCTCTGATCTTCACTGGCTCTTCAGTCCGGTCTCCAGCATTCTGAGCTCTTCAACACCCTCTGGATCGGTAGCTTGAAGACCTTGAACCTCACAGAGCTCTACAATACCCTATGGTCGGGTAGACCAAACTTTGCAAAAAAAGAGCCCCTTCGGTCCAAGGACCTCTCGATCCTGCCCGCCGCTCGGAGGTCTTGACATCCCACAAGAAGATCTGCAGCATGGTTCCACGTAGAGTCCTTTGGGATGAAAACAAGACCGCCAAACGCACGGGGCGCCACCAACCCACGGCTGCAAAGATTCCCATGCAGCCGCGTCGAAGAGGGTTGGCCGTGGACCCACGTTCAGAGAGCGTGTAGCCCACGAGGATCGCCTTCAGAGAGCGCGCAGACTACGACAGACTGTCCCCCTCGGAGGAAGCCGTCTTCTGGCGCAAGGGTTCCCCCCGGGTCAAATGTTCCTAATGATCTACCAAGCATGGCTGCCAGGTTGTTTATATGAATTATGTTGTCTAGTTCTTTTTTCTCTCCCATGGCGAGCCTGCCACTCCTATTTATAGGGAGCAGAAAGACCGGTCTTCAAAGGAGTTTATGAGGCGAGGTCTCCCACGCCCAACGTGAGATGCACGTCTTCCTACATGTTGACCCGCGGTTCCGATGGCGCCATGTGGAGCCATCCGCTCGTTTTCCTCATTGGCCATACCGCCACACTTACTGCTATTTATGGTCTTCAGAATACGGAGAATCAGCACAGATAACTACGAAGATTGTTCGGTACTCTCTCCAACTCAAGGCTCACACGTCACGTCACATTAAAGGCACTCAGCCGGACTCAGGTGTAAAAGAGCCAAACTCAAAAGAAAGAGAAGGAGAGAAAATGCACAAGTAAAAAAGCCCTGTTTTTCATTAAAAGTGAAGGACATTACAGAGCTGAGCGTTCCACGCAAAAGATAGAAAGGAAAGATTACAAAGAGCAGAAACAAGAAAAACACAACTACTGCAGCTTCGGCGACTCCACCAGTACGATCACCGACTCTGATAAACCAACAACCTCGGCTACGACCGCGGCTTTGTCTGGTGCATCACTAGCAGGAGGGGCAGAAGGAGCGTCGCCTTGAGGCGCGACTGGGGCATCGCTAGCAGGCGGAATGGTTGGAGCAACATCCGAGGCAGGACCAGCTGCAGGGGCTTCGACTGGGGCACTCTCGCCCAAAGGAGTAGAGCTCGGCTCAGGGACTGGGTCTGAGTACTTCGGCAAGTTCCGATAGACCGGGTGGTCTTCGGGAACCCCCGCACGCCTCAGTGCGGCCAAGCACCCTTCCTCGAACAAAATGGAGGTGATCTCCTCCACCTACTTCTCATACTCCTCAGTGGCCTGGTTCACCCCCTTCTGGAAAGAGGACTGTGCCTCGGACAGCAGAGAAGCCTTGAGACCAGCATTCTCCTTCTTCAGCTCGGCACTCCCTGTCTTCAGCTTCTCGATTTCGGCGCGCCCGGCCAGCACTTCGCCGCACAGCCTCGTCGCCTCAGCCGCCGATTCAGACCTCGCTCTGGCCAGCTCCGACTCCAGCTCGGCGATCCTCTTAGTCTTCGTCCAAATATCACCCTTTAGTTGATGAGTCTTCGACATGAGTTCAGTGACGCTGACCAGAGCTACGTCCAGCTGAGCGGTCGCCTCGACGCTACCCTTCTTCAGCTCTTCTAGCTCCTTCTTCAGCCTCTCCCTCTCAGACTCCAGCTGGGTGACCTTCGCAACGTTCTTGTCACTACTTTCCATCACTACCAGGAGTCTTTGCACGTTCTACAAGAGGAAAAAGTAAGTCGAATAAAAGCAGCCGAGCTGAAGCACTTGAAGAAAGGCGTCGAAGATACTTACCAAAAGATTATCCTGAATCGCCGAGACCAACAGGCTTTCGTTGTCATACCTCGCGTGCACTTCCATGTCTCGCGGCAAGGCACAAGCTTTTGCGAGGGCTCCAATGACGTCGGTGTTCCCCATCAACCGGTCCTCGATGTTTAGAGACTTCCCGGGTTGCGTCTCCATCTTGGGTCGCAATTCCGTCGGGGCAGTACGAGCACCGGAAGCAGATCCGGACCCTTGCCCTACCGAGACGGTGAGCTCGCGGGCCGCCCCGCCAGTCACCTTGCTAGCCGGCGCACTCTTCTCAGGCGGAGCCTTACCCCCAGGAGCTCGCGCAGGTGTCTTACCCTTCGGAGGCTGTTCAGCCCCCGAGTCTTTCTCACCCGCCTTAGACCTCTTCCTGGGCAGAGATCCCTCCCTCGGGCGATCCGGAGAGCGTCGCCGCGCTCCCTCGCTCGGCGTGGGGGCAGGAGCAGAAGTGGCAGCAGCACCCCCCAAGCCCGAAGCCGCGCGGGTGATGGCAGACGATGGTGTCGCAGAAGAAGAGGATCTTTGCCTGAACTTAGCCGCCAGATCCTTGGTACCAGGCACTCTCGAGCCTCCCTCCATTCCTTCCTCCTGGTCGGACGAATAGGCTTCTACTATCTCCCTTAGGTTCGGCGATCCCGAGCTAGAAGAAGTGGATGCCTCAGCGCCAGACGCAGCTCGGCTCGCGGCAGGGTCAATCAAAGGAACCCCGGCAGGCACGGTCAAGGTGACAGGAGGATGATCAGGCTGCGGCTCGTCCTCCGGAGCTGCTCCGATTCTCCTGTAGTGGCAGCGGTACCTCGGCGTATACCCTAGCAGCTTCCAGGCCGATCTGGTCTCGTGCCCTTTGTATCTCTCGACCTTCTTGTGGTCGTCAACGTTCTTCCTCCAACCTTCGCTCACAGCCCGACGTCGCCTCGCGTGCAGTTCTGCACCACAAACAACAAAGAATGTCAGCTCGGCAACATAAAGGTTGAGCAAAATAAACAGAGAAAAGAAGCAGTGTTTACTTAGGACGGCCCCGAGGTGGCGAGGGACCATCAGTCTCCTGTCCTCACCAGCGCCGAATTCCCAGTCCCCTGACACGCAGAAGAGGTCTTCCTCGGCGTTCTTACTGGAATCCTCCAAGGCCAGGACGAAGCCTCTTCGGCGCTGCTTCACCCGGAGATAATAATTGTCTCCCCCAGCCTTGCAGATGTCATAGACGTCCTCAATATCATGGACGCCCAGGTTGGTCCCCAAGATCTCGTTCAGTTTTACCGTGCCCATGATGACTTTGAAGCCATTGGGCATCAGCAGGCACGGGGTAATCGACCAGACACTAAGGCAAGCCCTAAGTAGGGGGTGCAGAGGAAATCTGACCCCGCCCTCAATCACGGAGATCAGAGGGAACGGCATCCAGCCGCAGGACCAGCCGCACATGGCATAGTCGATAGGATCTGCCGGCCTAAGGCGAACTCCCTCTCGGATGTTGTAAGTAGCCCTAAACCTAGCTATGCCCTCGTCTGTATCTAACCGAAACCTAGGGGTGCCCATGTCTAAAAGAAGAAGATAGTGGAAAGAAACCCTAAAGGTGGAGAAACCCTAAAAAACCAGAAAGGGGCACGAAGTTACTTATAGAAACAGGAGAGCGAGTCAAGAACAGGTCTGGGCGCGTCCTACGGTTGTCCTCGCCAGAGAGATCTCGAAGAGCAGAGCAGAAATCGAAGGCAAGGGCAAAGGAAATCAGAAAAAAGAAAGAAAGGAGGCGACCCTATTGATAGAAAGAAAACCCTCTTTGGGCGCCACTTTCAAATTCGAAGAGACGGATTTCGCAATCCGCGCCTGTTCCATCAATGAGACAGTGCACTCAGTGAAGAAGCTACACGTGTAGCCGTCGGTTCGCTTCCCGGGACGGACAGGACGAAACATTTATTGCCTCAGAAAAGTTGAAGCGACGTCAAGCAATGATCGCTGCATCTCCAGACAGGTTCTCTAGCTTCTGACCCCTAAAGCCTAAGACGCTTAAGAGGTCAAAAGCTAGGGGGCAATTGTGTGGGGAGATTTTCAAAGCTCCAGGATTACGCTAATCACAGCCATCAAATAGGACTAAGCATTCTCACGTGCCTCACGTGCCACTCGCGTGCCATCCACGTGGCACCAGACTCACCTCGGCTACCAGGACAGAGGCCTCAGCCGAAGTCAGATAGGTCCGGGCCGCTAGCGCCGAGCTCGGCTACCCAGGTGCCCACATCGGCTGAAAGCTCGGCCTCGGCCGAAGGAGCCGGGATGAAAGCCGAAGCAAGAGAAAATCTCCACTCGCGCCCTTCGCCCCCCACGTCATCAGACACGTGGAAGAATAGGGGCGCGAGCCAGTGAGACAAATGCGACATCTAGCCGTCCACAATCTTCGCCAGATCGCTGACAAGGCGGCATCCAGCGGCTGAAGCCAAATCAGGGCAAGGCCCGAGGGTGGATCCGATGGTACCCCTACCGCCAAAGGCATCCAACACGATCTGGCCCAACATGACGCGCATTTAATGCGATGTGGGCTGATCCGACTGGCATTAAATGCAAAGTGGGCTGGAATGGACCGCATTTATTACTTTGTGGGCTGATGATGACTTCCCTATCAAGTCATGGGACCCACACCAAAATATCATCCAAAGATATCGTCCATTCGTCTATAAATAGAGCCTCATTTCACATGCAAGGTACGCACAACCCATACTTGAGAGTCGTTACTCTGCCTCTCTTCTTCCTCTCCTTCCTTTGTTCCAGTTCACTTACTGACTTAGGCATCGGAGAGCCTTGTGCCACTTAGGCCAGGGTCCTCTGACCGTTTGCTCTTCCCTTTCAGGCTTTCAGGCAGCGGATTATCTTCTTCATTTGGATAAGTCCTCTAAGGCACCTCGATTATTGTGGGTCATATTTTTTCTGCACCTACAGAATGGACCTTTATACTTATATTCTATATTTTCTACCAGTTTCTTCATTGGGGCCCATTGTGATTTAGATTGGTATAATTCCTAATTTCCCATATACTTATTGGATTTTTTTTTTTGTAATTTTTTAAATTCCAATGTAGGGTTATTCAGTTATCTCCATTTGCAAATACTGTTCCAATTGACAATAATGCCAACATCCCTAGAAATTGTCTCTTTCCCTTAATGTGGAATTTGCTTCAGAAAATATATTCCATCAAGGCATCAACACTTCATACTCCCAAATTAATTGACCGCAACCTCTTTCTTCCTACAATAAACATGGCAATAAAATAGCTACTCTTAGAATATATGTTTGGCAGAAATTAAATTTAGAGAAACACTCATAAGATGCAATCTCTCGATGCTTATAGACTCCACTTTGATAAATACAAGTGATTATCAAAGAGTGAATGAGCAGTGAGACACAGTCAAGAGACATTATGAGAGGACGAAAAGCCCTAATATGAAGCAATGAGCTAAAAAACTCTCCCGCACCCCCAAAAGATAATGGATTCATCTTGATGAGAAATCCCCAATCTCCTTGACTATTGAAAGTCCCACAAGTGAGAATCTACATAATATCCACTTCAAAGAGCACTTTCTTTCAAAAACATCAAGGACATCTCAGAAAGTTGCATACTTTGGACTTCTTGACTCTCCTAAGAACTGTGTAAAAATGATGTAGGCCAGACCCATGGGTCGGCCAACCTATTGGGCCTAGACCAGAAGCCCAAAATTTGCAGTCAAAGGTTTATATCCGGAGACTCAAGCCCACTAAAGCCCAATACACAGGAGCTCCAGATCATGCAGCATGATTGCAGACATTTTCCTAAAATATAGAGATATTTTTCCGAATATTTAGAGCTTTCTTTTATTTTTAAACTTTTATTTGCTTTAGATTTTTATTTGATTTCAGCTTCTATTTTTAGACTTTTAGTGTGCTTCTGTATGGACCATTCCTTCTTTCCATTTCCGATTCCAGCCTAGAAGTTCTTGAGTCAACCTTAATTGAAAATGGAACAATCATTCACTAGTTCGTGACTGATGGCATGTTAAGATGGATGTGTGAAATTACAAGTTAATATTGAACTTGGAATGAGTACATAAAAATAAACCTACACATAGCTTCGATAGAAGAAAAAAGGAGTGTCATCAAAGATGGTTTGGACATGTTTATAGGAGGCCGGAAATAGAATCCGTAGTTGACGAGAAAAGGCCAACACCTGTTAACTGTACTGCCTTAAACACAATCAAATTCTTACCGCTGGCTGCAATTTCTGGATTATAATTCAGCAGACTAGAAAAATTCAGAAATAAGAACCTGGGGTGGTAGAGCTTCAACAAGTTCAGGCTGTTATGGATTTTGAACTGAACTTGACTACCAGAAATTTCCTTCAACTCTTTAGTCGACTGGCCCAATTTAGTATGCTTTTAGTGATTACTAGGTAGATGGTGTTCACATGAGGATAAAGATGATCCATTCAGCAGTCCCTATTGGATCAGGATCTGCTTGCAAAAGGTTCTCAGAGAATTTCTGTTCTAGAGGGCAGTAAATCAGGGGAGGTGCAGAGTGCCTGTATAATTTCCTCAAACAGAACCATCCACATTAAAAACCAGAATATTGGAATATGAATCAGTCATTGGTTGCAAAATCTGAAAGCCCAGAAAAGTTCTTTGTAGTTGTCTAACAAGAAGAAAGAAGAGTTATTATAGGATGCTGACTTGTTTCTTAATGAAATCTCTCCTTTCTACCAAAAAACAAAAATAAAATAAAAATCACTACCCAAAGACGTACTTGTTAGAACAACGTATATGATGTGGTTGATCAGGCTATGCTGCAATGATAGGAAAAGCCCACCCCTTATTGATGGATAAGGCTATGCTGTGGTGATGATGTAGACAATTGCATCACCCTCCATTACTGTGATATGATTTGAAAGTTCAAATATTTGGGATTTTTATAGTTGACATGTTGTGAATTGGGTAGTTTGGGCTTTTCTTGGTACGTATTTAGTTTAGGTTGATTTTATCTGCCTTTAGGTTGTTCAATTATGTGAACCTCAAATGTTTTATGCTTTGCTGATTACCATATTAGCAATGAGAAACCTATATATATTACCAATCTCTATTTTTCATGCTTTCGTATCTTATGATTATGATGTTAATTTCCACTTGTATTATATCAGAAATGAAGCTTAGTTGACTGTGCATTTAGGCGTTTGAGTTCGTGGCCTTTTCACAATGGATTTTTAATAAGTTGTGTCTTTCTAGCTACATAACAGCCCGAACATCTAATAAATTAAATGTTAGTTACCGCTGAAATCTTACACACCCACATGTCAAAGTTTCGTTCTTTGTTTCTTTGTTGTTTTTTTTTTTGAATAAATGGTCTCATTGAAATTTTATAAAGAAGCTCTTATTCATGTGTTGATCCATTAAAATCTTGATGTCATTTGGTATTACATTAAAATTGGATTTCCTTCATGTTGTTTTACTTTCATGACAGATGGACTTTGGCCTGGTTACAATGATGGAAGCTGGCCAGCATGCTGTAGTCAATCTGATTTTGACATAAAAAAGGTACCAGTTTTCATATTCAGTTGAAGAGTTGTTGAATGTAATATTTCAGTATGGATAATTCTTTTTTATCTTAGCCATTTCCTCTTCCTTGATTTTATTTTCATACAAATTGCATCCTTGATGGGAATGCTTGAAAGGTATTCGCCATCCTTAAGTTGCAGCTCTTAGTATGCTATCATAGGAAAGGGTTGTTTCGGGCACATGAGGTGGCTACAAATTTCAGATTACAGATTTGGAGGAAAAAACTTGCAATGTGATTAGAATGGTGTTTGAATTTTATAAGATTTTATTTCTTTTGGCTACAGAAGAGTGCTCAAAATTTCTTCTCTATAGACAATGTGTGCGGATTTAAAATTTCTTTTTCTCATTACTCATTTGGCAGTTCTATTAATCATTTTCTCATTCCATTCTCTCACAGCAGTCTATATTCTTTTTCCTTTTTTCTTTACAGTAAAAATTTATCCAAGGATTCTCAAATAGGAGAAACTGCAGGTGTAGTACTCGCAGCTGGCTATTTGGCTGATTTAGTAACAAAAGATACAGAGTTTCCCTTGGACATAAAACGATATTTACCATAACAATCACCATTGTTGTATAAGAAGAAACTTCATTAGCACCGAGAGATCCCATCTATGATTGAGTTATTGGCTTCAAAAGCACTCAAATACCTTCAAAAGACTCATTGTAAAAATTCTTGTTTTTATATTTGTGAATATTATAGGATTGGGTTCATTTTGTACCAATTATTTTGTGGGGCTGGGTTTATTTTGTAGTGAATGCTCTTTCATTTAATAAAAAAATATATTATTTGTCACTTTTGACATAGACTAACGATTATGATAAATTTACCCTTGATGAGAATGTTTAATATGAATGTGTATTAATGTGTATAGCTGATTAAAGGCCTCTTTTAAAATGATTTTGTTAAATTTAAACAAGGCATAATGGTTCTTATAATGTTCTTTTGGAACGGTTCCGATGTATTAGGAACGATTCAAACTAACAAATAGAAAATAAAAATAATCAAGAACGGTTTAAGGAAAGATTTTAGGGACAGCTTAAAACTGCTGCAAATACATAAAAAACTGCTTGCATTCTTATAAACTCTCAAGTGAATTTCAATTTCTCGTTAAAATTTACTTTGAGATATGGATAGAACCGATGCCATGTTAACTTGTACTCAAAGATTAGTGCAGTTGAATCTTAGTAAAATTTGAGTTCTAGCTATGAAATTGTGTATTGATTTGAAGATTGTGTTACAAGATGTATGAAGGAAATTTATTAGGAATGATCAAATGCAGGTGGCTTGTGCATAAACGTGCCAGGAGTATTATATGAATATGAATTTAATTAACAGGTACGTAATAGATTGGAAATAAATAGAAATGCCCTCCCGTCAAGGGGAGACTTTGTAAAAATTTTCAAAAATACTTTTCCAAGTTCGAAAAGTTTATATTTGTCATTGTTTGGGATATGGGGTGGGTTAAATTGAAGATGGTGATTTGGGATATAAGATATGAAGGGTGGTGATAATGAATTCGAGATGGAGATAACTAGGACTTGTTTTTCATTATTTTTTTTTACCGTGGATTTCTCTCCCGTTACCAAACGTTGGCTTGAAGGAATCATCTCTGATTCCTTTGTGTTAGCCAAACATGGAATGCGATGAATCCCCTCCCTCCTAAGTCCTTTCTAAAAAAAGTCTAAATTTGCGGCATCCAAAGAGAGGGTTCTTCTTCCGTTACCAAACGTGTCCTTAGTGTTTATGAAATGTGATTGGGCTTGGATTAATCCATGGTGGGCCCCTATCAGAAAAAAAAAACTCAATGTAAGTAATGTTGATGCAAATGAACAGTTTTGAATTTATAAGAATTCTACCCAAAATACTAGTTTAATTAAGAAGCTCAAATTACCCTATTAAGCTCAAACAAGATTGATGGAACCTTGAAAAGGCCTCTGAGTCAGCTGGCAGCTCTTTCCACTGCTTTGATGTTGGTTATATTCCAAAGGCGAGCTAAACTACACTGAAATCTTAAAAAAAGAAAAAAAAACCAGTTGATCTTCTAACATTTAAAAAAAAAAAACTACCACTGAAACCTCAAAAAAAAAAAAAACCCTCCATCTATCCATTGCAACAATCACACCACCACCATCACAACATGCACAACACAGACAAAGAAAAAAAAATTTGTTGTCATACAAACAGATATACAACCTAAAGTTACATAAATAAGAAACAATCATACCTGAGGTGGTTATCAAATCCGTGAGCAGAGATAGGGTTGCAAAGACTGCAGAGAGAGGATTGCAGACCTAAGGAAGAAGAAGAAAAAAACAACAATGAAAAGAATAGACAGAATAGAGATGAGGACTCACTGCGATTCACTACCTTAGCGAGATTGGGCAAATTTCTCCCAAAAACAGAGGAGATTGGGGCAAATCTGATTTTTCATTTTTGCCCAAAATCTTCATAAATTGCATCGTCGCTTAGGAGTCATTAGTTCAATATCATCTCAAATAGCACCTTAAAGGTAATATAATATGCACTGATAGATAATGCTGACGAATCTCATGGAAATCTTGTTAAAGTTTTAACAGCCTAGCTATATAGAGGCTGAAAAAGGTCATCCCTATTATAGTAAAAGAATACAAGCAATCCCAAGTAGTTTCTTGGTCTGAGGAGATATTCCTTGTTCAGACAGGACCAGGGATGAGGAGATTTCCTTGTAGCGAGGGGCAGGCCCTGTATCTCGATTTGGGACTGTAACTGTTTCCACCTATGCTTCATTCATTCTGATCCCTATTCTCATCAACAAAAAATAAAAAATAAATAACCCAATTGCAAGAACAAGAAAGCTTTCAAGAAGTCATGATCATGAAGCTCAATTACCAAACATCATTACATATACTTACTGAAATTTAACGCCTTAGCATACAGAATAAAAAAAAGGAACCAGCTTCATGATTCAGCGTATAAAGCAAAATCATGATCGACTCACCAAAAAGCTTCCTTTTCAAAAGAAAAAAATTCCTACATCACGCAGAACAGATCTGCAGCGAAGTTCATCAAATTTACAAATTCCAAAGCTCTAGGTCATCTAATTCAGACCAATTCTCGACTGTTCAGGATATCTTTAGAGCAATAGAAAAACAGACGATCCCCAACTACAAGAAAGCACAAAAAGAAAATGAAATCGAACACTGGAATAGAAAAAAAATGATTGATGAATACCATTCCAGAACTGTTATTGAGGTAGAATCCATTCGCCTTCCATTGTAGGTATCTTGGCTACTGAAGTCGTCAATGGAGCAGTTAACGTCGTCAGAGCCGAAATCTGGATGTTTTGATCAGGAGGAGTTTCGACCGGATGATCCAGAGGCCATGAGCGGATCGAATTGAGAAATCTATTGATCGGGAATATAGCGAATGTTGATGGGATGAAAACCAGAAACTAGGGTTTTGTCCTTTTTTTTCCCCTTGGAGTCTTCAATCAGATTTTCAAAGCAATGGAGAGGAAGGAAGCTGAGGGGAAAGATTATTATCTTTCTCTTGCCATGGCAAAAAATAAATTCCCCTTTGTCAATGTCCTAAGTCTGAATTCTATTCTTTGCAGCGACATCTAACCCAAGAACAATATAAAGAGAGAGATGAGAGAGTACCAAATCGAGAGAGAAATTGGGAGATGAGAACGTCAGGCCGCAGAGAAGCCGCAGAGACGAGGGAAGCCACAGAGATGAACACGTCTGGCCAGAATGACTGGAGATGAGAAAGCCACAGAGATTGGGAGAAAGTGCAGGCGCGGGAGAGGGAAACGGATAGAGAGAGAGGAGCGCGCGCGGGAGAGAAGTAAAAAGGGGTGATTTTGGCGCCAACTGAATTAACTTCTGAAAATGACAAATAAGCCAGTGGTATTTTAAATAGGCATGTGGTAAAAATAACCACAGCATGGACCGAGTCTTTACAGCGCCTAATAGTGTGGCATTTTGGACGTTTTTGACGTAGTGATGACAAAGGACAATGAAAAGGAGAAGGAAATGTAATATTGTCCAAGGAAAATAATTAAATATCTCATTTACGATTTTTGTTTGTTGCTAATTTGATGGATGCACTTTCATTTTCACCGTCATCTGATCACACACTCATGCATCGTAATTTGGACCTTGAAATCTGAATCTTAGACTTGCATATGCATTTGATTTTCAAAGACTTCATCCTGCATGTTTTAGAACTAACAAATGCACTTTCGAAAATCTAGTTCTTCATGCATAGTTTTGAAAAATCAAGTTAGTCTTCGAGGTTCATGTTTTGCATACATATCTCATTTTTAGAATCATTTTAGTATGCATGAAACATATTGGCTTAGAGTTCCTAGTTTCATAAAATAGTTTTTCAAAAATCTGAATGGAACTCTTCCCAGGCCAGTGTACCCGGTCGACCGAGCCAACTAGCCATTGGGAAATATAGCCGTTGGACCCGATTGACCGAAGGGTCATGGGGTGAACCGGGAAAACCAACCGTTGGACATATTTTTCTATTCAAGTCCATTTCATTCCTTTCTTTCAAGGTGTTGGTTGAGTAAATCTTTGGAACTATTTTGTAGCCTAAGAAAGGGGAATGAGCTGAGAAGGTTAGAGGGTCAATGGAAATCCAAAACCTTGAGATTTAAGATTTAAAGGTATATCTTTCCAAGTTAAGTTTGATTTCCATCCTTTTGAAATCCATGCATGTTCAAACCTTTGAAACTCTATATTAGCATGATTTCTAGCTTTGACTGAGTCGTTTTGCAAACATTTATTACATAAGCATATTAGATTGTTTTGTAAACACTCATGTCCCAATCACATATGTTTTAGTCTTTAATCTTTCATACAACTTGTGTATTTTGATAGGAATATCTTTCAAGTTGTTTTGATTAACTCATGTGATTAGCTCATCTCTTCAATCATTATTTTATGTGCTTAGATTTTTATATACATCAAGCATTCATTTACGAGCTTCATTTTAGAAATTGATTGAATTAAACATTCATACACATTAAGCACTCATCTTAGCTAATTGTAAGTGTATGGTTGTAACATGTTTTAACTTTCATATCAGCCTAATTAAGAGGCAAATGTATTGAGCTTTAATTGTATCTCTTAAAGTGTTTTGTGTAGACACTTCCTTGAGAGAAAAATCTTCTTCTTGTAAAGGTTATTGCTTTGCCTTGGAAAAGCATCTTGTAAAGGTTATTGCTTAGCCTGGAAAAGCACATTGATAGGTTGTTGTTAAGCCTTGAAAAACATCTTTGTAAAGGTTAATGCTTAGCCCATTAAAAAGCATAAATAGTGAAAATTCAGTGGGGTGTTGGTTTATAAGCCGGTAGTGGATGTAGGCATTGAGGCCGAACCACTATAAACTCTTGTGTTGTGGTGATTCTTGTTGTGTTTGATTTATTTAGCTTCCGCATTCAGTTTTATAATCATCACAAGTGGCTAGTTAATTTAAAGAAGTTTAAAATTGGTCATTATTGGTCACTAAGTTGTAGCTCACCCTATTCACCCCCCTCTAGGGTAAGGATCCTGGACTTTCATCTCATGGGTCACATGACATTATTTTTTAATATGGTTTTTAATTTTCCTTTTTTTGGGCTCGCATCCCTTGAAAATTAGGTCATGTGGTTTTGCATCGAAACTATTTTCTCCAAACTGTTCCACGATCCCATGTGATGCGAGTCCAAATCGCCTGTCACATTTTTTTTTTATGACCCAGGGTATCCCTTCCTAGTCAAGTGGTCAGGCCTTGATTAGGGTTTTTTCCCCGCCGTAAGTATTCAGTCTGATGGCCGCTGTATCATCCTCTTGATCCAACGCCTGAGAATCTTCCATGATTCACCCCGTACAATAAAGGTACCAGGTGAATGTACCAGAAGATTTCTCTCATTTATAATATATAAGAATATAAATAGATATATCATTTCTTAGCAAGGGTTATCTTTGGATAGTATATAAATTAACAAAAGAGAGCTAAAAATAACAATATGTTAGAACGGTAAACATTGCCAATTCATTGCAACAAATACACGCTAATGGTAGCGAAGACAAATTAATGGTTTGGTTCTTATTGATCCTTGCCATACACAGCTCGATTAATAAAGTGGACCAGTCATATAATGGTACCACACAGTTTTCATTGGTGCGGTGTTGATACACAGATGATCACTTAATTTATTTAACATAATGTCTGCACTTGCTTGATTCAATCCGTTCACATTATATCCTATGACGTCTTAAATTTCAATTCAATCAAAATAAGAAACATGTAAAATAATATACAATGTTTCATTCCATGCATGATCAATTCCATTGACTAAAAATAGAGGGGCGTGTTACATAAATGACTTTGATCAAGCAAAGATGAACTCTAACATTCAAACTAACAAATCAGCCGCCAAAGTTAGGCTTGGGCCCCACGATCTCCAAGTGGTTATAACTTAT
This sequence comes from Litsea cubeba, assembly GCA_012931725.1. Lineage (NCBI taxonomy): Eukaryota > Viridiplantae > Streptophyta > Magnoliopsida > Laurales > Lauraceae > Litsea > Litsea cubeba. The sequence continues at coordinate 14,860,554 of CM022944.1, read as the reverse complement.
TCATCATCAACAAGTAGCACAACCATAATAATAATAACAAAAAGTCTAAACGGCCCAAAATTCTTGGCCTGAATCCCAGCCCGATCCCAGCTGGATGCTGGGATAACATTTTCACAACAATTTTTTTGAATAGTATTATAATAATAGTAATCCTTTCCTTATCCTTATCCTTACCATAGATAGTAATAAGGAAAAAAGAGACAGTTTGTATTCTGCTTTTTCCTCCTGGTTCCTCTATTTCTTTTCTCAGCATGAGCCAGGCTCTCGTAGCACCCACTTAGATCAGCATGTGACCTGTTGGCCACTTGATTGCAAGGTGTCCACTTATTAAAGTACAATCTCATGGGCCCACCTAGCATGCAAGACAATTTGGTTTTTGCTACCAGCATTAATACATTTTCTATTCTTCGTTTTTTCCTCCTTATTCCTCTTCATCTGTTTATTTTATCGAGTTTTTTTCTTTTCTCTGGCTGAGTTCGGTTGGACAGCATGAGAGCCAGCCTCTCGTGGCACCCACTTACATCAGCATGTGGCCTGTTGGCCCCTTTACTGCAAGGTGTCCACTTAAGGCACAATCTCATGGGCCCACCTAGCATGCAAGCTGATTTTTTTTTGCTACCAGCAAACATATCCGGAGAGATTTTTGGCCTACGAATGTTTTCTGGTTGTCATCTAATGTTTTCTGGTTGTCATCTGAAGTTCTTCTCCTATCCTCTGCTTCTATCCTTACACACATCTCTGTCACTCGCTCTTTGCTCTCTCCACATTTGATCTCATTCAAAGGTATGTGGTTTTTCCATTCTTTCCCTGTGTTTGATATCCTTCTCAAGCTATGTGTGATTTCTATTTTTTTTAAAGTTATAATGATGATGCATTGAATGTGTTTGCTAAATTGCCTTCAGTTAAAAAATTTATAGTTGTAACTGCATATAATGTATTTTCTGAATTGGCAAGTGAGTTAGAAGAACACATGATAAAAATAAATATCTCAGACTAAGAACCAGCATATACAAATTGCTTTACAGTATTGGGCAATTGGGTGAGAACAACCTTATTTTTATAAGGGAGCAGTAATTTTAGTTGGAAGAAATTTATACACATGTTAGATAGTTCACTTTTCCCCCATTTCAAAAGCATTTCATAAGGACAGATCTGTTAAGGCATATGGGTCTCCTTAGCTTTCCTCTCATCTCTTCTAACCATAAGAAAGTGTAGGAGACGTGACCCACGGCTGAACCCGGCTGCCAGTGGAGTAGCCACCTGCCGGTGCCCACAAGGCTGGTCTCCCCACGGGGGTGGGCCCCTGCCCGGTCCCCTGGGCGGGGTGGTTCCGGGCCTACTCAGGTAAGACCCAGATATTCTCTTAAAGGGAGAGGTCTGAGGTTCGAGTCCTGGGGAGGCCATCCCCTGGTTGAAATTCATACCAGGGGACCAAAACCCAGATATTCTCTTAAAGGGAGAGGTCTGAGGTTCGAGTCCTGGGGAGGCCATCCCCTGGTTGAAATTCATACCAAGGGACCAAATAAACAAATGCGCCCTAGTAGGCCCGGAACCACCCTGCCCAAGGGACCGGGCAGGGGCCCACCCCCGTGGGGAGACCAACCTTGTGGGCACCGGCAGGTGGCTACTCCACTGGCAGTCGGGTTCAGCCGCGGGTCACGTCTCCTACAGAAAGCATTGATGGAAATAACAGTTTCAGAGCACCCAACAAAAGCGAAAGAAACCACAAAACCAGATGAAGGTTTCTAATGAAGATTCAGATATTGATCACATAATTTCACTCACCGAATGGTTCTTGGACCTGTTTGAGAGCTCTAAGAGGGGCCATAAGGAATGGTATAAGCATCGATGACTTCATATTAGAGAAGGGCGCAAACAGTGCCAAATATTTTATGAAATCTAAGTAACAGAAGCTGTTTAAATTTAAATATAACGGAAGACTGCAGTGGGATTTTTGCAATATCTGAAAATTCCTGCAGAAATTGCAGCAAACAAGGTTTTTCTAGGCATTTTACACTCTTTTGCTGAGATAAAGTTTTTAAAATGGGATCAAGGTAATACATGTAATGTTCGATTGACCTTTTTATTGGTATATTTGTCTATAATACTGGCGTTTAGTATTCTTATAACTGTGGTTATACAAATGTACCTGCTGCATCTCTACTAATAAAAAAATTACAATACTTTCCCTCTCATTCGAAACAAAGCTATGAGCAAATGAAACCAGGGTAACATGGAATACTTACCATATGTTTGTTTATGTTACTGTAATATTTCTCTTTATTTGTAAAGAATGCTTACCATGTGTTTATTTATATTCCTCTGTTAAAGAAACTAGATAAAGAAACTTCTATTTTTTAATATGGGTAGATATATATTTGTAAAGAGTGCTTACCATGTGTTTGTTTATATTATTCTATTAAAGAAGTTAGAAAAAATTGTATGTACAAACTAAAATATTAGTTCAAGTAAAATATGTTTTAAGATGTTTGTTGTCCATGAAATTAACCCTTGTGTGCGTTTGGTAGCCTTACCAAATGCCAATTCATCTCATTCTGATTATTTGGTTGTTTGCACTGTAGAACCACTCCAATATTATAATTAAAAAATAGTAGCAGCTCTGTCACCATGTGTAACATGAGAGTTCCAAAGCAAACTTCAGTTAAATAGCTTTTTTAGAAGACCACTGGGAGCAATAGAAGTTACGCTGCTTCGATTGTGAAATATTGAATACACTTTTGCTTCACACCATCAACAACTGACCATGCTATTATGCATAGTGAAAATGAAAATACTCCTAGATTTATCTTCTGGTTCCATAGATATATCTCTTTTTTATCCCTTAATTTAATGTTCCCATTTTGGTTTGGAGGGATTCTACCTTGTTATATATTTCTTGTAACCTGGTAGTCTGTATTTGTTGGTTCTGTAGGTTTTGCTGGAGAATAATATTAGGAAGATTTTTCATAGAATGAGTTTCTCCTAATATTTCTGCACAAATATCTTCAATAAGTTTGATCCTTTGATCAAAGGTGATTATGACTTCATTTTTAGCATTATCTGCTAGCTGGAGAATTCTTCTTTCAGCGGCAGAAATAGCATCTATAATTCCTTGGTAAGGATACATGTACTGGGCTGTAGCAAGATTGCTTCTTATGTCTTCTATTCCTTCTCTCAATTTGGTCATATCAGTTCTGACTCTATTATCAACAGTCTTAATATACTCATATAGAGTAGAAAGATTTTGTTGATTATTATCCTTGATGGGTTTAAGCTGGCTAGCAAGATCTACTAAGGCTTGGCTTAGATTTGTCTGATATTTAGTGAAAACTTGAAAAAATCTTTCTAACCCTGTCATCAAGGTTCTTTGGTTATTACCTAGAGTTTTTTCATAATTAACCATTGCTTTTCTAAATTGGATTAATCCATTGATCAAAATGTTTTGGAGTTTCCTAAAACTTGATTTAGCTTAATGCAAGTGAGACTCTCCATCTGTTTTTGAGTGATTAGTAAGTTGTGGCCTTCCCTTCTAATCATGAGCTGAATTCTTTCTAAGAAGTCATCCATGGAAGTAGCTGTTACTTCCTGGGCTATAATTGGATTTTCACAGGGGATAATGTTCATGATGAAACTACCTGTTAGTCCTGCACCGGTAGCCTGTTCAATGGCTGCCAATCTTTGAGAGATAGTCTGTATTTCATTTCTTAATTGGTTTAATTGCTCTAAAATTTTTTCATTAGGGGTCTTTTCTTCAAAAGATCCTACATACATTTGTTGAAAGGCTTCTGCAAAATTTGTAGGAATTTGTTCATCAATTCTCTCAACAGTAGTAAGGACTAATTCTAGCCTCGTACTGGATTCATTAGCAATTTCAGACTGGGTTTGGTTAAGTTTTCCTATAGTTTCAAACAACCAGTTGACTCTATCACTTAGGTAATTTCCTAAGGCTGCTAGATGTCTTAGATCTGAGTTTCCTTCTGGAATATGGGCTATATGGTATTTGGTAGAGGTTTCATGCCAACATTCTCCTGCAGGTCTATGTTTCCATTCTAGGGGGACATAGACATTTTCTCTAAAATCTTGCATTCCGTATAGCCATTTCCATATACGGGAAATAAGAGAAGGTCTTTGTTCAGTCATCATTAACTGATGGGTTTTCTGGACTAGACAGTCTTAATTCCTCCATTTGTCTTTGGGCTAAAGCAACTATACGCTGTTGTATAGTGGCATCATATTCCCTCTTGTGATGCTTAAGCTTGTTAAGATGTTTAAAGAAATAAGCTTGAGGTGTGACTTCATACATTTCCTCAAATTGTGCCCATAAAAGATATCTACGATGTTCTTGTATGGTACACATGGCTTGATAGGCTGTGACAAGAGCCCGTCTATATTGGACTATTGTTACATAAGACTGGATATTTGTCTGAAGGATTACTTCTTCAAAATTATAATTTTTTAAGGCTGTAAGTATGTTTTCTAACATATAGATTATATAATCTGGAGTCCAATAATGTATTGGAAATTCTCTGTAAAACCTCTGCATTTTATTAAGATAATCTGGAGGGCTTAAAGGATATCTGCCTGCTATAGTACGAACTATGGCTCGCATGGCTTGATTACAATTTTCTACAAGCTCAAGGACTCTAGGGCGTGCTGTCTGAGGTTCTTGATTCAAGTCAAGATAAGGCTGGACATTTATAGGTACTAGATTGTTTTGTTCTGCATAAGTGAGGGCTTCCTCAAAGAGAGCAAGATGCTCATTCATGATTGGAGCAACTTGTGCATAGGCATTATCGTATTCGGATACAACTTGTTCAATAGCAAACCTAGTTTCTGGGGTATTGCTTCGACTGGTGTCTCTCTCTATAGCTCTCTTGAATAACCTTATATCTCTCATGAAGGTTGTCCAAATAATCCTATGATTCAGGAAGAGGACTTCTAGATCTGGTCTTCTATTGGTAGAAGCTAGAATATCTTCTAATAAGAGGGTCCTTCTTCTGTAAGTGAGTGTCTGAACAATTATCCCAATATTTGGGAAGTACCTCTCAGAGCCTTGATGTGTCTGAATATAATCCTTTAAGTCTTCTAAATAAAGGTCAAGGGATTCTAGATATCTGATAGATCTGGTATCCATATATAGCTGATATATGGGATCCTGCATAGATTTCTTATAAAATGGGAGTGCTATATAAATGGGTAACTCTGTAGAGTTCCCAAGCTGAATGTTAGATGTTCCAGGAACATCTGCCATTCTCAAGGTTGGGTGTCAACCAAGTTCAAATGGCTCTGATACCAAGCTGGCGATTCTTAACAAAATCCAAATTTCTATTAACAAATAAGCAAAACAAAGCAAGAAAAAGAGCAGGATGAACAATAGCAATGAGCAGTGGTTCATAAAAAATGGAAGGAACAAGAGATTGTATGCAGATGATGAGAGTAGGACAGCTAAGAGGGCACTCTAAGAGCCAGTAGGGTCCAAGGTATAATCAATCATCATAAAGTATAAAAATATGTGGGTTATGGTCCACCTATGCTTCCGGTATTCTAGTATTCTTTTGCTAAGGCTAGATGATCAGTAACATTTACTGTATCGATAAAGATTGTAAACAGGACTCATCTTCAACCACCTACAGTACTCGGACTAGAAATGGACATAATGCCTAGGCGCCTCCAATGGCTAACGGCTACAATCCCGAGAGTCCGTACAGAGGTATAGGTCTCACTATGGCCTTCTACAATGCTTTGTCTAAAATGTAGCAGAACAGGAGCATAATGGTAGAAAATAACATACACGTTCTTATATATTACAATGGAGGACTACAAACTAGAACTATACATACTTAGAGAGACGCCCACCCAGCTACCCTGGTAGGGCTTTCAACTATTCATACCTTACAATTTGCAAAACAAACTCCTAAGGCCTCCGAAAACTCTTGAGGCTTCTACTACAAGCTGAGTCCTTTTATAGGCAAAACAGGTGCCGGACCTCAAAATTTATTAAAAGTAAGACAGAAAGAAAAACTTAAAAAACTCAACACGAGATTACTATTTGTACAGTAAGGAGATAAGATGCTCTCCTTTATCTTTAATCCAGGCAACATGATGATTGTTGCCTCCCTCTTTAGGCTGGATGCTCCGCACTTGGTTCAATGTATAATGCTTTCTCTTTATTCTTTATTTTCTTTTGTCTTGTCCTCGAAGACTGTGCTGCATGTGGAGGACTCTATCCCGGATCCGTCAGCAAGTAAGCTGGGCGGCTATGTGGCATAGGCGTCATGGGTCTCGGGTCTATTAGAGCAGGCGCTATTTCTTCAGCTAACTCAGAAATTCTCTGGTTAGCCATTCCAAGGGCCATGGCTTCTGGAAACATGCAAGGCAGGTTGAGCTTAAGAGGAGCATGTCCTGGCTTCACCTTTTCAACAGTGCCTGATCCTATGACCTCCAAGGCATGGATCAGCATGGCTTGAGAATAATATAGAGTATACCAGTCAGAGCCTGTTTCTCTGATTTCTGCTATAATGGCTTCTATATTTAAAGCTCTCTGCTTGTAGATGTCAAGTCTGCAGTAGTTTTCTGGAACAATTAGGCCTTCATGGTGGACTGGATTAAGATCTTGGTAGTCAGGATAAATCCTGAATAGACAGAAATTTCCTGGAGCAATGACATATGTTCTTAAATAATAGGTATATTCTTTGATAACCCCTGTCAGTACTTTAATGGCTTCCATAGGAAGAATGCTTGATGATTTTTCATCTGTAATGTCAATGTTTCTGACAAATCCTGAATTGAAGAGAGCTTTCCTGTTCTCTTCCTGAGGCTCAATTATGGACTTCTCGGTGATCCATACTGAAGGCTGCATTTGGCTACCAATTAGCACCATTCCATCTGCTAAATTTTCAGCTGTTTTTTGTGACATAATTGCTGAAGCTCGATTGTACATTTCTGAATTTTCTGGACTTTCCAACTCTTTCTTTATCTGAACAGATAAGGTGATATCAAATTTATGTCTCTTATAAGTATGTTTTTCAAGTATTTTTACCGCTTCAGAGTGGGAAATAATTCCTGTATTGTTAATTAATTCCTTCACATAGAGGTTAAGCTGAGAATCCCTTTCTGCAATCTTGAAGCGGTATTCTCTCAATCCTCTCATGGCTGCAATTATAGATTGCTTTAGCTCAATTATCCGGCGACATCATGTTTGCAGCGCCAGATGTTGTCTCCGACTAGCAGCTCTGCTCAGTCGAATTCTTTTCTCATAATGCCTATGGGAAATTGTTCTGTTTTGGGATACCTTCTTAGGAATACCTTGTAGAAGATAATGTGGCTTAGGCCCACTAGGCCCAGCCCAGCCCAGCCCATCAAGGGCTTGTACACAATTGTATATCAGATCCCACGTGTGGGGTCATCTTAGATTTTGTTGCTGATTTATTGCTGATTTATCTCTTATTTACTTCCTTGTATAGATTAGGAGATTGATTGTTCATTATTCTGATTGCCCTTGATTAGGGTATATTGTATTTATAAATATACAAACGATCCTCCTATTGAGGTATCGGTTTCTCTCCACCTTTTGTCTATTCCTCTTTCTCTCATTACATATAATTTCATGGTATCAAAGCGTAGGATATGATCAATCATCTTCTATCATTGATCAATCTTCTTCTCTTATTGATCCACTGAGCCTCCCTGGCGTGGATCTTCTTCCTGGCATGCAAACTTCTCTGTTGTTAGTATCACTGATCAACAGTGGCCCACCACGGATCACTTTCGTATCTCCAAGAGACCTCCATAGTTGTGATCGACCATTCTTAAGGATCTTTTTAAGGATTTTTATGGATTTTTATCTCACCATTTGAGGTAGGTTTCATCCCCTTCTTCCTCTGTCGATTTTGATATTTTTGTATCAAATAGATTTCATCACAGCCGTCCAGATTTATGGATCTGTATTCAATCCTCATCACCCTTGGACTAGAGGAAAAACTTTTGGACTCCTTCCAGAAATTCCTACCTGATATGTGATTTGATCAATTTGTGGGGTCCACGCACAGCTTCTACCTCCACAATCAAGGTCTCCTGGGTGCTTTATTTGCATTGTTTGTGCTGTCTGCTGCTGGGTTGCTCATCAGACATCTCCTCTGCTGTTTGTGGGCTCTCCTCATATCACCACTATCTCTTCTCAAGGATCTGAAGACTTTTTCTCTCAGCAAAATCTCTCTGTCGTCATTCTGCACGTGTATATCAAAGGTGGGCCATCTTCAGATCATTCAAAAATCAAAAACAAACTACACCACAAGGGTCGTCCATCCTCTCTAAGATTTATGGGCATTTTTTCAGGATTTTTGGCACATCTGAGGTAGGCCATCTACTGTTGCTTGTGTTTTCCCAGTTTTACAAGATAGTTTTCATCAGATCCGTTCAGATTTGTGGATTTTAATCAGTTTGTCATGCAACCTGCTCTGGAAGTTAGTAAAAAGTCTCACACAGAGGACTCCATTATCTGATCAGAGGTCTGATCCCATTGTGGGCCTCATGTGCCCACTCCAGAAGCAAAAATAGTGGTCGTCTGGCACTATTTTGTTCACTGTTGGGTCGTGTGGCACTATTTTGCTTGAGTGCAGAACAAAAACCCTTGGTTACTGTTTGATACAAGAGGTTGCTATTTCCTGCTGTTAGTATTGTTGCTGCCTTTTTTCTACTATGGACAAGTATGATGTTATTCCTGTTAAATTTAATGGGAATTATTATATGGCCTGGTCTTTTCATCTGAGGAATTTTGTAGAAGGCCAAGGACTGTTTGGTTTTCTTGATGGATCAATAACTAAACCTACTGCAAGCACTACTAACACAAAAGCATTACCCACCTGGTCTAAAGAAAATGCTAAGGTCATCACTTGGATTCTTAACTCCATTGACCCTTCTCTTGCCATTGCTCTTCAAGCATATACTGCAGCATCTGATATGTGGAGTCATCTCAAGAATGTTTATCATCAAACAAATAAAGCTCGCAAATTTAAACTAGATAGTGAAATTGCAAAATTCAGTCAAGGCGATCAATCTGTGCAGGCGTACTTTAATGGATTTCTCACCTTATGGACTGAGAGGGATGCTATGATTATTCAGTCTATGTCCGCTGGATTTCTGTTTGAGGCTCTTAAATTACAAGAGGAAACCCACATCAGCCAGTTCCTTATGAATCTCAGACCCAAATTCGAATCTGTTCGGTCGGCTCTCATGAATAGAGAAGTCACACCAAACCTGGATACATGCTCCCAAGAAGTCCTTCGAGAAGAACTTCGCATCAACTCTCAGCGTGCCATTCTTGAAGAACCAAAGGCCTCCCAGCTTCTCTTCAGGCTGAGTCTGCTCTTCTGGCAGCCCCCAATCAGAAGCCTACTCAATGCTATGAGTGTAAAGGCTTCGGTCATCTGGCTAAGAATTGTCGAAAGAAATTGGTTTGCAAATATTGCAAACGCTCTGGTCATCTTATTGATGACTGTCGCAGCTTACAGCGGAAGAATGGGCCCCAACAAAAGCAAAATCCTTCCACCGTGCCCAGACAAAATGCTTTGGCTACGTTCCAAGTACAAGCACCTCTCCCTGACCCGGGAAGCACTTCTTCCGGGGCGGTATCCATGACTCCAGCCCAGATTCAAGAACTAATTCAGAACACGGTGACCTCCGTATATGCATCCATGGGTTTTAATGGTGGTCGGTATCAAACTCTTTCTCCTCTAGCATTTCCTGCTTTTCATTCTTCACTCTCTCGTTCTTCCTCCATTACCCCATCTACCTGGTTTCTAGATTCAGGAGCATCAAACCACATGACTTCTGTGGAAAGTAGCTTTACAGCCTCTCACCCTTACCTTGGCAAAGACAAAATCAACACTGCTAATGGAGACCAATTACTCATTTCTGGAATTGGTACCATTACTTTATCTAGTGTCTCTGGCCAGTCCCTCCACCTTTCTAATGTCTACTTTGTTCCCAAATTATCAGCCAATTTACTTTCTGTCGGACAACTTATTGATGATGGGTATCATATTAACTTTTCTTCCACTGGTTGTGTCATACAGGAGCGGCAAACTGGGAAGGTGATCGCGATGGGGAGTAAACATGGTCGACTGTTTCTGTTGGACATTGGACATCATTCCCTCTTTTCTTCTTCTTCTCCTAACTTCAATAAATTGTGGACTACCTAGCATAGTCGTCTTGGTCATGTGAACAATGCTTATTTACTTTCTTTGTTTAAAATTGGTTGTTTAGAACCCAAAATTGATAATAAAATGATGTCCTCTTTACTTCAATCAAAGTGTGAAACGTGTTGTTTGAGTAAGAGTCATATTTTACCATTTCCTATTCATCGTTCTCGTGCGTTATCATCTTTTGATATCATTCACACTAATGTTTAGGGAATTGCACCCACATTTAGGACAGGGTTTAAGTATTATGTGACCTTTATTGATGATCATTCTCGATTCACTTGGATTTATTTCATGCGCTTCAAGTCTGAAGTCTTTTCTCTTTTCCAAAAGTTTTACAATATGGTTCACACACAATTTCAGAAAGATATAAAAATTCTTAGGTCCGACTCCGGCGGAGAATACATGTCCCATGATTTTTCTGCCTTCCTTTCTGATAAAGGCATTCTTCACCAAAAATCCTGCCCACATACTCCACAGCAAAATGGTGTTGCGGAGAGGAAGAACAGGCATATTCTTGAAACTGTTCATACTCTCCTTTTTGAATCCTTAGTTCCTCCCAAATTTTGGTGTGATGCTGCACAGACTGCTGTGTATCTCATCAATCGTCATCCTAACTCCGTTCTAGGAAAGACTACTCCATATGAAGCTCTCTTTGGTCATACCCCTTCATATTTTCACTTGTGTGTTTTTGGGTGTTTATGCTTTGTCCATTTTCCCCTACAGAGCGTACTAAGTTGTCACCTCAGGCTGCCAAATGTCTCTTCCTAGGTTACAGTACTGAACACAATAGATTTCTATGTTATGACCAATCCGAGAAATGCATGCAAATATCTCGTAATATGATCTTCTTGGAACACATTCCTTTCTTTTCTTTGCGTTTGGAAACTCATCCTGTTGCTGTATCTTATCTGCCACAATTCCTTGCGACTACTTCTCCCCCACCAGCTATTACCAATGTCTATGTCCGGCGTAATACGGTTCCTGATCCTGTGGGGCCTCCTTCTCCTGATCCTATCCCATTGCTGCCTCCTGCACCCTCAGGTATTAATACTTCCTCTACTGATAGTGTCACACCCCTGTGACGCTCTAGTCGTCCTTCTGTTGCTCCTGACAGATATGGCTTTCCTGCTCTTTTCACTTCTTTGGATAGTACTCCTATACCCATCTCTTATTCACAGGCTTCGAAGATTGCATACTGGCAGGATGTTATGAATGAGGAGTTGCTTGCTCTTGAAGCAAACAACACATGGGACTTGGTACCGACTCCTGAACGCGCCTCTGTGAATAGTAGTAAATGGATCTACTCTGTCAAGGTTAACTCTGATGGGAGTCTTGATCGCTACAAAGCCCGATTGGTTGCGCAGGGTCACAAGCAGGAGTATGGCATTGACTCTGAGGAGACCTTTGCACTAGTGGCTAAAATGACCACCGTTCGTACTCTTCTTTGTGTCGTTGCAGCCCGAAACTGGCCTCCGTGGCAAATGGATGTCAAAAATGCTTTTCTTCATGGCGACTTGAAAGAGACTGTCCACTTAAAACCGCCTCCAAGATATGCTTGTCCTCCTCGGCATGTTTGCAAGTTGCGAAAATCTCTTTATGGACTTAAGCAGGCTCCCAGGGCTTGGTTTGATAAATTCCGGGCAACAATTCTTCAAGTTGAGTTTTGTCGGAGTCATTCTGATAGTTCACTATTTCTTAGATGGACACCGAAGGGTTACACATTCCTTTTAGTCTATGTCGATGATATGATTATCAGTGGCAATGATATTTCTGGCATTACGGATCTCAAGCATCATCTCACTCGCCACTTCAGAATGAAGGATCTCGGTCCTCTCACATACTTTTTGGGGCTTGAGTTTTCGCGTACCAAATCAGGCATTCGGGTCCATCAGCGTAAATATGCTACCGATTCGATCACCTCAACAAGACTTGATGATGCTCACACTTTTGATACGCCGATGGAATTAAACAGCAAACTCAGTGCGGAGGATGGCCTTCCCCTGGATGATCCCTCTATTTTCCGGCGGATAGTTGGTAGTTTGCTCTACTTAACTATGACTCGACCTGATATTTCTCATGCAGTTCATACGGTTAGCCAATTTGTGAGCAATCTTCACAAACCTCACCTTGTTGCTGCTTTGCGCATACTCCGCTATGTTAGAGGCACTCTTACTCATGGCCTCTTCTATCCTTCTGATACTTCTTTGTGCTTATCAGCAGTGGCGGACCCAGGATTTTCGTTTGAGGGGTGCGATATGATGGCAATTGAAAAAGTCCAAAAATATTATTTTGTGATACTTTCTTCACATTAATAATGACAAAAAGAAAAAAAATATATATTGCATTTAAATGATTACAAAATATTCAAGTGTATCAACTACATTTTCTCATCAAAAGTCATATATCAACTATACAAGGTTGGGACACAAACACATGGGCATACGAAAATATTTAAGACACAAATCAGTCATGACTACGTATATGTAAACCACATCCATCAAATTAAACAATATCATAGAAATATGATCATTTGTACATCAAATTGCCAGTATAGAGTTAAAAGCATAAAGCTCTACATGAAATCCATAATTTATTTAATTTGACTATGATATACAAATTAAAAAAGATCCAGAAAGAGGGAGGAGAGAGAGGGAGAATACCTGCAAAACGCTGCCAAAGAGACGGCCCACCAAAGTTGCAGAACTATTAGATGATGCACCTCCAATAAATAGCTAGAGAGCTCTCCAGCCTCTCCTGTGTATAATGGAAAGATAGATCAATCTTCAAATTACTGCAAGAGTTTCACTTCAACACAAAAAAAAAAAAACCAGAAACAGTAAAAAAGAAAACGACTTTCGAAATACTGCACTGAGATTTGACATTCCATCAAATCGCTTGAATCTAAATCAAAACAGTAGCTTTCGCACCGATTTCTTTCCGAAAACAGGGACCACGAATCCAAACCAAGCTAAAAGCAAATCAAGAAATCAGATGAGTCTCATCGAGAACTCAAATTCGACACCTGAACGCGATTTTCTCAAACTTTAGAAACTCGAGAAAAACAACAACATTGGAATCTCGGCTTCTGCAGGTTGCAGCGAAAAGAGATCTGGATCGAAGAAATTACCGCGAGAATCTGAGATTTTCCCAAGGAGGTTTCATCAGCGAGGAACATTGGAACGGATCAAGATCGAGAAGGAGAAGATCATAGATTTCTCATCGGAGCGATTCGGATAGAGTGGTGTGAAGGGAATGGATTTCGGGTTCGTGTCAGCCGTTTCAGAGATGGCGAAGAGGAAGAGGAGGAAGATGACATGAATAAATGCAGATGCAGTCTTGCAGAGAAGAGAAAAGAAGGGAACGGGGAAATTAGGTTTCTTATATGGGTGAACTGAGAGGATTTCTCGATTTGATGTGGGTGCATTTCAACGATGGGTTTTAAATGGGGGGTGCGAGATGCATTTTTAAGTGGGGCAGGGGTGCATGGCCCATATCCCTTTAAAGGGATTTTTAAAATTTACCGGGTGCACTTGCACCCCCATGAATACACATGGGTCCGCCCCTGCTTATCAGCATATGCCGATGCCGACTGGGCTGGTTGCCCTGATTCTCGGCAATCTACCACTGGCTGGTGTATGTTTCTTGGCGACTCTCTGATTTCGTGGAAGTGCAAGAAGCAAACCATTATGTCCAAGTCTTCCACTGAGGCCGAATATCGGGCAATGTCATCCACAAGTGCTGAAATCATCTGGCTCCGCCGTCTTCTCTGTGAATTCGGTGTCATTATTTGTCGTTCTACACCTCTTCATGGGGACAATACCAGTGCTACCAGAATTGCTAATAATCCAGTCTTTCATGAACGGACGAAACACATTAGATTGATTGTCACTTCATCCGTCAGCATGTTGTCACTGAGAAGATAACCTTGCCTCATGTCTCTACTCACGACCAGTTGGCGGATATCTTCACCAAAGCACTTCCCAAGCCACGCCATCATGAACTCACTCGCAAATTGTTGTTTTCTGCATTACCACATCAGTTTGAGGGAGAGTGTAGAAGATAATGTGGCTTAGGCCCACTAGGCCCAGCACATCCCATCAAGGGCTTGTACACAGTTGTATATCAGATAACAAGTGTGGGATCATCTTAGATTTTGTTGCTGATTTATTGCTGATTTATCTCTTATTTACTTCCTTGTATAGATTAGGAGATTGATTGTTCATTATTCTGATTGCCCTTGATTAGGGTATATTGTATTTATAAATATACAAACGATCCTCCTATTGAGGTATCGGTTTCTCTCCACCTTTTATCTATTCCTCTTTCTCTCATTACATATAATTTCATACCCTTCCAACTATATTTTCCCTACAGTATTCTTCTTGATAAAACCCTGGAGGGTAAATGTTTTCATCTATATGTGAAAGAATTTTTCTTATCTCAATTGGTTTAGGCTCAACAGGGCGTTTTCCTGCTACAAGATTCCATGTTTCTCCGACTAGATTTTCTACCTTAATGATTTTTTGAGGTGGATTTCCATCGCTTGTTTCTCCTTCGCTTAATTCCTGGATAGCCAGGCCTTTCATTTGCTGAAATTGTTCCTGATACTCTAGGAACTGCTGAAATTCTTCTATATTAAAGTTACTTTGATAGGGAGGCAGGCTTCTCCCTCTTCCTCTAATACTTCTTCCTCTTCCCCTATCTGTCATCTGTATAAAAAAGCATTCGGTTATGTCACGATAGGTTTCTGTTTTGGAAAAAATCTTCTCTCTTGATACTATATCAGCCAACTCATTGCTTTTTCCTGTAACATGTTTGACTTCGTAATCAAATTCATTCAAGAAGTGGTGCCAGGTTATAAGGTGCCTTAGGGTAAAAAGCTTCAGTTGGGCATTTCTAAAAAATAATACAAACTTAGAGTCTGTTTCTACTAAAAAAAGTTTTGGTCTAAGGAAGAGAGCAGATTTTTCTATTCCTATGACAAGGGCTAGAAGTTCTTTTTCGTGGGCATGGTAATTAACTTGAGTAGGAGTGAAAGTCCCTGACTTGTAGCAACAAATTCTACGTTTTCTTTCTTTATCATTCGGCTTAATGGTCATATAGACTACTCCCCATTGGTGTTCAGAAGCATCTGTTTTTAGCACAAAAGAGTTTTCAGTACTGGGGAGTTCTAGAGGAGGAATAGTTTTTACTATTTCTCTGACTTCTTGGATGATTTCTATATCTCTGGATGTCCATGTAAAAGGGTTGGTTTCTTCAGTCTTTTTTAGCTTACAAGAAAAGCTTCCTCTATATTTAGCCAGGTCTTTGATGAAATCATTGGCACAATTTAATATACCTAAATAACTTTGCAATTGTTTTCTAGTTTTTATGATTTCAGGAAATTCTAGAATTTTTTTGACTATATGGTCCTGGAGGGCTACTTTCCCTTGCTGGATATGTACTCCTAAGAAATCAATTTCTTGTTTGCACAACTCATATTTGGTCTCTGAAATAACTATCCCATGTTTGTCGAATTCGTTGAGGATAGCTTTGACATGCTTAAAATGTTCCTTTTGATTTATAGATGCAACAAGAACATCATCTATATATACCATACAATAATCCATATGGTCTCTGAAAATGTCATCCATTCTTCTTTGGAAAACTTGAGGGGCAATACTTAATCCAAAAGGCATAACAAGCCATTCATACTTTCCTCTTGGAACAGAAAAAGCTGTCCAAGGAATAGAGTCTTTATGCATGCGGATTTGCCAAAATCCTGATTTACAATCGAATTTGCTGAACCATGTCCTTTTGTCTATAAGCTGGATAAGATTGTTCTTATCTGGAATTTTATAGGAGTCTGGATTGATATTATTATTAAGGGCTCTATAGTCAATTACCATTCTTGCTTTTCCTCTTTTTTGTTCAGAATGTTTATAAACAAAAAAAACAGGACTATTATGGGGGCTATTGGATGGCTGAATAAGTTTTTGGTCTAGAAGCTCTTTAATTTGTATAGAAAATTCTTGAATTTCTTGGGTAGAGGCAGGAAAAGCTTTTCCTTTAATGGTTCTTTCTGGATCCTTGAGGTCAAGTATGCATTCATACTTGTCTTTGTCCCATTTAGCAATAGGGTCTTTTCCTAGAATAGGTTTAGTTAGCTTTTCTAACTCTTTCTTGATGTTGTTGGGCTGAATGAGAGAAGAAATCTTCTTTTGTTGCTTGGGTTTTTCTTTTTTGAGAAGGGCTTGGGCCTTCTTCTTGTCTATATTAACCTGAGCATTATGCATAATAATCTCGCAGAGATAGTTATCTATCTCGCTTTCTTGACATATAGTGCAAGTATGGGACTTGCATTTGCAGGAATTTGTGTTTGAATTTTGTGGTTTAGGGTTTAGTGGATGATTGTTATCCTTATCATTATCAGTGCTCTCACCACGGTTCGCTACTTCTCTGAATATGCGGGTATACTTCTCAGTCTTTGTGAAGAGGGGTAAGATGGCTTTATCATCCTATAAGTACATTTCAAGCTGGAGAACAGGATATCTACATATAGCATAGCGATCAAAGTCCTCAAGAAAGTCGAGGCCAAGGATAGAGTCACTGACAGTCATGTTGTCAATCTCAAGAAATCTGACTTTGTGAAGAGTATCTTGAATCTTAATAAAAAGGGTTCTAGACTGGCGAGGGATTGTGAAGGGAATGGAGTTAGCGCCAGTTCCTTGATAAGGTTTTTCTAGCTGAATCATATGGCTGTCAGGTATGACACCACATTTAACATAGGAGGTAGTGGCTCCTGTATCAAGTAGGGTCTCGATTTCTTTATTGCCAAGATTAGCAATGGTTAATGTGGCAAAAAGAAGGTCTCCTTGATGTTGGTAGGCATTTACTTGGAGACTATGTAAGGCATTTTTTTGCTTGAGACTATTTTAAGATCATCTTCTGAAAGTTTGACAGCTTCTGGAATAGTATCATCTTCTTGAGAGCTAATATTTTGGATATTAGCGAGGTCTTTTCGTCTGAAATATCTGAACAATCGCGCCTCCTCGACGTCTTTCCAGTAATCGCCTAGAGTATTGATAACTATGTCAGCAGCTCTTTGGCCGCGGTTTTCCTGGAGAACTACTAAAAAACATGTCTTATGAAAATGTAGACTATATTTTTCGCTGGCAAAGATTATGTTTTCTTCTTTATGACCAGGCAATGTGGGATAGCCACATTCTTCATAGATGTATTCTTCATCAGTTACTACAGCAATAAATTCTATAGGTATTTCATTAGGAAGCGGGATATCTCTATGCTTCCAAATTGGTAAGGACCATTTTTGGCTATTCCATCTTAATGTTTGATTCTCAAATTTATTGTAAGAAGTTTTTATTTCTGAATGTAACAGGTGTACTCCTAAATGTAATTCTGGAGAAGAGTAATCGTCATTTTCTTCATCAGAAGTAGAATAATCAGTAATACTATCATCTGTAAGAACTGAGTAAACAAAATTTTCATCAATATCTCTAATTTCTGAATGATATAAAATATCAAAGTCATTTAAATCTGCATCTGGTAGTATTAATTCTACCATATTTACTCTGAAGTGTTTTTTTTTTTTTTTTGGACAGTTTGGGGCAAAATGTCTGGTTTCTCCACATGTCCAACATTCTTTATTATCTTTATTGGAAACTAGATTTTTCCTGTAATTAGGAATTCTTTTACTGATAGACGTATTTTTCTTCCAGTATTTTCTTTCTTTAAGGTTTTTATGCCTTTTAGCTGGATCCTTAAAAGTTTGAGATTTTCTAAATTTATAATGTTTTCTCCTCCTTTTATGAGGATGGTAGTTTTTTTCTTTTCTATAATTATATCTTCTATATTTATGTTTCTCTTTCTTACAAGTTTGATCTTTACATCCCCATTGAATAGGGGCTTCATTATCTCTTTCATCTCTAAATTTAATCTCAGAAAAGGCTTTTTCTAGGACTCTTCGTTCTAGATCACTTCTCTTTTTTCGGGCTATATAGTCTAGGGTAAAATTAATTCTTTCCCCTAGATTGTCATTTTTAAGATATTCGACTCCATCAAACCTGCCTCTCCATTCTCGATAATTATAAAGGAGATGATCTCCTATAGCAGGTATTTTTCTAAAATATTCATCTTTGAGATCGTCGTCTTCACATTTATAGAATAATTCCTTGAACTGGTTACTGTATTGTTCTATAAATTCTAGATTGCATATCTTTAATTGAGCTAGCTTGAATTTTGCTTGCTCCTGTTCTTTATTAAGGACAACAGTATGGGTTTGGCCAATAAATTCTTTAGAGAAAAGGTAGAAATAGCCATCTACATTTCTTTGATTAGCAAATTGCTGATATTCAGCCAGTAGAGCTCTATCTCCAGGAGTAGAGGCTTTCTTGATTCTTTTGAAACAATTTAGGACGATTCCTTCAAAAGATAATTCTGCATATATGTGGCAGCTATCTTCGTTCCACTCATGCTTCATGGTGAAAACAGCTTCCATTTTCTTCTTCCAAGTCTCTAAGGCTTTCTTAATATCTCTGACATTATCTAGATTTAGCTTAATACCTTCAGAGTCCATGGGTATTTCAGCCATGAATCTTTTTCCTTCATAAGTTGTTTTTTCTTTATGATAACTTCTGGATGTAGGATTAGGTCTAGAGTAGATGGGTTGTTTAAAAACTACATTTGGTTCTCTATGGTGGTTGTGTCTTTCTTCTTCATCTCCATTAATGTTATGTTCATTCAACCATAGCTGTTGTTGGGAGCTGCTAGATTTTGTTTTAATAAAGGTGTCTAAATCTGCAAAATCTTTTGCATCTTCAAGTTTCATCATGTTGAGACTGAATCCAGAATTGTTACTGGAGAAAGAATTGCTTCTTAATAATTTAATGACAGGTTTTCTTATATTATTTCCTTTATCTAAAGATTTTCTGGCTATATGCTTTTTTGTGAATAAGGCCTCAGTGGGCGTATGAAATTCTTCTTCTAATTCTTCATTGGTTGGTTTAGTTTCTAAAGTTGGTCTGCTAAATTGGATAGACACATTGTTATCTTCTTCGATCACATAGTCTTAACATGTTATATTTCTCTTTCTTTTCAGGCTGGATTTGAGGAAAATTCCAAGCTCCTATATTCTTCATCATCCCTTTGGTAGAGATTTTTCTAAAGGTATAATCGGTTTTGTTTCTATTAGTTCTGATTAGAACTTCTTCATTTAGTCTTCCTTTCTGGATAGTGAGTAAGAGTCCATCTTCAGGGAAGTTGGTGAACATAACTCTACTCTGGTGATGGATGGATAGGATTCCATCTTCTATATTATACTTTTCATATCCTTTAGTGGCTACTATGATCTTCATATTTCGTACTGCCGCAATAGGTAATACGAAACCTGGAATGGTACTAAAATAGGCTATATTTTGATCTAGTTCTAATTGGCCTATTCCAATAATGCTTTTCTTAAAGTCACTAATTCTTTCGTCTACAAGGACAATACAGAGTTCTACATTTGGGTCAGGAGCATGTAAGCCTTGTAGCTTACACTGAAACATTCCAAAAGAAAGGTATTGGAATTTTTTAGCACCATGCTGAACAAAAGCTGGATCGAAGACTTCAAATTTTTGAATACGTTGCTTGACTGAGTCTAGGTTCCCCCAATTGGTTATTTCATAATTTTCTCCTATAGGTTTTTCTCCTAGGAGAAAAAGGTCTTCATTTCTAACTGGAGGAAGTCTCTGATGGGTAATAGCATCTTCAACAATTTTCCATTCATTTTCTCCAAATTTATCCCAATGCATTTTTGGTTTTTGTTTGGAGCACTTTTTCTTAAGGGTATGACCAAGATTTCTTAATTGAATCATGTTTAATTCAATTTTTCCTAATGGTTTATTAGGAGATTTTAGCTGGATTTGGCTAGGGGCTTTAGGTTTTTTCTGGTCGTGATTATTTATTATGGAGTTAATTTTTTGTTCTTGATTTTTGGTATCAGAGCGTATGAGGACAGTAGGAGCATATTGATGTCACGACCCAAATTCTGGGGCCCTGTCAGATCTCTGGATCGTGATAACTTAGCAATATTTACCATATATTCATCAAATAATTCTCACAAGTGTTTGGCATTTAAATCAAACTATAATTTCAATTAATCGATAATTTATGAATACTCATACTTTAATATGTCCTGTCTGAATCAATAATGTGCTAAAACATTATATAAATTTCCCTAAGCAAGGGCTAATCCCCTTATCAACTAATTTAACTTTTCTCATTCTCTCTTGTCAGCCACGCATGCCGAAATCTACGTGCTGAACATCGTTCTGCTCTGTCCCACCCGCAATGCGATTACCTGAAGGGGGCAACACAACATTAGTATTACTGGTGAATGAATATTCCTAATTACACAAGTCACATATAGCATAATATCACATAATTCAACAAATCTGAATCAATAATCAAATATAATTAAAAGTTCTTTGACATACAAATCCGTGCCCATGCACGTTAACACGCCTCAAAGGCCTTATCGTATACATGTATACTGGTCACCGTGACCCTGTCTCATCAGACACGTCCACCAAGGACCAGCCATCATAATGGCCACTCACGTCCATTAAGGACCAGCCGCTATAACGGCCCGGACACTAAGTCCAACATCCCATGTCTGGGACCATCCCAAATCTGGGACCCAGTGCACAATATCTCATAATCACAGGTTCACCTCTCTAAACATGTCATAACATTATAATAAACATAATCCAATTAAATATCCATAACTTACACATAAATCAACAGAGCGAACCAGTCCCCCCCTACACAATTTACATGTCGCTGCTGTCAAATCCAAGTTGGCCCAATTAGGCCCAACATGGTGGTATCCAATCTCGTTGGATTTGGTCAATCTGTGTACAAGTTTTCTTCCTTTTAAATAGATTGTAATTAGCTGATTTCTCTCTTTCTTTAATCATAGATTGTAATTAGATTAGATTAGCTATTTTGTAGCCTTTGATAAGGCAACTGTATCCTATTTAATGGGAGAGAAGCTCTAATGTACAGACACAGGAAATTAATCCAAAAATCCTTTTTTACATCTCACGTCTGTTATGGTATCAGAGCCTCTCTTGTAAAGGCTATCAGTTTTTCATCTTCTGAAAAACCTCAAGAACTCTATCAGAGAGAAATTCTTCTCTCTCTCGTGTAGCAAACAGATCAAGGATCTGTCCTAGTTCAAGAACAAGCAAAGATCTGCAACCTCTTGTAGTCTGATCTCTGTGGCCCACCACAGATCAGCCCAAGTTCATCTGAGACATCTTTCTATCTTGATCAACGGTTGCTTCAGAAGGTTGTGAACGTTTATTTGACTCAGCAAGTAAAATCAGGCAACCAATTGAGGTTCTGGGCACTGTTCTCGTCAGGATCTTGGAGCATCTCATCAGGGGCCCACCTGCGATCATCACCAAATCGTCACTTTCTCTCCAGCCTTGGTCGCCCATCTCTCCTGGTCTTTTTGGAGATTTTTTCAGATTTTTTCACAGATCAGAGGTAGGCTTTCTGATCCATCTTGTGATTATTCATTTTTTTGGAATAGTTTTCATCACAGCCACACAAAATCTTGGATTCAGCCTGGATTTTGTTGAAACCTACATTGTTGGAAAGAGATTTTGATCATTGTCTCTAGTCTCTCATCTGATCTTCCATCAGATCTCTGTGTGGACCCCACGAAGGGATCCAGCCAAGAAGTTCTTGGTCGTCTGGACTGTTTTTGGACTGTTTTTTTGTAATTTCTTGTGCTGTTCACTTCTGGACGCCTCTTTGCTGTTTACTTTTGTGTGGAAGCTTTATCTTGCTTCTCTGTGGTTTGATTTCTCACTTTCTGGTTCGAGTGCTCTTTAAATGGAGAAGTCAGAAGTTAAATTGATTCAATTTAATGGTAAAAACTATCCTGCATGGGCTTTTCAATTCCAACTATATCTTGAGGCCAAGGAATTATGGGGATTTGTTTCTGGTTCTGACCCAAAGCCTACAGAGGATGATAAAAAGATTTCTACTTGGAATACAAAAGATGCAAAAATAAAAACATGGATTCTTGGGGCTGTGGAACCTCATCTGATTCTGAACCTCAAACCTTATTCAACCTCCAAGGAGATGTGGGGTTATTTGCAGACAGTTTATCATCAAGAAAATTCTGCACGACAATTTCAACTTGAGTGTGAAATTGCAGAATACAGTCAAGGTACCTTGTCCATTCAGGACTACTATTCTGGTTTCCGTAATTTGTGGGCTGAATACGATGGGATAAAGTATGCATCTGTTCCGAACAATATTCTTAAAACTATTCAAGATCTTCAAGCCTCCAGTCATAGGGACCAGTTTTTGATGAAATTGCGTCCTGAATACGAGACTGTTACATCATCTCTGCTGAGCCGAAGTCCATTACCATCTTTGGATGTTTGTTTGAATGAGCTCCTACGAGAAGAGCAACGTATTCGCACAAAAGCCCATCTGGAACAGCAGCACACTGCGACTTATCCTGTTGCATACTCTGCTAAAGGGAACACTCCAGCTCTTCCGATCTCACAATCTTCTCTGACTCCTCAGACTCGGGATATGAGCAAAGTCCAATGCTACTCTTGCAAAAAATATGGCCACCTTGCCACACAATGCAACCAAAAATTCTGTAATTACTGCAAGAAGAAGGGACACATCATTAGTGAATGTCGCCGCCATCCTCAAACTCGGACTCCAAATGCCTATGCTGCCACGACAGACTATTCTACTGCTGATGCTGCATCCACATCTGTGCCTTCACAGCCTGGTTCATCTTCTCCTGCTCTCACTCCTGAACTAGTTCAACAAATGATTGTCAATGCATTTTCTGCACTTGGCATCACAGGTAAATCTAAAACCCCTTCTTCCATTTGGTATCTTGATTCCGGAGCATCAAATCACCTGACTCATTCCAGTGCACAACTGTCTAGCTTGACAAAATATACTGGCAATACTCATGTTCAAACAGTCGATGGCGGACACCTTCCTATCAATGCCATTGGAGATATTTCCAGTATTTTGCCCTTAAAAAATGTTTTGGTTTTGGGATTACTGGCTAGCAACTTTGACATGGTATCAAAGCCTGAGGTCTCAAGTTCGAAACCACACAGGGCAGAAATGCCCCATGCCGCATTGTGTGTTTGTGCGGGCGCAAAATGCATGCCGCGTTATAGTCTTGTGCGGGCGTGTGCTTCGGATCCGCCCCCCAAGGGGGGTGTTAAGTAGTTGTTTGTGCAGTTTCCTATCACCAATTGGTTTTGGGATTACTGGCTAGCAACTTTGACAGCTGCCCCACTTCTAGTCATGACTGGTAGTGATTGGTGTAGGGGTGGCCCACCTTTATTATAACCAGCATATTACACAAGTTTACAGAATCATGCCCACATTCCATCAAAACAATCCATTCAATTATATATAATTCACATAAAATCTTTATTTATCTAAATAAGAAGGTTATATTGTAATTGCATAAGAAATCCAGGGCTGTCCCAATTGATAGATTCCATCCAAGCCTCATCTTCACACACACAACATAAAAGAAACAACAGTTCATGCCTGAATTGTTTGGTGTAGAATGAAGTGGGTCCCACCAATCAAATCCATGATCAGACTTCATGTTCCAGGTCGCCCAAGGCTTGGAATATATATCAATGGATCTGATTCATTATCAGACCATTATATGAGGCCCACAACTCCATGACAGATTTCTAAAATATTCACAATAAGTCACGCCTGGGTTATTTGCATCCACTGGATAGTGGGTCCAACTGTTCCAATACCCCAGATGTCCCACTTCTCCATGGTCGCCCAGGGGTTCTCTAAAAGATGTGTGGTCCTGATCTCATATCAGGTCCACTGATGGGTCCCACAATAGCTGTCGACCTTCAGCCCTGTTTCCATCATATTCACGCCTGTATCATTAAAAGCAAGTGGATGGTGGCCCAAACATGGCCCACCTCCCATGGTTCCATGACTACACTAGTCGACCAGGAGTGTACCCCCTTCTCCATGGTCCAGATCAATCATGCAGTGGGCCAGGGGGTCCCACAGCCCTCCAATGTCCAATATCGCCCTGTCGACAGTCTCTGTTTCAACAGATTTTCAAGTCTGTTTCATGAATCTGCATCCCATTCTACTTGTATCATTCCCATATCCATTAACATATGAATTCATAACCAAACAAATCTTCTTAATACAGACTAATCAAATCACATCTCAATATCAATTCTTTTTAATACAGCTTAATCAAATCACTGCCCAATATCAATCATCTTGCTTGATTAACTAATTAATTAGGAAGATCCACTCACCTTTGATAAACGATCGTCGCCTTTGAAATATGTGAATGCGAATAGGACATCAGTAGCCTTCCTCTCCTTCTCCTAAATTGCAACCCACAAGACTTTTCTCTCATAATTTCTCCAAGGAAGAAGAATAGGATACTAATATAGTGGTCGTTGGTTATCATATATATAAAGGGGAGATGGAATTCTAGTCATCTCAAACTTCCTATTTAGAGTTGTTATACAACTCCACTCCTTTCCAAACCCAATTATGTGGAATACTACCAAGTTAAAAAGCCTTACTTCTAATTTCATAATAAGAACTTAACTAAGATACTACCTGGGCCAGACTAATCCTGGGCCCATGTAACTCAGGATATTACAATTGATCGCTCTCGAACTGTAGTGTTTTTGTTATGGAAGAGAATGTTAGTTATTGTATCCACATTCCACGCTCAGATACCAAGCAACTATTCTACAGTTAACAGTTGATATGCAAAATAACTAATTATTAAGTGATTTTTGTTTGTATGTGATATGTTCATCTCTTGCCCATCCAAAATGGTTTATTGAGCTGCATTTAATCTGTGTTTATCTTTTATCATCAGGAACACCTTTCTCAAGGACCTACACTACTGAATGTGAAGGCAATGACTAAAAAAAAATACACTATACTTATGCCTCAAATCTAATTACTTTGGACCTCTATATCTAATAATATTGTTGTTTGCCTATTTCTTCAGGGCTTTCTTAGCTTAAGTGGAGCTATACTAATCCAAGTATAGAAGACTATATGCAAGGGTAACCCAAGTTCTTTTCTGCTGGTGCTTGACTAATAAAAAATACACACTATTTATGCCTCAAATCTAATTACTTTGGACCTCTATATCTGATGGAATTGTTGTTTGCCTATTTCTTCATGGCTTTCTTTGCTTAAGTGGAGCTATACTGATCCATGTATATAAGACTATATACAAGGGTAAGAGCTATACTGATCCAAGTATATAAGACTATATACAAGGCTAACTTGAGTTCTGTTTTTGCTGATGCTTCCACTCATTCCAAAACATTCTTGAAAACAAATAAACCCAAGGCAGAAATTTTTGTACTTGTTTTTCTTGTATGTTATAATTGTTGCATATAATAAAACATAATAGGAAAGAAAAAAAATTGTCCTACATGCAAGTTAGGGACATATTTATGACTTTTGCAAGAATAATCACTAAAAGTAACAACGGCTAATGTGATTTTCATCATCATTGTGATTAATAACAGCAAAACCTCTTCATCCAAAAAAGCAAAGCGTCATTGCATCAGTTATTGAGGAGAAACTCCTTTTTTTTAATATGGATATAGATTATTTGTGATGTTAGTTTACTTTTATGGGATAGTTACCTGCCATTTATTTTGGCATCTCTTGGAGCATATTTATGTTTTCTTGGTATATTGACAATATTTATGCTCCTTTTATTGTTAAATCTTATGGTATTTTTTAATAGAGTAGTTGGTCTCTATTTATTCCTGTATAATTTTATTATGTTGTCTACCTGTGTGAAAAAGGATTTCTGGTATACTTTTAATGTCATCTTTATTCTCACTAAAATATCACTTTCTAATACAAGACTTATATTACATTTTTATAAACTTCTGTGAACTTACTTGATTTATTTGTACTGCATAATATTTTGGTTTTTCCTAGATTTCCTTCTTATTTCAGTAATCCATTGCAATCGGAATCCTAAACCTATATCACAATAGACAAGCAAATGGCAACTAATCATCTTGACAAAGAAATCCTGGTATATATATCCGAATTTCCTCTTCAGTGAACAACAATCAAACAAATAATTTGTATTTTAAACCAACGCATACTTACTTTATAATGAGTATTTTTTAAGATTTAACTTTTGTTCTATTTTTTTTTAATTTAGCCTTTTGTTTCATTCTATTTTTTTTCCAGTTTATTCTAAACAATACTGCTCATCTGATCGGATACCCGTCTGTTTCTGGTTTGTTGATATCTATACCATTTGAAGTGTTAAATTTCAAATATTATTTAATCTTATTTTTTCATATAATAATGTTCTCTGAAATTATTATCTTATGCATATCTTTTTTTGATCTTTCTAATGTAAAAGTAATCTTGCTACAATCACTTTTCTTTATTTGTTAAAGTTTTATTTAATGAGATATTATATCTAACTTACACATTTATTGACTATATATGAACCAGTGAACTATATTCAATATCTTGATGATGAAAAATCATAATGAAAAAGAAAAGATCCACATACAAGGTTATTATCTTCTTTGAAAGACAAAAACTGCATAAATATGTGTATTTCAGTACTCAACTATAGTATTAAAGTTATAAAGTCACTTAGTTGTCTTCTTATATAGAAGACAACGCTGAAAAACGTCGTCAAAAGCAACGTGATTCATATGCAAAGTTATCTCTAGAGCAAAAAAAAAATATTAGCATGAGAAAAAAAAGAAGCAAATAAAAGGAGAAAAGTACAACAAAGTCAAGCATTAGAACCTACTCCAAAGAGCAAAATATCTGCTTCAAAAATTGCAAATCCCACAGAAACATCAAATTTAGGTTTGCTCCTAATTTTATACTACCTTTATCTTTATAATTGTAATCAATAATGCCATTTGTAATTACTAATTATAATGTTTGAACGACTGTAGAACATGCACAACTTCAACATCGACTAAAAAAAAGACAATGGTACACCTCATTGCCTAAAGAAAAAAAAGATGCACTTCTTCTACGAAAAAAGGAAGCTTATGCAAAAAAAAAAAAGTTGCTTAAAGGAGTATCTTCTGCAAATGTTACTTCATCATTAAATACAGGTCAACAAATAGGTATGTAATTAGATATTCTAATACGTAATATTTAATATCTTTGACAAATATAATAGAGATATATAATAAATATATTTCTAATGAAATATCTATCTTTTGCAACAGACAGAAAACTACCGGCATACTACTGGCTAGCACTATCAATGATGCTCCAAGAAATATTAGAGCACAGATGGAAAAAAGAATATACCATACATATGAGATTGGTAAGTTATATATTATAAGTATAATAGATTTTTTCCTCAGATTATATAAAAATTTATATTCCAAAATTCTTAAAAGTACATGCATCTTCCACCAGGGTCAACATCTAGACAGCCTGATGAATTCAATCAAGATGCTTCTTCAAGTGTTTATCAAGAAGAAACTTGTAGATTAAACTACAGAGGTATATTTATATAAAATAATAGTTTAGGTTTATTAAAAGAGTTGAAATATACTAATAAAAATTTTAAATGCAGCTACATATGGTTCTGAAATAAGCATTCCTTTGTAACCATCAGTATTAGAACAAAAGTTGGACTGTAGTTGCTGTGGAGCAAGGAAGTTTTCTTATGAACCGAAAGGCTTCTGTTGTTCTAAAGGTCAAGTATTGGTGGCTTCGAATCGTATTCCTGATGAGCTCCTTACTCTATTCATATCAAATAGTGAAGAAGCATCTCATTTCAAAACATATGTTAGAACATATAACAATACATTTGCTTTCACCTCCTTCGGTGTCAAATGTGAAAAGGAGCTGTGTAAGAGGAACAAAGGTATTTACACTTTTAAAGTTCAAGGTCAAGTTTATCATTACATCAATGATTTGTTTCCTCCTGATGGTCATCCGTCATATCTACAATTATATTTCTATGATACTGAAAATGAAGTGGAGAATAGGATATATCAGTCACCAAAGCTTAGGCCTGATGTTGTTCAAAAGTTAATGGATATATAGACCATCAATCCTTACTGTAAATTTTTCTGATCTTTAAGAGATTTCTCTATTGGTGATGATACAAGAATATTCATAAAAAGTGATCCTCAGTTTGATCAAAGAGTATACAATGCACCTTCAACATCACAAGTTGCAGGAATCTGGACAGAAAATTCAGCTGCCAACTAGTGAGCCGAACACGAAATCATAGTCTACAGTCATTCTGGAAGCAGTCATATAATAAAACATTATTTTGGTTTCTATGATCCGCTTGAGTATCCACTACTATTTCCTTATGGAGATTCAGGTTGGAACAGAGGTATCAAACGAGCACAAGGAAATGAGCTAAATCATCGAGATGTATTCTCGATTGATGATTTCTTGAAGAAAGAAACACGAGGTATAACTTCATTTCATATAGGCTATTATAAAATGAACTTAAACACTAACAACTAATAATTTCTTCTTTTTCCTTGTATAGCTTCAGAGAAAAAAAGTTTCAAAAAAGAACATATATCATGTCGACAATATTACTGCTATAAATTGCAAATTCGACCATCTAAAACCTCACTGTTGTTACACTCTGGTCGTCTTTTACAACAATATGTTGTTGACGTACGTGTATATAAAAATTGAAACATCTCGATCAGATTATTTTCGACGTGAACAGCATTCGATCAGAGCAGATTTATATCAAGGAATAATGGATAGTATTAGCACTGGTGAGACTTCTGCAAAAAAAGATTGGAAAGAGAAGTGTATTGCCACCGTCATTTATTGGAGGTCCAAGAAATATGCGTCTTCAATACCTTGATGCAATGGCATTAGTTCAAAAGTTTGGCAAACCAGATATCTTCCTGACGATCACTTGTAATCCTACTTGGTCAGAAATAAAAGATCAACTTGGTCATGGTGAAGAAGCTCGAAACAGACCAGACTTGGTTGCAAGAGTTTTTAGAGCAAAGATAGAGGAGCTCAAAATTGATTTAATGAAGAAGCATACTTTTGGTTCAATTGTAGCACATGTGTATGTTATAGAATTTCAGAAAAGAGGGCTTCCACATGCTAATTTCTTACTCATCTTGAAGCAAAGATATAGACTTAGGACTCCAGAGATGTATGACAAATTTGTGTCTGCAGAACTCCCAAATAAAAGAATCCATCCACATCTTTACAAAATGGTTGTTCAACATATGATCATGGACCATGTGGGAATTTGAATCCGAGTAATGTCTGTATGAGAAATGGACAATGCAAAAATCATTATCCTCGTGAATTTTGTTCTGTTACAACACAAACAAAGAATTCTTATCCATTATATAAGAGGCAGAAAACTGGAGAAGAGGTCAAAGTTCGTGGTTTTTTGTTAGATAACCGGTGGCTGGTTCCATATAACCCATATCTACTAGCAAAATTCAATTGCCACATGAATGTTGAAGTTTGCTCATCTGTAAAAGCAGTTAAATATTTGTACAAGTACATTTATAAAGGACATGATAGAATCATTTTTCATCTTGGTGGCAATAATGTTTTTGAAGATGTTGATGAGATATAGCAATTTTAGCAAGGAAGATGCATATCTCCTCCGGAGGCAATGTGGAGAATTTACCAATTCTGTTTAAATGAAATGTATCCATCAGTTAAAGGCTTACAAGTTCATCTAGAAAATATGCAAACTGTTGGGTTTCGAGGAGATACGAACTTATTGAGTATCTTGCATAATCAACAAGCATCTAAAACAATGTTGACTGAATACTTTCGAATGAATCAGATAGATAGAGATGCTTACAAATTGCTATATAAAGAGTTTCCCGAATACTATGTTTGGAATGAAAATAAGAAATATTGGAGTAAAAGAAAACAACGAAATGCAGTAGGCAGACTTGTTGCTGCGAGTCCAGTTGAAGGAGAAAGATATTATCTGCGGTTGCTATTAAATCATGTCAAAGGAGCAACATCATACCAAAACTTGCAAATGGTCAACGGGATTCAGTTTGATACATTTCACAGAGCAGCAGAACAACTGGGGTTGCTTGAATCTAATAACATTGTTGTTCTATGCTTAGAAGAAGCAATCTTGTTCCAAATGCCTCTAACATTGCGACGACTATTTGCTACACTATTGGTCTACTGTGGAGTACATAATCCTACAGCATTATGGAATAGGTATAAAGATGCAATGTCTGAAGATTAAAAAAAAAAAAAACATATTTCATGTCTGCAAGCAGAATTGAGGCAAAACACTGCAAAGTATCAATTTCGTCCATGAATCTATGGGAAAAAATATTTCTGAGTATACCTTGCCACTAATAACAACAATTGATACTCCAGATGAAAAACTGCTGAAAGAGATTCATGAAGAGCTGAATATCCCAATTTCAGAAAATGAATTGCTCACAGTTCAGAATTTAAACACTGAACAAAAAAGAGCTTATACCATCATATTAGAAAGAATAAGAAGTAACGGTAGTGGAATCTTCTTTATTGATGGCCCAGGAGGAACAGGAAAAACATACTTATATCGAGCTCTACTCATCACATTGAGATCAGAAGGACATATTGCATTAGCAACTACCGCATCTGGTATTGCTGCATCTATTTTACCAGGAGGTCGTACTGCACATTCACGGTTCAAATTACCGTTGAACTTTGAAGAAAGATCAACATGCAATATATCAAAACAAAGTGGGCTAACAGAACTGTTATGCAGGACAAAACTTATTATTTGGGATGAGGCATCCATGGCAAACAGACAAGCAATTGAGGCACTTAATATTATGCTACAAGATATAACTGATTGGAGACTATTATTTGGAGGAAAAATAGTGGTATTTGGAGGAGATTTTCGACAAATACCCCCGGTTGTCATTCGTGGAGGAAAAAGGGAAACAATTGATGCAAGCTTGGTAATGTCAGAACTATGGAGCAAAATTCAAAAAATAGAATTGACTGAAAATATGAGAGCTAAAATCGATCCACATTTTAGTGCATTTCTATTACGTGTTGGTAATGGAACTGAAATAGCTATTTCTGAAGAAAGAATTCAAATTCCAAAAACAATGTTCATTCCTTACAAAGATGACATTAGCTCAAAGTTCCAACTTGTCAATTGTGTCTTTCCAAATCTCATATTGAATGGACACAATGCTCTTTTCATGATGAATCGAGCTATATTGACAACAAAAAATAAATTTGTTGATAAGTTGAACCGAATCCTAATTGAGCAATTCCCAGGAGATTCAATCAAATACTACAACTTTGATTCTGCAATAGACGAGGCACATCAGAATCTACCAGAAGAATTTCTGAACGGGTTAACACTGAATGGGCTGCCTCCACATGAATTGATACTGAAGAAAAATTGTCCAGTAATCCTATTACGTAACATTGACCCTTCTTGTGGACTTTGCAATGGCACTCGATTAATTTGTAGAAATTTCCAACAGAATGTAATTGATGCTGAGATTATTGTTGGCCATCATGAAGGGAAAAGGGTATTTCTTCCACGAATTCCGTTGCAATCAAATCAAGATGAGAAATTTCCATTGCCATTCAAGAGAAAACAATTCCCCATTCGTTTGAGTTTTGCAATGACAATAAATAAAGCTCAAGGGTTGGCATCTTTCTACCTCAACCTGTTTTTTCACATGGACAACTATTTGTTGCTTATCAAGAGTCAGGTCAGGTGAAGCCATCAAGATATTAATAAATCCATCTTCCAATAAGAAGGATGACAACACATATACAAGAAATGTTGTATATAAAGAGCTATTAGCACTTGCTTGCAACAACAAATGATGTCAAAACTCAAACAATACAGGTATCTATTATTACACAAATCACCTTCATACATTTACTTAACATTTTCTTTGTATTATTACCTATGATTTATATTATACTACGATTATAGAAACTAAATTCAGCCTAGCAAATACAAAATTATTAAGCAATGAATGAATTATAAAAAATAAACAAAATATATATTAATCATAATCATAAACTACAAATTATGCATGATTCACAAAATCTAGACTATTTTTTTATACTTCTATCTAAATATGTCATATGTGTTATTTTATATTGCACAAATTACTAAGATTTATCCAAATTTGGGCAATCTCCTAATTTGATTAATCAATTGACAAAAACCTGGATGAAATACAGGAGAATCTTATTCCTGCAACTTATTTTCACCTTTAGCAAAGAGCAAGACAACACCTCCACCATCATCATTTTAAGCGTCTACACTCATTTGTGTGTAGCCTAACAACATCAAGATATTATATCTATTATGGCCCTAACACAATAAATGTAGCACCACCAATCTGTATACCCAAATCCACACCAGAACCCCTTCCAATTTCACCCCCTTTACTCTATACACAACTACAACTCACTCAATTTCCTTCTTCACTCCTAGAACACAGTCATTGCTGATGCATCTTTCTATCAATCACCCACATGTATAAAAATACCTAATTAGACAACCATTTCTTGTGATAATATCTAAGTTGTGGCAATTGTGCAGAGCCTTGTCCAACTTTTACCAGTATATATCATATACCGTATAGCATTTTTGCTTTCTACATACTAATCCATTATTCCATAAAAATATAAAAAGGGTGAAGTTCATAAAAGAATGGCCACAGGTGCTTGAAAGAAAGCAAGTCCTTTAGGTCTTAATCATACACATCTTATCACACATATATTAAAGATGGTCTTTCCCCTTGTCAAAGAATCTGCAAGCTGGAGAACATCTCTTTCCTTTACAATAAGACAATATGTATTATTATATTTTGCATATTAATGATAAATAAAGACATATGAATGTATTAGTTTCCATGTTACCAATCAGAAGCTCCATCAGAAATGCTACCATCCTCTCTAGCTAACTATTTTAATAAATTCTTTGCTGATAACTTACAAATACCATGAACCATCACACAACATTCAAAATGAAACTTTCTTTTTACAACCTATGAGCACCCACATGATTGTATATCTTTTTTTTTTTTGTCATACAATAATTATACTTATTATGATATATTTCTCATACATAATCAAAATCATACATTTACTTTCTTGTATAGTATATTGATCTATATTATAATTTGTATTACAAAATTTTTTTAAATCAATTATAAAAATATCATAACAAATTTAATTTCTTATTATCATATTTGTATATTTGTTTTCTTTACATCATGCATGCTTCATACATATTATTAGCTTAGTAATCTTCATTCTTATATCTCTAATACAAATTTGAATCTATATTTTTCCAGGATATCTGCCATTTAATCATATATACATACAAGATGACAAACCAATGTCAAACGCTTAAAGAAATTAATGATGGAATTCAAAACTGGACTACGAAGGTTTGCATTCATGAAATGAAGCGACCACAATCTTCAAGGAACAGCAAATCAACTTACCAACATCTAATCTTAATTGATGAACAGGTATTATTTTTTCAATAATTTATATTATTATCAAAATTAAAATTCAATTATGTTATTCATTTATATGCTCCATTCCTTCAATGTAGGGGACAAAAATGCAGGCCACAATTTTCAATGATGACATCAATATATTTGCTTCAGTAATCAAAGAGCATTGTACATACTACAAATCAAATGGTGTCATTAAAAAAATTCCACCACAATATAAAGTTGTCGATCATGACTATCAAATGATCATAAAAAAATATACAGAAGTGAAAAGAGTAGAAGAGGCCTACAACATCACCACACAAAATAACTACAGGTTCACTCCTCTCAAATCCACCTCCATTGACCCTTGCTCAACAACTACAACTGGTATAAATCTCTCTTAACATCTCTAATATCTAAGTATTTTTACTATAAAAAATATAATTCCTAACAATGAGTTTTTTTTTTAACTTTCAGATATTATTGGCATTGTCCTAGACATTCTCCCAAAGAAAATATTCAAGAGGAAATGAGACAACCAAGATTCAATGGTTCAAGAAATGGTTGTAATTGACTCAAAGTACATTTCTCACATTCCCCAAATCTTATTATTTCTCAATGAGTATATATTTTTAAAGAATGTTTTTAAATATACCTACTAGAAATGCTAACTATTAAACTTCATTATTGTATAGTTTGCAGCCCACCTTCCTATCTACATGGGACAAATTCATAGAAGATGAATGTAAAACAATAACTGAAATATTGTCATCCAGGTCAATTATTGTTGCAACAAACGTATCTCCAAAAGAATTCAGAGGTATGAAAAAGAAATTCACTTATTTTTTAGTGTTTACCTTATTTCTAATAAAATTTATAAGATAAAAATATAAATTTGTGTCACAACTACTATTAATTCATATTCCTTCCAAATTGTAATTCCTAATTAAGTCTAATAATTTTTTTCTTAATTTTTTCCTATTCAATTATTAGGAAGAAAATCATTCTCTACAAGGTCATCATCAACTATTCTAATAAATCCAACCATTCCCGAAGTAGACAAAATGCATTCTTTGTAAGTATTGTTTTAAATTAATTAAACATCTACAAAAAAAAACTAACTATTTTTTATTTGCACCTTTTACAGCTCTGTGGAAAAAAAAAGAAGTATTGGATTATATTGTTTGCAAGAAATCATATTTAGAACTACCGAAGCCAGCAGAATTGCAAACAACATCAATTCAAAAAATTATCGATTCTGGAGAAGTTGTATGTATCTGCATACTCCATTCTATTATTTATTCCACATGTATGACACCGTATTTGTATTATTACAGAATAGCATTCATTGGATCAAAGGTTCGATTACCAGCATAACACAAAACCAACAATTCTGGTATATGGCTTGTGGTCATTGCAAAAAAAAAAAAGATAGAAGAAACTTATGGTTCATCATTTACATGTCAGAACTGCAACAAATCAAATATTGCAATACCAAGGTATGCTAATAATGTACACAATTCATATACATTATATTTACAATTCAAAACACATACTAACTTTTATTAAACTATAGATGCATTATCAACGTCGAAATTAAAGACCCAACAACAACTATTCATGCAACACTTTTTGAAGACGAGGTCTAGAAAATCTTCTCTTGTACAGGAGAGTATATTATGAATGTTCAAATGAAGGTGATTTTATTTCAAACACCTTTCTAATTCTCAAACATAGTCCATTCCAGATATTTTTAAATATAAACTTGAACTTTTATATATTTTTCATTTGCAGGAACATCATGATCAAGTCAAAATATGGATGGAAGACTGTCAAGACAAGATTTTCTTATTTTGCATCAAAGTACAAACTAACCAAAATGGTCAGAAAAGGGCCATTATAATCACAAAAAGATGAATAGTTTTTACATTTGTCTAGATATCAAAAATGGTAATTTCTCATCTATCCAATCACTTGCATATACAATACTTACATCCAACGAAATATATATAATAGTAATCCCTTCATGAAATGTAGAAATGTAATAAAAATGCCTCAACATATATGTATTTTAGTATTATAGTTTTTTTTTAAATAAAATATTTGTTTTTTTACTGACTTTATGCTTTGTAGGATGAAAGCCAATGGCCACCACAAAACTGCAAATTTAAAGGGCTGATGTTGGACACTTTTAGATTTCTTTTTATCGTCAATTTTGTAACAACTTGGATGTAATTTACCAATAGCAACATGTATAATGTCAAATGATAGGATTTCTACAAGGCTTTTATGTTACACTTTTACTTATCTTGTAAATAATTACTAGAGAAACATAGAATATAATTTTTGTTGGGTATATTTCAAAGCTCTTATATGGATTTATGATCCATTTTGTGCATGTTGTTTGGGTTACTAGAAGAACATACTATACAATTTCAGTCTCTGGTGTACCAAACCATAAAATTGTAATATCTGGAGTTATATGATCTCTGATCTAACAAACTGATACCTTTGGCACTCAATTGCAAAGTGTATATCTCATTGTCAGAGTATGCTATATATGTTCCTTCTTTTTGCCAACTTCTGCCATACAATGTTTTTCAACTTATTGACTATTTTACATGAGATATCAAGCAAACACACCTCTGCCCAATTTGCTACAGGCACCCAAGTCTTTTCATTCCAGGAGGTTCTCAATTGCAAATTTCTTCCTAGAGAGTTTCTTCGCATATCCTTTCTCAACTGCACATAGCAGCCTATTGTCCTCTTTTGATATCACAGAAGGCCTTATCCAAAATTCTTCTGAAATTGGTTTTGGACTTCTGTTGCACTATTTCAAGTAGGCTACCTATCCACAATTTACATTTCAACAATACTTATTACTGCTAGACTAATCAAATGCTCTATCCTTTTCCAATTTTATGAGTACTTTTTAGGGTCAACATCTGAAGCTTACCAACTGAAGATTCTGCCACTCAGCAATTATGTTAACCTATTGCTTATATTCATTTAGGGAAAATAAACATTGCGAATTTTGCAAACTAGAAAACATTATTCTCCTGAAACTGATTATGGACCTCTGCTGCACTATTTCAAGTAATCTACCATTGGATACTTTCTTTTTCATTTTAGGAAATGCTATCTTGTATTTCACTTCAATGAGTAGCAAAACAACTACTAGCTTAATGCTAAAAAATTCCACTGGTTTTCTTAACTAAATTCTCTTCATCTGTTTCTTCTTTCTCTATTGCATCTAGGGCTACAATTATTGCATCTGGTTCCTCTGTTCGGAACTCTCAACTCAACCCCTTCCATATCATTAACAGAAGACTCTGTTCCATTCACAGTAAACTCTTTTTTTTTTAATCTTCATCAAAACATTTATTACTTATTTACTTATCTTTTGGATTACATGGTGTTGTGTGCTTCTCTACTTTCAAGCAGCTTTGTGATACCTCAAGATGTGCCAACACTGATTCACATTGAAGAGATTGCATCTCTAGAACCAGGTCAGACATCAAAGTAAATTCTTCAGTTTCATTTTCATCAACAGCTGGCTATATTTTGTAATAAGAAATGCTACCCTATTAACTTGCGGTCAGACATTGGTTATTTTATGAAACCAATTTCCTTGGTTATGGATGCCTTTATGGACAATGTCAGCTACAAGGAATGCCAGTCTTCTTTTTTTTTTCTTTCTTTCTCCATAACAGTCCAACTTTATCTGCTACTTTTTAACTTGGAATGTGATACAACTTAATACTAGATTAAGTTTTGAACTAAATGCATTATTTAGTAGCATTGGGAAAGGATCTCCATTTGCCACTTATATTGGTCAGGAAAAAGGCTACTCTTGCCTCGTAAATGCTCTTAAGAATGGACATTTACATTAGTAAAATATGGGGGATAGCTATTATTGAAATGATATGTAATGAGAGGAAGAAGAAGATACGAAAGTTGGAGAGAAACTGATACTCCAAATGGAGGATCGTCTGTCAATTTATATTATCATTATACCCTAATCAAGGGCTCTAAACAAGCTAATTAGTACAATCAGAATAATAAATGAATCAATCTCCTAATCTATGTAAGGAAGTAATACACAGAAATCAGCAACATAATTAAAGATGATCCCATACGTGGGATTTGATATACAGATGTGTACAAGCCCTTGATGGGCTGGGCTGGGCCTAGTGGGCCTAAGCCATATTATCTTCTACACTCCCCCTCAAATTGATGTGGTAATGCAGAAAACAGCAATTTGCGAGTGAGTTCATGATGGCGTGGCTTAGGAAGTGCTTTGGTGAAGATATCTGCCAACTGGTCATGAGTAGAGACATGAGGCAAGGTTATCTTCTCAGTGACAACATGCTGACGGATGAAGTGACAATCAATCTCAATGTGCTTCGTCCGTTCATGAAATACTGGATTATTTGTAATTCTGGTAGCACTGGTATTGTCCCCATGAAGAGGTGTAGAACAACCAACAATGACACAGAATTCACATAGAATATGGCGGAGCCAGATGATTTCAGCACTTGCGGATGACATTGCCCGATATTCGGCCTCAGCGGAAGACTTGGACACAGTGGTTTGCTTCTTGCACTTCCATGAGATCAGAGAGTCGCCAAGAAACATACACCAGCCA
The DNA here is from genome assembly GCA_012931725.1 of Litsea cubeba. NCBI lineage: Eukaryota > Viridiplantae > Streptophyta > Magnoliopsida > Laurales > Lauraceae > Litsea > Litsea cubeba. The sequence continues at coordinate 14,822,161 of CM022944.1, read as the reverse complement.
GTTGTAGATCGCCGAGAATCAGGGCAACCAGCCCAGTCGGCATCGGCATATGCTGATAAGCACAGAGAAGTATCAGAAGGATAGAATAGACCAAGAGTAAGAGTGCCTCTGACATAGCGGAGGATGCGCAAAGCAGCAACAAGGTGAGGTTTGTGAGGATTGCTCACAAATTGGCTAACCGTATGAACTGCATGAGAAATATCAGGTCTAGTCATTGTTAAGTAGAGCAAACTACAACTATCCGCCGGAAAATAGAGGGATCATCCAGGGGAAGGCCATCCTCAGCACTGAGTTTGCTGTTTAATTCCATCGGTGTATCAGAAGTGGGAACATCATCAAGTCTTGCTGAGGCGATCAAATCGGTAGCATATTTACACTGATGGACCCGAATGCATGATTTGGTACGCGAAAACTCAAGCCCCAAAAAGTATGTGAGAGGACCAAGATCGTTCATTCTTAATTGGCGAGTGAGATGGTGCTTGAGATCCGTAATGCCGGAAATATCATTGCCACTGATGATCATATCATCAACATAGACTAAAAGGAATGTGTAACCCTTTGGTGTCCATCTAAGAAATAGTGAACTATCAGAATGACTCTGACGAAACCCAGCTTGAAGAATTGCTGCCCGGAATTTATCAAACCAAGCCCTGGGAGCCTGCTTAAGTCCATAAAGAGATTTTCGCAACTTGCAAACATGTTAAGGAGGACAAGCATATCCCAGAGGAGGTTTTAAGTAGACAGTCTCTTTCAAGTCGCCATGAAGAAAAGCATTTTTAACATCCATTTGCCATAGAGGCCAGTTACGGGCGGCAGCGACACAAAGAAGAGTGCGAACGGTAGTCATTTTAGCCATTGGTGCAAATGTCTCCTTATAGTCAATGCCATACTCCTGCTTGTAACCTTGCGCAACCAATCGGGCTTTGTAGCGATCAAGACTCCCATCAGAGTTAACCTTGACAGAGTATACCCATTTACTCCAATCACAGAGGCGCGTTCAGGAGTCGGTACCAAGTCCCATGTGTTGTTTGCTTCAAAAGCAAGCAACTCCTCAGTCATAGCATCCTGCCAGTATGCAATCTTCGAAGCCTGTGAATAAGAGGTGGGTATAGGAGCACTATCCAAAGAAGTGAAAAGAGCAGGAAAGCCATATCTATCAGGAGCAATAGAAGGACGATTAGAGCATCGCAAATGTATGACAATATCAGTAGAGGAAGCATTAATACCTGAGGGTGCAGGAGGTGACACTGGGAGAGGATCTGGAGAAGGAGTCCCCACAGGAGGAACCGTGTTCCGCCGGACATAGACATTGGTAATAGGTGGTGGAGAAGTCGCAGGGAAGTGCGGCATATAAGACACAACAATAGGGTGATTATCCAAACGCAAAGAAAAGAAAGGAATGTGTTCCAAAAAGATCACATTACGAGATATTCGCATGCGTTTCTCGGATTGATCATAACACAAAAATCCCTTGTGTTCAGTACTGTAGCCTAAAAAGATACATTTGGCAGCCTGAGGAGACAATTTTGTGCGCTCTGTAGGTGGAAGATGAACAAAGCACAGGCAGCCAAAAACTCATAAGTGAGAATATGAAGGGGCATGACCAAAGAGAGTTTCGTAAGGAGTAGTTTTTCCTAAAATGGAGCTAGGATGACGATTGAGGAGATAAACAGCAGTCTGTGCAGCATCACACCAAAAGGTGGGAGGAACTAAAGATGCAATCGACAGAGTACGAACAGTTTCAAGAATATGTCTGTTCTTTCTTTCCGCAATCCCATCTTGCTGAGGAGTATGCGGACAAGATTTTTGGTGAAGAATTCCTTTATCAGAAAGGAATGCAGAGAAGTCATGAGACATGTATTCTCCATCGGTATCTGATCTTAGAATTTTGATTGCTTTCTGAAATTGGGTTTGGACCATGTGATAAAATTTTTGAAAAATGGAGAAGACTTCAGATTTCATACGCATAAAGTAAATCCAAGTATAACGAGAATGGTCATCAATAAAAGTCATTTAGTATTTGAATCCCGTCCTACTCAAGGTAGGAGCAATTCCCCAAACATCTGAATGAATGATGTCAAATGATGCCAAAGCACGAGCATTATGAACAGGAAAAGGCAAGATGTGACTTTTACTTAAGCAACAAGTTTCACACTTAGATTGAGATAAAGAAGACATCATTGTATGATTAATAGTAGAATCCAAATAACCAAATTTAAACAAGGAAAACAAATATGCATTGTTCACATGACCAAGACGTTTATGCCAAACAGTCCACAATTTATTGAAAGTAGAAGAAGCAACAAAGAAAGAATGATGTCCAATGTCCAGCAAGAATAGGCGCCCATGTTTACTCCCCGTCGCGATCACCTTCCCAGTGTGTCGCTCCTGTATTACACAACCCGAGGAAGAAAAGTGAACAAGATAACCATCATTGATAAGTTGTCCTACAGAAAGAACATTGGCTGATAATTTGGGAACAAGATAAACATTGGGAAGAGTGATGGACTGGCCAGAAACACTAGATAAAGTAATGGTACCAACTCCTGAAATGAGTAGTTGATCACCATTAGCAGTGATTATTTTCTCTTTGCCAAGGTAAGGGTGAGAACCTGTAAAGCTATATTCTACCGATGTCATGTGATTGGAGGCTCCTGAATCTAAAAACCATGTGGAAGAGGTAATAGGAGAAGAAAAAGAGGCAGAGGAATGAAAAGCAGGAGATGCTATATGAGAATGAGTTTGATACCGACCACCAGAGATGCCCATAGACGCATATGCAGAAGTAACCGTGCACATAACATCATACTTGTCCATTGCAGAAGAAAGTGGAAGAGGGTCAACAGAGAGCAGCAGCACACCCAATCAGCAGTGGGTAAAGAAGAGAACAACCTCAGATGTGCCTTTGATCCAGCACTGATCAGTCATTAATCCGTAACAAGAGCTTCCACAGCATATACCAGCAATCAGAATGATCAATAGAGCATACACCAGCAATCAGAATGATCAATAGAAGAAGAAAATAGAAGGAGACAACAGTAGACAGCACAAAAGTGTAATTTTGTTCCAAACAGAGCCAAACGAACTCGAAATTTGGACCTGGATCTGTGCGTGGGCCCCACAGGGCTAGCTAATCACAGATCAGGTTTGATCTCAATGGAAGAGGTTGCTGGTAGCCAGAGAGTGAGGAAGGTGCAAACAGCAGTGCACAACAGCAGCAACAGAGCACAAGGAAGCCTGTCGTCCCTGTCGTCAGTGGGTGAATCCACACGTGGGCCCCACAGGGTGATCAAATCACAGATCAGGTTTGATCGCTGTAAAGTGGATCAAATGTACTCCCTTCAGGTCCAAATCTGATGAGATTTGGAAAAAGATCCAGAAATCTGGACAGTGATGATGAAATCTGTCTGAGAGAACCGTCAGATGAAGAAGAGGTTGGAAACTACCTCAAAGGTGATGGAAAAATTCCTGAAAAATCACCATAATTCCCAGAAAAATGAGTCGACCAACATGGGTATAACTGTTGGTGATATTGCGATCATCGCTGGTGGGCCAGTAGTGAAGCAGAAAGCAAAACCGGCAAAAACGTGAAGTTTGTCAGTGTGCGTTAGTGAATCGATTTGCACGTGGAATCCATGAGAGGATTAGTCAACAGATTAGAGGTAGGGGATGGAAGGACAAGATATTTTCGCAACTCAGAGGAAAAGTCCTACTCAAAACGGATCAAAATCCACAAATTTGAATGCCTGTGATGGAAACTGCCGGACAAAACTGAAATATCACAAAATGAGGTGGATATCCTACTTCTGATGATCCAAAAATCTTGAAAAAATCTCCATAAATAAGAAAATAACTAGACGAACAATATAGGCTGCTTCCGCTGCGATGATGATGATGATCAAAGGTGGGCCACCTCTATCAGGGATGACCAGAAACTATCAGAGAGAAGTTTTCACTCCAGGAATAAGAATGATCAATGATAGAAGACAATGGAAGAGGGATTGATCATAACCAAAGCTCTGATACCATGAAATGATATGTAATGAGAGGAAGAAGAAGATACGAAAGTTGGAGAGAAATCGATACTCCAAATGGAGGATCGTCTGTCAATTTATATTATCATTATACCCTAATCAAGGGCTCTAAACAAGCTAATTAGTACAATCAGAATAATAAATGAATCAATCTCCTAATCTATGTAAGGAAGTAATACACAGAAATCAGCAACATAATTAAAGATGATCCCATACGTGGGATTTGATATACAGATGTGTACAAGCCCTTGATGGACTGGGCTGAGCCTAGTGGGCCTAAGCCACATTATCTTCTACAATTATAGTCTAATACACACTTTCAAGTTAAACTTTTAGAGATGGCTCATCACTATTATCAGCAGATTACTTGCAATTAGTAGGTTGGTATGTGAATGCCTGTATATACATTTTGCTGTTATATCATTACTATTTTAAAAAGTTACATATTACATTTTGGAAACTCTTGTCTTGTCAGGTACCTCATTCTTTGCAAGACTTGTGTTACTACCGTGGCATGCAAAACCCTTCCTAAACTTGAGAGCTTCTTACAGGAATCTGTAATGATTACATCATAAGCACATAAACTTTGAACTGGCACATGTAAGACACTAATCATATGAGCAATAATAAGATTTTATCGAAGTTGTGATAGGTTCATATTCACTCTCCTCTCGTCTCCTCGATTCATCTGAACAGGGCTACATCTCTTTTCTCGCACTTCTCAAGATACTCAAAACATGATATAGTTTTTGAATTTATCTTTTTAAAAACAAAATCTCAGCTTCTTATCATTGTTGCAACAAGTAGAGTTTGGTTCAAATGAAATCCTAATTTCTTATGCGGCCAATGCAGTTTTGATAATTTTCTTTTTTTCTTTGCTTAAATTGTTCCATCTGTGTTATGCTTTGTTGGATCTGTTTTACCTTTCTGAGGATTTTTCTAGAAGAAAGCGGAACATGTTTTTTGTCTTTAATCCATAAACATTGTGCCTTCATATTTAATTCACATGTAATTCTATTATTGATCATAGGTTTAGAGATTTAAGATACATATCTGCTTCAATCTCTCATATTTTAAACTTATTGTGTGTTACGACAGGTTATAAGTTTAACTTTCTTTAGTGTTCCTGATAGACTTGCTCCCTTTGATTTGTGGAGATGGGTAATACCCATTTGCAATTTATTTAGTCAGTCTAGCTATTTCTCGCTACCTTTGCTTGAGCTATCTCAATCAAATAATCCTTCAGTGCTTTGTACATGCAAAGACTCCTCATCACAATACAATATCATAATAAGAATTTAGAAAATACAAATAATCAATGCCTCACACTTCTGATATGAACTTTAAGCTTTAGTGAAAGCTGAACTAGACTAATTTGCTACTAACATAGCCTGAACTAAAGGAATTAGACGCTTTCAACGACAACTACGTGCACGTACATCCCACTAGTAATAATAAAAACAGCAAACGTCTCCAGCTTGAGAAAGAGAATGGCAGCAACTCCTTCATTTCCTCCTCTTATCTATCTCCTCTGAAGTAAAGGAGTGAGGGCCGGATGAAAAGACAGACAGAAAATCCATAGACAAAAGAGGGCCCGGATGAAAAGACAGACAGAAAATCCATAGACAAAAGAGGACAAAAGTTCCCAGCAAACAGCACAAAGCGGAGGTTTTCCTTTTCTGTCCTCTCATTTTCACCTCAAACCCCTCCTTCTTGTGCTGCTTCTAATCTTATGTAACTCCGTCTGGATACGTCATATTTTTCTCTCTCTGGATCTTGATACTCCTAGCAGTTGGCGATTGATCCGATTCCATTTTCTTTTTTATTTTGAAATCAATTTGGTTTTTGATTGTCTGTTTTTTGCACATTTATTCTCATTCATCAATAAGGACTTTGCTTCTGTTTGACGATTGAAGAGTTTTGGCTCTTTTTCTTCTGTCTTTTGATGATAACTATTTAATTGAGGGTTTCATTGGGGGGGGGGGGGGGGGGGGGGATTAGGGTTTCTGTACACATTCCCAACCACCTCAGTTTTTCCCTAATTTCAGTAGACTTTTCATTAAAATTATATATGTGGATTTACCCTTTTTTTGGTAGAATTTAGTTTTGATGGTGAAAAATCGTTAGCTGTCGTCTTCTATTTGATTCGGTCAGATTTCTTGCTTTCCCCCAACATATTGTTAAATTTCACACGAAATTTAGTGTTTTTTTTTTTTTTTGAAAAATGGTTGCTTTTTCAGTTTTATACTCGGAATAAGTTTTGTTGATTGCTCTAGCATGGGTTGATGTTTGATCAATCACAGTAATTTCACTGGATAGGCATTTTCATATGTTTTGATCAATTATTTTGGTCCTGGTTGTGTGCTGTGTAGTACATATGTATTGAATTCAATTTCCTTGAAATCATATTCCAGGCCTTCCTTCTTTGAATGAACTCACTCCATTGCAGCCGTTCCTATTCGAACCTCGAACTGAATCCTTTCCAGTCTTTCGTCACGGAGCATTCTCCTTCTCTCTTCTTTGCGGTTTCAGGTAATTCTTAGATCTTCTCATCTATATCCCTGCAACTCTCATATCCCTCCCTCTTGTTTATCCCCCTGCAAATCTCTTGAATCGTAAATCGCTGTCTCCGCATGCATTTACTCTGTGTGTGTGAATGCGTGCGTGCAAATCAGATTGTGGAAATGTAACTTAGAAGTTAATAAACAGAGGTCTGAAATCTGACATTTTTATTTTTTATTGTTTATCTCCTTGACAGTAGATTTTGACCTCTGTTGATTTTATTTCCCGTTAAGTTGACTTGGCATTGAGTTGAGGTTGATGTTGGCTTGGAAAGAAACAATTCTTTGGAAATAACCCTCTTTCTCTTTTAATAATAATACTTCCGAGCTTGTCCATTTTAGAGGGTGTTTGATTGCAATTGGGTACTTACACAACTTGAAATGAATATAGTCGTGCATCATAATGACCCCAAATCAGTTGTTTAAACGTCTGGCAAATTTGTGTGTTTGAAGCATGAGATGGTCAGTTGGGTTTGAGAATACTTGGAGACCCCTCTTTCTCATTTTAATACAAGTAGAATGTCTTGTCTCTGCCTCGAATTCTACTAGAAAGAACTGATTTACAACTGGGGACTGACTTCACTTAGAACGAATGTAGCAGTGTATCAGAAAAACCCCAAGTCATTCGTTTAAGTATGTGACAAGATTTTGGAAATGTATATTCTTAGAAAAGTCTGATTTCTGTCTCGAATTCAGCTAGAAAGAAATGATTTATAGCCGGGGATTGACTCAACTTAGAATGAATGTCGCTGTGCATCAGAACGACCCCAAGTCAATTGTTTTAAGTATGCAATAAGGTTTTGGAAATGTTTATTCTTGGAAACCCTCTCTCTTCAGTAGTACCTCAAATGTCTCTCTTTGTTTCAAATTCTGCATAGAAAGATCACATTTGTAGCTGGGGACCGGTCCAACTTAATGAAAGTAATTGATTTATCATTATGTTTCGAAGCCTGGATTAAGTCGCTCAGGTAACACTCATCATCACTTTTCTTAGGTGGGGCTCCTTAACTTAAATTCAGTTGAAAAAGAAAAAGATATGCACGAGAATGTGATTGGTAAAATAAACAACAGTTTTTTGTTACATTTACATATGGATTTAGCACTAACAAACAAACATGGTTAATAAATAACACGCACATTCATTGAGCACACTTGAAATGCATATGGAATTAATACATACGTATTAGTTGTGAAACAAACAGGCCCTTAGGGTTTTCTTTCCTAAGTTTGGTTTCATTTCTACTAAATTTCGGCTCTTTTGTGTGTGTCAGTGTGTGCGCGTGCATGCACTGAGCTCAGCTCTGTCGTTGTTACCTGCTTAGCTCTAGATTTTCTTAAATCTCATATTGTTTGGAAGATAAAAGGTTTTTCAGCTTATTTTGATGGCATGTTTTCAATCAGTTGCTTAGGTTCTTGGGTGATTCTATATGCACCCACTATTATTGCTGTATGCACCCACATTTTAATTTTTTTTTAATCACCAAAATACCCTAAGGTCAAATGACCAACTCACCCTTTACCATCAACCTCTTCCTTTCTCCTACGTTTCTTACCCTCCTCTCTACTCATCACTTCTTCTTCTTTTTCTGCTTCTTCTTCTTCTTAATCTTAATTATCCATTACATCCACTGTTCGACAGTATTCATCTGCACTCATTCATCCCCATTGATCTTCATCTCCTTCCTCATCATCTTCTCCAACTCTTACAAAGTTTGCTCAAGTCTCATCCATTTGTTTGAAGATATTGGAGGCACTCATCTCCCTTCATCACATTGTCTATTGGAAGTAGGCATTTTCAATATGGACAAGCAACTAACGATCTATCCAGAGGAGGTATACATTTTAGTTCGTTTTCAGCATTTTAATTAAAATTCGCGCGTCATGTTCGGTATACCAGAGCCGTGCAAGTGAATATTGCACGGCGAAATAGCATCAAACATTATAGTTTTACACGGAATAAATATGACGTGCAAAATAATTTTGCACGGAATAATTATTCCGTGCAAAAGTATTTTGCACGAGAATTTATGCCGTGCAAAAACATTTAGCACGGCGTATTTATTCCGTGTAAAAATGTTTTGCACAGCATGAGTAAACCGAGCATATTTCACAAGGACAACATATAGTCTCGTGCATTAATATACTAATATTTAGCAATTATATTTTCAAGAGATTCAGTCAACCGGTGCCAGTGAGTGCTCTATGGATTTTACTAATGTCTTCACCACTGACATGATATTTAGAAGCCGAGAGGACCTAATCCAATGGACAAGGGAAGTTGGAAAGAAACATGGGTTGGTTATTGTAATCAAAACTTCAGATGCTGGTGGAGATGGTAGGAAGCCGAGAATAATGTTATCTTGTGAGAGAAGCGGAAGCTATAAGGGTCCATCGAAGGTCCCTCAAAAGAGAAATCCTAATAAGGCAACGGGAACGAAGAAGTGTAATTGCCCTTTCGCTTTGAAGGGCCGAAAGTTGGCAAATGATGATGATTGGATGTTAACAGTGGTTTGTGGGTTGCACAATCATCCAAACGCACAACATCTCGAGGGGCATTCATTTGCTGGAAGGCTATCAGGGGAGGAACTCAATGTTTTGATTGATATGTCGAAGAGTATGGTGAAGCCAAGGAACATCCTTCGTACGTTGCAAGAAAGGGACGTGCACAACACTAGTTCGATGAAGAGTATTTACAATGCCCGTCAGAAGTGGAGGGTGACTGAGTTGGCCGGTCGATCACAGATGCAACAACTCATGATGTATTTGGAGCAGAACAACTACATTGAGTATCACACTAGCAACCCCGCTACAGATGCTACGATGGACCTATTCTGGGCACATCCATCATCTATTCAGTTGTTTCGTGCATTTCCAGAAGTTCTGATAATGGATTGTACGTACAAGACTAATAGATATCGACTTCCCTTGCTTGAGATCGTCGGTGTGACATCTACTCAACTGACTTTTTCCGTTGCTTTTGTGTACCTTGAATCAGAGAGGGAGGCCAATTACAGATGGGCTTTGGAGAGGCTTAAGGAATTGATGGATGGATGTATTATGCCCCGTGTCGTTGTAACTGATAGAGAGTTAGCACTCATCAATGCAATACACGTTGTCTTTCCGAATGCAGCAAGCTTATTATGCAGGTGGCATATTTCTAGGAACATATTGGCAAATTGTAAGAAGTATTTTGAGACCAACGACAGATGGGATGCGTTTATATCTAGTTGGAACATGTTGGTAGTCTCTCCCACTGAAAATGACTACATTCAGTTTTTAAGTGCATTGGACCGGAATTTTTGTGGGTATCCAAACGCCGTTGATTATGTGAAGAAATCGTGGTTGAATAACCGTAAGGAACAATTTGTAGCTGCTTGGACGGATCGGCATATGCACTTTGGAAACGTGACTACGAATAGGGCTGAGAGTGCACATGCAAAATTGAAGAGACACCTTGGCACATCGAACAGTAGCTTTGATTCGTCCTGGCAGATTATCCATGCATTGCTTGAGTTGCTCTTTACGGAGATAAAGGCTTCATTTGAAAAGAGCTTGAACACCGTGCAACATAAGTTCAAACCTGCACTGTTTCGCGAGTTGAGAGGATTCATATCAAGGAATGCTTTGGATATAATATTGAATGAGTCGATCAGAGCTGGTTATATTGGTCCAGATTCCTTGGCATGTGGGTGCGTAATTCGACGGACACATGGGTTACCATGTGCACACGAGATTGCCGAATACATAAGGGAAGGCACTCAAATACCACTGAGTTGTGTCCATCAATACTGGAGGAAGCTCAATTTAGAATCCACTAAGGAGAATGCAGGCCCCGAATTAACCACCACTTCCGAGTTCGAATTGATCAATAAGAGATTCATAGTACCGATCAAGCTGGTAAAATACAAATATTGAAAAAACTAAGAGAGTTGGGGTGTCCGTCATCTACTTCTCTTCTTGAGCCGGATGTTAAATTGAACACCCGGGGTCGTTCATCCTCGAAAAAGAAGAAGTTGGATCGGTCTACGCGTCGGGAACCATCTGCTTTTGAGTATGCACTCTCGATCGAAGCTACCGTTCCATCGAGAACCAACAGTCTAGATTCACAGAAGGGGAAGGATAAATTAAGTGTTCGACGCACTCGTTCAAGCACGTTCGAGCATCAACTTCCTAAGTCATTAGGACCCTATATCGAGACTATTAAGGATGTCGAGGCGGATGGTAACTGTGGTTTCAGAGCAGTAGCTGGTCTATTGGGAATGAGCGAGGATGGTTGGATGCAGGTTAGACTGGATTTGAGCAATAAACTACAGAGGCATCAAAATTATTATTCATTGCTATATAGCGGAGATGATAGGGTTGGGGAACTATATTATGCCTTGGCGTACTACGATAGCCATCCTCCATTTGCTCGTTGGATGACAATGCCAGACATGGGTCATCTGGTAGCTTCATATTATAATGTTGTATTGATCCATCTTTCTTTGCAACAGTGCCTTACTTTCCTGCCTTTGAGATCAACCCCGATTCCATCTTCTGATCGCAAAGTTATCGCGATCGGTTTTGTCAATGGCAACCATTTTGTTCAAGTCTTCATGACACCCGGGGCTCCCATTCCTCCCATTGCGACAAATTGGTATAGACACCACCATCCTAATGCTGACGGATGGCAACTACCATATGCGCAGAACATCGAGCGATTCAAAGAAATAATTGGAGACAGTGTCGCAACACGCGAGTCGGTTAATATTGACAGTGATTAATTTCTTGTACTTTGAACTCGATGTAAACAAATTGTAAGAAATGATGTTGAAATGCAATCAAGCTCTTATGCTTTCCATCTTCTTTTTTTTTTTTTTATATTCCATCATAACCCTCCTTAGTTGATTGTGGGTTGGCGAATCTATCATACAATAAAACATCTATTACAAGGCACACAAAGACAAGGCACACAAAGTATATGTGCGAAACCATTCTGCACGGCCAACAGTTGCTGTGCAGAATGGATCTGCTCGGTACAATTTCTCCGTACATAAAGTTTCTGTTCGGTATATATTAGCCGAGCAGAATGGTTCTGCACGACATATGTATACTGAACAGATTGCATTTGCACGGCATATGTTGGCCGTGCATTATTGGTATGTGTGGATTATTCATGCATTAACTTAGACTAGTGAAACTATTTGTATCCAAATTCGAAGAGGGATGTAGATGTTTTAAAAAAAAAATTGAGATGAACTGTATATCACAATTTCACAACCAGAATTCCAAAAACAAACAAGTTCTTGTACAAAAATCAATATTCATTGATTGAAATGTGGCAGTTTGTAGTACACTGTTTTCTTGTAATTACTTACACATCTGAAAAGAAGGATACATTGTCAAATCCAAAATTCCATAAGAGCCTGGAGCAATCTTAGCTTACAGTATCACCGTTGGAGAGTATCATTGGGTTACGTTCGCTTGTCCATTGAACAAGGCATTACCAGATGAATTCCTCAATCGTATGAAGAGTAAGTGGATTCTGACACATATGGGCTTTAGAAATCCATATCAGTGTTTTATGGGGTTCTAATGCCCATATGTATCATACTCCACTTACTCTTCATACGATTGAGGAATTCATCTGGTAATGCCTTGTTCAATGGACAAGCGAACGTAACCCAATGATACTCTCCAACGGTGAAGCTGCAAGCTAATATATATCCCATCTCCATCAGAAAAAAAAAATACTTATACATCCCACAAGTCTCTATAAAAAAATAAAATAAAATAAAATATCCTTTATACAAAAACAAAAGCATGTTATCAAAAAGTCCTCCGAGCGTCATTGTTGCGCACGCCGACGATACGTCACCGGCAAGCCATCAAGAATCTCGAGGGTAGTCCGCAGTGCCCTCTGGTAGAAGTCAACTGGCTGGTCACCTCGTTCAAGCGTGGCACGAATATGATCCTTTGCTCGAAGGACCTATAAGAGACAATAGAATGTGTCATAGTAAATTTTAAACAATACTTGCTTCAATGTACGAAATAAGATAGTTTACAATGCACTCACCGTTCTCGGAGTCGGGTCCTCTCTACCCTCATTAGGGTCATAGTGGGAATGGCGGGCGGGGTTCTGTACACGAGGGTGAGATATCCTAGTGTACCAATCAAGGTAGTCCCGCGAACACTCCCATGCATGATGTGCACGATGGCCGCGGTGCGCAATAGATAATACATGATCCTCCCAAGTAATCCAATACTGATCCAGAAACGTATAGGAGACCTTGTATTTACCGGCAGTACTACCCCGAGTAGCACGGATGGGGGCGAGAGGTGCGGGTGGGATGGTCTGTACGTAGCCGAATTGTCGAAGAACCCTGTGTGGGTGGTAGGGTTCAATGACATCTAGGGATCTCAAGCAACCACAGAAGAAGGATATCTGCTGTAGTGGATGATGGGCCCTAACACTAGCATACGGATCCCAAGCAATCTGTCACAAGTAAACGAAACAAGTCACTAATATAATAAAACATGCTCCTTATCAAAAAACGTTAAAGAAAAAAATAAAGAAAGTCAGAAATATATAACATAAAACGCTCAAATGGGTGCTCACCTCACTCGGGTGTAAGGCATCCAATCTCTCCCGCATCAGCTGTATGTTTTCAATGGCATTTCCGGAATCCTGTCCAGGATTCCAGCGGCTTGCTAGAGGCATCCCTGCGGTGTATCCCCATTGTGCAGGAGGACGTGCGAATGGGAAGTGCTCGTACACCCAAGACTACAAATGACAACAAATATTAATAATTATATAGTACTTATATCAATTATAATGATAAAGATATATGAATCTATAAAATGTACCGTTCTTACCGTTAGCAGTGTCAAATATCCAGCAATCTGCCGCACATCTGCCCTCGTGGCGGTCCCCAACTGGCGATACAAATACGCAAGTGCGGCAGCCCCCCATGCGTATTGACGGACCCGTGGCAGGTCCATCAATAAGGATAAGTAGTAGACAGGAACCCTCGTGGCGGACTTATCAGTGAATAGTGTACAGCCCAACAGGTAAAGAAGATATCCTCTGGCTGCACACTCTACCTCCTCAACCGACGATGCGGGAGTCACTTCGCCGCACACCCGCCGGATCCACCCCATCCTCACTACCCCACCCCGTGCCAGGTTCAACTCGGCTGATGCAGATTCCCTATCCACACCCAGTCCTAGCTCGAGTAGATCTACTTGGTCAGTAAATCCCATAGTAGCAGATACGTGGACAGGAAGTCCAGTGACTGGGATGCCGAGTAGAGAACTCACATCATCTAATGTGATCGTCATCTCACCAAACGGCATGTGGAAGGTATTGGTCTCGGGCTGCCATCTCTCCACAAAGCTCGAGACCAAGGGGCAGGAGATATATCTATAGCTGAAATGCCTCAGGTCTGCCAATCCAGACTCTTCTATGATAGCGCGAAACATAGGCACCTCAATATCTAGACGATCTCCAGGGCGAGGTATGTACCAGTCCTTCAACTGGCGCCAATGACTGATACATTTGAGCGGGCCACGTTCCTGCACATTACAAGTATAGTATAAATCTTCATTAACATCTGGTATTATATAAAGAATTAGTTAAAATATATAAAGAATTAACGTGTACCTCCCCGTCCCATATGGATATGGCCACATGAGTCCTAACACTCACAAGGACGGACTCGTCTGCCGGACCGCCTGGAATAGGGCCATCCCCTGTTGCCGAGGCATGAGGACTGGATGCCTGTGCCTGGTCCTCTGAGGAATCATCCTCCCCTACTGGCGCAATAGGAGTACTGGACGGTTGGGGAGGACTAGACGGCCCTGCCTCATCCTCTGAGGAATCATCCTCTGAAGAGCTCTCAGGCAGTGGATCCTGCCGTAATTTGCGTCTTCGTTCAGATGCCGTTGGCCGTTGACGGCCGGCGGTCGAAGTAGTAGCATGCACACCTCGGCGAGGAGGTCTAGCAACGCCAACCTTTACCCGCACTCTGGATGGATCGCTAGAAGTACTACCACGTCCACCGGTAGGATGTGAGATGCCACCAATACGGCGAGCTGGTCTCCTAGGCATATCTTCAAATCTAGATTTAAAATAAAAATCAGTAGGAAGAAAAAAGCATTATAGGAAGAAATCTTTTTTTCTTGTACTGCTCGGTTCAATTGTGTCGTGCAAAATCGTTCTGCACGGCACAATTTTTCCGTGCAACAATTTTATGCACGTAATATGTTTACCGTGCATATTTGTTTTGCACGGTTTACATATTCCGTGCAAAACATTTTAGCACGAAAAATTTTATCGTGCAAAAAATCTATACACGGTAAACATTTACCGTGCAATAAATTCATGCACGGTTCTGCATTGCCGAGCAGATCGCGAAAGATGCCACGAGTTTTGGCAAAGTGAACAGGGATTCAGCACTTCGAATGCATATGAATTAGCTCTTAATAAACTTGTCTACTCTCTAACAAAGAAATTACAACCTAAAAGGAATGTAAAAATAAAAAATCTATGAACAAGAAGAAAAGGAAAAAGAAGAAGAAGACCTCACCTTGTTTGAGCGTCCTGTGAAGAAGAAGAAGAAGAAGCCGTTGTACACTGCTGCTCTTTGGAGGTAGAACGACCAAGAATCAGAGGAGGAGAAGTTGGTGCTTTGCTCGGTTTTTTTCAAAAATCGTCGACGAGGGAAGTGCAGATGAGGAGAACGACGACTTGGGCTTCTTGCGTGGGTAGTTTGGGGAATATTGTGGGTGGGCTCAGCAAATCGATTTTAAGAAAATAAAAGAGGGGGGTGAGTTCAGCAAGTGGGTGTATACAGCAATAGTAGTGGGTGCATATAGAATCTCCCTAGGTTCTTTCATGTTCCTGCATTTTGATGTGGTTTTCTGTGGAATGATTTTGTATCTTCTCAAATATTTGTTGGATGGCTAGGCTGAAACATTGTCAATGGTCCTCATGCAGCCGGGGAAGACCGCCTGCATTTAGTTGAATGTGATTGTGATGTTTTGCCCCTTCCAGATTAGTGATTCATGTCAGTAAGAGGTCTGCTATGCATGTACAAAATGCTAGCCTGAATTAGAACACCCGCAATCTTGCCAAGCATTGGATCTTTATATAGAGTATTTAGAATTAATGAATTTCTTCTGGAATTATTTGTTAATAATTAATATTCTACTGTCTGTCTTTGGATGGTTGCAGTTACATAGAAGAGTATAAGGTTTGCACTTTCCAAATCATTTACAAGGGTGTCAATTTCCTGTCAATGGGTGCTCCTAAACAAAAGTGGACAGCACAAGAAGAATCTGCCCTTAAAGCTGGAGTAGTTAAGCATGGGGCTGGCAAGTGGCGCACAATACTAAAGATCCAGAGTTCAGCGGTATCTTGTACTTGCACTCAAATGTTGATCTCAAGGTATGGATTTCTTAAGCTTGATCTATCAAGATAGAGAAGATTTCTGATCGATTCTTTTGTATATAATTTATAATTCTGTATTCCTGGTTGGTTTTTTTTTTTTATGAAGTATTTGGAGACTTTGTGATGCGGTCATGCTCTCGACTAGCATAAAATGTAACAAGAAGATCCATAATTTAGGCATCAAGTAATGCTGAGTAGAAGCTGTTTTAGTAAAACCAGCTTTGTTTGTTTTAAATTTTGTAAATACATTACTGCCCATTGATAAAGTGCATTTCACTGCTCAACAGGACAAATGGAGGAACATGAGTGTGACTGCAAATGGGTTTGGATCTCGAGAGAAGGCTAGATTGGCACTGAAACGGAGTCAACCAACCTCTAAGCACGATGACAACCCTGTGACCCTTAGTACAGAAGTTGAGAACTTCGATGAGGAAATTGTGGATGCTAAACTTTTGGCAATCTCTAATGAGGCAATGCAGATTTCTGGCTCAAAGAGATCCATTTCAAGGTTAGAGTCATGTTCTTGTTTTCAGAGTTTGATCCACATTATTGTTCAGTCTAACCTTTTGAAGTTAATGGTAAATGCTTCTGCTGTGTTGTTAGTTGCTTTCATGCATGTTAAATCTTCTGTTAACATTTCCATTTACTTGATTAAAGGTGTTTTTCATATATTTGGTAAAGCAGAGGCAACTGAATTCAAAGTGAAATGTGGGTACATCGTTCTTTTGGTTTTCAAAATAATCATTTGGGGAAAGCATAGACATGTAACTTATTGAGTTGATCAATGACATTCTTCAAGTTTTTCTCCTTCTGGCCGACAATGACTATCATCATCATCATCATTAAAGCCTTGCCCCTATGTTGGGTTCACGGCCAACAAGGACTATAAGGACCACAGTTATTGACAGGATCCCATAGGATAGTTGGATGATGCTCATTGTTTAAGTAACAAGGTTGCAGGTTTGAGTCATGTTACTTAAAAAGCAAGTGTTTGTCCATACTTGTTTTTATTTGGTGTCCTTAGAGCATTGATGTAGTTAACACATTGCATGAAGATGGAGCTAACATGGATGTGGTGACCATGTGCTAGGTTGAGGTTCATGATATGCATTTGTTGCAAGGCCTAATGGGTCCTTTTCTCTGTGACTCATCAATCTATTTTATTCTCTTTCCATGTATACAAGACTGTATCATATTCTTTATATTCTTTCCTCTCATAGAGATTGTAATTAGCCTTGATTAAGGCCAATCAGTCTATAAGTAAAGCAAGGACTGATCCAAGAGATCATCCAACATTCCAAAGCTTCTTCTCTTCATCTAAAGTTCTGAATCTGACATGGTATCAGAGCCTTTCTTCTTCTTCTTCTTCTCATTCTAGCTTTCCTCTTCGACCTTGTTGTCGAATCTTGGTGATATAACTGTCATAGGCACCCTGCTTGTGACTGTTCGTGCATGTTAACATAGTGTTTTCATCAACATCTTGAAGTCTGATCACTAGTGGCCCACCTCCGATCAGTCCAAGTTCATCAACGACATCATCCGATCTTGATCAACAGTTAATCAAAGATTGTGGATTGACTCAGCAGAAAAATCTGAGTACTGTTTAGTTCTGATCCACTCACTACGGCCTATGTTGCACGTTCCCACCAGCAGAACAAAGATATGACCAAAGTACAGTGCTATAGTTGTCAGAAATATGGACACGTTGCAACTCAGTGCAATCAGAAATACTGCTCTTACTGCAAACGCAAGGGTCACGTTCTTCCTGAATGTCGGCGCCGTGCTCAGACTTCTTCTCAGAAGGCCAATCTGGCAACTCTGGATGTGTCTACTTCTGCATTGAGTCCTGCTGCCACTACAATGATGCCTGCTCCGCCTGCTTCTTCATCCTCTCTCACCCCTGAAATGGTTCAACAGATGATCGTAAATGCTTTTTCTGCTCTTGGCCTCTCAAGTAAATCCAAACAGTCAAACTCTACCTGGTATATGGATTCGGGGGCTTCTAATCATATGACCCACTCGTCTGAAAATTTATCTCAATTAAAACCTTATGATGGAAGTCTCCGAATCAATACAGCAGATGGTGGCAGTATACCCATTACTGCCATCGGTGAGATCTCACATCCCTTACATTTGAGTCATGTTTTTCTTTCTCCTCAGTTATCTACCAATTTATTATCAGTTGGCCAACTAGTTGATAATCATTGTTCTGTCTATTTTTCTCGTTCTGGTTGTGTTATACAGGATCAAGCATCGGGGAAGGTGATAGCGAAGAGGCCTAAGTGTGACCGTCTTTTTCCACCACAACTATTTACACAGGATAGGAATTTGGTTGCCTCTGCCTTGTTTTCTGCTTCTAGTTCAAATAAGAGCTACTTATGGCACAATAGATTAGGCCATCCTCATTCTCGTACTTTGTTATCTTTGTTTAAATCTGGGTTGCTACATGATAATAAAATTTGTCTTAAGGATGTTTCTTTTATTTGTTCTAGTTGTAAAATGGGCAAGAGCAAGACTCTTCCTTTTCCCATCAGTAATTCTTTATCATTGAAATGTTTTGATCTTGTTCATAGTGATGTATGGGGTATAGCACCTGTCATATCCCATTCTCATTTTAAATATTTTGTGACATTCATTGATGACTATAGTCGCTTTACATGGATATATTTTTTGCATTCAAAATCTGAGGTGTTTGCTACGTTTAAAATTTTCTTAGCCTATGTGGAAAATCATTTCTCCACATCCATTAAAACACTTCATACAGATTCAGGTGGTGAATATGTTTCAAATGAGTTTCAGACCTTTTTACAAAACAAAGGGATCATTTCTCAAAATTCCTGTCTTTATACACCCCAACAAAATGGTGTGTCTGAGAGGAAAAACAGACACCTTTTGGACATTGTTCGGTCACTCCTCTTAGCATCGTTTGTTCCACCAAAATTTTGGCCCGAAGCTCTGTCCACAGCCGTTCATGTTATAAATCGGCTACCCTCACCGCGCATAAACCATGAAACACCTTATTTTCGTTTATTTCATAAGCATCCTATTTTTTCTCATCTCCATGATTTTGGGTGTGTCTGTTTTGTTCTTCTTTCCCCGGTTGAACGAACAAAACTATCGGCTCAATCTTCGAAGTGTGCCGTTTTAGGTTATGCCAATGACCAAAAAGGATTTCTCTGTTATGATCCCAAGGTAAAACGTATCCGGATTTCACGTAATGTTGTGTTTTTTGAAAATCAATATTTTTTCCATCATCATCTAGATCATGATCCATCTCCTATGTTTTCACTTGTTCCTGCCTTTGGTGATCCTCCGGATCCACCTACGGAAAATATCAAGCCTATTATTGTGTATGAAAGGCGTAGACGGGAAAACACGGTTGCACCTGAGCCTCCTGACTTGTCAGCTTCCTCGGCACTTGACCCCGCTCCTGACATCTCCCAACTAGTTCCTCTTCGTCGATCATCTCGGCTTTCCCGCTCCCCTGATTGGTTTGCCTTTACCCATACATCCTTGCTTGCTACCTTGTCTTCTGTTCATATACCTAATCACTTCCCAAGCAGCTCAACATGAGTGTTGGCGGCAGGCCATACATGAAGAACTTGACGCACTTCAAGAGAATCACACATGGGATGTTGTTCAATGTCCTCCGTCCATCAAACCCATTGGCTGTAAGTGGGTTTACTCTATCAAACTGCATCCTGATGGTACTCTGGCACGTTATAAGGCTCGGTTAGTGGCACTTGGCAACCGTCAGGAGTATGGTATCGACTATGATGAAACATTCGCTCCGGTCGCCAAGATGACAACTGTGCGTACTATTCTTGCTATTGCAGCATCACGCTCCTGGCCCCTGTATCAGATGGATGAGAAGAATGCCTTCCTCCACGGGGATCTTAAAGAGGAAGTATACATGCGTCTTCCTCAAGGATATGAGTCTCCATCTAAAAATGAAGTGGCACGGCTCCGTCGCTCGTTGTATGGACTCAAACAAGCACCCAGAGCTTGGTTTGAAAATTTTCATTCTACTCTGATGAACCTTGGCTTTACTCAAAGTCCCTATGATCCTTCATTATTCTTGAATAAGACTGCTCAAGCTACCACTATACTTCTCGTATATGTGGATGATATCATCATCACAGGCACTCACAGTAACATGATTCAAAGTCTTCAATCCTCACTTCAAGCTGCTTTCCATATGAAAGATCTAGGTCCATTAACATACTTCTTGGGACTTGAGGTCCAACAGTCTAGGAAGGGACTGTTTTTACATTAACATAAGTATGCTACTGACCTTAATGACCTTGCTGGCCTAACTGATACCACCCCTGTGGACACTCCCTTAGAAGTCAATGTGAAGCTCAAGAAAGATGATGGGGATCTCCTATCCGATCCCACATTCTACAGATGCTTGGTCGGCAGTCTGATCTACTTGACCATAACTAGACCAGACATCTCCTATGCTGTGAATGTTGTTAGTCAATTCATGACAGCTCCAAGGCATCACCATATGGTTGCAGTTAAACGGATCATTCGGTACATTCTTGGTTCCGACTTGAGGATTGTTTTTTCCGGTTGGCACACCTCTGACACTTACTGCTTATTCTGATGCTGACTGGGCAGGATGCCCGGATCCTCGCAAATCCACCACGGGCTGGTGTATGTATTTGGGTGAATCACTCATTTCTTGGAAATGTAAAAGCAGGAAAGGGTCTCCAGATCTTCCACTGAATCTGAATATCGTGCTATGTCCGCTACCTGTTCCGAAATCCTTTGGCTTCGTGGCTTACTTACAGATTTTGGTTTTTCTCAGACATCAGCTATTCCACTTCATGCAGACAATACTAGTTCCATCCGTATCACTGAGAATCCAGTTTTTCATGAACGTACAAAACATATTGAGGTGGATTGTCACTTCATTCGAGATGAATATGATCGCAAAGTCATTAGTCTTCCACATATTTCAAGTGAACTCCAACTCGCAGACATCTTCACCAAAGGACTGCCTCGGCCACGTCATGAGTTCCTGATTCGCAAATTGCTCCTATTTGACCAGCATCAATTTGAGGGGGAATGTTAACAATAGCTGACCCAAGACCCATGTACAATAGGCCCACTGGCCCATTCTCATACATCACGTGGAATTAGGGATTAGTTGACTGTGACTCATCAATCTATTTTATTCTCTTTCCATGTATACAAGACTGTATCATATTCTTTATATTCTTTCCTCTCATAGAGATTGTAATTAGCCTTGATTAAGGCCAATCAGTCTATAAGTAAAGCAAGGACTGATCCAAGAGATCATCCAACATTCCAAAGCTTCTTCTCTTCATCTAAAGTTCTGAATCTGACACTAACTCCGTCTCAAGATTGATTCGGGTGCATATTCTTCTATTTCGCTCATTTTTGAAAAAAAAAATTCCATCTATGATTTGTGTTTGGTGCTTGAAAGTCGAAATTTAAAGATCTCTTTATGTTTTAGGTGACGATTAACTTGAACAAATGTGAACCTTTATGAACCAATTTATTCTCCAAATCCTTGTCCTCCATGCACTCTCTCATATCCTCTATTATCCGTTCCTACATGCCCATTTAAGGCCCCTCCTAGGAAAATCTTTTCACTAGTTGGAATTTCTCTTAGCAAACCATCCATCTCCTCCCAAAATTTGCTCGACACTTTGATCTAATCTTGCTTAGGAAGCATATGCACTAATGATATGAATTATGCCTTCCTCCAACACTAGTTTAATTCCTATAATTCTATCACCCAATCTCTTTACCCTTACAATTTTCTCTTTCAAATCCTTATCTACAATCATAACCACTTCTTTTCTTGTGCTGTTCTTTCCTACATAAAAAAGTTTATAACAATCAGCGAGCTCCTTAGCTTTATCCCCTTTCCACTTTGTCTCCAGTAGACAGGCTAGTCTTCTTCTTTTCATTACCTCGACTAACTCCATGCTCTTGCCTGGCAAGGTTCCTATATTCCAAGTAGCAAGTTGAATCTTAGATCATGTCAAATGTATTAAGAGCAATGACCAAAATGTTCTACTGAAGGACAACGATATCAAAGAATGGCGGAGGGGATATTTTAACATACTTTTAAACGAAGACTATATAGGATACTTCATTAGCAAAGCATACTTTTTTTCGTAGAATTAGGGTGGTGGAAGTGAGGAAAGCATTAAAACAAATGAAGACAGGAAAGGCTACGGGTCCAGATGACATCCTGATTGAGGCTTGGAAATGCTTAGGAGAAGTTGGGGAGATTTGGTTAACTAGACTCTTCAATAAGATATTATCGACAAAGAAAATGCCTGATGAATGGAGAAGAAGTGTTGTGTTACCTATATATAAAAACAAGGGAGATATACAAAACTGTACCAACTATCGTGGGATTAAACTTATGAGTCATACTATGAAGCTATGGGAGAGAGTAATGGAGCAAAGACTTAGACAACAGACCAAGATATCTAAAAATCAATTTGTTTTTATGCTAGGGAGATCAACGATGGAAGCTATCTTCTCACTTAGATAATTAATGGAAAAATATCGAGCGAAGAGGAAAAATCTGCATATGGTCGTCATCGATCTAGAAAAAGCCTACAACAGGGTACCAAGAGATTTAATTTGGTAGGTTTTAAATAAAAAGAATGTTTCAAGAGGTTGTATTGAAATTATTAAAGACATGTATGAAGGAGTAGTGACGAGTATAAGAACTACTTGTGGAGAGATATGGGAGTTCCCAGTGACCATAGGTTTGCATCAGCGGTCAGCCCTAAGTCCTTATCTCTTTGCACTGATTATGGATGAGTTAGTTGCTCATATTCAAGAAAAGGTACCTTGGTGCATGTTATTTGCAGATGATATTGTGTTGGTAGATGAATCAAGAGATAGTGTGAATGCAAAACTCGAGAGATGACGCGAGGCTTTAGAATCCAAAGGTTTTAAAATAAGCCGTACAAAGACGAAATATATGGATTGTAACTTCAGTAGGCATATAAAAAAAGAGCTGAAACTACTGTGAGAATTGAAGACAATGAAATACCACAAAGTGATTCTTTCCGTTACCTAGGCTCTATAATTAGAAAGGATGGGGAGGTTGATGAAGATGTCGAACATAGGATAAAAGCGGGATGGTTGAAGTGGAGACTTGCTTTTGGAGTGCTTTGTAACTAACTAATGCCAAGAAGATTGAAGGGGAAATTTTACAAGATAACGATTAGACCAGCTATGATCTATGGAGCAGAATGTTAGCCAATCAAGAAGCAACATATGCAGAAAATGGGTGTATAGCAGAGTTGAGAATGTTGAGGTGGATGTGTCGTAAACGTAGGAAGGATAAAATTAGAAATGAGCACTTTTTGAGAGCATTTAGGGGTAGCGATAATAGGGGATAAAATTAGAGAAACCTGTTTGAGATGGTTTGGGCATGTTCAACGTAGGCCGGCAACGGTGCCAGCAAGGAAAAGTTTGGCTATGAAGGTTGATGGCCCGCTGAGAGGAAGGGGTAGGCCAAAGAGGACGTGGATGGAGGTAGTAAACATAGATATGAAGAAGTGTAACTTATCTGATGATTTAACTCAAGATGGATCGAAATGGAGAAACATAATTCGTATAGCCGACCCGAACATAGTTGGGACAAGGCTTTGATGATGATGATGATGAACCACTTAATTATTAAGTCTGTGAATGATGGTCACGGAATCCTTATAATGCGGTTATTCTCTCAGATTGTGTTTTGTCTGCTTGCAATTTTTAAGTTCAATACATCTACTGTCAAAAGCTCGAGTACTATCATGTGTCTGAATCTTTATAAATTAGAGATTCATGGGTTCTTCAATGAATCCAATATATTCTGGCCTCGTTTTTTTCAATTATGCAAAGAAATCTCAGTTTGGAGTTAATTTTATACCATATCACCATCATAGAAGGTTTTTTTTTTTTATCGTACTTGTTCATCTGGGAACCTTACCACACTGTTCCATTTCTTGGCTGAGGGGATTAGTGATGGGCTTATGACCCAAAAATGATCATGGTCTGATAGGATCTCTGGAATTTAAGGCCAGGAAGATTTAAAGATCTAGAAGACAAGGTGATTTAATCCAGTGATGCCACTTGATCTGGGATCGGAGGGGGTTGAGTGCCAATGCAAAGTTGGTCTGTGTGATAGAGAGAGGCCTGTATGTACCAGTCAAAATTTAAAGGTTCTTTATATGCCAGGTGTCATACCCTTTCATTTAGTAAAAGGAATTCCATCAAAATTTCTGAGGACTCCTCATTTAAGAAAAACAGTTTAATTTTGTACTCTCTCACCCACCCACTCACTTACGCATACACATATTCAAGACACAGCCCATGTTTAGGATCCCTATTTTTTTCTAAATGTCTAAAGTGGGTAGAGGTTTGGAAAATAAGAGCGTTTGGCACACGATCTACTCTCTACCTGCTTTAAAGAAGTAGAGGCAAATCCTCTTATAATGAAAGGCCCCAATCCTGAGCTTGTGAAAATAAGAGCTTTAGCCTCTTTTTCTGATGGCTTTTATTTTATTTTATTTATTTTTTATGGCTCTATTTTGGATGGCTCTGTGGGAATAAAGAGTAGAGAGACCAGACAAGGCCATAGCTTTCAGGCTCTCTCTTCCACGTAACAAAACAGAACACCCTTTCGCAAACTCCTGTATCCAGCTAAACCAACCTTCCTGTCACCTGGGGGTTTTGGGTAATAAGGGTGATTAACACCTGCAAAGATGGTGGAAAGAACCAATAAGGATGAAGCAGGAGGTCTTTACGAAACAACCATTTACTCTGTCATTTCCAGTCTATATGGTTCTCAAGAGGAATGAAGAGGAAGATGCCAAGGAAGATTCATATTCATTAGTTGCAGTTGCAGAGGTCTTACTGGAAGAAGGCTTTAAAGTATTAGGAACAAATATCGTGGGGAGGGTGATTGAATGCCAAAATTTTTTTTTTCCAGATGCCCTTTTGAGTTTGAGTGGCTGTTTTTATCTCAATTTCTTGGAAATTTTGCATGAATTCTTGTTTTTGTTTTTTTCCTTTTTTTGAAGCAATTTCCCTGCTACACCTGCCAAGCCTCAACAATCGTCCTTTTATTTTGCCTATTCGCAAGAGAACCATAGCAAACTCGCTACATCAGTTGACGGGGAGCTAGGGTTTATGCATTTTGCATTAGTTGAGTTGGTTCAGATTGCAAGAATGGCAGTTGGGCGGGCTTGGTTTACAGTGCTCAGGTTGAAATCCGGGTTGCATGTGCTTTGAAGTTTTGTATAGATGGGTCGGATTTCCACCCCCTAGGTGGATGGGCCTCATTGACTGGTATATTGTTGGATTTAATCCTCGCCCGGTTTTTCCCCTTACCATGAGATTTTTTCAGGCTTATAAAATTGATGGCTAAAATGATCTGATCAAAGTAAAAGTTGATGGCTAAAATGATCCGATCAAACTGGTTTTGGGGCCATGACTAATCTTATAAGATGTTTGCGTCCCCATCCCCATCCCCTTGATTGGTTGTGATCCCAACTGGGCCTCATAGAGATGGACCAGATGAATTTTGGTGTGCAAGGGTATTCATTTTAAAACTTTCCTATATGTTTTTGTGTTTATCCATCTCTGTGATTGTGGATTTTGCATGCTTGTAGAGTTGGGGATTTACTGTATTTCTCTATCCACATCTTCTCTTTTATGATCTCTTTAACCCTTTTATTTTATTCAGAATTTTGAAATTCAATTTCGTTTGGCCAACTGTTGCAATATCTTTCAATATGATAGCCTGAATTTTAGTTCTTTTCGCGTTGAAAGAATCTGAATTTTAGTTGTTCCCATATGGAACATTATAATCGTTTTAATTTTTTGATTCATGCAGGATCAATATTTTGCACCACCTAATTTCAAGAGGCTCTTATCTGCAAAACTGAAAGCGTTGACAACATGTGGAAATTGATGAAGGTAATGGAGATTTCCATTGAAATTTGAGAGAGGTTTCTTCAGTTCTTGGTCACAAGGGATCCATCTAGAATCCCAAACAGATGTATCTTTACCATTTCCAATGACCCATCCTATATGCTCATTGATGAAGTTAATCACATTCACAAAACCTGTCAAAAACCAAGAATTTCTCAAGTTAAATTTGACTTCCCAGAGAGATTTATTGGGACAATATTTAGCCTTAATGATCTTGGTACATAATAAATTTTCATGAGTTATGCACCTCCAAGCAGTTTTAGCAAGTAAGGCCATATTATTCTCTTTGGGTTTTTCTAATACCAAGCCCCTCTTCCTCAATGGGTTTACATAATTCACTCCATTTAATGGTATGAAATTTCTTGTTACACCCCGCCAGATTTTTCTCATCATTTTATCCATGGAGTTCAAAGTCTTTTTTGCTAATTGAAGAACCGACATATTGTAAACAGATAAAGAGGAAATGTTGGATTTAACTAGGATATTCCTCCCGGCTTGAGATAGAACATTAGCCCACCATGATTGAATCTTTTTCTTAATTTTTTATATAAGGGAATCAAAACACAAATTTTTATGTCTCTTGAAAAGAATAGGATTCCCAAGATACTTTTCACTCTCGTTCATAATGTTAAAAGTATACACTTGTATGATAATAGGCCCAGGCGCCCAGCCCACTTGTATGATAATAGGCCCAGCCCACTTATATATATGAGATCTAGTCAGAACGATAAATACGTATATGCTAGGATGTCCTTCCATTTTTAGAGATCTAATTAGGTCTTGATTCCATGATTTGTAGCCTAAGCTTAGGCAATGTAAAGTCTATATAAAGAAGAGAAATCCAAGAAGACAATACATTGAATGAGAATATTTTCACGAGACTCCTGCTCTATCGTTCTATCATTCTTTCTAAAATGCCTCTGAATGTCATGGTATCAGAGCTTTGGTTCTAAAAGATCTTCTTCCTTCTGAGAGATCTTCTTCATTCTGAGAGACTTCTAAAGAATTATCTCTTCGTTTCTTCTCTTCTCTCTGCTTGGAGTATCTCTGATCAAGGTGGCCCACCTCTGATCAAATCACTTGTAGCCAGCAACCTACATGGTGATGATCGACTACTCTTCAAAGTTATTTTGAAGATTTTTCTGGATTTTTTCCTCATCGGATAAGGTGCTGTTCACCCACTTTTTCATCTGGCGATTTTGGCGTTTTTTTCTCAAAAGAATTTCATCTCAGCCGTACAATTTTGTGAATATTTCTCCAAATCCCATCAAACTTGGACTAGAGGATACATTTTTTATCACATCCAGGATGATGTCCTCTGATCTGTGATTGGACCACATTTTGGGGCCCGCGCACCTCTCCTGCACAGGACTTTCTTGTTCTGGGGCAAAATTTGCTACATGCTTCTCTCAGCCACTACCACTGCTTTCTTCCTGCTGGGTTAGTAAAATCATCTCAGTTTACATCATAGATTCTGATCTTCTGTGATAGTTTGGCTCTACACTGTTTTTTTTAATACTTTGGTTACTTTATTGCACTCTCTGGTGGCTGTTCGCGTGTCTTCAAGTTGAAATTTATTCTGCTGGTAGTAGGATTGCCGCTTGTTTTTTTTTGCTAAACATATCTCTACAGTGATATTATGGAGAAAGGTGATATCACTTTGATCAAGTTTAATGGTAAAAACTATACCACTTGGGCTTTTCAATTTGAAATTTACCTTAAGGGTAAAAAACTCTGGGGACATCTTGATGATTTAGATCCCAAACCTACTGATGATAAGTTTCTAGCTAAATGGGAGGTTAAAGATTGGCAGATCATGACATGGATATTGGGGTCCGTCGATGCACAGTTCATCCTGAACCTTCGCCCATACAAGACTGCTAAAGAAATATGGTTCTATTTAAAGAAGATATATTTGCAAGAAAATTCTGCTCGAAGGTTTCATTTAGAACATGAAATCTCACAGTTTGTTCAAGGGAACCTGTCGATACAGGATTACTACTCTCAGTTTACAAGTCTATGGACTGATTACGCTGAGATTATTTATGCTGACCTTCCCGCTGCCTCCTTATCCTCCATTCAAGAGATCCACCAAACAAGTCAGCGGGATTAGTTTCTGATGAAGTTACGGCCCCAATTTCTGTGCGCTCCAACTTAATGAGCAGGGTGCCCTCCCCTTCACTCGAATCATGTTTGGGTGAACTCCTTAGAGAGGAACATCGCTTGCTGACTCAGAACGCACTTACACATACTACCCCTCCGACTGCTCCTATCGACGTTGCTTATATAGCCCGGGGTAAGCCTCAAGCCCGGGACATGAGCAAGGTCAAATGTTTTTGCTGCCACAAACTCGGACATGTTTCCACTCAGTGCGACCAGAAGTTTTGTTCCTACTGCAAAACCAAAGGTCATGTTCTTCCGGAATGCCGGACGCGACCTCAGAATAGGGCACAGCAATAGAGAGCCTACTCTGCACATCTTCCTGAAGCTTCTTCACCAGTCATGCCTGCACCACCTGCTGCCACTTCTTCTTCTACCCTTTCTCCTGAAACGGTCCAGCAAATGATCGTAAATGCTTTTCTGCACTTGGCCTATCAGGTAAACCAACATCTTCAGTATCCACCTGGTATATTGATTTAGGGGCCTCCAATCATGACACACTCTCCTGCCAATATGACTCATATTAGGGAGTATGATGGAGACCTCTGCATCAATACTGCTGATGGTGGCAGTGTTCCCATTTCTGCTGTTGGCCAGGTTCCTCACTCCTTGCCCTTGCATAATGTTTTTCTTTCCCCTCGCTTAACCACAAATTTGTTATCCGTTGGTCAACTTGTTGATAGTAATTGCTCCATCCTTTTTTCTCGCTCTGGTTGTGTTGTGCAGGATCAAGTATTGGGGAAGGTGCTAGCGAAGGGCCCTAAGCAGGGACGACTGTTTCCTCTCCAGATTTCGTCACAAGAAAAGCCCCCTTCGGAGTCTGCTTTGTTCTCTCATTTTAGTCAAAATAAATGCCAGTTGCTCTCTCAACCGCTTTGCATGTCATAAATCGCGTACCTTCATCTCGATTAGACAACCAGACTCCATTTTTTAGACTTTTTCAAAAGAATCCTCTCTATAATCATCTTCGTCCTTTTGGGTGTATTTGCTTTGTTCTTCTTCCTCCCACTGAGCGCACTAAGTTAACAGCTCAATCCTCCATCTGTGCCTTTCTTGGTTATGCTCTTAATAAAAAAAGGCTATCTATGTTATGATTCTACAGCCAAAAGAATTCGGGTGTCTCGCAATGTCGTGTTTTTTGAAAATCAATATTTCTTTCGAAGGCATGGTGATTCGAATGACTCTGTCTCGTTCTCTTTTTTACCATCCTTTTCAGATGCAATGCCTCCACCTGTTACTCGTTTTAAGCCGAATTTTATGTATAAACGATGGAATGTTACAGATGATACTGCCTCTGGGTCTCTCGCTACGCCTACCCTGACTGCACCTGATCCACCTCCGGAGCCTCTTGCCCCTGATCTGCACCTAATCCACCTCCGGAGCCTCTTGCTCTTCGCCGATCCATTCGCCACATCAAGCCACCTGATCGTTATGGCTTTACTCATGCTTCATTATTAACCACTTTGTCTTCTATTTCTATCCCTAACTCGTACTCTCAGGCAGTGCAGCATGATTGTTGGATACATGCTATGCAGGAAGAACTTACTGCTCTCCAAACAAATCATACATGGGACATTGTTACCTGTACTTCATCTGTCAAACCCATTGGATGCAAGTGGGTATACTCAGTGAAATTGAAGTCTGATGGATCCTTAGATCGCTACAAAGCCCATCTAGTTGCACTTGGAAACAGGCAAGAGTATGGTATCGACTATGAGGAGACTTTTGCTCCGCTGGCCAAAATGACAACTGTACGTACAGTTCTTGCAATAGCTGCCTCTCAGTGATGGCCTCTATATCAGATGGATGTGAAGAATGCATTTCTTCATGGGGATCTTAAAGAAGAAGTCTACATGCATCTCCCTAATGGAATTCCTTCTTCTTCCAAGACTGATGTCGCTCGTTTAAGACTATATGGCCTTAAACAGGCACCCCGAGCCTGGTTCAACAAGTTTCAAACCACACTCCTTCAGCTTTCTTTTATACAGAGCCCGTATGATCCTTCGATGTTCACACTTCATTCATCCCGAGGATCCACAATTCTCCTTGTGTATGTCAATGATATCATTATTACTAGCCCTCACAGTGATATGATTCGACACATACAGGCCTCTCTGCAAGATAAGTTTCATATGAAGGATTTGGGACCTTTGAATTATTTCTTGAGTTTGGAAGTTCATCAATCTAAGAAAGGCTTGTTTCTTCATCAGCACAAATATGCTACTGACCTAGTGGATCTCGCCACACTTGTATGATAATAGGCCCAGGCGCCCAGCCCACTTGTATGATAATAGGCCCAGCCCACTTGTATATATGAGATCTAGTCAGAACGATAAATATGTATATGCTAGGATGTCCTTCCATTTTTAGAGATCTAATTAGGTCTTGATTCCATGATTTGTAGCCTAATCTTAGGCAATGTAAAGTCTATATAAAGAAGAGAAATCCAAGAAGACAATACATCAAATGAGAATATTTTCACAAGACTCCTTCTCTATTGTTCTAGCATTCTTTCTAAAATGCCTCTGAATGTCACATAATTCTAACACCTAGGATGGAAGTTAGTTTTTTACATCTATGTTGCCATGCACCTTTACTAAAATAAGCCGCTGATTTATGGAAATTAACCATCTGACCAGAAATGGTGCAATAGTCATCAAGAATATCCTTAATCTCTCCAACTTCCTTTATGGAGGCATTACAAAAAATGAAGCTATCATCAGCAAAAAATAAGTGAAACAGGAGCTCTCCTACATACTTTAACCCCTTGCATTTTGCCTTTATTTTCCGCTTTAACCAGAAGTCTAGAGAGAACATCCATGGCTATAATAAAAAGATATGGAGATGGAGGATCTCCTTGTCTCAGGCGTCATGAAGGAGTAAAGTTCCTATAGGGAGACCCATTTAAGATAATGGAATAGGACACAGAAGAGACACATCTTTAATTAGAGAAACAAATTTACTATGGGACCCTAAAGACTTCGACCCTTCTTCCAAGAAATCCCATTCCAATCTATCATAGGGCTTTAGCCATATCTAGTTTACGGGCCAAATTCTTATTTTTCATTTTCCTCTTAAAGGAGTGTAAAATCTCATGGGCCACAATATAATTATCCGATATCATTCTTCCTTTAACAAAAGCACTTTGGTTAGGGCTAATAATTTTATCAAGGGTTTCTCTAAGTCTATTAACTAGGACTTTTGAAATAATCTTGTAACTCATATTACATAAACTGATGGGCCTAAAGTCATTAGCATTTTGTGGGTTATTCTTCTTAGGAATGAGGATGACAAAAGTTTAGTTTATTTTTTTTTTACTATGAAAACAATTTCTAAAGAAATCCTGAACTAGGGAAACGATATTGTTATATCATTTCCAATGGACTCCCACATATGTTGATAGAAAATAGCCGGATAACCATCGCGGCTTGGGGCTTTGAGAGCTTCTATTTGAAAAGTAGCATCCCTGACTTCATCGTAGGAAGGAATAGAAATTAACTTCTCATTTACTTCTGCATCTAAGACAGGTTTGATGACCTCTTGGATAGTGGATAAGTCCTTATTTCCGCTCGTAGACGTTAACTTAGGCAGGTGATTACATAGCTCATTACCTATTTCCTTCCTTTTACTTATCCAAATACCCTCAGGATTTTTTTACAGCTCTATCCTGTTCCTTCTTCTATTAATAGTACTGGCATGCAAAAATTTGGTGTTTTTTCCCCCTCCTTTAACCATAGTTCTCTTGATTTTTGCCTCCATAGATCTTCTTCCCTACAAAGGAATTCCTCTAGCTTTTCATTAAGCTCAATCTCCTTAGAAATAGTATGTTCATTAGGCCTGAGGTATGTTAAATTTTCTAACTCACATTTAGTTTTTTGAATCTTGGCTTCTACTTTCCCAAAACTAACTTTGTTCCATCTGGTTAGGTCTTTTCCTAATAAGAAGTGAGTTTTACAAAAATTTTCACTATCTATCTAATCTGTGTTCCACCATCTTCTTCTAATAGTGTTTCACACTCATCCCTAAACAACATGTAGTGGAATCTAAAGGGTCGAGGAATTATCTCTTTATTAGTTTTTTCAACGAAAAGGATTGGGGAATGATCAGAACCACCCGCTGTTAAAGTAAAGAAAGACCCCTCAGGGAATCTCATTCTCCATTCAATGTAACATATGGATTTATCCAATCTTTCCTTGACATGGGCCGTACCATTTCTTTTATTAGACCAAGTGAAAGACGGGCAGTTTTATCCAAGGTCAAATAGCCTACGTGCATCCATAAAATCAAGACAATAACAAGTTTTTTTTTATAGCCAAATTTCTTGCCACCCCATTTTTCATATTTCTCAAAATTGAAAAATCCCACATCTTAAGGATATCATCATTCCAAATTGAAATAAGTCCCCTTAAAGCACCTTAAGGAGGCACCCACTCCCATTTACATCCTTGAGACCCCCAAATCTCCTTAATGACGCGATCAATATCTTTTGAAATCTTCGTTTCCTGCAACAAAAGAAGACCAATCTTTTGTTTCTTGATCAATTTTCTTACAGCCGCACTTTTCTTTGGTTTCCCTAACCCTCTTATATTCCTGCTCACCATAATCATAACAAATCTTCAAATATTGGGCACCCTCTATTGGCCTCCTAAATCATGTTGCCATGCCATCGGCAACACCCCTTAACAATTATACTCCCTTTCCTGCAAATCCTGTACAAGCCCTCTCTCCTCTTTCTCTAATTGCGAAACATAATACAACAACCCAAATTCATTTGACCCAAAATTCACCCTCAACTTATTCCCAAATTGAAGACACAATATGCCTCCTCCATTGGAGAAGTATCCCTTATGACCTGATCTGTCCGCTTGCATGTAAACTCTGGTTTGGACTCAAATTCCTTCCCTTTGACAGGGTCCTGCCTTGTTGGATTATTTGATAACATCTCCTCATTTCTGAGTGAATCTTGCACCACACCTGCCCCTCTGAAACTGTCCTGAACCTTGCTTGATCCTATTATACTGGTTTTGTGTTGGATTTAGCTATCTCCGCCACAAACGCAATATCTTCTCTCCTGAAATATCTTGAATTTTTCTTCCTCAAATGGCATCCCCGCAGTTTTCTCCATTTCGTAGACGTCAAGGATAAGCAACTAGCCCCCTGAATCTTAGATTGCATTATTCATTTTCTAGTCAAGACAAATATGGAAATGTTTAGAGAAGGCAAAAAAGAATGACACGTTTTCTATTTTGATATAAAAAAAGGCATGTGGATGCCAGTTGGAGGATGAGGCAACTCATGTGATGCATATCCAAGTGAAATTGTGTTCTTGATGGATACTGGGTTCCTTGTTCTGGCGTATTAAATTTTGCCTATTCTTCTTCTATACCTTTCCATGGATGAATTCTGCCTATTTTTACATCTAGGATTTACATATACAACATATGTTACTCTAAAAAAATGAATTTATTATTATTTAGATTGAAAAAAAAAGGGGCTATCTCGAATTCCTTGGCATCAACAAGGCATGGCACAAGGACATATAGCTTAACACTAATTCATGCTTTCACTGATTAAAACATTCCTTTGGTGGTGTTTGCTGCTTCCCAGACTTTAAAAAAAAATCCCTCAGGCAATATGACCTCTGTTGTCCTCTCTTCCTTTTCGGATTCCTTTTAGGTTCTTTATAGAAAAGGAACAACAAATGATGAAACAAAAATATATAGGCTGATACATCTCCAGCTTGTGTTTCAATGATGGGTAACACAGTAAAGCTACTTGCACCTGTCTGGTCTGATCGTTCAGCGACTCTAAGAAACAGGAATGTAAATAGAAAACATCCCCTGGGAAAGCCTCACTACAGGTTGGCATAACAATGACATTTGTATTGATGTACAAGATTGTCCACAAATGTGTTATGAAGTGTACATAGTGTTAGTACCACTTGGTCCAAGGCCCATATACAATGGCCCATGTACAATAAGCCCATGCCCATAAATCACGTGGGACTTGATTGCTTATCATCACTATGTATATCTTTTCATTCTATAAGTAGGAACTGTAATTAGATTCTTTCCTGGTAATTAGATTGTTAATTAGATTGTAATTGCATAGTGATTGCCTTGATTAAGGCTACAATGTATTATAAATAGAAGCAATGAACGATCAAGGAGATCATTCAATTCCAAAGAATTCTCTGTTTCTATTCATTCTCTTGTTCTGTCATCTTCATTCTCTTGTTCTGTCATGGTATCAGAGCCTTTCTGGTAAAGGGCTTCTTGGAAAATCTCAAGAATTCAATCAGAGAGAATTTGTTCTCTCTCTCGTGTAGCAAACAGATCAAGGATCTGTCCTGATTCCACACAGATCTGCAACATCGTGCAGTCTGATCTCCATGGCCCACTATAGATCAGTCCAAGTTCGTAACAGTCATCTTGATCAAGAGTTGATTCAGAAGCTTGTGGAGGTGATTTGACTCAGAAATTGAAATCAGATAATCTGAGTTAGATTCTGGGAACTACTCTCGTCAGGATCTTGGAGCATCTCAACTGGGGCCCACCTGCGATCATCACCATATCATCACAGTTCCTCCAGCCTTGGTCGACCATATCTCCTGGTATTTTTGAAGATTTTTTCAGCATTTTTCAGGAATCAGAGGTAGGATTTTGGATCCATTTTGTGATTTTATAGTTCTCTCAGATCTTTTTAATCACAGCCGTTCAAATTCTTGAATTGTGGATAGATCTTTGTGAAACTTGGTTTGTTGGAAAGATATTTTGATATTACTTACATCATAGTGATCTGATGATCCATTAAATCAATCAGTGGGGCCCACGCATAGAAGAATCAGCCAAAATTTTGGTCGTCTGGACCATTTTTTGGCTTTTTTGTAGCAGTTTCTGGTTTTCAGCTCCCTGTGTGTGCACTGAACACATTCTATTTGACAATTTCATGATCAAAGAATCTAGAAAGCAATAGTTGTGAAAACAGTACTGAGAATGTATTAATTTTGTATATCTTTCTATTGAGATCGTCCATCATTATATAGGTGTTTACATGCCTTTAATTAAGGCTTTAAGAGAGGAAAACAATCTAATTGTATCAATCACTAATCTAAGTTAAGAAAGCAACTAATTACAATAATTGTTATTCTAAGTAAGGAAGGCTACAGCTGTCTCAATATTGACCCAAATCAATTCCACGTGACTACTGATGGACTTTGGGCCTTGGGCCTGTTTAGGCTTTGGGCCTTGGGCCTGTTTAACACCCCCCCCTCAAATTGATGCGGGAGAATCAACAAGCATCAATTTGCCAACCAAGAATTGATGGCGTGGTCGTGGAAGACCTTTGGTGAGAATATCAGCAATTTGTAGTTCAGTGGAGACATGTGGAAGGCTGATGACATCACGTTTAAACTCATCACGTATGAAGTGACAATCAACCTCAATGTGTTTAGTGCGTTCATGAAAAATTGGATTTTCAGTAATCCGAATTGCACTTGTATTATCCGCATAGAGGGGGGTAGCTCCATCTGCTGGAAAACCAATGTCAGAGAGCAGACCTCGGAGCCAAAGAATTTCGGAGCATGCAGCAGACATGGCTCGGTACTCGGCCTCGGTAGAGGATTTGGAAACTTTTTCATGTTTCTTGCATTTCCAAGAAATGAGACTATCACCCAAAAACATGCACCATCCTGTCGTCGATCTGCGAGTATCCGGACAACCAGCCCAATCAGCATCTGAATAAGCTTTGAGAGATAGAGGATTGTTGGATGGAAAAAACAACCCACGAGTCGGTGTGCGAATAAGGTACCGAATGATGCGGCGAACAGCAGCCAGATGAAGATGACGAGGAGCAGTCATGAACTGACTCATCAGGTTGACCGCATAGGAGATATCAGGACGAGTGATCGTGAGATAGATCAAGCTGCCAACTAACTGGCGATAGGCAGTAGGATCGGAAAGAAGATCACTCTCCTCGCGACTGAGTTTGACATTCAGTTCGACCGGCGTATCTACAGGAGCGGAAGCAGTAAGACCAGCCAAGGCAATAAGATCAACAGTGTATTTGTGCTGATTGAGAACTATACCTTGAGTCGATTGATGAACTTCAAGACCGAGGAAATAGTGTAGGGGGCCGAGATCCTTCATTTGAAATGTCTCATGAAGAGACGCTTGAAGCTGTTGAATCATTTTGGCATTAGGACCAGTAATAACGATGTCATCAACATAGACAAGGAGAACAGTGATCCCGGATGGAGCATGATGTAAAAACATAGAAGGATCATATGAGCTTGGATGAAAATCCATGCGGAGAAGAGCAGCCTGAAATTTCTCAAACCATGCGCGAGGAGCTTGTTTCAGACCATAGAGGGAGCGACGAAGTTTGGCAACCATACCCTTCCCTGATGAGCATCCCTGAGGAAGCCGCATATAAACATCTTCTTTGAGATCACCATGTAGAAAGGCATTTTTGACATCCATTTGATAAAGAGGCCAAGACTGAGATGCAGCAACAGCAAGAATAGTGCGTACGGTGGTCATCTTGGCAACCGGAGCAAAAGTTTCATCATAATCAATGCCATATTCCTGCCGATTTCCAAGAGCGACAAGACGCGCCTTATATCGATCTAAAGTGCCATCAGGTTTTAACTTGAGAGAAAAAACCCACTTACAGCCAATAGGTTTGACACCCACAGGAGATGGGACAATATCCCACGTATGATTTTGCGCTAACGCATCCAATTCATTTTGCATAGCCTTGTTCCAACATGGATCCTGCACAGCCTGAGAATAGGATTGGGGAATGGAAGAGGAAGACAAAGTGGCCATTAAGGAAGAATGTGAAAACCCATAACGGGCTGGTGGTACCGAAATACGAGTGGAGCGACGCAGTGAAGGATGTCCAGATGGATCAGGTGTCGGTGTTGGACCGGATGTCGGAGGAAGATCAGGAGGGGGATCCCTGGTAGGTGCGCTGTTCCGTCTGTGATACACAAATTTAGGATTAAATCGAACAACTGACGAGTCATCAGAAAAACCAGGTAAAGACACGAAAGAGGAGTCAGGAGGATCAATGTGTTTTTGAAAAAAATATTGTTGTTCAAAGAAAACAACATTCCTAGAGGTACGTAAACGACGAATGTGAGGATCATAACAAAGGAACCCTTTCTGGAAGGGTGCATAACCTAAAAACACACACTGAGCTGATTGTGCCGTTAGTTTTGTCCTCTCAGACGGAGGCAAGTGCACAAAACAAATGGAGCCAAAAACATGAAGATCCTCATAGGATGGAGAGGTCTTGTGCAGTCGGTAATATGGGCTTTGATTCTCAATGGAGGTTGATGGCATACGATTGATAAGATGAGCTGCCGTAGCCAGTGCCTCAACCCAAAAACGGGTAGGAACCGATGATTCAAGAAGAAGGGAACGAGTGACATCAAGGAGATGTCTATTTTTCCTTTCAGCAATTCCATTCTGCTGGGGAGTATAAGGGCAAGTTCTTTGAGAAATAATGCCTTTGTTTTGCAAAAAACCGTTGAAAATCTGAAGACACATATTCCCCGCCTGAATCAGATCGCAAAATTTTAATGCAGGTGGAAAATTGATTCTCAACATACGCTAAAAAAATTTTAAAAACATTAAAGACATCAGATTTTGAATGCAAAAAATAGACCCAGGTGAACCGACTGAAATCATCAATAAAAGTCACAAAATATTTATAGTGAGCGTGGGAAAGAGCCGGAGCAATTCCCCATACATCACTATGAACTAAATCAAAACACTGAGAGGTGTGTGAAGTGGAATGAGGAAACGGAAGAGTTTTGCTTTTGCCCATTTTACAAGTAGCACAATCAAAAGGCACACAAGAAGATAAAGCAATATATTTATTTAATAAACCAGAATTTAACATAAGGGACAAAGCCTTGGAATTAGGATGTCCGAGTCTATTATGCCACAAGCGGCAACTATCTCTAAGAGAAAAACAAAACACATTATTGTCAAATTGAGTCCTAGAAAATTTAGAAAAATCCAGTGGAAACAAGCGACCACACTTAGGCCCCCTCGCGATCTCCTTTCCCGACATCTGGTCCTGCACAACACAACCAGAAGAAGAAAAAAAGATGTTACAATTATTTTCAACAAGTTGCCCGACTGACAAAAGGTTTAAAGTTAAATTGGGACACAGGTAAACATTTGTCAATGGAATGGGACCAGGGATGTCACCGACAGCAGTGATGGGAACATGGTCCCCGTTAGCAGTTTGTATTTGAAGATGGCCATTATATTTTTGCACATTTGAGAGTGGGGCACAGGAAGATGTCATATGATTAGACGCCCCAGAATCAAGGAACCAAGTAGAAGATGAAGGTGACTTACCTGAGAGACCAAAAGCAGAGAGGGCATTGATAATCATTTGTTGAACTACTTCAGGAGTGAGAGAGGATGAGGGCCCAGGCGGTAGGGGTGCAGATGCAGGAACAGGCATAACTGAGGAAGCCACATAAGCATGCGGAGTCTGAGACTGTGGAGGCTGATACTGCGGAGCCTGATACTGTGGAGTCTGATACTGTGTCGATGGACGTGGTGGACGGCGGCGACATTCAGAGATGATATGTCCTTACCTTTTACAGTAACTGCAGACTTTTTGTTTACATTGAGATGCAAGATGCCCAAATTTCTGACAACTGTAGCATTGGGTTTTGCTCAAGTCTCGAGGCGGAGGCTGAGAAGTTTGATTTGCCGAGAACGCGACTGAATATGTTTCAGTCTTTTGTTGAGCAATATGAGCCGAGGTCGTAAGCCGCTGTTCTTCGCGTAAGAGTTCATTCAAACAGACATCCAAT
The DNA here is from genome assembly GCA_012931725.1 of Litsea cubeba. Taxonomy (NCBI): domain Eukaryota; kingdom Viridiplantae; phylum Streptophyta; class Magnoliopsida; order Laurales; family Lauraceae; genus Litsea; species Litsea cubeba. The sequence continues at coordinate 14,783,149 of CM022944.1, read as the reverse complement.
GAAGGTAAGGGTGTCCGATTCATTAGGGCAGATCGGACACTTTCATATTCATTCCGCAGTTTCATCAAAAATTGATCTCGCTGACTGGAGGCCTGAAGGTCTTGGATTACTGGCAACACATTGTCAGCCACTTCCGCATACTTAATACTATCGTATTCCGACCACAGTGTACGAAATCCTGAATAGTAATCTTGAACCGACAAGGTCCCTTGTGTATATTCAGCAATTGCGCATTCAAGGTGAAATTGTCGCGCAGAGTTATCTTGATGATATACTTTCTTCAAATATCCCCACAGGGCTTTAGAAGTGGAGTAAGGCTTGAGATTCATTATTAGATGAGGTTCAACGGATCCCAGAATCCATGATTTGATTTTGGCATCTTTAGTATGCCAAGAGGAGATCTTCTTCTCATCCTCAGTGGGTTTAGGGTCCGTGCCAGAAACAAATCCCCACAATTCCTTAGCTTCTAGGTATATTTGAAATTGGAAAGACCAGGCAGGGTAGTTCTTCCCCGTAAATCGGATCAATGTAACTTCAGATTTTTCCATCTCAATAGATATGGGCAAAAAAATTGAAGTGAACAGCAATAAGGACCAGCAATAGTCAAGAGAAACTGTAGGAGACCCTCTCCAGTGGGTAGAAATCAATGTCCAACCAAGCCAGAACAGAAAACAAAAAAAAATAGACCAAAAATTGTTCAAAAATAGCCCCAGACGACCTTGATAGTGGCTCAAAATCCACTCTGTGGGCCCCACGAATGGTGCTGGCCAAAGATCAGAGGACAGATCTGAGAAGTTCCTATGTTCTGTCTTCTACTGGAACCAGAACGATCTGATTCTACTAAAAATCCAAGAATCTGGACGGCCTTGATGAAAACAATATGAAGTTTCTTGAAAACTTTGAGAAGGAGAGAAACACCAACCTGGAGGTGTCAAAAAATACTGGAAAAATCAGCAAGAGTCTTAGAAAAACCAGGCGACCAAAACTGTATGGATTTCTGGAAAAGTTGTGATGATCCGGGGTGGGCCACTTTGAAGATGAGGATGCAGCAGGGTGTATCAGGGGCTGAGACAGATCGTTGATCTGTTTTCCTTGCACGAGAGATGTATTCGACTATGATCTTAATGCTTTGTAAGATAGACGAACAGATTTCCTTGAACCATGCTCTGATACCATGACAATTTTATGATCAAAGAATCTAGAAAGCAATAGTTGTGAAAACAGTACTGAGAATGTATTAATTTTGTATATCTTTCTATTGAGATCGTCCATCATTATATAGGTGTTTACATGCCTTTAATTAAGGCTTTAAGAGAGGAAAACAATCTAATTGTATCAATCACTAATCTAAGTTAAGAAAGCAACTAATTACAATAATTGTTATTCTAAGTAAGGAAGGCTACAGCTGTCTCAATATTGACCCAAATCAATTCCACGTGACTACTGATGGACTTTGGGCCTTGGGCCTGTTTAGGCTTTGGGCCTTGGGCCTGTTTAACACTATTGTCTGTTGTGTGCACTGGTCATCTCTTTCTCTTGTTTGGCTGCCTGGTATCTATTCTTAGAGTTTTTTACTCATGGACAAAACAGAAATTGCACTGGTTAAGTTCAATGGAACCAACTATACATCCTGGGGATTCCAATTTCAGATTTATCTCAAAGGGAAAGAATTGTGGGGCCATATAGATGGGACTGACCCAAAACCTAAAGATGATGTCAAGGCCATCTCCACATGGGAAACCAAAGATGCAAAGATCATGACTTGGCTTCTGGGATCAGTCGATCCCCAATACATCCTGAACCTTAGGCCATACAAATCAGCCAAAGGTATGTGGGATTACTTGAAACAAGTATATCAACAGGATAACTCTGCTCGGAGATTCCACTTAGAGCATGAACTTTCTCAGCTTACTCAGGGAACCATGTCCATTCAGGATTACTACTCTCATTTTATTAGTTTATGGACGGAATATACTGAGATTATCTACTCCAGTCTTCCTGTTGCCTCTATTGCGATAGTTCAGGACATACACTCTACCAGTCAAAGGGATCAATTTCTGATGAAACTTCGACCTGATTTTGAACAAGTTCGTTCGAATCTGATGAGCAGAGTGCCTTCCCCATCTATAGATGCCTGTTTTGGGGAACTCCTTCGGGAGGAACGTCTTAACACTCAGGCTGTTCTTCAACAAGCACTGTCACCAGCTCCAGTAACTGCAGCCTATGTTGCACGTTCCGCCCAGCTGCCCAGAGATATGACCAAAGTGCAGTGCTATTGTTGTCAGAAATATGGACATGTTGCCACTCAGTGCAATACCAAATATTGCTCGTACTGCAAACGCAAGGGTCACGTTCTTCCTGAATGTCGGCGTCGAGCTCACAATTCCTCTCAGAAAGCCAATCTTGCCACCTTGGATGCGTCTTCCTCTGCCTTCGTACGTCCTGCTGCTAATACTATGTTGCCTGCTCCACCTGCTCCACCTGCTTCTTCTTCAACTGCTTTCCCTTCTGTTACCCCTGACATGGTTCAACAGATGATTGTCAATGCTTTTTCCGCTCTCGGTCTCTCAGGTAAAACCAAACAGTCACACTCCACCTGGTATATGGATTCGGGGGCTTCTAATCATATGACTTATTCTTCTGATACCTTATCTCAAATAAAATCTTATGATGGAACTCTCCGAATCAATACCGCAGATGGTGGTAGTATACCAATTGCTGCCATTGGTGAGGTCTCACATTCATTACCATTGAGTCATGTTTTTCTTTCTCCTCAGTTATCTACAAATTTACTATCTGTTGGACAACTCGTTGATAATGACTGTTCGGTTTCTTTTTCTCGTTCTGATTGTGTTATACAGGATTAAGCATCGGGGAAGATGATAGCGAAGGGGCCTAAGTGTGGTCGTCTGTTTCCATTCCAACTTTCTACACAAGATCGTAGTTTGAATTCCTCTGCATTGTTTTCAGCTTCTAGTTCACGTAACAGCCAATTATGGCACAATCGTTTAGGCCATCCTAATTCTCGCACTTTATTGTCTTTGTTTAAATCTGGTTTGCTATCTGATAATAAAATTTCTTTTAAAGATGTGTTCTTAAATTGTTCAAGTTGTAAAATGGGTAAGAGCAAGACTCTTCCTTTTCCCATCAGCACTACTTCATCATTGCACTGTTTTGATCTTGTTCATAGTGATGTATGGGGTATCGCACCTATTCCATCACATTCTCATGTTAAATATTTTGTTACATTCATTGACGACTACAGTCGTTTTACATGGATTTATTTTTTGCATGCAAAATCTGAGGTGTTTGCTACATTTAAAATTTTCTTAGCCTATGTGGAAAATCACTTCTCCACCTCCATTAAGACACTTCGTACAGACTCAGGCGGTGAATATGTTTCTAATGAGTTTCAGACCTTTTTACAAACTAAAGGAATTATCTCTCAGAAATCATGCCCTTATACACCTCAACAAAATGGTGTATCTGAGAGGAAAAATAGACATCTCCTGGACATTGTTCGGTCTCTACTCTTAGAATCCTCTGTTCCCCCAAGATTTTGGCTAGAAGCTTTGTCCACTGCTGTTCATGTTATCAATAGGCTACCCTCACCACGTATAAATCATGAAACACCTTATTTTCGTTTATTTCATAAGCATCCTGTTTATTCTCATCTCCATGTTTTTGGATGTGTGTGTTTTGTTCTTCTTCCCCCAATAGAACGGACAAAACTCTCTGCACAATCTTCTAAGTGTGTTTTTTTAGGTTATGCGAATGATCAGAAAGGATTTGTCTGTTATGATCCGAAGGTCAAACGTATCAGGATTTCTCGTAATGTAGTGTTTTTTGAACATCAATATTTTTTTCCTCATTCTCTTGATCATGATTCACCTCCTAGCTTTTCACTTGTTCCTGGTTTTACTGATTCTCCGGTTATACCTGTGACCCCTATCAAACCTCTTCTTGTGTATGAAAGGCGTAGACGGGAACCTATTACTGCACCTGAGCCTCCAGATATATCATCTTCCACGGCGCTTGACCCTGCACAAACCTCAGATACCTCTCAGTTAGTTCCCCGTCGATCATCCAGGATTTCCCGTCCCCCTGATCGATTTGGCTTCACCCATACATCCTTAATTGCCACTCTGTCCTCAGTTCAGATACCTAATAGTTTTTCACAAGCAGTGCAACATCAGTGTTGGCGTCAGGCTATGCAGGAAGAACTGGACGCTCTGAATGTTAATCATACCTGGGATGTTGTTCCATGTCACCTATTGGATGTAAGTGGGTTTATTCTATCAAGTTACATCCTGATGGTTCTTTGGCTCGTTATAAAGCTCGCTTAGTCGCACTTGGCAACCGCCAGGAGTATGGTATTGACTATGATGAGACATTTGCTCCGGTCGCCAAGATGACCACTGTGCGCACCATTCTGGCTATTTCTGCATCTCGCTCTTGGCCTCTTCATCAGATGGATGTCAAGAATGCTTTTCTCCATGGAGATCTCAAAGAGGACGTCTACATGCGCCTTCCACAAGGCTATGACTCTACTTTTAAAAATGAGGTGGCAAAGCTCCGTCGATCCTCGTATGGTCTTAAACAAGCACCCAGGGCTTGGTTTGAGAAATTTCGGGCTACTATACTTCAACTTGGATTTGTTCAAAGTCCTTATGATCCGTCACTCTTCATCAGTAAAACCACTCAAGCTATTACCATTCTTCTGGTCTATGTGGATGACATTATCATTACCGGCACTCACAGTGATATGATCAAGAATCTTCAATCCTCCCTTCAAGCTGCATTTCATATGAAAGATCTGGGTCCCTTAACATATTTCTTAGGGCTTGAGGTTCACCAATCTAAGAAAGGACTGTTTCTTCATCAGCATAAGTATGCTACTGACCTAGTTGATCTGGCTGGGCTCAAAGAGGCCACACCCGTGGACACTCCATTGGAAGTAAATGTGAAACTTAGGAAAGATGATGGTGATCTTCTATCTGATCCCACACTCTACAGACGCTTAGTCGGCAGTTTGATTTACTTGACCATCACTCGCCCAGACCTCTCCTATGCTGTAAATGTTGTTAGTCAATTCATGACAACACCTCGGCATCACCATATGGTTGCTGTCAAACGAATCATTCGGTACATTCTTGGTTCCCTGACCCGCGGATTATTTTTTCCGGTTGGCACACCATTAACACTTACAGCTTACTCTGATGCGGACTGGGCCGGATGCCTGGACACTCGCAGATCTACCATGGGTTGGTGTATGTACTTGGGTGAATCCCTCATTTCATGGAAATGTAAAAAGCAAGAACGCGTGTCCCGATCTTCCACTGAATCGGAATATCGTGCTATGTCAGCTGCCTGTTCTGAAATCCTTTGGCTTCGTGGCTTCCTTACAGATCTTGGTTTTCCTCAGACCTCGGCTACCCCACTTCTTGCGGACAATACTAGCTCCATCCGTATAACCGAAAATCCAGTTTTTCATGAACGTACGAAGCATATTGAGGTGGATTGTCATTTTATTCGGGATGAATATGATCGTAAGGTCATTAGTCTTCCACATGTATCCAGTGAACTACAGCTTGCAGACATCTTCACCAAAGGGCTGCCTAGGCCACGTCATGAGTTTCTGGTTCGCAAATTGCTACTCGTTGACCAGCATCAATTTGAGGGGGGATGTTAGTACCACTTGGTCCAAGGCCCATATACAATGGCCCATGTACAATAAGCCCATGCCCATAAATCACGTGGGACTTGATTGCTTATCATCACTATGTATATCTTTTCATTCTATAAGTAGGAACTGTAATTAGATTCTTTCCTGGTAATTAGATTGTTAATTAGATTGTAATTGCATAGTGATTGCCTTGATTAAGGCTACAATGTATTATAAATAGAAGCAATGAACGATCAAGGAGATCATTCAATTCCAAAGAATTCTCTGTTTCTATTCATTCTCTTGTTCTGTCATCTTCATTCTCTTGTTCTGTCACATAGTTCCTTGGAGTTGGGATGCACCAACGATCCGTATTAAGCCAACGTTCTTTCATCTTGGTTGGATATTTGGTGGAAGAAATTAGGATGAAGTTCTTAGGCTTATATTGTCTACATATAATGTCACTGATTAGTTTGTAGTCAGTAGATGATAAACTAGAACCTAGGAGAATTGCTTTTGAGCTGAGTGGTTTGAAAATCAGTAAAGATAAGGCAGAATATACAAAGAACGTGTTTTAGTGGTTCTCAGATCCTGGAGAAGGATAATCCAGGAAGCCAAACTTATTTCTTGCAGTGATGCATTCCCTGGTTCAAATTCTTTATTATTATTATGGCAGGTGCAAGTACCGCATTGCACCAAGTATAGCTTTTTCTGAAGGGAGGAGCTCTGGGCTACTGCTATTGGAGGGAAAGCCAAGGGAGTCTTTTAAAGTAGAGAAGGATGATTTTAGGCCTCTCACTAAATCTCAGATTGATTCTGATATGGCAAAGGTGAGGAGCATGACTGCCCAGGAGGCAGCTGCTGCTGCGGCTCAAGCAGTTGCAGAAGCAGAAGCGGCCCTGGCTGAATCTGAAGAAGCAGCCAGGGAGGCAGAAGCGGCTGAAGCTGATGCAGAAGCTGCACAAGCTTTTGCAGAAGCAGCAATGATGGAACTGAAAAATAGAAACACATCAAAGCTGGCATGGGCGGCTCCACATAGATATCAGTGGGGTCAATTGACCCCACTGAGATCTGAAAAAGCATTTAAAAATAAAAAAATTTATTTCATGAATTGAACTTATGAGAAGCTTTTGACCCCCCACTCAATTTAAGAGTTTCACCCCACATTAGCTGAACTTTACACTTTTTCTTTGTTACCGTGGTAGTAAACAAAAGTCACCATAAAATACTCACCGCCTAAGTTAATGGGCCAACTGTCTACCAAAAATTAAATAAAATTCATGGGCCCACATTACTAATATGCGCTCTAGCAACAAGTTTTTTGAACTTAAAGGAATTTGTTATTTGTGACATTGCTAGAAAATTAGTGGAGACAAAGAAGGATATCGTATACCAATTGGTTTATCTGCTATTAAAATTGGCGTTGATTTTACCAGCGGTGACTGCCACGGTAGAAAGAGCTTTTTCAGCAATGAAGTACGCAAATAACAGGTTGCGTAACCGAATAGGAGATGAATGGATGAATGACTGTTTGGTTACATATATTGAAAAATATGTGGTTGCTAGTGTTGATAATGAATCTATCATGCAACGATTTCAACACATGAAAATCTGTTGAGGGCAGCTGTAGGAGTTTATGTATTTGGATTTTGCTTTTGGATTAAGAACTATTAGTAACAATGTATTAAAATTTCTTCTTTTTTTTTTTAGAATTCAATATTATCTTTGTCGGATTATCGAGAAAAGATTATTTGACAATTTTATACTATACTTGTCGAATTATCGAAAGTAGATGACAAATGTTGATAAAAGGAAAAATAAATTTATTCGATTTGCAGAAGATAAGTCTTTCCTTGACCCCATTGCTCGAATTCCTGGAGCCGCCACTGAAAGCTGGTAACTCCTCTCTCTCTCTCTCTCTCTCTCTCTCTCTCTCTCTCGGTAATTTTAAGGAGTATTGCTCATAGCCATGTGCTAAAAATGGGACCCACCATATGGATGGATGGCATCACCAGGCGGCTCAAATCTGTAGTTTGATCATCTGATCATTTATGTTGTCTCATTCCTGATTATCTGGATTGCTTTCATATTAACACTACATTTTTTAAGCTGCATAGATTCTTTTATGGTTTATTGATTGTTTGTCCTCAACAAACTCATGCAGATGGTCTCACGTTGATTGGGATTTCAACACTAAGGCTGGATTTTTTTGCATTGGATTAGTTTGGCTCCCTAGGCCTATGCACTTCATCCTCTGTAGATATGGTTGTGCTTTATGTATAGATGAAGAAGTGCTTGATTCTGCGCTGCTGCTGCTGACTCCATTGCTGGTTCTTGGAAATAAGGGCAGAAGCCATTGCTTCTGCATTTGGCTACTTAAACTGGTGTGCTGTAATCTTTGCATTTTCCTGTGTTGCAATGTTGAGTCGCTTTTTGGCTTTTGAGCAAGAGCTGCTGATTTAATTGATCCAACACCATAGATTCTGACATCATAGTTTTACACCTATGTAGAGAGACTTTTAGAATTAGAAGTGAAAGAAGAAAGCATCCTTTTTGCCAGTTGACCAACATTGGTGAAACAATGAGCACATTCAATATTTATTATAAAACCATATATGATCAGTGTCGGGACTCGGGATCAGACCTCACTTGACCTGAGGAGCACCGATTTGACTCTGCCAAGTCCATCAGGTGCCAATTTGAATTTTGAACCATCGTTTCAACCCCATCCCACTAGATGTTGTCTAGATAATGTCCCTTGCAAAGCCTTTTGTCAAAGACAGAGAATTTACCAAATTGGCTTTTAATCGAATATTTTAAATAGAGATAACTTCACCAATAGGGAGCTCTTTCACATATCTATGCCTAGGGAGGGGTGGATCTACACATGTAGTTTTGAGGGTGGTCGCCTCCATTGAACCTAGGTCCACTTCCACTGTCCAAAACATGCGGGAAAATCTTATATGAAAATTATGGGTTTGCCCCCAAAATCCATATAAAAATCTTGGGTTTGCAATCAAAACCTACCTTTCAGTTTGGGTCCGCCCCCTTCAAACGAAAATCCTGACTCCGCCATTGCCCTTGGACAGTTATGCATAGTGGCGAACCCAGGATGTTCCTTTGAGTGTGGTGGACCCAAATTGGTTGTTGGGTTTTGCGGCCAAACCTTGAGTTTTTATGTAGATTTTGTGGGTGGACCCACAAACTTCATGTGGATTTCGAAAGTTGACCCAGAACTTTAAATTTTGGAAGTAGACCCACATCCAGCCCCATGACCATATATGATAAAAATAGCTGGCTCAACTCTGCATGTCTCTCTTCCTATTTACTTTCAGATGAAAGAAATGACCAATTACTTTCCATGTGTCAAAGTTAATTTAAAAGGACCCAAAAATACTTCACTCTCTCTTATCCCTCACTAACTAAGAGAGAAGGAAAAAAAAATATCAAGCCTCCCCGTGGCTTGAAAACGTGTCCTTCATTTTCTGTGTACAAGAAAATCTCTTCACTGGGTTCTTCATTCACTGAGCTGCAGAAATAGTTAGAAACGAAGAACTGAGATAAAAACCTGCCGATCTACGGTCCATGTTGCATGATCCAAACCATCACATGTAAAACTAGCAAGCCAAAGGGTTTTACTTTGAAAGGGAGGGGCGAAGGCTTAAACTTAGGGGGTGCATGGGCCACTAGCCCATAGCCCTCTTGGGCTATTCCTGGACCTAACCTGGGGCGGCTGCACCCAGGACCTTACACGTCGGTCTGCCCCTGATTATGCATGCCACTATATGCCTGTAAACAACATTGACATGTCATCGTAACACAAAGTGATAGGTGATACTGATTTAGACTAGAGTGGGATTTTTATAAGTAAATCTCTTAACCATTCAGCGTCTTTGCCTGTTATACCCAATGCAACAATCTCTTTACTCATAACATGCCTGCTTCTTAGTAACTCATGATAATGTGGCCCCTACAATAGTAAAGATCTATCCGCTTGTGGGTTTATAGATATAAGAACTCTGTATCCAACTTGGATCAATGTACCACCATTCAAGTGCAGCTGACTCCCAATTAACTATAATGTAATGCATATTCTATGGTCCTTTTTTTTAATAACCAAAGACCCTTTGAATATCATTCCAATGCATGATTCGGGGGTATGGTCCTTTTTTTTAATAACCAAAGACCCTTTGAATATCATTCCAATGCATGATTCGGGAGTGTGTGGGGAGATTTTCAAGACACCAAAATTATGTTGATTTCGGCGATAAGATGTCAATTAAACGCGCCTATGTGCCATCAAAGGGCGCCTCGGCGTTGGTGTCGGAGCGTTGGCCGGGATCAGGCTTGCCCCAGCTGCACAATTTGATCTCGGCTACACCTTCTGACCCCGGCGAAAGAGGCCGGGTTGCCCATTGAGAAGCGTTGTGATCGCCTCCCCACTTCTGCCACGTCAGCAGCCACGTGGCTGAGCCCGAACACGTGCCAATGGGACAGCTGGGCCATCCGTGCCGTCCACGATCTTCGCCAGATCCCTGACAAGGCGGCATCCAGCGGCTGTAGCCAAATCAGGGCAGAGCCCGAGGGTGGATCCGATGGGACCTCAACCGCCAAAGACCTGATATACGATCGGGCCCAACGTGACATGCATTTAATGCGATGTGGACCGATCGAACTGGCAATAAATGCTTTGTGGGCTATGATGGACCCTCATTTATTACTTTGTGGGCTAACAAGATCATTCCCATCAAATCTAGGGGCCCACTCCAAGATATCAGGTGGAATCCTCTATAAATTGGACGACGTTCCATAACAAAGGTACGCATACACACCCCCTCTTGAGCCGTTACTCTGTCTCTCCCCTTCCTCTTCTACCTCTGTTTAGTTCATACACTGACTTAGGCATCGGAGAACCTTGCGCCACCCAGGCCAGGGTCCTTTGACCGTTTGTTCCTCCCCTTTCAGGCTTTAAGGCAGCTGACCTTCATCATATGTTTGAATAAGTCCTACCAGGCACCTCATAACCTTATGAGTTATAATTTTTGCACTTACAATTGGCGCCATCTGTGGGAAAGTATTAGCCCAATCTTCCCAAGTATCATGCCTCCGAAAGCTAAGAAAGGCGGAGAATCATCGAGAATGGTGATCCAGTTGCCGTCACCTCCGGGCCCGTCGCCGGACGCCCCTCCTCAGAGGCGATCCGGGGCAAGCCTGGCGCAGCTGCAGGCGAAGAGCGTCCGGACACACACCTCTTCGTCCAGATTCCATTCCCAGAGCGAGTCGAGGATTCATCCTCGGGCGGGGAAGTTATGCCTCCCCGGCGGGATGAACGGCGACAGGAGCGTCCTCAGAGGGACAAATCCGTAGCAGTCAACAAGTCCCACCATTCACGCCACTTCACTGGCGGTGGGGATGTCGCGGCTCAAAACATCCTCATCCAGGAGCAAGAGAAGTTAATCCGCCAGCTCCAGCAGCAGCTAAGAGCCGGAGAAGTGACCTCGTTGAGGCAACCTTCAGGACGCCAAGGCGAGAGGAGGGCCACTCAGAGCAGGGCCATCCCCTCCTCCCACGAGGATTTGAGAACTTATTTAGATGAAAAGCGCGGGCGGGCCCACGACGAAGGCTCGAGTAATAGTCGCAACTTAGAGATGGCCGGACTCGCCCGAGATCAGCAGGATGTATGTGGCCCCGCCAATCTGGGCGTTTCTCCTTTCACTCGAGAGATTAAAGGTTCCTCCCTGCCCAAGAAGTTCTCTGTTCTGAGATCCGTCCTCTACGACGGGGTGTCAGACCCCGCTGCTCACCGCCGACACTTCTCCCAGAGGATGTCTATTTGGGGAGAGGAAAGACACCTTAACTGTAAAATCTTCTCTTCCAGTTTGGGTGACCTCCCTCTGAAATGGTTCTGCGCCCTCCCAGAGAGGTCTATCTCGAGTTGGAAGAAGTTCCAGCTCTCCTTCTTGAAGAAATTTCAAGCCTACTGTGTCGTTCCCAAGACCGATACTGATATACTAGACCTGAAGATGAAGCAGGGCGAGAATATTACTTCGCCAAGCGATTCTGGGCGACGTACAGCCAAATCGAAGTCTCTAAAGACGAAGTGGCGGTTTTCGCTTTCCAGAATGCTCTGTTACCAGGTAACGAGCTTAGGAAAGACCTGGCCGGAGACCCTGTAACCTCCGTGCCGGCGTTGATATCCAGGGTGAAACGTTATATTGCCCGAGAAGAAGACGATATTCGGGCCCGGGAAAGTTACGGCATAGGGCACAAGGACAAGGGCGACCAGCCACATAAGAAGGATAAGAAGCCTTTCCGAAAAGAGGAGCCAAACCAGGCTTGGGTTTCGACCACCTCGGCAAAAGCCCCAGCATCCAAATCTGGGGGCAGCAGGAAGCCCAGGCCCCCCTCCAATTCCTACCAAGCTGTGAACACCATCTTCAAGGAACCGATCTATCATATCATGAATAAAATCAAGCAGCGACCATACTTCAGCTGGCCTCAGCCTATGCAGGGTGATCCCTCCTCCTGGGACCAGAGCAGGTTTTGCGCCTACCACAAGCAAAATGGGCATAGAACCGAGGAGTGCAGGATCCTGAAGTCACACCTGGAGAAGCTCGCCATGGAAGGCCACCTGAAGGATTACATCAAAACGGGGGATTCTGGCGGCAGCTAGAATCATCAAAGCGGTGATAAGGATCCGGACAGCGACGGGTCAGAGAAGATCATCAACGTCATCCACCTGGCACACTTTGTGCCCTCCGCTTTCCCAAAGGACAACACCTAGGCTCGTGCCGAGGCCAAACGGACTTCTCATGGAAAAGAAGTGATGAGGGCCGAGCTCGGACCAGCGTTAAAGAGAGCACGGCGTGAGCGCCCAGCTATCTGTTTTTCGGAAGAAGACTCAAAGGAGTTCAGCTCCCCCATAACGATCCTCTACTCCTAACAATGAAGCTGCGGGACTTCACAGTGAAGAGAATCCTCATTAACTCCAGCAGCTCATCCGAGATCCTCTACTTCGGGTGTTTCAAAATAGGGATGGCAATTCCATCCGGTCCGATCCGATCCGATCCGATACCTGCTCTGTTTGGATATGAATTTTGGATATCGGGTCGGATTCAGATATGGATTTTTAAAAAAATTCGGAGATCGGATCGGAGGCGGATATGGAGATATCCGATCCGAATATCCGTTTGGATATCCGATATCCGACCCGTATGGATATCCGTTTAACCCCAATATATAATTACATACAACACTTCGGTCATTAGCTTGCAAGTGCTAGGGTTCCCAATTCCCACCGCCACCATCAGTTTACCCAAGTCCCGCTGCCACCATCCATTCTTCCGACCATCGTCGCTGCCCCTCCGACTGTTTCTGTGCTTCCTCCGTGCTCGTCGCTGTTCGTGAGTCCTCCTTTGTGCTCGTCGGGGCTCGCCTGAAAGTCCCAAGACTCGCCGGAGCCCAGATCTAGTATCCCTCTGTTTTCTCTTGTTTCTGAAACATCATTTATCCTTAACATTGGTGATATTAAACCTGTGTTAAATATTGAGGCCTGCAATGGCCGTCCGCTGGCCCTTTTCTTTAACATTGGTGACCCCCAAGCCTTCACCACATGCCAAAAAGATCTCGTTCTTTTGCGTCAAATCATCATCTTTCAGCCAGTTATGAATTTCAATAGGACGAAAAACCCACAATATCTTTATTCTCCTTCCATGATTCCGTTTCTCCCATATTTTCACAAGCTTTCCAATATAAGGCTCAGGCTCATCTTCAGTGTGTATATATACACAATCATAAAGAGAATATACCTCACCATCAAAAGTAAAAGACTTGTAAAATTTAACCTCTCCATTTTTTGCACTTGCAATCATTTCACCCCACTTGAATGGTACTTCTCTTCAATCTCTGCTTCTTCAGTATGAGACATAGCTTGCATATCTCTAGATAAGTAGTAGATAAGGCTCTCTGTAGCTACATGATTGAGTTCAAGATAATCTAGAGAGTTGTTTTCTTCTTCTTTTTTCTTTTTTTTTTTTTTTTGATAAGCAAGATTTTGGGACAAATTGAGTTTAAGTGTCTATGAAATTACTCGTTCTTCCAAGTTGCTGCTTTGGATATTCCTTGTTGGTTTAATAATTTTTGTGTTAATTTAGATTGGTATAATATAAAATTTAATTGTTTGGAATATATTTATAATGGCATTTGCTTGAGTTAAAGATGACAATTTGTAGATGGAAAGTCAATCTGCATCAACCCCTAGTGCACCAACTCTTGAAAGCTCACAAGCAGAGACGGATTATATTTCAGTTTCTGATGAATTGGAGGTGAATTCTGATGGAGATGAAGTGTTGCCTAAAGGTAAATTGAGGAGTGAGGTGTGGGAGTATTTTCAGAGAGTAAGAACTAAGGGAGAAGGATTGGTGAAGGCGAAATGCTTATACTGTAAAAAAAAATTTGTTGGGGAAGCTAAGATGGGAACCACACACTTAAAAGAACATTGGAAAACTTGTCCATTGAGAAAAAGGGTTGAATCGAAACAAAAAGTCCGAACGGCTAGTTTTTTGATGGGGGAGGGAAGAAGAAAACTTGAATCGTATACTTTTGACCAAGAATTTGCTAGGAGGCAGCTAGCTTGCATGATAATTATGCATGAATATCCTTTATCCATAGTGGAGCATGTTGGGTTTCGAAGATTTGTTCAATCTCTTCAACCTTTGTTTCATGTGGTTTCTCGTAACACCATCAAAAAGGATATTTTGAAAATATATGATGTTGAGAGGGTGAAAACAATGAAAGTGTTAGAAAGAAATCAAAGTAGAATTTCCATAACTACTGATATGTGGACAGCTACTAATCAGAAGAGAGGGTTTATGGTTATCACGGCACATTTTATTGATGATTGTTGGAAATTGCAAAGCCGCATTATAAGGTAATTGGTTATTTTTAATTGCTTATTTGTAGTTTCATGGTTTATGTTTAATTGTTAATTTTAATTTTCAATAACATATAAATTGTTCTTTATAGGTTTGTATATGTGCCATGTCCACACACGGCAGACGTATTGTGTGTAGTATTGATGGACACTTTCCTGGAGTGGAATCTTGATAGAAAGCTCTCAACTTTGACTGTTGACAATTGTACTACCAATGACGCAATGGTTAGTCTTCTTTTAGACAAACTTGGTAGTGGTTCTCATTCATGGTGTAGTAGTTTGTTTCATGTATGATGTTCTGCTCATATTCTTAATTTGATTGTGAAAGATGGGTTGGAAGTTATTAAGAGTTCAATTGAAAAAGTTAGGGAAAGTGTTGCTTTTTGGACAGCAACACCAAAAAGGGAGGAGAGATTTGAGAGTACTGCCCGTCAATTGTTCATTGAAAATGGAAAAACTCTCTCTTGATTGTCCTACCAGGTGGAATTCTACTTTTTTTATGCTCAAAACTGCCATAGAGTATAAGGATTTTTTTGGTCGTTTGACACTCCGTGAATCCCAATATAAGTGTTGCCCGGATGATTATGATTGGATATTAGCTACAGACATATGTGGGAGATTGGAAATATTTTATAACGTCACGGAGTTGTTTAGTAGTACTAAGTATCCAACTTCCAATTTGTTTTTTGCGGAGGTGTGCAAAATTAAGCTTGAGTTGTCTAAGTGGATTGTGAGTGGTATTCATGTGGTTGGTCAAATGGCTTCAAAAATGATTGAGAAATATGAGAAGTATTGGGATAATATTCATGACATTTTGGGTGTTCCGGCCGTATTGGACCCAAGGTATAAAATGGTCTTAATAGAGTTTTATTTTACAAGAATTTATGGGCAAGATGCTCCTTCTAGGATTGGCAGAATTCAAAAACTTTGTTATGATTTGCTTATAATGTACCAAGATAAAAACAAGAAAGGTGATGAATCTTCAAGCAAGGAAGCCTCTTTGGGGGGTGAAAATGTTCTCTCGAATTATGATCGATTTGTTTTTCAGCAAAAGAAAGGTAAAACTTCGCATGTACAATCGGAGTTGGATCATTATTTGGAGGAGGATGTTCTGCCCCCATGTTCAGAGTTTGATATATTGGGATGGTGGAAATCTAATGTGTTAAAGTACCCAATTTTGCAAGCCATAGCTAGAGATGTGTTGGCCATACCTGTTTCAACTGTTGCATCGGAGTCTTCTTTTAGTACCAGCGGTAGAGTTGTGAGTCCAAATCGGAATAGGCTTCATCCCAAGACTTTAGAAGCATTGATGTGTGCCCAAAGTTGGTTGTTCGCTCTAGAATATGGAGGTAATTGTTAGTTTGATATTATTTTTTTGTCATGTTTCTTTTAATACTATTATATGTAACAATGTGAATGTGTTTTGCATTTTTAGGTGAGCCATCGATGCCGGCAAATCGTTTTGCAACAATCCATGACGAAGAAGATATGGATACCGATGATAGTGTGGCCAATGTAACAAGTATTGATGATTGATATGGTAAGAGTATATAGTGTAACTTTCTAAATTAAACATATTTATAAGTAATGACCATAGTTTAATTTTATATGTAGGTTGGAAGAAGAGATGAGATGGCTTGGAGTTGGAAATGATGTTTCTTAAGGATTGATGTTTTGTTGCTTGTTGGTTGAAATTTTGAATTAAAACTAATTTGGATTTAATTGGGATTTGTATGACTTGTGTAAGTGTGTTGAAATTTGAATGACTTTATTTTGGAAGTTTATTTTTGGATATATTTTGAATTGTATTGTCTTTTTAATATTTTTAATGCTTAAATTATATTTTTAATTGTATTGTCTTTTTAATATTTTTTTAATGATTTGGATATCCGATTCTCCGTTTGGATATCCGATCTCCGTTTGGAGGCGGGTATGGAGGATAGAATGGATATCCGTTCGGAGATCGGAGCGGATATGGAGATGGAGAATTGGATTTGGATATGGAGGCGGATATGGTACTATCCGCCTCCGATCCGACCCGTTGCCATCCCTATTCAAAAAGATGGGGCTCTCGGAAGCTGATTTAAAAGAGGCTCGTACGCCTCTAATAGGATTCAGCGCCAAAGCGGTCTACACCAAAGGAAAAGTCACTTTGGAGATCCGAGTGGGCGGAGCCTCCGTGATGACCGACTTCCTAGTAGTAGACGCCCCCTCCCCTACAATGCTATTATGGGTAGGACTTGGCTCCACAATATGGAGGCAATTCCCTTCACTCTCCACCAGAAGCTTAAGTTCTTGCTTGAGAACAAGGAGGGCAGGATGGAAGTGATCATTATGGGAGGAGATCAGCAAATGGCCAAGCAGTGCATGATGGCCGTAGTTCCTGGAGAAAAAGAATCGGGGCAAGTACATGTGGCGGAACTCAAACGGGAGCTGGACGAGATTGGCCGAGACCCTGAGAAGAAGAGCATCGAGGATCTAGCCGAGATCAGGATCGATCCACTCAACCCAGACATATTCTTCCTGCTCGGTAGCCAGCTTGCCGACCCCGAAAGAACCGAGCTCTCAAAATTCTTGATGCAGAACAGAGATGTCTTTGCCTGGACTCCGAGCGAAATGCCTGTGATCGACCCCGAAGTTATGTGTCACAAGCTGAACGTAGATCCCAACCACAAGCCCGTGATGCAAAAAACTCGCAGGACAGGTTTGTCGCAGACAGAAGTCGTGGTCGAAGAGGTCAACAGGTTGCTGGAGGCTGAAGCGATCAAAGAAGTCCAGTACCCAGTCTGGTTAGCCAACACGGTGGGACGACCCCGAGGCGTTCCACTTCGGCAACACCTTTTTCTTTGGCCTATAGGATGGAAGCAGTCATTCCCTTGAAAATTGGTCTCCCCACCTTAAGATCAGAACTTGTTGATCAAGGCTGAAACGAGATGAACCTAGCGATGGAACTGGATCTGGCCGACGAGCGCAGAGAAGCAGCGGCCATACGACTGGCCGACTACCAGCAACGACTAGCCAAAGGATACAATGAAAGAGTTAAGGAGAGGAGTTTCTCGGTAGGAGAGCTGGTCCTGAAGAAGACGCTCCCGGCTGACAGAGATCCAAACGAAGGCAAACTAGCTCTGAACTGGCATGGCCCGTTCAGAGTGGTTTCGGCAGCAGGGTGATCTTCGTACAAGCTCGAGGACTTGGAGGGCAGGCGGTTGTCTCGACCATGGAATGCAACCCACCTCAAAAAGTTCTTTTTCTAGAGATGTGATAAAAACTTCATGATCAATAAGAGCAGCCTTCGCCCTGTCATCAATTTGCGCCATCAAATTTCGGAGCTCGGCAGCAACAGATACCTGAGACTGACTTCGGGTTTATACACCCAGTCGCTCCCAAAACCTTGGGTTCATACACCCTGAGATTGACCTCGGGTTCATACACCCAGGCTTCTCAAAGTTTTGGGTTCACGCACCCAGGGACTGACTTCGGGTTCGTACACCCAGTCGCTCCCAAAACCTTGGGTTCATACACCCTGAGATTGATCTCGGGTTCATACACCCAGGCTTCTCAAAATTTTGGGTTTACACACCCAGGGACTGACTTTGGGTTCATACACCCAGTCGCTCCCAAAACCTTGGGTTCATACACCCTGAGATTGACCTCGGGTTCATACACCCAGGCTCCTCAAAATTTTGGGTTCACGCACCCAGGGACTGACTTTGGGTTCATACACCCAGTCGCTCCCAAAACCTTGGGTTCATACACCCTGAGATTGACCTCGGGTTCATACACCTAGGCTTCTCAAAATTTTGGGTTCACGCACCCAGGGACTGACTTCGGGTTCATACACCCAGTCGCTCCCCAAACCTTGGGTCCATATACCCCGAGACTGACCCTGGGCCCGGGCTCACACCCCCATGCTCCTCAAAATTGAGGGTTCACCTCGGCCAATGGCAGTCTTAAACAAAAAGGAAAGAAAAGGGAAGAGAAGCTCTATATCGATTGAAATAACTTCGCTACAGTAAAGGTTTTCATTACATGAGTTGCATAAAAAGCAGAAAAAACAATAGATGCACAGATAGAAACTCCATTTGTATTGATTATAATATCTTCATTACAATGGAAAATCTCATTACAATTCGAAAGCAGGAGATATAATCAGAAAGTATTCAGAAAATACAGGAAAGACTTCGGCTAGCACCATCCTCGGAAACTAGAGCAGCATCCTCACTGTTTCTCCGAGAGGCCGGCCGTCTCAGTAGCGGCCGCGACCGTTTCTGGGGGTCTGCAGGAGGGAGAGATGAAGCACCGCCGGCAGGAGGAAGAGATGGAGCACCGTCCAAAAGGGGGTCAGCAGCAGGCGCTTCAACCCGGGGACTCTCAGGCAAGGGGGCAGGACTCGATTCTGATTCCGGGCCTGAATACTTCGGTAGGTTCTGATAGACCGGATGATCTTCAGGAACCCCCGCCTCTTTCAATGCAGCCCGACATCCCTCCTCGAACAGAATGGAGCTTATCTCCCCCACCTGTCTTTCATAGTCCTCTGTGACCCGGTCCACTCCCTTCTGGAAGGCGGCATGGACTTCGGCCCGCAACGAAGACTTGAGGTCAGCACTCTCCTTCAGCAGCCGCTTCAGTTCGGCATGCTGACCCGCCAGTTCGGCACGCTGCCTCAACAATTCGGCCGCCGACTCGGCCTTTTGTTTTTCCAGCTCGGTCTCCAATTCGAGCGACCTTTTCGTCTTCAACTGAATCTCCCCCCTCAGCTCGTGGGTCTTCGCCGTAAGATCAGTGATGCTGGACAGTGCCACATCCATCTGTGCTTCAGCTCGGCGTTGCTCTTCATCGAGTTCGCCAACTCCTTCCTGAGCTTCTCCCTCTCTGATTCCAGTTGAGCAACTCTGGAAACATTCTTATCACTCCTCTCCACGACCAGTTGGAGCCTCTGTACATTCTGCAAAAAAAAGAAAGAGCCGTCAGATGCAAGTAACCGAAGCAGAATTTTTATCGAAATTTACTGAAGAGTTACTTACTATGAGAGCGGCCTGAATCGCCGAAGCTAGCAGGCACTCATTGTCGTACTTTGCATGCTGGTCCATATCGCGTAGGAGGGCGCAGGCCTTGGTAAGCACCTCGATGACTGAAGGGTTCCCAGCTGCCCGGTCCATCACGTTCAGGGGACTCCCGGGCTGAGTCTCCAGCTTCGGCCTCCACGGTGCCGGCACAACAGGATGAGACCCCGAGGCCGGTCCGGAGCCTTGCCCTGAAGGTCCGCTGATTTCGCGTCCCGTCTCGGGAGGAGCCCTTTCCACTGGCGCACTCTTTTCGGGAGGAATCTTTCCCCTAGGGGCGCGCACAGACCCTTTGTCCTTCTGAGCCTTCTGAGCCATGGGCTTTTTTTCCTCCGCCTTGGACCTCTTGCTCGACGGAGATCCATCCCTCCGACTGTCGGGTGAGCGTCGTCGGGTTCCCGCACCCGGGGCAACGATAAGGGCGGAAGAAACCGCGGCTCCACCCGGGCCCGAGGATGCGCGGGTACTGGCAGGAGGAGGCGCTGCCGAAGGAGAAGAAGACCGGCTCTTGAACCTGGCAGTCAGGTCCTTGGTTTTTGCAAGAGGCAGATCCCCTTCCATCCTCTCTCCTTGATCAGAGGAATAAGCCTCTACGGCCGCCGTCGGGCTTACCGACCCCGAACTGGAAGAAGTGGACGCCTCGGCACCGGATGCAATTCGGCTAGCAACTGGATCAGTCAGGGAAATACCACCGGGCGCAACCAATGTGACGGGAGGAACGCCGGTCTGCGGCTCGCCCCCTGCGCTGGCTCGACCCTTTTGTAGTGGCCGCGGTACCTCGGTGTGTAGCCCAACAGCTTCCAAGCCGCCCTGTTCTCGCACCTGGTGTACTTTTCGACCTTTTATGGTCAGCTACGTTCTTCTTCCAACCGTCGCGCGCCGCTCGACGCTGCCTCTCTCGTAGTTCTGCACAATAAGAAAAGATATCAGTTCGGCAATTCAAAGGGTGAATAAAATGAGCAAAAGGGAGGGACGATGTTTACTTGGGACGACCTCGAGGTGGCGCAGGACCATGTGCGTCCTGTCCTCACCGGTGCCGAACTCCCAGTCCCCTGAGACGCAGAAGAGGTCGTCCTCAGCGTTCTTACTCGAATCTTCCAAAGCCAAGACGAAGCCCTTCCGGAGCTGTTTCACCCGGAGGTAGTAGTTGCCTCCCCCAGCATTACAAATGTCGTATGCATCCTCGATGTCATGGACACCGAGGTTGATCCCTAAAACCTCATTTAATTTCGCCATGCCCATGATGACCTTGTAGCCATTGGGCATCAGCTGGCAGGGGGCAAGAGACCAAGCACTAAGGCAGTCCCTAAGTAAGGGATGTAAGGGAAACCTAACCCTACCCTCGATTATAGAAATCAAGGGGAACAGCATCCAGCCGCCGGACCAGCAGCGTAGGGCATGGTCGGAAGGAATCGCCGGCCTGAGACAGACCCCCTCCAAGATATTATACGTCCCCCTAAACCTAGCTATACCCTCAGGTGTCTCTAACTGAAACTTGTCCCCAGCCATTTCTACAACCTAGGATTGAAAGAGGCAGGAAGAAATCCTAGAGGGGGAAACCCTAAAAAGATAGAGACTCGAGATGACTTACAAATGAAGAAGGGCGAATCAAGGATGAGAATCAGTCTGGGCACGCGATATCCTCGACGTTACGCAGTCGTCCTCGCCAGAAAACCTCTAGGAGGATCTTGAGAGTGAAAATGAAGAACAGAACGAAAATGGAAGTGAAAATAAAGAAGGTAGAGCAGAAGAAGACGCCCCTATTTGTAAGGGAAAGGAAGCCCCCCTTAAGCGCCATTTAGGAATTCGAAAAGGCAGTATCGCGATTCACGCCTGTCTCATCAAGCTGACGGCACAATCAGTAATGCAACGACACGTTTAACTCCCGGCTCGTTTCCCATAGTAAGCAAGGTGCGACATTGATTACCTCGAAGAGTCGGAACGGCGCTGGGTAATGATCGAACGTCTCCCATCAGACTCTCTAGCTTCCGACCTCTAAAGGCTAGGGCCCCTCAGAAGTCACAAGCTAGGGGGCAATTATGTGGTGAGATTTTCAAGACACCAAGATTATGTTGATTTCGGCGATAAGATGTCAATTAAACACGCCTACGTGCCATCAAAGGGCGCCTCGGCGTTGGTGTCGGAGCGTTGGCCGGGACCAGGCTTGCCCCAGCTGCACATTTTGATCTCGGCTACACCTTCTGACCCCAGCAAAAGAGGTCGGGTTGCCCATTAAGAAGCGTTGTGATCGCCTCCCCACTTCTGCCATGTCAGCAGCTACGTGGCTGAGCCCGAACACGTGCCAATGGGACAGCTGGGCCTTCCGTGCCGTCCACGATCTTCGCCAGATCCCTGACAAGGTGGCATCCAGCGGCTGTAGCCAAATCAGGGCAGAGCCCGAGGGGAGATCCGATGGGACCTCAACCGCCAAAGACCTGAGATACAATCGGGCCCAACATGACATGCATTTAATGTGATGTGGGCTGATCGGACTGGCAATAAATGCTTTGTGGGCTATGATGGACCCTCATTTATTACTTTGTTGGCTAACAAGATCATTCCCATCAAATCTAGGGGCCCACTCCAAGATATCAGGTAGAATCCTCTATAAATTGGATGACGTTCCATAACAAAGGTACGCATACACACCCCCCTCTTGAGCCGTTACTCTATCTCTCCCCTTCCTCTTCTACCTCTGTTTAGTTCATACACTGACTTAGGCAGCGGAGAACCATGCGCCACCCAAGCCAGGGTTCTCTGACCGTTTGTTTCTCCCCTTTCAGGCATTAAGGCAGCTGACCTTCATCATATGTTTGGATAAGTCCTACCAGGCACCTCATAACCTTGTGAGTTATAATTTTTGCACTTACAGGGAGTATTCGTGAACCTACTCAATACCCCCACTACATAAACAATGTTAGGACGTGTGCAACACATAGCATACATAAAACTGCAACTATACACTAAAATATTTCAATTAAAAATTAAAAGTGGATCTATCAACATTTTTTGCCAATTGTACGCTAGGATCTACTAGGACAATGATCATCTTGTAATTTAAGAAGTATGTTTTCTATATAGCAGGGTTGGGTAAGAGAACTACTATTTTTCTCATCTCGCTAATTAGATTGGCATCCTCCATGTCGTTCATGTTAAAGCATAATGACAAAAGTTCTATAGTTTCTGCAACTATTGCATAATCAAGTAAGAAAAAACGCGCCAACAACATATATGCATACAATAATACCTTTATCATATATAAATTTAGAATAAACACATTTACTGCCATCACTTGAAAGCCATGAGAAATCTCATACTAATCCCCATGAGTCCCATGTACGTCCATGCTGATCAAGCCGGTCAAGATATTCTTGAGATTTCCAGCTAATGCCGATGTTTACCGACTCCACACGAGATTTGTTAATAAGCAAAAAAGATGTTAATTACATTCCCCACAAGGTAAAAGGGCCAGCAAAGGCCAATACACAGAAGATAACAAAACCTAAAATATAAGCTCCCAAAAGCAACGGTAGCTTCCGTGTAAGAAATAGTGTCCATACGATAACCTTCTCACAACAGTTCTTCACGCTCCTGCGACCCCTCAACCGTCATCTCAAAACTAGGCCAGTTAAGGGTAGAGGTAGGATACCTCCAACACCAAGTGTAGAGTTAGATACGAATGGCTCGCAAGTGCTCAAAATAAATAATATCGCATGTTGCATCAATATGAACTTAAAGACAAGTAATTAACAGAGGTCAAATAAAGTCTTCCTCGGCATGTTGAGCACGAATAATATTAACTGCAGAACCAAATTAAAAAGAAGATAAATATGAAATCTGCATACTCCTAGTAAAATGGCATTCACATGGGTGGTGATTCATCCCCCTGAAGGTTGTCCATATCATTTTTCTTTCAAGACCCTTTGTAAAGGGATCTATCAAATTGACCTTTGATCGAATATGCTCAATGGTGATAACACCATTAATATGGATCTATGTCGTAAGGCAGTGTGCCTGGACTTACAATTATATGTGCCACTATATGCCAGGAACAACGTTGATGTACTGTCACAATGTGAAGAAATAGCTGATACTGGTATAGGCTAGAGAGGAATCTCTGTAAATAAACCCCTAACCATTCAGCCTCTTTGCCCACCGTAGCCAAAGCAACAGACTCTGATTTCATTATAGAATGAGTTGTACATGTTTACATCTTAAAAGCCCATGACACTACTCTTGAAGATTTTCAGTTTGTTAGGATTTTAAGGATATTAGTAGGTTATCCTTATCCCTTAGATCTGGTTAGTTAGTATTTTTTTTTTTATAAATGTAATATTTTCTTTCAATGAATCTTGCGGTGAAAATATGGGAAATAAGTGATTCTTTGAAAGTCTTTATGGTATTAGAGCGTGGGCCCAGTGATGATCTTGCGATTAAGCTGGATACGATCCTCCTTCCGCAATTATCACCGTCAGATTTCTTTTATTTCTCAATAAAAAAAAAAAAAAGACAGAGCATCCTCTCTTATCCATAGAGTTAAGCCCTATGATCTCATCATCTTCATTAAAATTGCACGATCGAAGCTTCTGGAAGAAATCGCTACAGATCTGATCCAGTGGGCCACCGGCAACGACAGACTTAGAAAGGAGCGGGTTGCAATAGTGATGGATCCACAGACAGATGATGATCACCAAGAAGACATGAAGATCGTTTCTATTAAAATATTTTATCATCTATTTTTTAGAGATTAAAGGGTTTTTATTTTTCATGTTTACAAGATCACAGATACTTTTTTTGAAAGTACCATGTGATTGAGGGGAATTGTTGAAGATTATCAGTTTGTTAGGATTTTAAGGATATTAGTAGGTTATCCTTATCCTTTGTATATTGTTGTTAGTATTTTTCTTATAAATGTAATCTTTTCTATCAATGAATCTTATGGTGAAATTATGGGAAAGAAGTGATTCTTTGAAAGTCTTTAACTACAACCCTTGTGATGGTGAAAACCCATCCACTTGTAGATTTAGAAGTATCAAAACCTGTAATCCAACCTGCAACAGTGTACCTGATGGCGATTTCCGCAAGTATACGGTTGTCTCAAGTAATATAGACTATGGAAGTCCGAATATCGTTCCCACAAGGATTGTTACAAGGAAACTAACAATGATCAATGAAAAGGAGTATCAACTCAAATATAGCTAACAATGGAAACAAAAAAAATATATATATATATATATAACAAGGAAAATAAAAAAAAATGCAAACTAAAAGAAAACAAGAACTAGATAACAAAAAGATGTTAGTAAAAATAGAAAAAGTCAAGTGAGAACAAGCTAAGTAACAAGTTAGTAACAAAGTTAATGACAAAAAAAAATAACAAGGTTAATACAAGAACAATGAAGAAATGTTAGATAGATCAAATGAATAAGTGTGTGAAAATAACAAGTGAAAGATAGAAAATGAGTGGATAGAGAAAAAAAAATATGCTAAAGTAGTGTAAAATCAAATGTATAATTAATGGTGTGAATAGAGAAATGGAGTGTGAGAATCAAAACAAGTGAATAAGTGTGTGAGAAAGTGAATAGAATCAAACTAAAGTAAATAAAACAAGAAACAAGCAATACTAATGGATGATTGAATCATCTAAAATCCACTAAGTGACACTAATCCAACACTAATGCTCTTCTTTTTTCCCAAAAAAGATTACCCAAATCTAATTACAAATCAATGCTTAGATTTGGAAAATATAACTTTAAAAGCTCTAAGATAAAAATTAACAATCTAATAGCTAAGATTTTCTTCCCTTCATAAAAGAATAGATTCCTAATGACTATCTATCAAAAGTAAGCATAAACCATCAAAAGATATTAACTCCTAAGCATGAATTATCAAACCTAAGCATAGATAGTAAAAAGAATGCTAATATAGAAACTAAGCATGGAAGGTTGCACAATGCAATGAAGAAAAATCTACTCTAACATATTAAGAACATAAACAAGAAAATTAAAATAAAGAGCATAAGCAAAAGGAATAGGATCAACTTAGCTTCACCTAGAAGATCCAATCAAAGGGATTAGCCACCCATTGGAGAAGATAAAGCTTTCAATTCCATTCCAAATCTTTAATTTTTACAAGGCTTTCCTCACTTTCTCTCTACAATTGCTCTCAATTACATGAAAAGCTTAAGTAAAGAGGAAGGGGCTCTCCTTGCTTGTGTGTTTAATGCCTAGAGCTCCCTTCCTTATATAGAAACATTTGCCTTACTCTCTTTTGATTTCTTTCCGATGTGGGACTAGACAAGAATGAAAATATGAACATATGAATGTCATTCTCGAGTTAGAAAACAGTTTCCAGATTGATGCGTGATTTTGACTCCCGAAACGTCTGAATTAGGAAAAATGTCGTGAAATATGATTTGTAGATCTTAGAACAAGCTTTCCAATGCTTCTGAGATCACCTCAATCGGACACCCGAGTAAAAACATATGGTCAAAATACCAACCCAGGTATTTCATTTTTCTTCTTATTGTTGGCCTAACTTTGTCATCTCTTTATCCAATTGTCTTCCAAACTTATCCTTACTCTCTTTAACTCTTGAATCTCAACTTTAATCTTCAAATTAATCTTCAATTAACACCTACAAAGAGAAATTAACATAATTGAGAGTATTTTTTAACATATTTTCTATGGAAGCCATTGGAACTCATATGCATACAAATGACCATCTATAATGGAAAGATATGAGCAAAGCATGATGGGGAGGAAATTTATGATTTTTATGCTAAAAATATTATTTTGAGTTCTTTTATCTTTGAAAACTCATAAAATAATGCTATGAAAGTGTATCTTTTGTGAACTCATCACACCCCCAAACCTACATTTTGCTAGTCCCGAGCAAAATAAAAGAAAACTAACTAAATGCAGAAAACGATAAAAAAAATCCTAACTCACTTTCGCAGGAATCGCAGCTGCGCTTAGCTCATGCAACAAGCCATTTAAACCCCTAAGTTTCCCTTAGTGGACGAGTTCTGTCTCATGAGGGTTTTCAGCGAATAAATCCCACAAAATTCTTTTTATTTATATCCTCGGGTTTTTAGCAAGCTAATAAAAATGAGAGAAAGTTTTGAACACTATCCAATTGCTAAAAATCTTTCAATGATGCTCAAGTCCCGGACTAGTGTATTTGAGTGAGTTTAGCCAACACTTGTGCGGTTTTGGGTTCTGAGAAAACACAACTTTGATCACCTTCTAAATCCATTCGTTTTGACTCAAGCCTCACAGTCATACTCTCGGAAATAAAATCGCTTAGATTTTCTGACTTATCACTCTATATGTGGGTATTGGCAAGGCAAAAGGACTAACATATCTTTTGAGAACAAAGAATTTTTAAAGAATTTATCTCATGGAAAGAACAACCATTTAACTGACGGTGAAAATGCTCACTCAACTTCTCACTTGTTGAACATCCTAACTTTTCCTGAAATCCGGCCAATAGGTCTTTTATTGGTTGTAATGGGGTTAGGGGAAAGGGTTTGGTAAAAATATGGAAAATGAGGTTTTAGGGTTTCTGAGAAGGTAAAGTCTTAAGTTTTCTTTGAAGGATTTTTCTTTGATTCCTCTTCACCCTTTTTTTTTTTTTTTTTGGTTCTTTGTTTTCTTGTCTTCCCATGAATTTCAACTTTCCTTTCTTTTTCTTTTTCTTTTTTTTCTTTCCCTTTTTTTTTTTTTTTTTTGAGAAGACTTTTTCCTTGGATAGATCATGTGAAGTATCATCAATGCACACTTCCTTCTTTCTTTATCTTTTCCTTACACTTCTCAAAAACAATGGGTTGAAGGCTTTTCATTTGGGTGGAGAGGCTTTGAGAATTTTAAGGAAAAATGCATAAAGGATAAAGGTTCAAAAAGAGTTACTAGGGAAATATTTTTATAGGTAGGTTTTTAATGGCTATGGGGTTTTAATTTTAGATTGCCTATCTTCACTTTACCAGGTCTAGAAAGGTGTTCACAAGCTACAAGTCAAGGTTAGTTCGCAATTTTGATGACACCCTCAATGGTTGGAAAAATAGGCACTAATGAGATAAAAGAAATGTGCCGAAAACTACGAGTTTGAGTAGCTCTTCATTCTACTCGGAATTAGCGCAGAAGAGTCCTTACCTTGGAGGACTAGAATGGCTCTACACTCAATTGGTTTAGTCTCTACTAGTGATTTGTCAGGGTCACTCAAATGTGCCCACTCTTCACTTAGACTACACTTCATGTGGCTAAATGTGCAAAAAATTTTCCAAGACTTGATTTTGTGACACTCTTTTTAGGATTTGGATAGTATACTAAACTAAGATATCGAAACTTATTAACTAGCTAAAATCCCATGGAAATTTTTGGATTTTTTTTTTGAGAAAAGAAAAAGAAATTGAAATTTTTTTTTTAAATCTAAATATTTACAGGCAAATACATGTGTGCAATGCAGTGCAACACCCCCAAACCTAAACCGAACATTGTCCTCAATGATATGCAATGTAAAATGTGAAATGATAAATGGACAAGGGAAAAAAAACTGGAACGCCTTACCATGGGTTGATGCAAAAAATGATTATTGAGTTGCCTACCAACCAGCTTTAAATTTCACGTTGTCAGTGACCCTGAAAATTACTCATGCAATATACACAGGGTCCTGAAGAAGGGTTTCTTCGACATCCTTGCCCTTAAGCTCCAGAAAAGGTTTCAACCTCTGGCCATTGACTTTAAAACCATCCCCATTCTTGGGGTTCTCAATCTCAACTGCCCCATGAAAATAGACAGTGCGCACGATGAAGGGTCCAGTCCAACGTGATCTCAGTTTTCCTGGAAAGAGATGCATGCGAGAATTATACAGAAGAACTTTCATGCCTGGTACAAAGGATTTCCTCAAAATAGATAGATCGTGGTTTTTCTTCATCCGATCCTTATAAATCTTGGCATTCTCATAGGCGTCATTTCTAAGTTCCTCCAGCTCATTGAGATGCAACTTGCATAGGTTACCGGCTTTAGCTAAATCACAATTGAACATTTTGATGGCCCAGTAAGCACTATGCTCCAATTCTACCGGCAGATGACATGCTTTCCCAAAGACCATTCGGTATGGAGACATTCCGATCGGGGTCTTATAGGCAGTCCGATAAGCCCATAAAGCATCTGTCAATCTTGAAGACCAGTCTTTTCGGGTAGGACTGACTGTCTTTTCCAAAATTTGCTTTATTTGCCTATTGGACACTTCCACCTGTCCGCTAGTCTGTGGGTGATACGGAGTAGCAACCTTATGAGTGATAGAATATTTTTTCATCAGATTCTCGAAGGTGCTATTACAAAAATGACTCCCACCATCACTGATAATCGCCCTGGGGGTACCAAATCTAGAAAAGATGTTTTCTTTAATAAATTTGATAACCACGTGACGATCATTCTTTCTAGTTGGAATCGCCTCTATCCATTTGAAGACATAATCTACAGCAAGCAAAATGTATAAGTTGCCGAAGGAACTCGAAAATGGACCCATGAAGTCTATGCCCCAAACATAAAAAATTTCCACAATAAGCATCGGATTTAAAGGCATCATGTTCCTCCGCGTAATTCTGCCTAATTTCTGGCAACGCTCACAGTGCAAACAAAACATGTGACAATCCTTGAAAAGAGTGGGCTAGTAAAATCCGCATTGCAACACCTTTGCAGCGGTTTTCCTAGAACTAAAATGCCCACCACATGCATGGTCATGGCAGAAGGATATCACACTTAAAAAGTCCTCTTCCGGAATGCATCTCCTAATGATCTGGTCTGGACAATACTTGAACAGGTATGGGTCATCAAAGAAGAAATGCTTAACCTCAGACAAAAACTTAGACCTATCCTGTTTGGACCAGTGATCGGGCATCTGTCCAGTGACCAGGTAGTTAACGAGATCCGCAAACCAAGGGAAATGGGAGACATTCAACAACTGTTCATCTGGGAAACTCTCACTCAATGGGATGCTCTCATGCTCGAGGTCAGTAGGTAATCGGGAGAGATGGTCAGCTACAACATTTTCAGAACCTTTCTTGTCCCGAATCTCAAGGTCAAACTCTTGTAGCAACAGAATCCACCTAATCAAACGGGCTTTCGCATCTTTTTTCATCAACAGGTACCTAAGGGCCGAATGATCGGTGTAAACTATGACCTTAGACCCAATCAGGTAGGGTCTAAACTTCTCCAGGGCAAAGACGACAGCTAACAGCTCTTTCTCTGTGGTTGTGTAATTCAGCTGAGCGTCATTCAAGGTCCTACTGGCATAATATATGACATGGGGCGATTTGTTCACTCTCTGTCCTAACACAGCCCCATTAGCATGGTCAGAAGCGTC
Source organism: Litsea cubeba (assembly GCA_012931725.1). Classification (NCBI taxonomy): domain Eukaryota; kingdom Viridiplantae; phylum Streptophyta; class Magnoliopsida; order Laurales; family Lauraceae; genus Litsea; species Litsea cubeba. The sequence goes on along the minus strand of CM022944.1, from coordinate 14,753,121 downwards.
ACACATGAGTTCGAAGGGAATTGTCCAATCAGGTGGCTTTATTATCGGAGTAGAGGTCAACTCCTTTTTCAATTGTTCAAATGCTTGTAGACAAGGTTCATTGAAGACAAAAGGCACATCCTTAGATAACAGATTGCACAAAGGTGCAGCTATCTTGCTAAAATTCTTAATGAACCGTCTATAAAAACCTGCATGGCCCAAGAAGGATCTGATGTTCTTCACCGTTTTTGGCGGTGGCAGGTTGGAAATGAGATCAATTTTGGCCTTGTCGACCTCGATGCCATTCTCAGAAATAACATGGCCCAGGAAAATTCCTCTTTTCACCATGAAATGACACTTCTCCCAATTCAAAACAAGATTCTTCTCTTGACATCTCATTAAAACAAGGTTCAGGTGATGCAAACATTCTTGGAAACTACTCCCATGGATCGAAAAATCGTCCATAAACACCTCTAAGAATCGCTCGACCATGTCCGAAAATATGCTCATCATACACCGTTGAAATGTCGCAGGTGCATTGCACAGCCCAAAAGGCATGCGCCGGTAGGCGAATGTACCGAAAGGACATGTGAAAGTTGTCTTGTCCTGGTCCTCGGGTGCTATGGGTATCTGATTATAGCCTGAGTATCCATCAATGAAACAATAAAAGGCATGACCGGCTAGTCTCTCAAGCATCTGGTCCATAAATGGGAGGGGAAAATGGTCTTTACGGGTGGCCAAGTTTAACTTTCTATAGTCAATGCACACTCGCCAGCCCGTCTGGGTCCTTGTGGGCACTAACTCGTTTCCCTCATTCTTCACAACAGTTATCCCGGACTTTTTTGGCACAACATGGACTGGGCTCACCCATGAGCTGTCCGAAATAGGGTAAATGATACTTGAATCCAGTAGTTTCAGAACCTCCACTCTTACGACATCCTTCATTGATGGATTAAGACGCCTCTGTGGTTCTCTGGAAGTTTTTGCATTTTCTTCCAAATGGATTCGATGTTGAACCACAGATGGGCTTATTCCTTTTATATCAGCAATTGTCCAGCCTATAGCCTCTTTGTGATTCTTCAGGATCTCAATCAATTGTTGTTCCTGGACTTTTTCCAAGTCCGAGGCTATAATGACAGGGAGAGTATCAGCTGGGCCCAAAAACACATACTTGAGGGTGTCAGGTAGTGGTTTTAGGTCGAGCTTGGGCGGTTCTTCAATTGATGGAACAGGTGGGGCAGCCGATGGAGTCAAGATCTCTGGCTTGGGTTGCCATTGACTCCTCTCAAAAGCAGGGGAAGAATCCAATAACGCATTTACTTCTTTAATGTTATTCTCAACATCAATGTTACCTCCAAAATGTGCAAGACAGGCCTCTAGTGGGTCCTCACAAACTAACTGTGATCCTACACTCTCAATAAGCTCCTCTAGGTAACTCACCTCACAAATTTCATAATCACTATCATCTCTGGGTTGCTTGCCAACGTTGAAAATGTTTATCTGGACTGTCATATTCCCAAATGATAGGTGCATCACACCATTTCGACAATTAATCAGGGCATTGGAAGTGGCAAGGAATGGTCTCCCTAAAATTACCGGGATCTTCATGACATTTCTGATTGGTGGTTGTATATCAAGGACTACAAAGTCCACCGGGAAAACAAACTCACCTACCTTGATCAAAACATCCTCAACAACACCTTTGGGGTACCTAACTGAAGCATCAGCTAGTTGTAAGGTCACCTTGGTCAGTTTCAGCTCCCCTAAACCTAACTCCTCGTATATTGAATACGGGAGCAGGTTGACACTCGCACCCAAGTCCAACAAAGCCTGTTCTATGTGATGATCCCCTATTTGACAAGAAATTGTAGGACACCCAGGGTCCTTGTATTTGATTGGGGTTGAAGTGGTAATGATGGAACTGCATTGCTGGGCAAGAAAGGCTTTTTTCGGTACATTGGTTGTCCTCTTGAATGTGCATAAATCTTTGAGGACTTTGGCATAAGTCGGGATCTGTTGGATGGCTTCTAACAGTGGGATGTTAATTCTCACTTGCTTGAATACTTCAAGGATCTTATCCAACTGGACATTATTTTTCATTTGACCTAGCCTCTGAGGGTATGGGGCCTTGGGAATAAAGGATCTAGGAGGGGGCTCACTTGGTGAGGCAACTCCTACTGGTTTCTCAAGTCAGGATCTGTTGGATGGCTTCTAACAGTGGGATGTTAATTCTCACTTGCTTGAACACTTCAAGGATCTTATCCAACTGGACATTAATTTTCATTTGACCTAGCCTCTGAGGGTATGGGGCCTTGGGAATAAAGGATCTAGGAGGGGGCTCACTTGGTGAGGCAACTCCTATTGGTTTCTCAGGTTCCTTTGTAGGCTCTGGGTCCTTCTTTTGTTCCTCAGGTTCTTCTTCCAAAACTACATGCTCCCTCCTCACTTGGGTCCATTCAGATTGCCTAGGGTCCTCTTCTGGTGTGTCAGCCTCCCTTGAGGCCATTCTACGGGTGGTAACTGCATGCACTGCATTGACCTGCTCATGGACTTTGCCCTTGTCATCATGGACAACAAATTGGCCAGTTGAAGTTTGGCCTTTGGGGTTGGCTTCGGGCTGACTTGGAAAGGTACCCTTGTCTATTTGAGCTATTGACCTAGCCAACTGACTGACAGTGTATTCCAGCTTGGCAATGGACTGGGTATTGGCATTCAAATTCTGAGTAGTGCTTTGCTGGAATTGGAGGGTATTTTGGGCTAACATTTTCATTGTGTCCTCTAGAGAACTTATCTGCTGATTCTGGGGATTAAGATTCTGATAACCTTGGACCATGGGTGGTCCCTGTGACACTTGGGTACTTGAGGCTTTTGGTATCCCGGAGGTGGCATATGTTGGGCCATTGGCTGAGAAGGGTTTCCTTGGTGTTGTCCTTTGGTCCATGAAAATTAGGATTATCCTTCCAACCAGGATTGTATGTATTCGAATACGGATCATACCTCGGCCGCTCATATCTAGTATTCTGGTAAAGTGCACTCACCTCCTCCATACTCTCACTCTGACTTTGACCAAAGAATGCTCTACATTGGGATCCAGGATGGGTAAAGTCTCCACAATTGGTGTAGGGTGGGGCAGTAGGGTCACTAACTGCTTGGCTCATCTTTAATGATTCCAGGGTCTTTGGGGTGGTCTGCTGACAGGTCTGGTTCATTTCAAGGGCTTCTAATCTCCTTGTCAGCGTGGCCAATTTGGCCTCAGCCTCGAATTTGGGTTCCACTCTATGCATGCCCCTTTTTTTTGCAACAATGGGTCTTTTGGGATCCTCTCTGATAGGTTCCCATTGGAGAGTGTTCTCAGCGACCTCCTCAAGGTATGTCCAAGCTTGGTCAGCTGTCTTTTGAGTGAAAACTCCGTTGCAGAAAGACTCCACCACGGTCTTGGTGGGATAGTCCAGTCCTTCATAAAGGATTTGAACTAGCCGGATCTTTTCGAATCCGTGATGCGGGCATTGTAACAGTAAGTCTTTGAACCTTTCCATGTACTCATACATGGTTTCTCCCTCCAGTTGGAGGAAGCTGTTCAGGGTATGTCTAATGAAGGCCGTTTTTTGTTTTGAATAAAACTTTTTATAAAAGGCCTCGACTAGTCTCTCCCATGTGTTTATGGAATTAGCCTGTAGGGCGTAAAGCCATGCTTTCGCCTTCTCCTTCAGCGAGAATGGGAACAACCTAAGCTTAAGGGCTTCTTCAGACATATGGTTATACTTCATGGTCCCACAGATTTTCTCAAACTCTCTCACATGCTGATATGGGTTCTCATTTTCCACCCCTCGGAAAATTGGTAACATTTGGATTAAGCCGGATTTCAGCTCAAATGAGGCATTCGTGGTGGGTATGACGATGCATGAGGGCTGGGTAGATCGGGTTGGGTACATGTACTCCCTAAGAGTCATGGGTTGGGGGTGTGGGTTTCCGACAGCCATTTCCTCAATGGCAATGGGGTCCGCAAAATTCTCAACAGGGATATCGAATAAATTGAAGCTCTCTAAACGACCCTGCACACGTAACCAATTGTGCATAAACTACCGCTCAACTCCAAAAGTGATGGTCCGCTCAAGTGATGATGAACGAGGATTAATGCTTAAACACAAACAAGCAAAACAAAATGATTTTGAAAAACAAACCAAACTATGCTTAACTAAGGCTACCTAAGTTTAAACTAGACAGCTTCTAACTATGAAGAGTACACCTAGGCCTCCAATCTGGTCCTATGAAACGTAGTCGGCCAGGCAAGCCCCCAGGGGATTGGTGGGATCACGATGCGCGTGGCAAAGGTTCTGCTTAAATACCAAACTCCTAGAACAGATGAACTGTCTCCCTTAAGGGACAAGGCTATTCTAGGCACCGATTTCCGTCAAGGAGCGCAAATGGTACAACCTTTGATGGTCTTCTCCTAATGAACTCGTGTCCTACGGTCACGTTTCTACTCAAATTTTATTTAAGGCTAAGGATTCCTAAGTAGTGAGGAAAATGAGTTCCTATGGGCAAGGAAATGGTGATGAAATCCAATCCTTATCTTGTTGGGGGTGTGATTGCCCTTACTAAGTGGGTGCTTTCCCAATTACTTTGTGTGTTTGAAAATGATTAAGCACTACAAAGCAATTAAACAATCAAACAACCAACAAAATTAACCCACTAACGGGGGATGCGTGGGTGTATCGAAATACGCACCTCCCAAACTAAATTGGGGGGAGTTCGGTTGAAGTCGACCCAAGCCACCGACACCAATTTCGATGTACGAACTTGGGGGGCCGCGACGGTATCGTCCAACCGTCCTCCTTCCTTAATTATTACAATGCTTTGAAAAATTAAATGAACTTTAAAAATTATTACAAACTTGAAATGAATCCTAATACAAGATTTTATAAGAAAGCAAATTAAATTCCTAAGTTAGAGTTCTTTGGTTGCTCTTTTCCTCTTTCCTTGCTCCAACCGCGGAATCCCTGAAAATACAAACAAGTAAAATGTGTAGAATCCGCAATGAAAACTAAAAGAAAGAATAAAAATGCAACTAAGCTATATGAGAGTTGAAAATCCTTAAAATGAAGGGTTCCTATGTACTTCAATCCCCGGCAACGGCGCCAAAAACTTGATGGCGATTTCCGCAAGTATACGGTTGTCTCAAGTAATATAGACTATGGAAGTCCGAATATCGTTCCCACAAGGATTGTTACAAGGAAACTAACAATGATCAATGAAAAGGAGTATCAACTCAAATATAGCTAACAATGGAAACAAAAAAAAAATATATATATAACAAGGAAAATAAAAAAAATGCAAACTAAAAGAAAACAAGAACTAGATAACAAAAAGATGTTAGTAAAAATAGAAAAAGTCAAGTGAGAACAAGCTAAGTAACAAGTTAGTAACAAAGTTAATGACAAAAAAAAAATAACAAGGTTAATACAAGAACAATGAAGAAATGTTAGATAGATCAAATGAATAAGTGTGTGAAAATAACAAGTGAAAGATAGAAAATGAGTGGATAGAGAAAAAAAAATATGCTAAAGTAGTGTAAAATCAAATGTATAATTAATGGTGTGAATAGAGAAATGGAGTGTGAGAATCAAAACAAGTGAATAAGTGTGTGAGAAAGTGAATAGAATCAAACTAAAGTAAATAAAACAAGAAACAAGCAATACTAATGGATGATTGAATCATCTAAAATCCACTAAGTGACACTAATCCAACACTAATGCTCTTCTTTTTTCCCAAAAAAGATTACCCAAATCTAATTACAAATCAATGCTTAGATTTGGAAAATATAACTTTAAAAGCTCTAAGATAAAAATTAACAATCTAATAGCTAAGATTTTCTTCCCTTCATAAAAGAATAGATTCCTAATGACTATCTATCAAAAGTAAGCATAAACCATCAAAAGATATTAACTCCTAAGCATGAATTATCAAACCTAAGCATAGATAGTAAAAAGAATGCTAATATAGAAACTAAGCATGGAAGGTTGCACAATGCAATGAAGAAAAATCTACTCTAACATATTAAGAACATAAACAAGAAAATTAAAATAAAGAGCATAAGCAAAAGGAATAGGATCAACTTAGCTTCACCTAGAAGATCCAATCAAAGGGATTAGCCACCCATTGGAGAAGATAAAGCTTTCAATTTCATTCCAAATCTTTAATTTTTACAAGGCTTTCCTCACTTTCTCTCTACAATTGCTCTCAATTACATGAAAAGCTTAAGTAAAGAGGAAGGGGCTCTCCTTGCTTGTGTGTTTAATGCCTAGAGCTCCCTTCCTTATATAGAAACATTTGCCTTGCTCTCTTTTGATTTCTTTCCGATGTGGGACTAGACAAGAATGAAAATATGAACATATGAATGTCATTCTCGAGTTAGAAAATTGTTTCCAGATTGATGCGCGATTTTAACCCCCGAAACGTCTGAATTAGGAAAAATGTCATGAAATATGATTTGTAGATCTTAGAACAAGCTTTCCAATGCTTCTGAGATCCCCTCAATCGGACACACGAGTAAAAAGATATGGTCAAAATACCAACCCAGGTCTTTCATTTTTCTTCTTATTGTTGGCCTAACTTTGTCATCTCTTTATCCAATTGTCTTCCAAACTTATCCTTACTCTCTTTAACTGTTGAATCTCAACTTTAATCTTCAAATTAATCTTCAATTAACACCTACAAAGAGAAATTAACATAATTGAGAGTATTTTTTAACATATTTTCTATGGAAGCCATTGGAACTCATATGCATACAAATGACCATCTATAATGGAAAGATTTGAGCAAAGCATGATGGGGAGGAAATTTATGATTTTTATGCTAAAAATATTATTTTGAGTTCTTTTATCTTTGAAAACTCATAAAATAATGCTATGAAAGTGTATCTTTTGTGAACTCATCAGTACCCTTCAAGTATAGCTGTCTCCCAGCTATAATGTAAAGCATAATCCATAGTCTTTTTCAGATAACCAAAGACTCTTTGAATAGCATTTCAATGCATGTGTCATGGAATACTGGTTAATTGACTCAATACCCCCGCTACATAAGCAATGTCAAGACGAGTACAATGCATCGCATACATTAAACTGCCAACTACACTAGCATATTCCTATTGAGAAAGAGATCTATCGTCATTCTTTACCAATTTAATGCTAGGATTTGTTGAGGTAGAAACCATCTTGCAATCAATGCTATCATATTTTTATGTAGTGAGATTGGTAAGAGAAATACTATTTTCTCCTCTCATTATCTTGATGCCCAAAATAAGGTTTGTATCCCCATGTCTTTCATGTTAAAGTATGATGATAAAAATTCTTTGGTTCCCATAACTATAACATAATTGGTACCAAATATAAGATATCATCAACATATATGCATATAATAAACACATGGGAAATAATAATGCTATCCAATTTATAGGCATGATGCCATGACACCTCTTTCTTGTATAAATTCATAATAAACACATTTATTAGCATCATTCACTCGAAAAGCCCTCAAGTTGATGCATATATATTTTCTCATTTAGGTCACCATGCAAAAAGATAGTTTTAACATCCATTTGATGTACTACTAGGTTATAAATATGGACAATAGCCTTATGAGCGCGGCGAAAAATAATGTTTTTTTCTCTCCTGGCCGCCGGCAATAGTAAAAATGGCCGCCGCTAATAACTAATTTTTTTTAGCGGCGGCCATATGACCACCGCTAAAATGTGTTTTTTTTTAAATAAAAAAAAACACAACTTTTAGCGTCGATCTTATGGCCGCCGCTAAAAGCTGTATTTTTTTTTCACAGATATCTGCCCACACCACATGAAGCACGGAAACAATAACGAAGCATTCACAAAGAAAAATTACCTACCAACATCTTCATGATCTACCAATCCTCACCACAATTTAGATAAATACAAAGACAATATATATAACAATAGCATCTACATCAGATCTGCAACGTTGATCATCTGTTTTTGGATCAAATATAATAAAAGAGACGGGAAAATAGACTCTCTCTCTCCAAAAGAAAAAAAATCCGTACATGCATTAGTCTAATCAGCAATACAAATTAATGAAAACCCCCACAGAATGAACATCTTGGATCCCTGTGTCCGATGCACCAATAATGTAGATCACTTGAGCAGGAAAAGAATGTATAGGCACTCAGGTAGGCCTTACAGACAAAAACCAAAGTGGTATCACTTATAGATTAACAGGTTGCAGGGTAAGAATGGATTTTTACAAAACCTTAAATCGATCTAACCCGCGCAATGGCATAGACACCAAAGAGGCCAGTGTCTTTGTAGTTGGTGTTAAAAGCCGTCATGCTCTCCACTATTTCATTAATCCCAACTCTCTGTACCAACTCTGACCTGTTTAGAGTTCAGCAAAAGCAGTAAGACCGCACAGACTCAACAAAGTTTCAAAAAGAGATGGTGACAGAAAATGCACCAGAAACAAACATATAAGTCCCTATGAGAAATATTAAGTGTTGACAGTCTTAGCATGAAACATACGCACACACATAAAAAAAAGTGTGACAGAACTTACCCCATGTGCTTCCCACCACCCACATTCTTATTCCAAGAACCTAGCATAGATTGCAAGACCATCAAAGCAATTGAATCCGGATCTGTCCAAGATGCTCCACTAAATGCAACTGCAAATTGCGCAAGTGGAACATCATCATCAATTATACTAACCTACATTATCAAGAAAAGAGAATAATATTAAGAAATGTCTTCAATAAAGGAAAATAATTGAATAATAACATTTTTTATTAAAAAAGTAAAAAGTCCCATAAATATTAGACCAAATTCCAAACACAGTTGAAGGCCTGGAAACCCTCTCTTTAGAGGAGACTTGACTGGTAGTTGCCTAGTTGGCTCCTCTTGGTACATGCATGATGCTAGTACATAGGGAACTAGCTGACTCCCTAATCAGCCTGAATTGTGAAGGGTATCCAACAGGAATCGAAACAGAGGTGGTATGTCTCAGAAAAAGATGAGATAGCCACAACATGAGAACATATAACCTCACCTCAGAATTAGCTGACTGCTGCCTGCTTCTACTTTCTTGGGTTATCCTCCAATCAGTTTTCCTCCAATCAGTTTTCATTCTAACTCTAAAAAAGAAGGGGTGGAGCATAATAAAAATAATCAAGAAAGCACATCATACCGCAAAATTCACAAGAAGCAGACAATGCTGGGTGGAGAATATTTGCATGGGCTTGGCATACATATGTAGACCTACCCCTAAATAGGTTTCCCAACTGGGCCCTGTTAGGATTCTTAGGACTTGATTATCCTGCAATTAGTTTACCTTTTGAGTAATACTAACAAATAAAAAACAGCTGCCACACAAGTCATCAAAACCAAGGTACCCACTAATTTTACCAAGGTCCAAATAGGCCCTTAATACATGTGTCCATCAGGACTTGGATTGCTCCTTTTTCCACAGACAGCTAGAATGACCCTCTGGGTAATGATACCGGGGCACGATTCTTTGCATTATGCTTAACCAACACAAGGCTAGACTCCAATGGAGCATCTCTGTAACATAATAATATAGTAGGTCTCCCCCTCAAACAAATGAGTGTGGCCCATTCTCCTAACAACTACACCATTCATAGTGCCACGAAACCAAATTTCCAATGGATTCTGGTCCACCCACTGATTGATCAAGTGTTCTACATTTAATCAACAGCATTCGCAAATTGAATGGTAGACTCTACTTCAGTAGGGCTGAAATTGGGTCAGTGTACATGCCTTTGAGCATGACATCTACATCTTAGCATTAGATCATTATAGAAGCTGAAATAAATTTCAAGAAAGCAAACAAAACCAGAATTTTCACCTTAGTCTAAGCCTAAGCATCTTTTCCAACAAAACAGATGAAATTGTAAAGAAAGATAAGTCTGGTTTGAAATCCGTGCCATAGAAGAATCTGAATGATTTTTTCCTGAGATGTCTGATAATCATAACCTTGCTGCCCAACCAGCAACATGAAAAAAAAGTCTAGGGTATATCACATATAAATAGAATTAATCAAAGAAATCACAGAAGCAACAATTTCAAACAGAGGTAGAAAAATGCACAAGAAAATTGTTGTCTACTGCCGAAGTAGATCAACTTTGGCATCACTACAAGAAAAAAGGGCTTTTACGGCGATTTAATAAACGCCGGAAAAGAAATCGCTGTTAAAGGTATTTTTTTGCGGAGAAATATATACCGTTGCAAAGTTACAAGTTTTACGTGACCATTCCATTTTGTACGACGATTTTAATTATTATTGTGGCGATACACAAAAACTATTTAAATATTTCCAGCGTTTTTTTTTAGCCGCCCTATCTAAATGCGGCAGACCGCTTAACTCCCCGCGTTTTCTTTTCGCTTCCCACTTTTTTTTTCCCTCCCGCGCTCGCGCTCTGCCCTCCCCTTTTCCCGCTTATCCCTCACTCATTTCTCTCATTCCCTCCTCTCCTCTCATCTCCATCGTCGTCCTCTCATCTCCATAACCCATCTCCTCTCATCCCTTTCTATCTCTCCCTCCCTCTCCAGACCTCTCCCAGGCGCACGACCCTCTCACCGCCGCACCAGCCACGCCACCGCCAGAGCCCGCCTGCGACGGAGCCGCCACCGGTCCTCTCTCTCTCTCTCCCGATTTATATATGTATATTCTTACAGATTTTTTTTCCATTCTCTAAGCTTGAGCGGTTTCTGGGTTTCGTGACATTTCTTGATTTTCTTCTGCTCTGGTATTTCTGCATTTCTTGGACGAGAGAGATTCGAAGAATGCCGTGGAATCGGCGGATTTGTGAGGAATTGGAGTCGATGAAGGAACCGTTCTGGTTTTGATGGAGATCGGTTTTGGGGGTTCTTCGCCATCGTTGTTTCTACTTGATGGTAGATGGAGAGGAAGGCCTCAAGGAGATTTCGGAAATGGGTTGATTTAGGAGCGGCACTTGTTGAGGTGAGCTTTTTGTTTTTTTTTTTTTGGTGATCTGAGGCTTTGTTCAGGTATGGAGATTTGGTTTATTGTTGTTGATTTTTGGTGGGGTAGTGAGAATTTGGATTAAATTTCAGATTTTGTGTGATATGTTGCTAATCGTATGTGCTAATGTGGTGCAAATGTATGCTTACATGGACTTTTATTGCTTTTTGGGTGTTGAATGCTCCTTCAATTACAAGTTTTAGCTGGTTATGTTGTGGATTTTAGGTTTTTGTTTTGGACAGGGCGTCAAGGTAGAATTTTTATGTTGCTGGCAGGCTTTTGTGAAGTAATACTTTCGGTAGGAATGAGGAATCGCTTGAAGAAATTGTTTTGAGTGTTCCTAGTTTTTAGGTTTAGTGATATTTACTTGTAATAGATTTTGTTTCATGATGCAAGTCCAGATTTGGGGTTCTTCCTTTCTCCCTTTTCTGTTTGATGGTGCAATTTGAGTACAAATGGAAAACTGAAAGGATTGTTGTTGTTGGGTATTGGGATATTTTGAGTTCTCTGATCGTTTGGCATTTTGTTGAAATTATCATCTTTCTGTTTTTTGTTTTTGGTAGAAGGAAATTATCATCTTTTCTGGTCACACTAATGTGAAATATTGAACTTTTTTTTTTTTTTGTGTATTGAGTGTAGGAAACCCTAGCTCGCACCAAGATTGTCGATTGTTGCCTCTACACAAACCCTCTGGTTTTGTCAGCTGCTGTCTGAACAAGGAACTGGTCCTTTTCCACATTTGAAGGAGTCTGAGACGACGGTCTGTGTAGATTTCGTTTCTGTCTGTGTTTGAGGTGATTGATTATTCTTGTTGAATCTATTATCCTATGCTCTATTATTCTTGTTGAATCTATTATTCACGTGAACTTAAATTCTTGGTCGTGTTATTTTCTGCTTTGGGTTGAAATTTTTGTTGGGTTTGCTGAGGCAGAAAGACCCAACAACAAGATACTCTTCTTTCCTTCTTGTTCTTTCAAGAAAAAAAAATCTAAGATTACCTTTTCTGCTTGTTAATGATCAGAGGTTTAGTTGGGATTTGTGGGATTCTCAGCCTGAAGATGTGTGTTATGTATTAAGGGCTTTGTACATTCAGTTGTCCATTTCTATGTTAGTGAAAAGGTAATCCAAATATAACATGCGATTGTACCAAAAATATAGGAAGCATGGAGAATATAACAGAGATCTAACTTCTAATTCACTTGATGGGAGCCAGAACTCACAATTCTGCCCCAACAAGGTACAATTGCTATTCATTCCCCCTCATTATATGGTACTACCCCAGCAATGTTCAGATATGTTTGGTCTAGAATGTTGGAAAGCAAGTCATTCCCCCTCATTATAAAAACTGATATTATTTATTTATTTATTTTTGCCAGAGCACCTTTAGAAATCATGAAAATCTGATGTTTCTACTTTGGATGGGAAAAAATGCGAAAGTGTCGCACAAAGTGATATCACACGGCTGTATCTTGGTACCTACAAGCTTTGTGGTTGTTGACTTCCACAGATTGTTTTTTTTCTTCCACTGTCTTGCAATTTTTTGTGGTTTGACTTTGAGAAAGACAGTCTTTGATTGTTTGTGTTTCATACCTGTGGATGGGTGGGTTGGTTGAGGATATGATATCTTCCACGAATATTGATTTTTGCTTCTCATATTTCCAATTCACTTGTCACACCCAAACATATTTTAATAAAAAAGAATAAAAGCTCGACTTTGGAATCATGTTATCTCAAATAGCTGCTGATAATACCCCAGAAATGCAAATAACCTAATAAGCTGGTATCTATTTATTTATTTCCATGCTGTGTCACTGAAAGGCGATGAATTACAGCAACTGTGGGTACTTGTTTCATGGAATACAAGGCCATGCTCCTTTGTTGAGAAAACACATGGACTTCCTTATTCTACAACTAGCTGAGTGAACCATGCACCATCTATAGGATGCAAAACACATATAGCAAAGAGCATAACAGTTAGAATCTATCACTACAAGAAAAACTCTTTTTCGCAGAGGAAAAAGCGGGTGGCTGCTTCAAGCGGTCGCAGAATGCCTCATTAGCGACCGCCAATAGCGGTCGCTAAAACCAAGACCCACTTTTACATCAGTTGTTCCCTCCAACGCAATGTTGTAAAAATCGCTAGGCGGACGCTAGGCGGTGGGCATGGACTAGGGATTAATTCCCGATTAATCCCCGCCTAGCCCGATTAATCCCCTCCTAATCCGATTAATCCCCGCCTAGCGCCTAGGCCCCGCCTAGGCGGTGACCGCCGACTAGCGCCTAGGCGCCGACTAGGCGGCCGCCTAGGCCGATTTTTGCAACAGTGCTCCAACGTTTTTCCTTATTACTCATAATGAAGAGAACCCAACTGAAAAAAATCTAAAGAAGAACCCACCTAACAAGGTGAATTTAGAGGGAGAAAGTGACCCCGTTTGGGTTTTTTGTTATTGAAGTTCCTATTCCATTCCCACCCAACAAAGAAAAATTGATGGAAACCCATCAACTAAATTGTATTTCACAAACTCTCTTTCCAACCACACAAACAAAACCTAGAAGAAATCTCACCTATACTAGTGTTTGCTGCTTTCTAAACTTCCTAATAGGATTAACACAAAAACACACACACACGAGAGAGAGAGAGAGAGAGAGAGAGAGAGAGAGAGAGAGAGAGAGAGAGAGAATTTCATGGCACCTGAGACAACCAGTGCAAGGCACTGAGGTTGACTGCCACATGAAGCTTCCTCTTTGGGAAGAGTCTATGGTAGAACATGGGGGGAGAAACAATCTTAAAAGTCTGCTTGCTTGGTTGTGAGGGCATACAAATAGGATTAGCATTTGTAGTAGTAGTGTTACCGGATATCATGAAACTACTCTCAATGTTTCTTAACAATACTCTTGTTTGATGTGTATTGTGTCAATCCAGGCCCATCCATTTTGGCCTGTAAATCCAGGCCCATCCATTTTGGCCCATTTCTTGCTTTGTAATTAGTCAAAGCTGTACCTACTACCCACTAGTCAAAGCTGTACCTACTACCCACTTATTGCTTTGTAATTGGTCAAAGTTGTTAGTCATACCTACTACCTACTAGTTAAAGCTGTACCTACTACCCACTTATTGCTTTGTAATTAGTCAAAGTTGTTCCTTAATTTTAGGATCTAAGATTTGTAATTGATTGTAATTAGGGTATTAAGCCCTTATATATACATCAGTTGATCCAAGGAGGAGAGGACATTCATCTCTCTCTCTCTTGTTCTGTGTTTCATCTCTCTCTAAATTTGTCATGGTATCAGAGCTAAATCAATCATCTGATCATCTCCTGAGTCATCTTCCAAGCCTTAGAAGCCATCTGTGATCGTCATCTTCAACTAGATCCTCTCTTTTCATCCCTGATCATCTCTGATCAAGCGTGGTCCACCTGTGATCAACATCACCAATCTCAGCGGATTCTTCCCTCTTGGTCGACTGAAAATCTTCTTATTTATGAAGATTTTTTCCAGATTTATTAATCATCAGAGGTAGGTCTTCTACCTATTTTTGTGCAAATTCAATTTTTTCCATTTGTTTTTATCTCGGCCGTCCAAAATCCAGGATCTGGATCTGATTTGACCGGGACCACTTTCAAAAGTTAGGTGATTATCCTGTTCACCCATCCCCACTCTCTGATCTATCAAGAGATCACCAGGTGGGGCCCAGGTTCTGTTTCTCTCCCTGCCGACCCGGACGATTTAGTGCTGCTGTCTGGCCATTTTTTCCGAGTGTGCTCACTGTTCATCCAGGCCTTCTGGGAACTATTCTGGGCTACCGATTGACCTTCTGCTTGTGTTCCTAACCACTGATTGTGGTCTGATCAGTCTGTCCCACTGTGCTGCTGCCATCTCTAAGCTACTTATTGCTTTCTCTGCAACAACTGGGTGCCGATTGCTGATTTTTGCTGCTGTTCTGCTTACCATTCATCATTCTGGTTGTTTATTACTGTTGGGTTAATTGCTTGTTCATCCTTCTGCTAATTAGTGCCATTACTGCTGATTGATCTAGATACTGCCATTTTCTGTCATTCTGGTTGTTTACTGCTTTCTGGATTGATTACTTATTTTGAGTAGTCATGGACAAATTTGAAATTACCCTGGTTAAGTTTGATGGAAAAAATTATACCTCATGGGCCTTCCAATTTCAAATTTACTTAGAAGGAAAGGAACTCTGGACCCACATTGATGGATCTGACCCTCAACCCGAGGAAGATGACAAGAAGATTTTAGCTTGGAAAACTAAGGATGCTAAAATAAAATCCTGGTTACTGGGCTCAGTTGATCCACATTTTATTCTCAATCTCAGACCTTGCAAAACTGCCTGTGAAATGTGGGAATATCTTAAAAAGGCCTATCAACAAGGCAATGTTGCTCGTCAATTTCAGTTAGAACTTGATATTTCTCAATTTACTGAAGGCACCCAGTCTATTCAGGAATATTACAATGGATTTCACAGACTGTGGTCCGAGTACGATGAGATTAAGTTTGCCACGGTATCTGAAGTTCTCCTTCCCGAACTACTTCCCTTACAGCAAAGTAGCCATCGGGATTAGTTTCTTATGAAACTTCGTCTGGAGTATGAGACAGTTAAATCTAACTTAATGAACAGGGCTTCTTTTCCTACCTTGGATGACTGTCTTCAGGAACTTCTACGGGAAGAACAACGTCTGCTCACTAAAACTACTCTTGAACAATAGAGATCTGTTGAGGCTCCCCTTGCTTATGTTGCTACAACCAGACCTCCTCCTCGGGACACCAGTACAGTTCAGTGCCATAACTGCAAGAAATATGGTCACTATGCAAATCAATGCAAGGCAAAAATCTGTCGGTATTGTAAGGCCACTGGTCATGTTATTGAAGAATGCCGGAAGAAGACTCGCAATTCTACTTCCCGCAA
Organism: Litsea cubeba; assembly: GCA_012931725.1. Taxonomy (NCBI): domain Eukaryota; kingdom Viridiplantae; phylum Streptophyta; class Magnoliopsida; order Laurales; family Lauraceae; genus Litsea; species Litsea cubeba. The sequence goes on along the minus strand of CM022944.1, from coordinate 14,737,194 downwards.
CTATGTGCAGTCAGCCCCGGGTACTTACAATGTGCAGTCAGCTCCTAGTGCTTACACAGTCACCACTCCACCATATGCTTCATCTGACTTCAGTGGTTCTCTACATCATGATTCTTCCTCCCAACCTGGTTCCTCACGATCTGCGTCACCAGCTCCTCTCACTCCCGAGATGGTAAACCAAATGATCATCAATGCCTTAGCTTCCATGAACATCGCAGGTACTGCTTCATCTCTTTCCAATACCTGGTACTTAGATTCTGGTGCAAGTAACCATATGACCACTTCAGCCTTAAAATTACAAAATGTCGTTCCTTACACTGGTCATCTTACTGTCCAAGCTGCCAATGGAAATCATCTTCCCATCACCTCTGTTGGTGATACCCATAGCCCCTTACCATTAACCAATGTTTTAGTTTCTCCTCATCTTGCTACCAATTTGGTTTCTGTGGGTCAACTTGTTGAAAATAACTGCAATGTCTTCTTTTCTCCTTCTGGTTGTGTTGTGCAGGACCAAACGTCGGGGAAAGTGATCGCAAGGGGGCCTAAGCGTGGAAGGCTTTTTTCTTTACCAGTGTCTTCATTTATTCCGAATAACTCTTCTCATCAGTTATTTTGTTTTTTCCTTAAGAATAATTCTCGGTTGTGGCATAATAGACTTGGTCATCCGAATGACTCTACAATGTCTACTTTATTTCAATCTGGATTATTAAATAAACCTATTGATTCTGCTTCGTTTGAATGTGATGCTTGTAAATTAGGAAAGAGCAAAACTTTACCTTTTCCACACTATAACACACGGAGCACTGCATGTTTTGACTTAATTCACAGTGATATTTGGGGCATTGCTCCGACTCTTTCTCATAGTCATTTTAAGTACTTTGTCACCTTCATGGATGACTTCAGCAGATTTACTTGGCTTTATTTATTACATTCCAAGTCTGATGTTCTTCATGCTTTTAAATTTTTTTTAAGCTATGTTGAAACCCAATTCTCCACATGCATTAAGATTCTGCGATCAGACTCAGGGGGGGAGTATGTGTCCAATGATTTTCAGTCTTTTCTGACCAATAAAGGAATCATTTCTCAATGCACATGTCAGTATACTCCACAACAAAATGGAGTTGTGGAACGGAAAAACAGACATCTCCTTGATGTAACTAGAACACTTCTCATTCAATCTTCCGTTCCCCCTCGTTTTTGGACTGACGCCCTCACCATCGCAGTTTATCTCATCAATCGTCTTCCATCACCTACCATTGATAATTTCACACCTTATTTTAAACTGCTTGGGCAACAACCTGTGTTTGATCACCTTCATACATTTGGATGTGTTTGTTTTGTTCATCTTCCTCTCCCGGAATGAACAAAACTAACCGCGCAATCTCGCAGGTGTGCGTTTTTGGGTTATGCCACTAATTAAAAAGGTTTTGTTTGTTATGATCCCATTGGACGTCGTATCAGGGTTTCTCGCAATGTTATTTTCTTTGAAAATCAGAATTTCTTCCCGACTCACATCGAATGTCCTCCACCATCTTCACCAGCTCTCTTACCTGGTTTCTCGGATCGACCAACAGATCAAACAACTGTTACTAAGTTTAGTCATGATTTTGTGTATCACCGACAGGAAAAACCTACCACTGTAGATGGCCGTCCTCCTGATCCTCCGCCGACCAATGGTTCCGCACCTACTCAAGCCCTGCGTCGCTCCTCTAGAGATTCTAGACCACCTGAGAGGTATGGATTTACCCATACTTCTTTGATGACAACTCTATCTTCTGTCCCTATCCCTAGTTCTTATTTGCAGGCTGTACCACAAGATTGTTGGAACCAGGCCATGAAGGAGGAATTGGATGCATTGGATCAGAATCACACCTGGGATATTGTGGAGTGTCCTTCAACAGTTAAACCCATTGGTTGCAAATGGATCTACTCGATCAAACTTAAATCTGATGGGTCCTTGGATAGACACAAAGCTAGACTTGTGGCACTCGGCAACTGTCAGGAGTATGGTATTGACTATGAGGAAACATTTGCACCTGTGGCAAAAATGACATCTGTTCGGTTACTTCTCGCCGTTGCTGCATCTAACTCCTGGCCTTTATACCAAATGGATGTCAAAAATGCATTTCTCCATGGGGATCTGCAAGAAGAAGTCTATATGCGGATACCACAAGGTGTCCCCTCTCCCTCAAAGAGGACTGTCTGTCGCCAGCGAAAATCGCTTTATGGTCTAAAGCAAGCTCCTCCGGCATGGTTCGAAACCTTCCAGCGTCGCTTATGCGAGAGTAGCTTTACCTAGAGTCCTTATGATCCATCTCTCTTTCTCTGTCGCACATCTACTGGTGTTACTGTGCTTCTCGTATATGTTGACGATATTATTATCACTGGCACGGATGCTGGTATGATCAACTCTCTCCAAGCTTCTCTCAAGGATTCCTTCCGTATGAAGGATTTGGGCCCTTTACATTATTTTTTGGGCTTAGAGGTGCATCAATCTCAGAAAGGTCTATTTGTTAATCAACACAAATACACATCTGATCTTATCGAGTTGGCTGACCTCCATGATTCTTCACCTGTTGATACACCTGTAGATGTCAATCTCAAGTTGAGTAAAGATGATGGCGATCTTCTTTCTGATCCTCATACATACCGGCGCCTGGTGGAAAGTCTTGTCTATCTCACCATCACTAGACCTGACATATCCTATGCTGTTAATCTTGTGAGCCAGTTCATGACAGTTCCTCGCCACCTTCATTTGGCAGCTGTGAAGCGGATTATTCGTTATCTACTGCGAACTGTCCCTCGTGGTCTATATTATCCAAAGGATAATCCTCTTCATCTGACCGCTTATGCGGATGCTGACTGGGCGGGCTGTCAAGACACACGCCGTTCTACTACTGGTTGGTGCATGTACCTTGGAAATTCTCTCATTTCTTGGAAATGCAAGAAACAAGAGCGGGTGTCCAGATCTTCCACGGAAGTGGAATATAGGGCTATGTCTTCTGCTTGTTCTGAGATCTTATGGTTACGTGGACTTATTTCAGAACTCGGGTTCGTTCAAACTGCTCCTACTCCATTGCATGCTGATAATACTGGGGCTATCCGCATCACTGCAAATCCAGTCTTTCATGAACGCACCAAACATATCGAAGTCGACTGCCACTTTATTCGAGATAAATATAAGCGTGATGTCATTCGGCTACCTCATGTCCCTACAGAGTTTCAGTTTGCTGATATCTTCACTAAAGGACTTCCTCGGCCTCGACATCAATTTCTTGTCTCCAAATTGCTGCTTTATGACTCCCCAGCATCAATTTGAGGGGGGGTGTCAATCCAGGCCCATCCATTTTGGCCTGTCAATCCAGGCCCATCCATTTTGGCCCATTTCTTGCTTTGTAATTAGTCAAAGTTGTACCTACTACCCACTAGTCAAAGCTGTACCTACTACCCACTTATTGCTTTGTAATTAGTCAAAGTTGTTAGTCAAAGTTGTTTCTTAATTTTAGGATCTAAGATTTGTAATTGATTGTAATTAGGGTATTAAGCCCTTATATATACATGAGTTGATCCAAGGAGGAGAGGACATTCATCTTTCTCTCCTGTTCTGTGTTTCATCTCTCTCTCTAAATTTGTCATATTGAAGGGTAGTCTGGTTAAATTGATTCATCCCTTTTTCTTCACCCCCTTCATGTCAACAAGTGGGGAAGACTTCAGAAGTGGTATTTGGGCCTAAAAATGTTGTCAACACTCTCTGCATGCATTATGTTCAGACTTCAGAAACATTCACAGGCCTGCACCAATTTAATGCAGTGAAATGAAGTAAGCAAGTCTATGCCTCTGTCAACACACTATGTTTCAAAAGGCTGCACTGTAAGTACAAGGAATGATACCATTAAGTTAGTGTCATCATGGTGGCCATTTGTCAGGTGGGATCTGGATTGAGTTTGCAATGGCCCAAAAGTAGCATAGAGGATAAAAGGACAATAAATTAGAGGGTTCCAATTTATTTCCCTCTTTCACACAGAAACAAACACCATTAACCATTGCAAATAACATGTGAAGGATGATGTTAGACTGACTCATGAACATAGCATTCTTCATCCTTTAGCAAAAAAAAGTTCCTCCTGTTGCACGTTAGAATAGAAAGAGAGTAGACCATGTTGGGAGAACTCGATCATTGCTTGGCATACGTGAGAATTCAAGTCTATTTCCAGTTAAAAGGGATACTCACTTCCTCAATGATTGCTTAAAAGCTAACTACTATCATTCACTACAGCTGCTGATCCTACTGCTACTGTTACTGCTTCTACTACTAGCTGGACATGAAGAAAAAAAGGTGCACACAGGTCTCAACATATGTCCCATCAAGGAAGAACTGAATTACATGGCAAAAAAAAAATAGTAAACAAGTATCTCCAAATTATATAAGTAGACACCTGCATGTAGTTCTCCTATCAATTACCTGCTATCAAACAGCCATTGGGAGATTGAGAAACTTATAATTCTTTTGGGTTAAGCTCTCAATTATATCATAATGCAGGTGGGTCATTCCTAACTTGCACCTGGGAGGCCATGGGCGATGCTTGCGGCGGGCCCTCAAAATTGAAAACCATGTTTCAAGAGTGTGGAAACTATCCTTATTATCAGAAATTTAACCGAGGTTCAACAACACAAAAACGAGCATCAAAGAGACTCTACTAAAATCTCTTGAGATCTAAGAGGCTATATAGATTGAGAAACCATGTTTCAAGAGTGTGGAAAATTGAAACTAAAGTGGGCCAGAAGAAGCAAAATTGAAAAGATCATTTTGCTATGTGCTTTCTTTCTCACTAACCATTAAATTTCTTATATGTCAACATTAAATTTCTTATATTTCTCACCCAGAACTACCACTTCAATATGAAACCAGATTGTTGACATTCACAAAAGTTTAACTTTGATTTCACTTTTACTAGCAGAAAAAAAAAAAAAAAACTTTGAATAGATTTCTCTTTGGTTCTCTCTCTGCAGTCTTATGTGGTGTACATGGGTGCACATTCTCATGATGCATCGTCTAATTTGGTAGATTTATACCTTTACTACTCAATGTGTGGTTTTTTCTTTTATTTGTTGCCGTTGTTTCTTTACTCTGTTTTTTCCCTGTAGAAATGAAAAAGAAAGCTATATCAATTGATTAATGAATACTGTGATTTGATTTGGATTGTTGATGCAACTTTAGTGACTAAAAATATTCTGTATGAAGCTGTCTCTTACCAAATAGCATTAGTTACTTGGTTTGCGTTTCTTTTAAGTTACACGGTTGGATTTATGTGTGCCATATCTATATAAAATTAAGCTCCTATGAATCTTTGTTTGTTAGATCTGATCTAGGGCCTAGAATTTTTAAGCTTGAGGGAAATTCAAACCATGCTTGTTCTCAGGTCTCGGGTTGTAAAACATTCACAGTGTACTTTGAAGTTCATGGAAGCACCATGTTTTATTTGGTTGTAGACTTGATTAGCACCTGATTGAAATCCTGTTGTTGCATCATTGACATGTTTGAAGTAGACATAAATCTTATAATCTGCCTTTTTCCCCTCTATTTATTTAAGAGGACAAGTATGTTCTTCCTTTTTTTTTTTCTTGTTACTCTACACTGCCCTTTTCTTTTAAAAACACCAAGTTTCATTAGGAGATTTGACAATGACAGGTTTGATCTCCCAATTGTTTAACTATGTGGTTTCATTGATGACGCTGGAGAATTCAAAATCATTTGTTCCACAATCATTTGTGTAACTGGCTTATAACTATATTCCACATTTCGGAGGTTTTATAGAGAAACCATGATTGTTTATGTTGAATTTGGATGGCATGTGTTTGACGATAAAAGCAAGATCTAATTTTTTTCTCTTGGGTTTTTCTTTGTTATTTGGATACCCCCGCACATGTGTGATTGCTACTGCTGTAAATGGGGTTGGAGATTTATTTTGTATTCATTTTTTTTTACCCTTTTAGGAGATGCAGCAATTGAACTTTCTATTGAAAAGGAAGTAGAACATACAACAAATATTATTTCATTCAACCAATTGCTACAACAGGTGAGAAACTCATGTTTTCTCTGGATTTTGTTTTACTAATGAGTCAAGGAGACCCATTTCAGTCATGCATGGCATCTTACCTTCTTCTTTGCACAAATATCTTGGTTAGGTTTTGAGATTGGGGGTTTTTGCTTGGCTGTGCTCTTTGAGAGAATTGGGTGTGTGAAAGCTTGGTAAAGGCAAGTATAAGCTATAATCCTTATGCATGTTGTGGTTATGAATTGACTATATACTTCTGATTTCAACTTATTATTTTTAAGCCTCTTGCATTAGAATGTTGTAAATGGAACTCTGTCATATGGTATACCATTTGTAGGAGGGTTTGTTTTTTTGTGGGTATTTTCAGGTTCTATGCGAATGGGTGTCTTTCTATTATCTTTTGTTTTCTTTTCCTTTTTTTTTTTTACTTGTTCTGTTCTCCTTGTTCTGTGATTGTTGTTCTGTTCTCCTTGTTCTGCTGGATGTGTTTCGCTAACTGAAATTCTACCATTATAATTCTATCTCCGAAGTTGAAGTCGTATGATGAACTTAATGAAAATGATGTAAGTAGGTTTCCCATCTTAGGGGTTAATTCTATAAAGGGAGAGTGAAATTGCCATCTCACAAGATGGTTGAGAAGCGGCCATCAAAAGGGACCAATATCCCAAACTTGAATGTTTGGGATTAGATGACAAGATAACGATAGTGTGGTTGTTAAACATTTTAATCAGTTGTCAAATTGTGATGGTTGACAATGGACACTTAGTTTAGGGGTCTCAGTTGTCAAATAACGATAAGATGACCATCCCATCTTATATTCCCATCTGCCAGGTGAAATTTGTTGGCCAAAATGATTCTAGGGGTCTCAGTTTATTGATTTTATGTAGTGTGTTTTTTTATATTTTATCCAAAGGTTGAAAATGATGGAACAGTGTCAATTGAGTATTTGCTTTAAAATTTGTTTATGTAATATCAACTGGTGTACAGCTTAGTTTGTATCATCCTTCTGTTGGAATTATGGCTTGATAATGTCATTACTAACCTGGGATGACATGCAAAACTGATGCAGCACAATTCTCCGGGGCTTGATCCTAGAATGTATCCAAGCAATACATTCGTCTTGTATTGTGCTCATTGTTTCCTACTTTGCTCGGTTTATTACAAGCTAGTCATGTCTCATTGATTTTTTTTTTGGGGGGAGAAACAAATTATCAATGTTTTGGATTTTGGATGTGTTGTGGGAGAGAGAGGATTATAAAGCTAAAATGGAGTCTGTGATGGTGTTTGTTTGTGGGACAAGGCTTGAGGTATGAACCATGCGCACTAATGGAACATACTTCTTTTCAATCTTCACTGCCCATGCTCGATCATGCCTGACAAGAACATCAAAAGAGAACTAGTATCATTCACATACAAATACATGAACTAACAAATTGAATTCCATGGATACAGCTGAAAAAAATGGTGGAAATGGGGCTAGGAATTCCATGGATTCATCAAAGCTGTGTTTGTTAGTGTGCCATTTTGGATGACAAGAAAGTTTATTCTGATATTGGAGATTTTGGGCCTAGGAACCAGATGCAGCCTAATACTTACAAAAAAAAAAAATCCTCTAATTCTATATAATGCTCTGTTGCAGGCAGATTCTTTGGTGCGCTTGTTGCCACTTATCTAGTTCATGTGATAATTGAATGAGCTGAAGGTGTTTGAATTAATGATGGAATGGTGAAAAAGAAGATGGATCAGAATTTGTGCAAGTATAAACCAGGCTATATGATTAGATGCTACTGTATGTTAATTTCTTTAAATTATGTTAACTCTTTATGGTTATATGATTGTTATGTTAGAATTGATTAAATGGACTGTTATGGACTGGGTAGAAAAGAAAGATGAGTAAGAACTATGCAAGTATAAATTAATTGATAAAAGTTTTGAGTTATGGACTGTTCCTCTCTCTCTCTTGCTGTTGGGTTGGTGAGAAATGAAAGGGTCTTCAAACCCAGAGGGGTTTCAGAGAATGAGCAGATAGATTGGGAGCTGAGGCCTGGTGGGATGCTGGTTCAGAAGAGGGATGATGGGGGGTGGGGCTTCTGGTCCCATGATCAATATCAAGGTCTCTCATGGCTCTTACCAGCATGACATCTCCGTCCCTGCTCAAGCAACTTTTGGTGATACATTCTTCATTTTTCCTTGTTGGGTTTGTTTTCTATTTCTGTGTTTTTGCTCCGACGATGGAGATTTGGGTGATATAGAGATTAGAGAATGCCCCTGATCAAGCTACTTAAACATTTAGGAGATTTGGGTTCGAATGTATTGTTTGTTGTTGTGATTTGTTTATTGGAGTGGAAAGATGCTGCCCCTAATCTAGCTACTTTTTTCATATGCATGATTTGGGGCTCTATTTAATTTCTGCATGTTGAGATTTTGCTTGATATTGAAGAAAACGCCTATAATCAGGGCTTGGTTTACTCATGCCAGGTTCTAGCAGAATGGGCTCATGAATGTGCAATTTGCCTTATGCTGCTCTTGCTGCTTATCATATCAGCTAGAAGGTATGATGTTCAAGTTACAGATTCATTTTCTTAATTGGTTGGTATAACTATTTTAGAGTTTTAGATAAAATCTTATGTACCACATCTAGAATGCTCGGGCATGTCATATGAGCGAGTAAGTATACGTAGTGCTGTGTTTTAACATGTTTTTCTGAAGTTCTTTACTTCTTATTCAGATCTCTGTCGTCTAATTTCCATTGGAAAGAAGGGGTTCAACCCGTGTCTTCTCTTAGAACAAATGTTTCATCATACCGGGTGTCTGTGGTATGCATTCTTTATCATTCTTACTTTTCGTTTTTTATTTGACTATCATTGCATTTTGTCCATTATGAGTATTTTCTTGTGATATAGATGATTCTTAACAGTACAGAATTCACAATAGCATTTCAATATAACATGGAGAGGTGCAAAAAACTATGAATGTTTAATATGGATAATAGGAAGAAATGAATGCATGTCATGGAATAAATTTCCTTTTTCATATGTATTTTATTATCTAACTTATATCAAACCCAACTCAACCCATACCTGTCATGGGGCATGTTTGGCACCAAATTCCATAGCCTGAAACGGATCAGGTTAGGTTGGGTACAGGGGCAGGTGTAAGTCTCTGCAGGTTTGGATTTAGCCCAACCTCTTACAATCCCTAGTTTATGGGTGTCATTTACATATTAATTGAACTCATGTTTCACTTAAAAAAAGAAAAAGAAAAAGAAATCTTTAAACTCATGGAGGTGGTTGACTCAATGAGTAATTTCTAGGTTTTCTTTCTAGCTCTGTACTTGCTGCTATGTTCATGTGCATATTTCTAGGTTTCAAATAAACACCATTTTTGGTATGGGCCAGCAGCTGTATTGATTCGATCCCCATCATTTGAATGATCCTCAGCAAAGTCATGCCTCAAACTCTTTCTCATTGGATGATTTTAGTTATCGGATTATTGTCCTTCAAAAGGACAGTCAAATCAATGGTCCACATTGAATTAGACGTTAAACATAGTTATTTTTGGACGTTAAACATAGTTATTCGTGTGTTCTAAAATGGGTCCAATCAAATGGGGCATGGAGATCTTAAAGTCTAGGGAAGATTTCAGTCGGGGCGCAGGGATCCTGAGGTCTGGACCGTGTTTCAGCTTGGACGTAGGGGCCCTAAGGTCCAAGTCAGGTTCTGGCTTGGGTGCAAGGACCCTGAGGTCTGGACAAGGTTTTAAGTTTTGAGAGTTTCGGGTTCATTTGATTAATTCTTTTGGGCTCAGATGAAAGGTATGATGTATATCAGGTTCTGTATTGGGGTGTTTTTTTTTTTTTTTATTATTATTTTATGTTTCATGTTTCCTTTTAATAGATACACATTCTATTTATTGTAAGATGTGTTTGTAGAGAGTATCAAGACAGATTATTTGAATCTATTTGATTGTGATTGGAAACACCATATATATTCCATTCATGTTGATGCATTTTGGAGATTGGATTTTGGGTTTTCTTTTGATCTTATTGGGAATGAATGTAGAGGAAAATGAAATCTTACAAAATATTTGGAATTGAAAATGCTTTGTCATTCTCAGTACTTTGTGGTCTAAAGTGCATTATCTGCACGTGTTGTTTCTGAAATCTGAAATTTTCTTCCTTTCAGTTTCTGTTACCATTCATCCATCCCACATATTGTTCATTGTTTATGCAATTGGGCCACCATCTAGGGGGTTGGGGCTGTTAATTTGGTGGCATATCATGTAAATCATGGCTGATTAGTTTTACTATTTTCATCAACTGAGCCAATGGACGGTTAAGAACTTTGTTAAATTGAGCACTCTTCCATGTGTGATGGGTGAGAAACCGAGAATTTGAAAATCTTCTACCCCATTGATATTCCATTCCCCCTTGAATGTCTATATTGCCTATTCATTTGGTAGTTCACAACAACATCTATGGGGGTAGGGAACCATAATACTGGACCAAGGTTCCCATTCCTGTAGATACGTCCCATGTTGTTTGATTGATATGCTGTATTTGATAAACCACCCATCTTCAATTAGGCTCGTGAGCAATTGTGTCCATCTAACCTCATTATCACCCTTCTTTTCGTTCTCATTTACATACATATGCAATACATATGTACACTGATGTCTTTGAAGACATTGAGGATAATGCTTGAAGCCTCTGAAATTTTCTTCCCAATGCTGAGGTGGCAATTATGGAGAGAAGTAACTTACTGAAAACTCATTTAAGTTCTATGGGGCTGTCACTGGTGGTCAGGAGCCATTGAAGCTTGAAAAGTTAATATTATCCATTGAGAATCTTTTATTTTCAGGGAGTTTTTTATAATATTTTTTCTTGTTTGCACGGTTGTCCTTATGTATCAGTGATTGGACACGGTTTTTATATCTCTTGTGAAATCAATTTCTACAGAATATTTGCTGTCTTTCCACGATATTTCTATCTCACATGTTTTCCTTTGGTTTCATCACTGTAATCTAGGAAGATCCTGTGTTACTTGTGCAAATGGCAGAGGAAACAAATTTTAGGAAAAACAAAGTTGTGGGATTTGAGGCAATACAGGGCTGTAATCTTTTCTTCATTTCCAACAAGCTATTGAAAAAGCCCATTTCTCACTATAATCTGGTAATTGTAATCTTCCCACTACAGGTGATTTTTCTCTTAGTTGCTTTGATGCTTCCTTTTTTATTTTATTTTGATTTCTTATGTTTTTGGGAGTGATATCGTGTTTGTGTGTAATTTTGTTTGAATGTTGAATTCATTTTCTGTTTTTTAAATTTATGATGGAACTGGTGTCAGTTTCTTCATCTCTCCCTCATCCTATAAATAGAATCTATTGAATGAGTTGGCTATGTTCCTTTAAAAATCATATAAATTAGATTTTATTTTTAAAATTTCTTTCTTAACTTTAGGAGTTTAATTTATATATCTTGATGAATGTATGATTTTAGTCTTTGCATCCTCTAATTTTCATACATTTCATATAAAGAAAAGGTGGGTATCATCCAAGAACAAAACTGAGAGAGAGAGTCAATAGCTGTAACAATGGACCAAAACCCACCATGAAAAAACACAAGGATTAGATGGTGCAGGAAATGGGAAGAGCATTTATAGAGGGGTGATGAGGGTCACGAGTAGTCCCTGCCAACAGCATAACATGCTGTTCCCGTTTTGTTAGCTCTCTTTGTCAATCTAAAAAATTTGAGAGGAAGAGCAAAAGAAAATTTGTGGAGTCTTCATGATTTAAAGAAGAGAAGTTCCCACATTTGCATCAAATTCTTTCCTAAAATAAAAATGGATCTGACTGGTTCATCACTGGAACAAGTTCTGTGATAAGTTCAGATTTGTTACAAATGATGGGAACCGTGTAAGGTATCCACCAACGTGTAGCAAGTAGAAACCTTTGCTGGAATGCTTGGTTGCACACACATGCTCAAATGAATGCAGTCATAACTCCTTTGGAGTTACTGTTCTTGGCTTCTCGCTGTTTGACTCTAACAAGTCATGTCATTTGTCAGGTGGTAGTGGCACTGACTGAAATGTATATGTAACATATTTTACATATTAACTTCTGCATGTTCTGTTGCTAGTTGACGTTAGAGGGAAATTCATTCACCATTCTTCTGGAGCCACTTTGCTGATGGTGAAAGTTTAACCTTTGAAACTGAAGTGGTCTTAGACTCTTAGTAATAGTGCCAGGCACAGAGGGTAGTAATGTAAGACACATATCAAAAGAATTTTGGCTCTTATGGTTCAGCGCACACTATCTCTTTGTACAAGATGGATGGACCTCAGTGACATGTTCAATGCTATTTCCTTTTCACTGCATATAATTAATAAATGGAGTGTTTTTCCTGTTATGCCATCAATTGTACATTCCTTTTTTCTCATGTCCAAAGTTAGCTCTCATTACAAGTTGAAATCTTTTAGTTCGATCGCATATTTTGTACATTCCTTTATTATATTTTGTGCAGGCACGTAATGATTCTTCTAAAGCTGTGCCCACATTACCAATTCCCTTTTTTGTGCATTTTGTGCAGGCACGTAATGTATTTTGTGCAGGCACGTAATGATTTGGGATTTGGAGAGTAAGAGCATTGTGCAGGATCTCAAGTCGGAGGCGACCACTGGGAAGAATCAGGTATATTGATTGGTCTAATTGCTCTGCTTATCTGTTGATTTTTTTTTTTCTTTTGGGTTGTTTTGGATTTGTGCTAATATTAACTGATCTGGGTTCTCTATTGTGCTTGTTGGGTATTTTTTTTGATGAAATGATAGCATAGGAAGTTTAACACTTTGTGCCTGGTTGTTTGCTTGGAAATGGACACATAAGATTTCATTCTCAAATAGGCTCCAACAAAGGACTATTAATGAGGTGATAACGTGCAGATGTAGTTCTGTTCTGGTCTTCAAAAGTTTGGAATTTAATCCAAAAGAGAGATAAAAGAAGGGTCTTTAAAAGTTTTTTAACCAATTTTTTTTCCACAATCAGGCCTCTTCATATGAGGCATTTGAATTTTGGTATATAGTAGAATGTTAGTAGAGAAGTTCCCACATTTTTTGGAGAGGCATAATTCATATGTTTTAAAGTCTATCCTTTTGATCAATCTATGATATGGTGAATTCATTTAAATTGAAAGATTCGTCATCAGAAGTTGTTGATGAAGAGGGTGGAGGATAATCTTGGTTCCCTTGGATTTTCAAAGGTATATTCCATATTTTATTTTTGTTTTTTTTGTTTTTCCCTTTGTTTTTCCATTTGGTAGGAACCAAGTGTTCTGTTCATGCTTTAAACCCAGCCTATTTAGTGATCAGGGTTAACTTGTAGTGGCCCAGAACCAGTGTAGATGCATGCGGCTATATTAGCTATTTGTTGAGAACATTTCCAAGTTCATGTTAATATTTCAGTGTAAATTGTTTATATCACCCTTTGGAGTCTTCAAAGAAGCAGAGTTCTGATATAGTTGCAAGTGATTTTCTATCTGAATATCAAATCAAATGTAATACTGAATTTGCGTTCTGGACGTGGCCGTTCAAGCAAAGTTTTCCACAGCGAAGTAGAACCTGAATATCAAATCATATTTAAGGTTTGTTGTTTTTTGGTGATGATGGATGCTTCAATCTTTGTTTTCAAATTGCAACTTATTTCCCATTCATACATATTACAACTAATTCATATACACTAGTATATGTGATTTCCTGCCTTTTGCTGAATATCCATGAACATAGTCACATGCTTGGGAATTCCACACGATAGATTGTGCTTCTTCCAAGTAAAAACACTAGCAACCTACTGTATTCTAATATTTATTTGTACCACTCATATGAGGCTGGCAGTCGTAACTTGTATGCATTGGGTCGATTTGTATTTTTTTTCCTTATAGGTACAGTACAGTTGGTTTATTTGAGTTATGTTGCTCACGTAGATATTTTTTGTTTCATTCTTATGTCAGGCATCTCAAGCATGGATGTAGTGGGTTATGCAGAAGAGAAAAACTTTTGATCAGCGGGGTGATGTGGCCATGCATTCAATATTGGGCTCAGTAGCAGCAACATATGAGTTGTACACCAGATTTTACGGCCTTACTTTAGTGATAATAGACTCCTTAAATCTTTTTATGGCCACAACAGTGATGTGTGGCTTATTTAATAGTAGCCGATTTGTACTTGATATGAATATAACGCACCGCCACATTGTATAAATACATGAGTTTGGAAGAATTGATGTTTGAACAGATTTACGAATTTTTGTGTGTTAATATATAGAAACAAAGATTAATTATATGGTGTTTAAATTAGCAGATGTGACAATAAATGTGACGTGAGGGGAAAAAACAAAAAACACACTGAAACGAGCAATTCCGTCGAGTTGAAATTGATGCAATTAAGTTTTACCCGCGAAATTTGCCTAGCGGCGAAGTGTACATACGTTGCGAATCATTTTTTCCGGCGATAAATAGTCGATGCAATTGATTTAATGAAACCAAAAAATAACATAGCCAGAAACGAGCATTTGCGTCGATTTCATTTCGTTGCAATTGAGTTGTAGCTGTGACATTTAACTTGCGACGAAGTTAAAAAAACGTTGCGAAAATATTTTTCCGGCGATAAAAAGTCGTTGCAATTGATTTTTTAAGTCAGACATGAGCATTTACGTCGATTTTATATCGACGCAATCAATAAATAGACGCTGAAAATGACTTTTTTGAAAGAAAAAAATAACGGTAGAACCAGCAATTGCGTTGATTTTAGATCGACGCAATTGTGTTTTACCCGCATAAATTTTTTGCGGCGAATCTGGAAAATGCTGGAAAAATTTAGTTGCGGCGATATAAAGTCGCTGCAAGATAATATTTATCTCTGTAAAAGACATTGTAATTATAAGTTGAAGGCTATTTGCGGCGAAAAAAAAACGCCGCGAAAAAAAAGAGTTTTCGCAACGATTTGCTGTTTGTGCCGCTAAAGAGTAGAAGTGAAGGGTTTTATGCGGCGATTTGCGACGAAGTTGTAATCGCCGGGATAGAGAGTTAGCAGTGATTTTGGTTATTATTAGCGGCGAAAATGTGTGCCGCGAAAACACTTTTCTGATGCAGTGCATCTAGTATCAGAATTCTGAACAGCTGAAACACCATCATTGAAAAAACAGAAGAAAACAAGTGACAAGTGTTTTCACCTCGCATGTGAAGAAACCAATCAGCGAAGTTCCCATTCAAATTCATTCCATAAAGATGTTAATGATTTCACCGGACCAATAACAACCCAAAAGCTACATAGGCTGAAGATCGATGTCCTGTGGCCTGCAATGAAATATTAACCATTCAAAACTTATAGGAGATTGAATTTACAACCTAGAAAGACCTACGTAAGTTGGCACAGCAGCATGCAGATTCTCAGTATTCATGCACAAATACATGGTGTGACTTGTGAGGTAAACCAGAGTCAAGAAACCTGGCGATGAGACTTCTACATGCAAGTCATATAAGGATTTCAAGTACATATATACAAATTTAAATACACAAATGCATAAATACACCCATATATACAAAAGGTAAGGTATATAAACTTTGACTTCTAGAGGCAAAGAAAGACCTAAAGAAGCGCAATAGTTCATTCTCGGCATCCTTCAAAAGTTTGTAAAATTTTTATGCTTCCAAGTTGGGCACATCCGGAATGCTTTCTTCCGGTGATTCATTATTTTCCCCACCATCTAAATTTGGCATTCCGAATGCATCCTGTAACATTTCATTCATATTATCGCCCTTCTCAGACTCATCACTAATGTATTCACCTCCATACATATCCTCCCCATGCCTCGTCCAATTGATGTATCTTTGCATTATCCCATTCCATAAAAAGTCACCATGCACATCTTCTCTATTCTTATATATAGTACTTGTTACAACATTTAATGCATGGACACGGGATCTTGTCATCATCCGTTGCATGGTCAAACGCAAAATTTAGGAATTCTATAACACCATATAGATACTCGGGGCTCGATCTTGACTTATGCATCCAACTTTTATCCATCTTAATATCCGGTTCAAGCCGTCACATACCGACCAAAAACAGATGATCACAAAAGGCATGTGATGTGAGTTTTGAGTAGGATTTTACATTCACACTACAAGAGAATATTTTATGAAAATTTGATCGCCTACAATAACACTACAATAACACTCAACAATTTTTCTTAGCTAAAATCCTCTAAAAATCTGATCACTATACCTTAATTTAAATAACAAATAATAGAAAGTATAGCTGTGCATTTTATATCTGTCCTTACATTTTTCAATTCTTATTCTAATGTTCAGCTGTAACAACAAGAACAATACAGTGTTAAATGGCCACCATGAAACCAGCCTCATTCATATATGACAGAAAAAATTTTCAACAAATGAGTTTTTACTTTATTGATTTGTAAAACATTTTGCAGCCTCTGGCCAGGTCATTCAAGAAAGGACAAAACGATCAAACATATTTATTTGCCTCATATGAAGAGGATCATCACCATCAACTGATTAAAACAAAACCCAAACAAGCAATTGCAGAAAAAGAAAACAACACGGATTGAATCGACCAAAACAGACATCATACCCAAAGAATAAAAAACAATGATAGAAAGAAATCAGAAGGAATTAGTAGAAAACATGACAGAAATAAACAAATATGAAAAGATCAAGAGGAGATAAGATCAGATTAAAAATAAAAAGATGGATACAGATGATGAATCACACAACTTGTGCCATCAGTATGTCTAAAATTCAATACTATTCCCAGCCGATTACATCACACATGCATCACACCTCATCTATCTCCACCATTAGTTCCAAACTGTTTCTTCAAATACATATCAGCACCCATTCATTCATTCAAGTAAAAACAAGTCAGGCATGTCCACATAACACATTCCATATATATATATATTTTGAAAAAAAAAAAAGCCACATTCTTAAGTATCACATATATTCAATTCATTCATAAAATAGTACCCAAGTCCACTATAAAAAGACAAACCATATAACAGGCAACAGCTGCGGGCTACATGTTCCTTACTTTTGCAGCCACTTCAACTGCTACTCTTCTTTTACTTTTCCACACACACAACCCCACACCCCTCCCATATTACAATATTTTACCATAGTCAAAAAGTTTCCCACCTAAACATAACTAGGCCCAAATGAGTGTCTTGGAATTTTTTCATGACTAATGCCCAAGTGGGGGT
Source organism: Litsea cubeba (assembly GCA_012931725.1). NCBI lineage: Eukaryota > Viridiplantae > Streptophyta > Magnoliopsida > Laurales > Lauraceae > Litsea > Litsea cubeba. The sequence goes on along the minus strand of CM022944.1, from coordinate 14,719,868 downwards.
TGTGATGTGATACCAACCAAACACCAGAGTATAATTTTAATGCATACAGAGCTTGAATAAGTTTTGAGCCAAAATCCTCAAACTGGACACACAAGGATCCTATACCAGATCTGGATCCGATTTCAAAGTTTAAATAAAAAAGGCACCACCATACCTGATTCATCTATCAATCAAACACTATTTGTATTTGGAGGATGAAAGTAGGTCCAAAAGCACAAAACCCCAAATTGAGAATACTTAGTATGGGTCCAGCATTTAAAATTATTTTTAATTTAGGCCTAGGTCCAAGTCCAGCTGGTCCATGAATATTTCATACTCAAGGACCCAAAACCTTATTGTGTTTATTTGGTTTCACTCAAATTTAATTTCCTACACATGAGGGTGATAGCATGTCAGGTTTTACAAATGTCATGGAAAAACTCATACCCACCCAAAAATAACTAGACCTTCTTCTTCTTCCTTTTTTGATGAAATAACTAGACCCTATTGAAAAATAATCTTTGTTTGAGTTCATGAGGGTGGCATAAGTAGACCCTATTGAAAAATAATCTTGGTTTCAGTTCATGAGGGTGGGAGTTGTTGTACAGGAATTGGTCCGCTCCAAGTCCAGCATCTAAAAGAAAAGGTCCAAAGCATATATCCATTTAGCTTACCATGGCAGGATACAGTTTTAACTAGTGGAGCCTTTGCTATTGCCTGTTGTTCTTCTGCTTCTAGTTTTTTTACCTGAAAACTTTCACTGGTTAATAATTGAAAGAAGTTTTTTAGATGGGACAATAATTGTAAGAATGATGTAAGAAGGGCCCACATCATGTGCTGTCCATTTGTTTTGCACATGTTTTACAGGCAAACAAAAATTGCATTATTGTGTGGGAACCACTCATCATCAAGAAATATTTTTCCCTACTCTCACTGGGATAAGGTTGAAATTGAGTAAGAAGACTTGTAATCTAACCATATTACTCCATAACACCAGTGCAGGTTAGTCAAAGTATTTGATTAAAATCATCTTCTTCCAAGATGGAGTGTACTAATTACGAGGAAAATGAGAAAATGACTTGGATTCAATAGTGATGTTGCCTTCCATTGTTTTTCAAATGCTGGTGTTGACAAGGAGTGAGCTCCATATAGCGCTAATTTTACTTAACCTGATAGCGCTAATTTTACTTAATTCATTTTGAATAGCTTACCACGACCAAACCCTTGGGACAACACACACACAACCTACATAAACACACGACATATGTTAAACTCATACCCACCCTGACTCTTACCACGCTGGATGCCATACTAAACCTTACATAGGACAGGTAGAGGTTGTGGCTGATCTTCAAACCATAAAAACTCCCATTAGATTTAGAAGAACAATACAACAAGTTTGAACAAACACAACATTTTAGTTAAAATCAGAACGACAGAACAAAAAAAAAAAAAAAAAAAAAAAAAGATAACAAAACCTAAACCCTAACATTCACAGTCCTGGAGAAATTCACAGTCCAATAAGTTCCTACCATTCTCATGCACACAAATCCGGATTCTACCCTGCATTCCAACATTTCAAAATGTAGAAAAACGAATTCCAAGCAAGAGCCAGAAAAAAGACAAAATCTGGAAGAAAACAATGATAAGATCAGAAAAAAAAAGAAAAACACGCACTGGGAAATACCTAGTATAAAAAACCTCATTCAATTTCCCTAAATTTTTTATTCCAGAATCATACAACAATGAAACCACGACATCATGACTCTGGAAACAAAGATCCGTCTGCATACAACACCACAACCAGCAGAAACAATATCAAAAGCTATTTGAGTACCCCCATCATATTTTTTAGAGGAATTTACCCAGTAGAGCCCAATAGTACACTATACCACTTCGGTAGTACCGTATTTTAACTGTACACGAGTAAGGCTCTCCGGGTGCCTTTTGGTTTTTTTTTTTTTTTTTCATTTTTAGGTATGGTCGATATCGACCACTTTTCAAAACCCTTTCGACCACTTCTTTTTCCCCATTCCTATCGACCACTTTTCTCCCCCACCTTTTTCCCCTTTCGTCATCTTCTCCATGCGGTTTCTCCTCCCCCTCCCAGTGGTCCCCTCCTCTCCCTTTCTTCTCCACGCTGTCGAGCCCCCCCTTCCAAGTGGTCCCTGGTATTGCTTGGTGCCTTTTTTCGAAACTGAAATGGAGGTGCGTTCATTACTTTCTCTTCTTCCTTTTTTTTTTTCTATTTTGTGACCTAGATTTTGAATGGTAACCTGGCATTTGAGTGTGTTCGTTTAGATTGCTCTGGAATGTGGTCTTAGTTGTTCTTCTCCTCCACAGATATCCAAACTGTATTCTATTCATTTTTTTTTGTGCCCTAGATTCCGAAAGCAAACCATTGTTTTTATTATATTCGTTTTGATGTGTCTGGCTTATTGTCTGAGTTGTTCTTCTCCCCCACACAAATCCAAACGAGTCCTTGCACATCTAATGCATATTTTTGTTTTTTTTTTGGCCGTGTAGAAGATATGGGCATGTTCTTGTCTTTTGTGATGGGGTTTGAGTAGAAATGGTGCTTCAGGAATCCCTTTTTTTTTTTTGTTGATGGAAGATATATTGATTTGATGGTTATGGGTTTCTTTCACTCTCGTTGATCGGGCACCTTTGAAAATTGATAGAGTTCTATGTTGTTGCTGACAGTATGTAAATATAGTTTTATTCTTGTTTGATGCCATTTTGATTATTTGAATTTGATGTGAATTCCTCAACTTTTCAATCAATGGAAGGTTTTGTTGCTTTGTTTTTTTAAACCCTTGCTATTCCTTACTTTGAAGAGCCTTTGCCAAGTATACAGCATAGGTAAATTTAGCTATTGTCTGTACCCACATCACAAGAGAACTGCATCAAAAGAGAACCGCAAGTTCAAACTCAAGCAATTTAAATGAACATGTTTCATTAATAAGTCAGAAACCCATCAATGGGAAAGAGTTCTTATATGAAAGGCAAAACCAGGAAGGAGGAGAATTAGATTATTGAGTTGAGAGAACATATAGTATTATGTATTATTGACATTCAAAACCAAAACCAAAACCAACCTCCTTCATTTCATGGAAGGTGTTGATGACTCGACCGCCTATCCATTACTCCAATGTAGAAATGGTTATGGATTCGTTGTCGACAACAAGGCCTCTAATGGCATCAGGTGAGAGGGGGGCCTGGACCAGCTTCCTTAGCCGTATGTGGTAGTCCAGTTGGTGGAAAAATAGAGTAGATTTGTCGATCAACTGCTCCTTGCTTTTAGTGTAAGTGGGCTTGAATAGATGGGCATGGTTCACCAGCACATACATGGCAGTGTTGATACTAGCCAGGTTCACACTATGGTATCCAAGCTAATGGGTCTTGAATACAGCCCAATACCTAAACATCCACAAACAACCTCGTTTCAGTCCATGCACCGAAAGACCCGGGAACAAATAAGATAACAAGGCACATGTACAAGTGATAAAAGACTAGCTAGAATGCTTTTTTGAGAGTAGAGCTCAAGGTTCTGTCCTATGTAAGGCCATTCCATTGCACCTGGTGGTAGCTTATAATGACTGTTTTGTTTGAAGGTTCCACCACTTATGCTTTCTCAAATATACTCCCGAAGATGAATATTTCAGTCCGAAGGCGCATTTTTTTTAGTGGCGTCTGTTGCATGACTTTAAATTATGTGGCTGATAAGGTCCAATGAACTTAAATATTCTTTTGTTGTTCTATATGCAGGTCACATGTCCCTTTTGTATGTTATACTTTTGTATTTGACTATTTTTTAAATATTTTTATAGCTGTCTATTCTCAGTGCACCTTGTACAAGACAGAGAAGTGGGTAAAAGAAGTATGTCAGTTTAATTTTTTTGGTAAGAATGAGAGACTCCTGTTTATGAAGGATTTAGAGAGGAACTCAGTCAATTTGACTTGGAATGGGTACAAGAATTTAGCTGGCAATGCCATTATGCACACTCAATGATGGCAATGTAGGGCTGTGACACAGGGCATGTATTATTCAACACTATGTTAGATTAAGCAATGATTTCATCTAAGTATTCATTCTTAATTAAGCTGCTTAATTTCATTCTCACTTTGGTTTGTCACAATCGAGTTAATTTTTTGCAAATTGGTAGAGAAGTCTGGATCAACTTGGATCAGGCCTCTGGAAAATAACCTACTAGACATTATATTCCTCTTTGCTTCCCAAATGTTTTTCTATACTGCTTGTCCTGATGAAACCATCATCTCCACACATGGTACTCCTTTTGTTCGATTTACCACAATCCTAAATTTGACACTAATCAAATATTACGACCTGTTCTCGGATTGGAATCTTAAAAAGTCATGTGAAGCCACCAGTAGTTGAGTAACTTTTTCTTAAATAGCTATTGTGGACTGCCAATTACTTGATGGGAAAATTACATGTCTGTATTTAAGACTGTAAGCAATAAGTGGTAACCCAATTACTCATCTTTCTTTGGTCAGCAAGTACTTTTTGTTATAACAGTTTGATAAACAAGAAAGACCTTTATTTAATGTCATATTTATTACTAATGGATAATGATTACTTTTATATGTGCAGACGAATGAAGAACATGCACCTGAGTCTTTGAAAGTTCCGAATATTCTCCTATACAACCAACGCTGGCATGTATCCGAAGGAATCCGCCGTGGAGACGTATATTCCCATAACTAAACCATTCACTAATTCATTCCATTAATATAATGTGTTATTTAAGACAATTCATTCCATTAATCATTCACTAAAGTTTGTTCTTTTGTGTAAACAATAGGAATTCGGGAGGCTGAGGTGTATACCAACAAATCCTGACAAGCAAGTATGGACTCTTACAAAGCAACAAAAAGAATATGTGAGAAAGACTGGCCTTCACCATCTGGCAGAAATAGATCGCATTCAAATCGATCATGCACTTATCACTGCTCTAGTAGAGCGTTGGCGCCCGGAGACAAACTCATTCCACTTTCCATCGGGCGAAGCAACTGTCACGTTAGAAGACGTTGCTTACATATACGGACTTCCAATAGATGGCCCTTTGGTTGTTGGACGTACTTTTCCTGGGAAGTTTGTAGTCAAAGTTTGTGAGGATGTTCTTGGGCTTATCCCACGGAAGAAGCTTGACTACACGGGCATAACTTTGAAATTTAAGTGGCTTGAGGACAACTTCAAGGCAACGGAGTTGGTGAATAAGAAGGATGACAAGGACTACAAAGATTTTGAGATCCGTGCCACACGGGCTTATCTATTCTTCTTGGTATCCGATCAAATTGTCACGCAGACATCGGGTGCCCGTGGACCGGCATACCTACTCGGACTTTTCAAAGAGTTTAGACCTTATGCATGGGGGCCAGCCTGTCTTGCCAATCTCTATAGGATGTTGACCAATGCCTCTCTATGGAATGCGGAGAAAAAGATTGATGGAGGTAATAAGGATGCTCAAAAGTCCGAAATAGAGGGTCACTAATTGAGGACACCAACCGGGCCTCTACAGCTATTACAGGTGAGTGTTTTAATTACTACTCTAATTTTGCTGGTTATGTTTATTGTAACTAACCTGATATCTTGTATGCTGTGGTGCAGCTATGGGCTTACACTAGGATGTCTATTGGAAAGTGTCCTAAACCCATGGACAGTTGGAAGGGGGACATTCAGTTCCCACTTTTTAAAACGTGGATAAGGAGGCTACCTGCTACCCCACCTTTCTCTAAAGTGAAGGAAGTCCGATTGCAGTTAAACAATCAAAAACTTGATGGGGTATTTATCGAAAAACGTGGATTTTTGATAAACCTTTTTAAAATGTTATGTCCATAGCTAATTCAATGTTTCAATCTCTGTTTGTTGTCCTCAATTGCAGTTCATTTGGCAACCTTATGAAGGATACAACAAGAAGTTTTACTCGAAGCTCTCAAAAGTTGACCGCACTCTCATCAGTTCGTCTACCGTACTTGTGTTCTACTGGATCGTCGAGCGTCACAATACATGGCGGGTTATGAAACAGTGTGGATTCAAGCAAGTTGTCCCACCACCATTCACAATGCCATTTTCGAGACCCGAAAGGACGTACTTTACTGTTGTTGATTACAACAATATATTGAACGAGGAGATTAAAGGGTTGTGGGCAGCAAAAGATCAACTTGGACTACGTGGTGAGCCTTGTAATGCAGCCGCACATCCAGCTGAGTATATGGAGTGGTATATTGGGAACACAATCATGTTTGTTGGTAGGGGAGCGGAATCGGAGCAGCCTGATGTGGCTGAGCAAGAAGCTATACATGCGGAGGGATCTGGGAAACAAGATGAACCCACCATCCCACAGAAACATGTACAACTTAAACCTATTTTACTCATTAATTGAAGTCTTCTGTTTCTTAAAATTCGATGTTAACTCCTATTTCTCTATACAAATTCTAATAGTTTGCATTTCTAAAATCGTGGTCAGGCTCTAGATTTGGTGGAACAGATAGAGCGATCGATCAAACGGGCTGCGCACAGTGATAGTCGTCTGGAGAAGATGTTCAAGTCAATTGGGAAGAAATTGGACAAATTTAAGTCAGGATTTGGGACAGATTGGGTCGACTTCTCATTTGATGGTTGTAGCAGTTCACAATCCGACGAAGATATGGAGAAGAAACAACTTACTATCACTTTCACACACAAGAAGAGGCCTGCTGTGAAGAAAAAGAAAACATCAAGAAAGGGCACGGCGCATATTAGAGAAACTCCATTAATGAAAATAGATGGATCCATTAGAACTCCGTTGTCACCTTTTGAAGTTCATGAAAGTCTTAAAGATTTGCCCCAAGTATCAGTTGAAGGATGTAATGCCCCACCTGATCCTGAACTTGGACAAGGATGTAGTATCTGTTAGACCCTAAGCTGTTTGCAATTTGATGTCTTGCATTTGCATAATAGTCATCTCATTAGGTTCATTTTCATTTCACATGTTTCTTCTTGAAAATTATCTTTTAACTCAACCTACTCATGTTTTGATTTAAACTCCTTTTTGGTTGATTTGAACCTTGATTTTAATCATGTTTTTCTTGATGAAACAATGCATAAAGACACCCTTCGAATCTGAGTTTTTAAATGATTTCAAAAGGTTCATTTTTCAAAACTTCAGATGTTCAGAAAATTGACCTGACCAGTCTGTCGGTCAAGTCATTGGTCCCCATCGGTCAACCCACAAGTGAACCAAGGTTAACCGATGACTCCATCGGTTCCCATCGGTCAGCCTATCGGTTCCCATCGGTCCACCGATAGTGCATGAAATCTCAGACCGAGACTCGTCGGTTCCAAAAACAGACGGCACCTTTTTCCATGATTGTTGTGCTTTCGGCTCGACTATCGGTTCCGCATCGGTCAACCGATGAAGGACGGTCAACCGACGAATGCAAAAGGGTCAGGAGAACTGTAAAAAATATGACCGTTGCATATGACCGTTGAGCCATCGGTCAACCGACGGCTAGTTATCGGTTGACCGACAGGCATCCGTTGGACCACTTTTTCTATAAAAAGCAAGTTCATTCCAAGATAAAAGGTGACGAGAATAGAGGCCATTTTTGGTGTTTTTGATGCCCAAGCAAAGGGAATGAACTAAGGAAGCTTGTTTGGTCCAAAGGAAAAGCTAAAGCTTGATTTCAAGAATTTAAATTCTAGTAAGCTTTAATTTCCTTGTTCATATGTATCATGCTTTGGTATAAACTTTTGGAAAATGTTTTCAAGCATGCTAACTATGTTGTGTGGAATCCATTTCCCATTTAATCTTTGATTCACATGTTTTGGATTTCAACACTTGATTTCAAACCAAGTTTTGTTTTAAACTTTGTTAATCACGCTTAGCCAAAATCTTTGATTTCTTTACAACATGATACATTAACTTGTTTGAATCTTTCTTTGTTGTTTTCATTCATTTAAACTTTAGTTAAACCTTGCTTTGAAAACAACATAGAATATGCATCACATGTTTAGAAATATTTAGGTTCATACAACTTGTGAGATTTTGAGTTTCATATCATCATCAAGTTAACTTTTATACATGTGATTTGCATATTGACTTCAATCATATATTTGAGTGCTTTAAACCTTCAAATACATTAAGCATATATTAATTGAGCTTATGTTTTAAACTTGATTGAAGTTTCCACACACACATATCATGAGCATTCACTATGTTGTGTGAGTTTATTTTCACTTTCATATTTGCCTAATTAAGAGGCACCCAATCAGAGCTTAATCTATTTCTCTCCTAGTGTGTAGACACTTTCTTGAGAAAGAAGACTGTTGTACAGGCTATTGCTTAGCCTAAGAAAAGCATAGTGTAAAGGTTGTTGTTTAGCCAAGAAAAACAACTTTGTAAAGGTTATTGCTTAGCCTATTGCAAAAGCATAAATAGTGGAAATCCGGTGGGGTGTTGAGCACAAGCCGGTAGTGGATGTAGGCATTGAGGCCGAACTACTATAAATCATTGTGCAATGGTGAACTACTTGTGGTGATTGATTAGTTTATCTTCCGCACTTTCTCACATAATCATCACTAGTTAAAGGAGAATTGAAAAGAAATTAAAATTGGCCATTAATTGTAGATCACCCTATTCACCCCCCCCCCCCCTCTAGGGTTAGGATCCAGGACTTTCAGTATCCCACCATGTCGTCAGCTTATTTGTACCCCACCAGTAAGCAGGATGTTGTTCCCCTCGCCATTGCCGGTCTCTAGTTCATCCACTGCTATGGTTCCAACCCCTATGGCAACACTTGTTTCATTAGTGTGGAGGATAAAATGATTACCACGAATGCGCAAGATACCAGTGAAATTTGAAGACTATGCTCATTCCTTGTTCAGGATGACTATGTATTGTCAGAATGTGACAAATTCTTTGTCAACGGGTTCAAGGAATATTATGTGGCCAGGTATGAATTGTTATGTACATTCGGTACACAATCACTATAAGATTGCTGTTTTGTCTGATCAACATATGCTTTATTGTAGGAAAGACGAGCTAGAGCAGATTTGTACATTGGTAAAGGCGGATGACTTGAAGAGGATCCTTGACGAGGGAACATGGATGGACACGACCATCATATACTATTACTTCGAGATTCTGAGGGACGAGTGTGACAGCTGTTATATTGCTGACCCTAGTGTTTCTGTAAGTAACATGATGAAGAATGTTTTTTGTAAGCAGTGTTGTAGAAACTGTAATTTATCTGGAAGTGATAACTTGTACATATTGCATGCAGAGTTGGTGGGGCGATGGAAGTGAATCCGCAGTGGAAGCCGTATTCGGGAAGCAAGGGCACAGAGTGTGGGATGCGAAGGAATCACGCACGTTGGTTTTCATCGTCTACCACAAGTCTCATTTCACCCTACTGGTAGGGTACGTTGATGAGAAGAGATGGGAGTTCTTCAACAGCATTGATAAAGATCGTCGATCAATGAAGCATGCTGAGAAATTTGTAAGTCATTCGTCTCAATTGCACACTCATGTGTTTTGATTTGTTCATCTCGGGTGCGCAAGAAGTTTGTGTTTCTCTCGTATTTTCATTCATGAAAGATATGTTTGAATGATCATTACTTGATTTAAATTTGCCAGATGGGATGGTTGAATGCATGGTACAGTCACTTCGGTTTGAATGACCCATTTATGTGGTCATGGCTTGAGAGGACAGACATACCTCATCAGGAAAACTCCAATGATTGTGGAGTATTTGTAATGGCCTTTGCAGCTCACTGTGTGCACCGAATGCCCTTGAAATTCAGCCAATCTCATATCCCATACTTTCGGAGTAAAATCGTGGTAGAGATCTTTAAGAGGAGTTGGCAATTGAATGCCAATAGGTTGGGCCTGACTGAATTGACGTCTGAGCTTCTTGATTGATAGGCAGACATATCTCCCACCTCCACATATTTTGAAATGTACGTACTTTGAGAAGGATGTAAACCTGATCTTTTTCTTGTGTCATGGATGAAGTATGGAGTGTTTGTTTTGGATGTAAAGTATTTGTTTTGGATGTAAAGTGTTTGATGGATTTGTAATTATTTAACAGAATGGTATCTTGTGTATAGTAACTTCAAATGTTATGGACAGGTTACATTTACATGTTTTGTATCTCCAAACGGAGCATTGCAACTGACAGTAAATTTTTTTTTTTGCCTTCATATTATGGTCGATATCGACAATAAAAGTGGTCGACACTGACAACGTCTGTAAATTTATGTTTCAGTTAAGTTGTCGATATCGACAATAAAAGTGGTCGACACTGACAACGTCTGTAAATATATGTTTCAGTTAAGTTGTTGATATCGACAATAAAAGTGGTCGACACTGACAACGTCTGTAAATATAAGTTTCAGTTAAGTTGTCGATATCGACAATAAAAGTGGTCGACACTGACACCGTCTGTAAATATAAGTTTCAGTTAAGTTGTCAATATCAACAAGAAAACTGGTCGACGCTGCTAACATCTGTAAATTTATGTTTCAGTTATATTGTCGATATCGACAAGAAAAGTGGTCGACACTGACAATGTCTGTAAATTTATGTTTCAGTTAAGTTGTCGATATCGACAATAAAAGTGGTCGACGCTGATAACATTTGTAAATTTATGTTTCAGTTATATTGTCGATATCAACAATTCTGAATATGGTGGAACTTAGAAAAAATGTTATTCAATATGTGTTGATGCAACCCATGAGCTGTGGATAAGCAGCTAAGCTCCAGCTCACGCTCAGCTTGATTAGACGCCAAGTGCTGTTCTTGAATGTTCGAAATGACTTTAATTAGATCTAAATCCATATGCACCTGAAAACTACTAGACTAGTAAGAGCTTTGCTTGTTGCAATTTTCAGTATTTGTTACAAGGCTACTGGACACCATCAAATATTTCAGTCATTCCACTTCCACCTACTAAGAGCTTCTCTTGTTGCAATTTTGTGTTTCATACAAGGCTTTTGAGTCCAACACATGAAAGTCTTTTGTTTCACTTTATGTTTCGGTGTTTTGTATTTGCTCATTCACAAATTAATGCAGGTATTTATGGGTTTTCTTTTCGTTTCACTTTATGTTCATTCACAAATTTATGGGTATTTATGGATAAGCAGTCAAGAGAGACTGGTCCTCACACATGGAGAAGGCATAAACCATGAGGACTTTGCACTAAACTGCAAGACAGGGCTGATGCTAGTGGAGAAGGCGGCCGTGGGAAGCAGCAGTCAAGCTTCTTCACTCATTGTAGCCTCATTGGTGGCTCTTTCCTCATTCCAACAACCATTACAATAATATTACAACCATTTCACTCATTCGAGATTAAAGTACTTTACTATATTTCTGGACTTTCATTCACTATATAGGACGACCATTACAAATGAGATTTCCACAGATTTCCACTTATAATAGGACTATGTGCATCAACTAACGTTACTAAAAAAAAGCCTGAACACACGACCGTTCTTAGTCAGAGCTGTTTCATCATGCACCAACTCTCCAAAAAATTTCTAGACAGTTGTTCTTACTTTGAACTGACGTTAATTACAACTGACCTATATGCATGTACTGAATCAATCAAAAAGTTCACACAGTCCTATTAGCATCAAGTTAGTCGACCCAAAAAACACCACAGAAGGACTTCCACTTACGTCCACTAGCCGGTTACCGGAGGATTGCGACACCCTCCATGGTTATGCCCCCTCACTTTGCAATTTGAACACGTTACAACCCTTCTCTGTCGACCACGATCTTCGGCACGGATCCGTATCTTCCTTGGACGTCCGGGCTGTTTAGTGGCTCTCGGTGGAAGAACCCTGACGTCACATGTGTGCTCCCATTGTTTGAGGTCATGAGTAGCATGAATGACTTCACTATACGATGTACGGTAAGTGCTTGATATATACCAATGTTCGACGAATGCATATGGATCATAATTTCTGACCTTCATTGAAGCCAATGCGTGACTACACGGGATGCCCAATAGCTGCCATTTCCGACATGTGCAGGTTCTCCGTTCGAGGTCAACAACGTCAACATACTCCGCAGATTGAACCTGAAATTCAACGAGACCGGCTACTCGAACGTGCACTCGACGAGCATCCTCCATTTCTAGGCTCAGAAGTTTCTCCGCAAACGGAGTTAGACGAGATGTTATGCCTTCAGATATCAAATGTCGTTTCTGATAGAACTCCATTAATTTGGCACGTATTTCCTCAACCTGAGATGTGATAGGCAGGACTCTTGTGTCTTTTAAGAGACTGTTAATGCACTCTGCCGCGTTGCTAGTAAGCATCTCATACCGACGACCTTCTACATATGCATTCGCCCAGCGTTGCCGCCAATTACCTTAATATAGTTAAACGCCTCTTCGCTTACTGCACGTATGTCCGTCATGTAAGCCTCGTACTCGTAAGGCCTATATGACTTTGCTGCCCGCCAGAATTTCATTACTATTGCGCCATCGCTGAAAGCAGCCTTGATGTTTTCAGCAATGTGACGACAACAGAAACAGTGAATTGCAGATGGCATAGTATTCTTCAATGCTGGAATGAGGCCCTTCTGACGGTCTGAGACAATAGTCAAGTTGGCAGGCTCACCCAGTGCTAAGTTCAAATTAGCTAGGAACCACTCCCAGTTGTCACGATGTTCAGATTCCGCAAATCCAAAAGCGATTGGAAGCAACTTCTGATTGGCATCATGTGTTAGTGTTACAAGCAAGACACCCGGATACTTTCCACGAAGATGTGAACCGTTGACAGCAATCACCGGTCTCAACGAAGACGTGAAAGACCTTAAATAAGGTCCGAAGGCACAAAAGAATCTTCTGAAACGGTCTTCTGTTGTGGTGTCTATGTTTGTTACAGTGCCAGGGTTGCTCATATGAAGTTCTTTACAATACAGAGGTAACTGCTGGAAGGAGTCTTCATACGATCCACGGACCATATTCAGTGCCATCTGCCTTGCTATATAAGCCTTCCTGTAGCTAATGGTCACCCCAAACTCCATCTGATAGTCATTCATGATCTCCTTGGGTTTCAAATTTACATTCTGTCTGACCCTATCCATGATGAACTCTGTAATAAGTGCCGAAGATGCTTGTCGATGTGCCATGCCCATCATTGGCCTTGAGCATTTATATTTAGGATTGTAAGTCCTTACTTTAAATTGTGGGCCTGATTCGACAATTGAAGCGTGAATACGCCATGGACATTCCTGATATCTGCAGCGTGCAGTTACCTTGGTCATATTGGTCTTCAAGGGTTTGAGAGTGAAGTTGCTATAAATTGCGAACTTAGCCAAAGTATTCCAGAAAGTTTGTCGGTCTTGGAATTCACGGCCGATCCACATTTCCCGTGCCGAGTTGTTGCCAACATTTGTATTTATGTCCCAAGGCTCCATTTTATCCTCAAGATCAACAGCCGGAGTTTCATTATAACGAAATGGCTCACTCCTTGGATTGGCTCTTGCGACTTCAGCTGGACTTTCATTACAATCTAATGCCTCATTGATTGGATTGGCTCCTTCAAATTTACTTTCGGCCTTAGACATTGGAATCGAATGGATTTGGCCTATGGCGGGGGGACCATTAAGATGGATATCATCAACACGGTTTGACCCAAATACCAGATCATCATCAATAGTGCCTTGTCCGTCCGTCTTATGTGGACTGTAATCAACCCGCACAGTAGGGAATTACATGTCTTTGTCTTCACGGATGTCAATGGTAGGTACGTATCCACAAGTAGTTGAGTTTAACCCTTCTTTTTTTATGAAAGTTCCTGATGCTTTCTTTGGTCTTTCCACAGTAGTACGACGGACAGAATTCCTTTGAAACCTACAATGAATAATTACATAAATAAGCAACTAGGAAGAAAAATCTTTCATTTGACGAATGTAAAAGCTGCTGATGCAATCTATAAGTGTACCTCCAATTATCTCCTCCTACGCACTGCTCCTTGTTCCGACCGTTGAAGACGTATAAATATATCCCATTAGAGTCGTCACCCGATGCTTTGAACATACTTCTAACATCAATATCATCATCAATGTTGGCCATGGAATACGCTCGTCCGTTGTGATGTAGGTATTGCATGCTTATATTCTGGATGGATGATAAGTCCCCATTAGATGCTTCAATTGCTTCTTTAACTAGAGATTCAAATGTTATGTCTGTAGCTAAATATCTAATTTTCTGCTTTCCTCCGTTGTACACAGGACGACTTATATCGAATTCAAAGTCACCGCCATAGTGGAAGATGAACAGCACTTCTCTATCTGACATGCTGTCATTATATCAGAAGAAATTAATAAAGACATCAGTGAAAATTAGGTACATTCAGATTGTCAGTTAATACAGAACTATATTAACAGTATTTGTAATATAATGAGTAGAGAAAATGTATTCATGTTGATAAAAATCCACACCATGACAAATAAAAGGATTAGCAGCTGTTCTCAAATAGAAAGGAAAGGCATTTTGATCAATAGTCTATTTATTTTAGCGCTTGGAGCAATGTTTTCAAACCACGCTATTGACTGTTATTCCCTCACACATTATTCCACCCATTCTCATGTTATTCAGAAAGCATCAAGAGAACCGACTATAATTATATTATTTATATGCAATACAGCTTTAAAGTCTAAAACTTTGTAAGATTAGTAAAAAAATAAATTAAAGAAGGTATACGCAGATTCAGTTTCACCCACGACATCTTATCAAATTGATACAAATTATTTATAGTTTTTCTACTAAAAGTGACAAACGCATCAAAAGAAGGACAACTCCAAAACAAAACCATCAAACCCCATAAACCACAGCTGCCTGGGGCCTAGAAATTAGATTTCCCACAGTATCTAGGGTTTCCAACAGTTAAATATTGTGAAAAATCTAGGTGATGGTGCTTTATGTTACATAAATCAGTCTAAGGTGGTAGATAATGTGTGTACCTTTGTCTTAATGGAGTTCAACCAGCATGAAGATGGTGTTTTATGATGGTTTCTAGAAGGAAGTAACTCCAGTGCAGTGTTGAAGATGAACCCAAATGTAGAAATGTGAAAAATGGAATCGAGGCGAAGGACTATATGTTCTCACATTGTGGTCGATATCGACAATAAATATAGTCAATATCGACCATATCGTAAAACAACAAAAAAAAAGGTACAAAAGCCCATACGAGGGCCTCTCCCATAACGAACAATAATCTGGGTCCCGCTGGGACGTATGCGGTCCTATAGGGATTTTATGGGTAAATTCCTCTATTTTTTAAAATAATAATAATAATATCAAAAACCTGCACCAATGAAGTCATCTGAATGATGCATCTTTTGTTCTTGAATGTTTGAAATCAATGTTTCTCAGATGGTAGCTCCCATACCCCAACAATATACAATTAATCTCTTGCATTAAAGCTTTAGCCTTTAATGTTGCCCACATAATGCCTATTTGATATTATGCTATTTGAGCAGCAGCAGCAGGAGGTAGTGTAACATCCAAAATCCACAATCCACATTCAATCTCACCTTGAAATCCTAAGCAATTTCTCGGACCAGCCTCTGGAAAGGCAATTAATTTCCTAATCAAAAGTTCCGAATCTCACTGCTCTTCTGATATCAGGACATGAAAACCCCCAATAAAGAAGCATACAACAATGAAACCACGACAGAACCGTGTATAAAAAAAGGGGAAAATACCTGAGTTTTCTCCTCTTACTTGTTCCCTTCCTCTTCATTCAAGGCACGACGACAGTGGCGGCGACCCTCCTTCTCCGGCGAATGGATAGGAATTTCAGTCGGATCGGCTGTAAAGGACAGCTTGAGAGAGGGATGAGATGGAAAGAGTGGGAGTGATGGTGAGAGAAGAGGTGGTCTGCTGAGAGGGGTTGATGGAGGTGGTGGGAGAGATGAAGGGTTGCAGGGGAGAGATGGGCGAGAGAATGAGAGACTGAGAGAGATGGGCATGCGCGGGGGAGAGAGAAGAGATGGGGATGGCTTGCGCAGGGGAGAGATGAGCGAGAGAATGAGAGAGACGGTGAGAGAAGAGTCGTTGCAGGGGAGAGAGTGAGAGAATGACAGAGAGTGGGCGAGAGAATGAGAAGCCGAGAGACAGTGAGGGATATGACGAGAGAAATGTGGATAACTTTCATGTCAGGGTTGCGAGACCTAGAACTTTTATTGTCGGGGGCCACTCATGGCCGCCGCAATAAGTAATTTTTAGCGGCATTTGGAACAGGACTGACGCTAAAAATACATTTTACCCTCGAATATAATCGCCGCCTCTATATTTGCGACGGTAAAAAACAAAAAAAATCCCGGGGACCCTTGGCGCCATTGGATTAGTGTTTTTAGCAACAGACATAGCTAGGCCGCCGGTATAAGTAAATTATAGCGACAAATTTTACCGGCCGCCGCTATAAGTCCGACGTTAAAAATGCATTTTCTTGTAGTTGCAAATATAAGATATCATCAACATATATACATATAATAAACACATGGGAAATAACGATGCTATCCAATTTATCGGCATGATGCCATGACACCTCTTTCTTGTATAAATTCATAATAAACACATTTATCAGCATCATTCACTCGAAAAGCCCTCAGGTTGATGCATATATATTTTCTGATTTAGGTCACCATGCAAAAAGATAGTTTTAACATCCATTTGATGTACTACTAGGTTATAAATAGAGACAATAGCATTATGAAATCTAATAGTTGATAATCTAGTGACAAGTGCATAGGTATCAAAGTAATATATTCTTCCCTTTTGGCGAAACCCCTTTGCTACTGATCGGGCTTTGAACTTTTCCATCGACCCATCAAATCTCAGTTTACGTTTAAAGATCCACTTACATCAAATGGATTTTGTCCCTGGTGGTAAGTCTACCAATTGTCATGTAAATATTTTTGGCAAAATTAGCGAAAGGTCCCTATAGTTGAATGTATCCAGCCTCCAGTCCAGTGAAAAACTCTTTAAGGCCTTTGGTCCACTCAGCTAGACTGTTTGCAGTCATAGGTCCCTGCGCCCATACGTTCTCATTTTTCAGGACTAAATTGCCCTTCCAACCGTTTTAGGCATAAAATTTTGAAATTTTAAATTTTAAATCTTGTACTCTCCCTCGTTTTTAACTTGTCTAGATCTCTGCTATCCAAAAGAATCCCTTCTCCTCCTCCTTCTTCTTCCGAAAGAGAAAACAGTTACAAAAATACCTTTGAAATCCCTCTCTTTTCTCGAAAACAATCCGTCATGGATTTCTCATATGGCTCTCGTCAATCCCTCAGCCATTCCTTCCTTTACTACTCCTCTTCCAAATCCCTAGATTTGTAGAAGATTCTCAACAGGAACTCATAGTAGTCATGGCAGCCCGTTATCTTTCAGTTTGAAACCCTTTCTTTAATACCCTTGTGTCTCCGCTCTGACACCGTTGGCCTATGACGCTCTAAGATGGATGAGCTCGCAACACCACCCCGGGAGGTCGATGGACTACTAATAGCGCCTACGCGCCTTGACATCGAAGAACTACCACGTCAAACTCGTCTCGGCGGCATGTCATGAAATATATACATCATTTAGATTAGCAATAAGTAAACAAGCTCATTGATTGTAAATTTAACTAATAGCGGGCATAATTGCATGGAATCTCTCAAAGAACTGCACATTTGAAATTGTTCGGATTTCATTAGCCGTTCATATATCTAACTGCACGGTTTTCATTTACCGTGCATATTTGAAACTGCACGGTTTTCATTAGCTGTGCATTTCACATATGCATGTCTATGAAAAGCCGTGCATGTCATATATGGATGGATGTGAAGCACCGTGCATATGGAAACCTACATGGTTTTCATATGTCAAGCAAAAAAATGTTGCATGTCTACGAGTAGCCGTGCACGTTTGAATGTGCATATATCTTCATATCCGTGTATAACGTGAATTTTTTTTTTTTGCCTCCGTTCGTGATTTCCATTCTCCCTCTCTCCCATCCCTTTAATTCAATGATGTTTTCCTCCCAATTGCAACCCACACTCCATTCCTTTTGCATAGATTACAACCTTCCCTAAATATGATTATTTAGTTGAAAAAAAAATAACATGAAAGAAAAAACAAAATTGAAAGAGGTTGAAGATGAAGAGTTTACCTCTGAGGGAGAAGATAAACGGTGCTGAAGCTTCGTTTTCCCGAAGGAGAAAGACGATGAAGAAGATGTAATACCCGTTTTTTAGATGTGCTCATCGTGCCTACCGTTTTTTTAGAAGAAGATGAGAAGAGGAGAAAGAAATAAGAGGAGAAGGGGGCAGTTGTGGAAATTCTCGTGGGTGGGCTCAGCAAAAACGAATAGTTTATATTTTGAATGTGGTGAGCTCAGAATGTGGGTGGGCTCAACGACTTATGTGGGATCGTTTAGAATTTCTCTTACATATAACACTCTACTTATAACTGAAATTAAAAATAGGTCCTGATTGTGGTCAAAACTTACCAAAATCACCCTATTAACAACCTAACACACAAAACTAGATTAATAACTATTAATCACAATTAATTAAATAATATTATATAATTAAAATCAAGAATCTCACACTATGTGTGTGCATGGTTGTAGGTATTGGATTCGACCAATATGTCAAAATAGTTGTTGAGGCTATGGGCAAAATGTGTGGGGCCCATTAGGCCCCTACAGTCCAACACATTAACTCATCAATGTGAGTTTCAGCTTCTTTTGCCCACGTGATTAGTGAACTTCAACAATCATGATTAAACTTCCTTTAAGTTGAGATTATGAAAAACAACTTTTATGACTGATAAACTTAAGTAAGGAATTTTTTTTCTCCAATCAAGTACAACCTTAAGGTATAACAATGTTTGGGCATCTCTTACACTTTGAATCCATATATGGTAATATTTTTTTTAGGTTTCTCAAAAGGTAGCAATTAGCAGAAACTAAACATTTTATAAATTAGGAAATCATAACGCATTATAAGGTTAGGCAAACAAAACCTTTTTATCACATGTTTTAGTAAAGATAACATACAACTCAGACGCCCTGTGAAGACAAAGTGGCCCTCATTGAAAACTAATTGAGTAAATGGCGTCAACAATTTGTTAAATATTGGTGTGCATTATTAACCCCCATATAGTGTGACTTTCAACTTCTTCTGCCCATGCGATTAGTGAACTCCGACTGTGAGTGTTGAACTGCATTTACAAAAAGAGTCTTATTTCTTCCAATCCGCATTTGCCAACTGTGCAAAATCTCTTCCTTGATTTTTTTTAATTCTTAAGATGATGCATTAGTTGGCATAAGATTTTATACAATTCTCGAATGCAGATTGAATGAAATAGTATCTCTCTATTTTTACCAAACAGGGGATCTGGACTCTAAATTGGCGCATCACTAGATATGCTTGATGCCTTTTGAAAATATCTTAATGTATTAAGACATTTTCAAAATATCATCAAAATCAAAACATCCAGAGTAAATCCAAATAAAAATTGAAAATTAAATAGGGAAGAAGTCATTATTCACGCCAAATAATGTTTATCTACTATTTAAAAAAATAAATTTATTTTATTTAAAAATCACCCCATAACATGCTAATAAAACCCCTAAATTTGAAAAGAGTTCTTTGCATAAATGACCCTCTAGCCCCTATATTCTGTGTTTTTACTAAAAATTTTCTTAATTGATAGTCAAACTGTGCAAAAAGTAATTATATTCCTCATTGTCTTTCCTTTCTAGTAGATTTACCCTTGAGAAAAAAACTCAGTCAAATAAGGATTTTGATAACACTTGTATTTTCACTAAATCTCATTTTTGTACTTTCATTTCAGTAATAATTTTTGTAGCTTTCTCAAATGGTAGAAATTATAAAAAAAATATTTAATTAATTAGAAAGTCATAATGCATTAAGATAAGGTTAGACAAATAGAACCTTATTGTCTTATGCTCTTTGTGTTCTGTTTCAAGAAAGATGGCAGTGGCATGCCTCTCATATGGCCCTTAAGATAGTGGGACCCTCACGACCGGCTAATTCAGTAAATGACATCATCAATTTGTTAAAGATTTGTGTGCATTAACTCATATAGTGTGTGCGTTTCAACTCCTCCTGCCCATAGGATTAGCAATTTTTGGCAGTCCGGATTGAGCTTCATTTGTAAAGAATGCCAGTTGACGCATCTCAAGAGACGCCTACTGTTTTCTTAACTTATCTATATAACTATGGGAATGTATTCCCCTTACTTTCAGCCACAAGCCTCTAAAGTTCCATCTGTCAATTCACAGCATACATGGAGACAAGTGTCAGAATCTCCTCTCTCCACTCTCCTCCCTCTCCACTCTCTCCACTATTCTCTCTCTAAACTAACTCGCCAATAACTTCCTCCCAAAATCGGCCTTTTCCCTTTAGCTCAATGGAGATGGCCCACCTGGTGTATTAAAATCAAATGGGTGGGCTGATCTTGATCGAGATTTGGATTAAGGGTGGGCCCATTTCCATGTGATAAAATTATACTTGACGCAGTAGGTTAGGTTTGGTCAATTTGTGAGGTCTATGATCATTTGATATTCATCAATCAATTCATGGGTCCCAGCCCACATCATATGATTTTATAGACGATTAGAATGGAGATGGTGGACCCCATTCATCTTGGTCCCACTTAAATATATTTGGTCAATTTGTTAGGTTTACGATCATTTGATCCTTTGATCTTTCTTAATCCTTTGATCTTCCATAATATGGTTTTATGGACGGTTAGAATAGAGATGGTGGACCCCATTCATCTGGGGGTTCCACTTAAATAGGTTATGTTTGGTCAATTTGTGAGGTCTATGATCATTTGATCTTTATCAAGCAATTCATGGGTCCCAGCCCGTATCATATGGTTTTATGACTGGTTAGAATATAGATGGCGGACCCCAT
This sequence comes from Litsea cubeba, assembly GCA_012931725.1. Lineage (NCBI taxonomy): Eukaryota > Viridiplantae > Streptophyta > Magnoliopsida > Laurales > Lauraceae > Litsea > Litsea cubeba. Next base: position 14,698,938 of record CM022944.1, on the reverse strand, counting down.
TCATCTTGGAGGCTTCACTTAAATAAGTTAGGTTTGGTCAATTTGTGACGTCTGTGATCATTTGATCATTTGATATTTATCAATCAATTCATGGGTCCCAGCCCACATCATATGATTTTATGAACGGTTCGAATAGAGATGGTGGACCCCATTCATTTTGGGGGTTCCACTTAAATAAGTTAGGTTTGGTCAATTTGTGAGGTCTATGATCATTTGATATTTATCAATCAATTAATGTGTCCCAACCCACATCATATTGTTTTATGGACGGTTAGAATATAGATGGTGGACCCCATTCATCATGGTCCCACTTAAATAGGTTAGGTTTGGCCAATTTGTGAGGTATATGATCATTTGATCTTTATCAATCAATTAATGGGTCACAGTCCAAATCATATTGTTTTATGGATGGTTCGAATATAGATGGTGTACCCCATTCATCATGGTTCCACTTAAATAAGTTAGGTTTGGTCAATTTGTGAGGTCTATGATCATTTGATCATTTGATTTTTATCAATCAATTCATGGGTCCCAGCTCGCATCATATGATTTTATGGACTGTTATAATAGAGATAGTAGACCCCATTCATCTGGATCCCACTTAAATATATTTGGTCAATTTGTTAAGTCTACGATCATTTGATCATTTGATCTTTCTTAATCCTTTGATCTTCCATAATATGGTTTTATGGACGGTTAGAATAGAGATGGTGGACCCCATTCATCTTGGGGTTCCACTTAAATAGGTTATGTTTGGTCAATTTGTGAGGTCTATGATTATTTGATCCTTTGATCTTTATCAAGCAATTCATGGGTCCCAGCCCGTATCATATGGTTTTATGATTGGTTTTAATATAGATGGTGGACCCCATTAATCTTGGAGACTCCACTTAAATAGGTTAAGTTTGGTCAATTTGTGAGGTCTATAATCATTTGATCTTTATCAATCAATTCATGGGTCCCAGCCAGCATCATATGATTTTATGGACGGTTATAATATAGATGGTGGACTCCATTCATCTAGGTCTCACTTAAATATATTTGGTCAATTTGTTAGGTCCACGACCATTTGATCATTTGATCTTTCTTAATCAATTCTTGAGTCTCATCCCGCATAATATGGTTTTATTGACGGTTAGAATAGAGATGGTGGACCCCATTCATTTGGAAGGGTTCCACTTAAATATGTTAGGTTTGATCAATTTGTGAGGTCTATGATCATTTGATCTTTATCAAGCAATTAATGGTTTCCAGCCCGTAACATATGGTTTTATGACTGGTTATAATATTGATGGTGGACCCTATTCATCTTGGGGTAGGTTAGGTTTGGTCAATTTGTGAGGTCTATGATCATTTGATCATTTGGTCTTTATCAATCAATTAATGGGTCTCAGCCCGCATCATATTAATTTATGGACGGTTAGAATATAGATGGTGGACCTCATTCTTCTGGGTCCCACTTAAATATATTAGGTCAATTTGTTAGGTCTATGATCATTTGATCTTTCTTAATCAATTCATGCCTCACCTAAAGAATAAAACATTTAAAAAAAATAAAGATCAAATTAGCAATAAAAAGGACTCACAAGTTTACTAATTAATAAATTTATTAAAAATAATTCATATCAGTCTATGCATTTGGTGGTTCCATGGTCCGTGCATAGCACGGGGTTTTGCTAGTCTTAATATGTCAAGATGTTTTCAAAATATTTGTCAAAATCAAAACATCCAAAGTAAATCAGAATAAAAATTGAAAAATAGGAAACAAACTCATTATTCACACCATGTAATTTTATATACTATTTACACTATTAAGAAATTAATTTATTTTATGTAGAAATTACCCCACAACATGCTAATAAAAACCCTAAATTTGAAAAGAACTGTTTATGTAAAGGGCCCTTTGGGTCCCATATATTCTATGTTTTTACTAAAATCACCCTAACTTAATGGTCAAATTGTTTAAAAAACACTCCTCAATCCTCATTGTTTTTCCTTTTTAACTGATTTACCATCGGGCGTGTTTGGATGTATGGTGAATTGAAGTATGGTGAGGTGAAGCATCAAATCAAGAGAGAATAAAATATAAGGGGTTATGATGATGTTTTGTTTTTAGTTGTTTGGTATGAGATCTTTTTGACTTTTTGTATAGAAAAGTGGAGTTTTTTTTTTTTTTTTAGTAGAGAAAGGATGTTGCTTTTTTGACTTTTTTTGAAAAATTCGGAGGAAATTTTGAAATTGTGTACTTTTAATATGACCCCTTTTCATTTCTTGTCTGGATTCACTTCTCTTTAACTTAACTAGTTAATTGCCAAACACGCTCGAGGGAAAAAATGAGTTAAATGATGACTTTGATAAAATTCGTATTTTCACAAGCTTTCCTTCTTTGTGCTTTCATTTAGGTAATAAATCTTGTAGCTTTCTCAAATGGTAGTAATTATAAGAAATTTAGCATTTGATTAATTAGAAAATCGTAACGCATTAAGATAAGGTTAGGCAAAAAGAAATATTTTTATCACATGCTCTTATTGTAACGTTTTAATAAAGATAACGCGCTCCTCACACGGCCCTCAGGATAAAAGCCCTCACAGCCAACTAATTCAGTAAATGACATCATCAATTTGTTAAAAATCTTTGTGCATTAACTCATACAACGTACGGTTTGACTCCTTCCGCCCATAGGATTAGTGAACTTTGACGGTCAGGATTAAACTTCATTTATAAAGCATGTCTTCTTATGCCTCACAGGGCACGCCTGCTATTTTCTTGAAAATACCTTAATATATCAAGATATTTTTAAAATATCGTAAAAATCAAAACATCTCAAGTAAATCAGAATAAAAATTGAAAAATAGGAAAAAAAAGAGTCATTATTCACACCATATTATGTTTTATCTACTAATTATGCTATTTAAGAAATTAAGTTATTTAATATAAAAATTGTCCCATAACATGCTAATAAAAACCCTAACTTTGAAAAGAGCTCTTTATATATGTGAAGGGCCCTCTGAGCTCCTACATTCTAGGCTTTTACTAAGACCTCCTTTGACTAAAAGTCAAATCATACAAAAAGTAATTATACTCCTCCTTGTTTTTCCTTGCTAACCGATTAGCCCTTGAGGAAAACACGAGTCAAATGATGATTTTGATAGAACTTGTATTTTCACGAACTCTCATTTTTGTGCTTTCATTTAAGGGACCCATCTTTGTCAATCAAACAATATAGATTGGGACATTTAATTAGAATTTATCTTGTTTAACATGTCGGATGCTATTCACCAGTGACTTCTTTGTATCACGAATAGTTCACATAATATATAATCATTAAACTTTGAAGAGCTAAAAATAAGGGTAAGATTATTATTATTAGTAAGATTATTATTATTAATATTATTATTATTTATTAAATATATAGATGGGACACAGCTTGCGAAACAACCTACTTGTCAATGATCAATCCTTGGGTATAGTTTAGACGGTTGTGTGAAATAAGACGCACTTGCCACTGGGCGTCTCATTTTTTTCAAGGGACCGGCTTGATGTTGTAAACATATTCCCAATTAATTCACATCCATACATTTCCCTCATCATGCCTCCCTTGGTCATCAAACATATCAAGATGGACCTCACATTACTTAAAGCGATTTCAATCATTTGTCAATAAAAAAAAATAACAGTTACCTATTTCACCATCAAACTAGGGAGGTTGAATTTAAAATACAATAATATGAGGGACCATTTTGAGTTTATATCACTAAAAATAAGGAGTCCTTTTCCTTAGTATTTCTCGAGAGAGAGCCGAAAATTTCACGAGAAGGATAATGATATCGGCAAATGCAACAATACGTGGCAGACGCACACAACTAATGTCCGGTGGGAAATTCTAAACGCACCACTGGATTTATTGAACACACCCACACTTAAGTTTTTTTTAATTACCAAAATGCCCCCAGGTGAAAGGACGAAATCACCCTTCACCATCAACCTCCTCTCCTCTTCCTTTGGTTCTTCTGCAGTGGACGGTTTTTCAACCCTCATCTCCTATTCCTCCTCCTCTTCTTCTTCTTCTTCTTCTTCATTCTCCCTTTTATCCATTATTTCGTAATTGTTCCTCGCACTCCTTCCTACTCATTGATGTTCTTCTTCTTCTTTTTCTTCTTCTTCATTGGTTTATCATTTTCACATTCTTTTTAGGTCGTATTTTATGCGTTAGAGATTATAGACATTTGGAACAAATTGCATGTAGTATATTTTCACATTTGAACTACATAATCCCTGTCCATTGTGCAAAACTCGTGTTTGTTTTCGCGATATGCTCGGCATTCCAGAAACGTGCAGAGAATTTCTGCACGGCACATGAAAGTCGTCCATGGACAATTTGCACGACACATGTTGGATGTGCAGATCCATAATGCATGTCACATGTCGGATGTGCAGGTTAATATTGCATAGCACATGTCGGATGTGCAGGTTAATATTGCACGTCACATGTTGGATGTGCAGGTTAATATTGCACGGAGATGAACGAAGCACAGGAGTTGACCACAACTTCCGAGTTCGAGTTGATCGCTAAGAAATTTCATAGTGATCAAGCGGGTAAAATACAAAATTTGAAAAACTTAGAGAATTGGGGAGTCCTTCATCTACTTCCCTTTCATTCCATTTTGCTCAAAATCATACAAGTATGATAAAATGCTCAAAATCATACAAGTGCAGACTATACAATCATAACAAAATTGACAAGTTCATCCATTAGATCACGGCTATCAAAAAGTAGCCTTAAATTCATACAAGTTCATCAAGTTCCAACCAAATCGAAAAAATACAGATTCTACAATCATAACAAAATCTGTCAATAAATGATCCTTTACATCACGGCTAAAAAGTAGCCTTCGTCTACCGATTCATAAAAAAAAAAAACATATGAACACATCCAAGATAAAATCCCCCAGCTCTCATTCCTTCACGGCTGCGTATGTCGTCGGTACGTCACCGACAAGCCATCCAGGATCTCGAGGGAAGTCTACAATGCCTGGTAATAAAAATCAGTCGGCTGATCCATTCGTGCAATCGTAGCACGGAGAAGGTCACTCACTCGACGGATCTGTAAGCGACAATTAAATGTGTCAGTACTTAACCTGGGATAGGACCCTCAGATATTGACCTGCACAACCAACATGTGCTGTGCAATATTACACATGCATATCCAACATGTGCCGTGCAAATATGACATGCACATCCAACATGTGCCGTGCATAAATTTTCTGCACATTTCTGGAATGCCGAGCATATCGCGAAGACTGACACGAGCTTTGCACAAATGGACAGGGATTATGCAGTTCCAATGTGAAAATATTAACATGCAATTTCGTCCAAACATCTATAATATGTAATGCATAAATTACGACCTAAAAAGATTGTAAAAATTAGCTACCTATGAACAAGAGAAGAAGAAGAAGAAGAAGAATAAACCTATGAACAAGAAGAAGAAGAAGAAGAAGAAGAAGAAGAAGAAGAGCTGACCTTGAAGAAGAAGAAGAAGAAGCGCTGTGCAGTGGAGATCGTTGTAGGCGGAGAAAAACTGGCGCCCAAGTTTTCAAAACCGTCGATGAGGGAATGGGTTGGAGTTGAAACGAGTATGGGCAGTCTGGGTATTATGGTGGGTGTGCTAATGTTTTTAAATATAAAATGGGAGTGGTAAGTTCAGAATGTGGGTGTGTTCCGCAATTTATGTGGTGCGTATAGAATTGCCCATGTCCGGTCCAACTGTGTCGTTAGAAACGCAGGACTGTAGCAAGAGCGATAAAGGGAGGGTGAGTTGGAGGACTAAATCAAAATGAAAAGCGGGTTATGGCGAATTTGCCGCAATCCATTTCCTTCTTCATCGCTCACAACGCTTCAAACCCCAACTCGCTAGCTAACAAGGACAGGAAAATGGCCACAGCAGAGCAACTCGTGCTTGAACTCAGTGACCCCAACCTGAGGGAAAATGCCCTCCTTGATCTCTCCAAGGTCTTTGTTTCTTCCTTCCTTTCTTCCCTTTTTCTAATCGAAATCTGGGATTTCTTCGGTTTTCGTTTGATGGGGTGGTTTCAAAATGAAATCTTTTCATTTGCAGCTAGATGGGATTGGGTATTTACATATCTATTCAAACGGAGTTGATGTTGTTGTTCAGCCACATTTTGGGGGTTTTGTAATGGTGGGGGGATATTTGTTGGTAAAGGAAGAATATTTGCTGATAAATGAAGAATCTTGAGGTTGAATTGAATTCCTCGGGTCATTTGATGGGGTGGTTTAAAAATGGGAATTTTCATTTGGGTTTGATAGGTTCGGGTATTTTTGGATTTATTCACAAGGAGTCAATGTTGTTCAGCCACATTTTGGGTTTTTTTAATGGTGGGGTGGCTATTTGTTGATAAAGGAGGAATGTTGGGGGCAGTGGCGGACCTAGAATTTTTATTTGGGTGGGGCTAAAATTTTGCTAGAATTTTCCCACATTAACAATAGCAAAAGACATGATTTTAAGCAGTTTTTTCTTTTTATAAGGAATCCTACTACTAACACCCAATTTGTAAATAAACTTTTAAACTATAACACCCAAATTGTGAATCCTCGAGAAATTAGCACATAGATTATCAACCAAACTAAAAAAGTAATAAAGAAACTCCAACACACATTATCGTGTAAAAATTAGTACCTATTTATTCTTTCCTTAAGCTACAAACAGTTCCCTTATCATACAAAACCAAATGAGAGCCATGTATTTATAAATAAACATTATCATCATCAATGTTGTAAAAATAGCTAGGCGGACGCTAGGCGGTGGGCATGGACTAGGTATTAATTTCTGATTAATCCCCGCCTAGCCCGATTAATCCCCTCCTAGTCTGATTAATCCCCGCCTAACGCCTAGGCACCACCTAGGCGGTGACCGCCGACTAGCGCCTAGGCGGCCGCCTAGGCCGATTTTTGCAACAGTGATCATCATAATTATAAACATCATATTACGGGCCACGAATAAAATTTTCAAAAAGAGAAAGGAGAAGAAGAAATGAGTAATTAAAGCTTAAACATTGATCAAGACAATTAGAGAAGCAGAAAGCATTGGACTTGAACTACATCAGATGACTATCATGGATTAACTCTGATTAGTTGAGGCCTAAAATGAAAGGTTAAGTTGGCCTGATTAGAGTGATATCTTGGCCACTCAAATTTGCATTACAATTTAAGGTAACTCTGATCAGTCTAGAATCTAGATTAATTAAGGTCTATTTAAAATAGATATGCATCACTTGACATGAACATTGATTGTTAACCGGCATTCAAAATCCTGTATATAGTTATCTAATCAAAGAATAAATGAAGATAGATAAGAAAACAAAGTAAATGAAAACAAAATCAACAAAAAGAGAACCATCAACTTTTTTTCCTATTGATCTTTATCACAACAAAAGCATATATATGTTCCAACACATCCTAACAAACAATATGCTAACTCGGGACAAACGAATCAATCAGGATTGATCATGTGCTAGGCCTCAAAGTCCTTGGACAGTTGAACCTCGCCACCCTTCACAACAACAACAATAAAAGCATTTCTTAGACAATTAATCCACAAACAAGAACACATGATCCACAAAGCCCAAAATCAAGTAATGTAACAAAAAGAACCATAAATAAAAATACTTAAAGCAACACAACCCTAAACCTAACATTGAACAGAAATCAAACAAACAAAACCCCAACTACTGTGCAGCTCCTTAAAACAATGAATGAAATAGGGGAAAGGCGACATAGAAGCTCCATTAAAAGAGAGAGGGCGACAGTGAAGTAGAGATGCAGAGAGGGAAAGTGAAGAAGACTAGAAGAGAGAGGCGAGAGAGAAAGGGAGATAGATTTACCGACGAAGAGAAACTCATGAGATCTTTCACGAGGGTTCTTCTGCCTAGGTCAAAAGGAGAAAGAAGAAGGGGTTCAAGCCTCCAAGGTTTTTGTCGAATGAAAGTTGTAGAGGTGGGGCGGTAATTTTAGACATCTGGAGCGTGGGCCAAGGCCCATTACGATTTTAAGGGAAAGTTCTAATTCGACCTGGGGCGACCGCCCCAGATAACTATCACATGGGTCCGCCCCTGCTTGGGGGTTGAATTGAATTCTTCTTGTTATTGTTTTGTTTTATAAACTTTTGCAGTATTGATTTGACTGGGTGGTTAGAGATGGAATATTTATCTGGGGTTAGATGGCTCTTGTTTTGATGTAATTTCAAATAAGGAGCTTACTAGTCGGTGTTGATTTTGTCTATCCCACAATTCTTTTTTTTTTCTACTTCTCTCTTTAATGGTTGGGAGATATTTGTTGATATATAAATGGAGAGCCTTGGGGGTCGCTTCTTGCATGGAACTGAATTCCTAGGTGTTTTTTAAAAGAGAGTGGGTGGGGGTGGAGAGAAGATGGCACCCTGAATTTCAGAGGATTTGATTTATTAACGTGATGACTGGGTATTTATTTTTCACTGAAAGAGGGATTATTTGATGATGGCTGTTTGTGTGTTCCTGCCTTTCTTTCTTCGATTTTAGCCAACTTGATAGGATTACATTCGGTCAAATTCCTAGGAATATGTTCCATCCAAAGAAATGATTTTTTCAAAGAAAAATTAATTTTTTTCTTCCGTCTTAAAGTTTTTCTTATTGTTTTGAATTTTGCTAGATTGAATGCTTTGTATTTTTATTCATTTAAATAGTATCAGACCTAGTGAATACATTGTGTCGTTGGATGCTTTAGCACAATATTCCTTTTATGGTTATGATATCAAATTATGGTTTGTTTATTTATGAGATTTATATGGATGGATCATGAACTTAGAGGCTTTTTTGTTTTCAATTTGTTTTTTAGAAAAGGGAGTTGTTTCAAGACCTTGCTCCAATGTTATGGCATTCTTTTGGAACTATTGCTGCTCTTGTACAGGTTTGCTTTCTTTCTCATTGTTCCTCCAGATTTGAAAAAAAGAGGATATTCTATAATGTAATGTAGAAGTGATGGCCATCGTAATTATTTTCTTGCTGCAGTTGGTATCATAACTATTACTAACGAAACTTGATATTTTCAAATCCAATGGCATGTTTGTGCTTGACACTTTTCCATTCCATTTTATATCCTGAGTGATTTCATTTTCTGCCAAATGAAATCTGAAGACTTTTTCTACTGTTTTCTTTGGTCTGGCTAATCATTTCCAAGTAAAACATTTTTCTACCTCTTGTGTAAAGCTGGTGAAAATGATTTTCCACCTCTTTCATCTGAATCTTCCTTCCACAAAAATTGCTGAAGATGCCTTCATCTTGGAAAATGAAAAGTGTTAAAAAATGTTGACATGGAACAATGAAAAATCATTCTCCCTTGAAAACAATTCAATTTTTTTATTTTTTATTTTTGCAGAAAATGCTCCGCACAAACATGCCCTAAAAGCTGATGAATTAAAAGGAAAATTTTATTTCTGCTTCTAAGTCCATTGATTTTACTGATGCTGGTCACTGATGTATGATGGATGAAGACTGTAGGTGCAGAAAAATGATGACCCACATTAATCGAGGTGCCTTACAGGACTTATCCAAATGAAGAAGGTAACCTGCTGCCTGGAAACCTGAAAGGAGAGAGCAAACGGTCAGAGGACCCTGGCCTGAGCGGCGCAAGGCTCTCCGATGCCTAAGTCAGCGAATGAACTGGAACAAAGGAAGGAGAGGGAGAAGAGAGACAGAGTAACGGCTCCTTGGGTTGGATTGTGTGTATCTTGCATGTGAAATGAGGCTCTATTTATAGACGCCTGGACGATATCTTTGGATGATATTTTGGTGTGGGTCCCGTGACTTGATAGGGAAGTCATCATCAGCCCACAAAGTAATAAATGCGGTCCATTCCAGCCCACTTTGCATTTAATGCCAGTCGGATCAGCCCACATCGTATTAAATGCGCATCTTGTTGGGCCAGATCGTGTTGGATGCCTTTGGCGGTAGGGGTACCATCGGATCCGCCCTCGGGCCTTGCCCTGATTTGGCTTCAGCCGCTGGATGCCGTCCTGTCAGTGATCTGGTGAAGATTATGGACGGCTGGATGTCGCATCTGTCTCACTGGCCCGCGCCCCTATTCCTTCACGTGTCTGATGACGTGGGGGGCGAAGGGCGCGCGTGGATATTCTTTCCTGCTTCGGTTTTCGTCCCGGCTCCTTCAGCCGAGGTGGAGCTTTCAGCCGAGGTGGGCACCTGGGGTAGCAGAGCTCGGCGCTAGCGGCCCGGACCAGCCTGACTTCGGCTGGGGCCCCTGTCCTGGTAGCCGAGGTGAGTCTGGTGCCACGTGGGCGGCACGCGGATGGCACGCGAGAATGCTTAGTCCCATCTGATGGCTGTGATTAGCGTAATCCTGGAGCTTTGGAAATCTCCCCACACAATTGCCCCCTAGCTTTTGACCTCTTAAGCGTCCTAGCCTTTAGTGTCGGAAACTAGAGAACCTGTCCGGAGATGCGGCGATCATTGCCTGGTGTCGCTTCAACTTTTCTGAGGCAATAAATGCTCTGTCCTGCCTGTTCTGAGAAGCGAACCGACGGCTACACGTGTAACCCCTTCACTGATTGCATTGTCTTATTGATGGAATAGGCTCGGATTACGAAATCCATCTCTTCGAATTCGAAAGTGGCGCCTAAAGAGGGTTCCCTCTCCATAAATAGGGTCGCCTTCCTTCTTTCTTCTTTCTGATTTCCTTTGCCCCTGCTTTTGATTTCCACTCTGCTCTTCGAGACTTCTCTGGTGAGGACGATCGTAGGACGCCAGATCTGTTTTTGACTCTCCCTTCCGTCTCTGTAAGTAACTTCGTGCCCCCATCTGGTTTTTAGGGTTTCCTCACCTCTAGGGTACCTTTCTGCTGCCTCCTTCTTTTAGACATGGGCACCCCTAGATTTCGATTAGATACAAAAGAGGGCATGGCTAGGTTTAGGGCGGCTTACAACATCCCAGAGGGAGTTCGCCTTAGGCCGGCGGACCCTTCTGATCACGCCACGCGCGGTTGGTCCTACGGTTGGATGCCGTTTCCTCTTATCTCTGTGATCGAAGGTGGGGTCAGGTTTCCTCTGCACCCCCTCCTTAGGGCCTGCCTTAGCATGTGGTCGATTACCCCGTGCCAGTTGATGCCCAATGGCTTCAAAGTCATTATGGGCACGGCGAAACTGAACGAGATTTTGGGGACTGATCTGGTGTCCATGACATCGAGGATGTATACGACATTTGCAAGGCCGGGGGAGATAATTACTACCTCTGGGTGAAGCAGCGTCGAATAGGCTTCGTCCTGGCCTTGGAGGATTCCAGTAAGAATGCCGAGGAAGACCTCTTCTGCGTGTCCGGGGACTGGGAATTCGGCGCCGGTGAGAGCAGGAGGCTGATGGTCCCTCGTCATCCCGGGGCCGTCCCAAGTAAATACCGCTTCTTTTCCCTATTTATTTCACTCTGCCACCATATCGCCGAGCTGACATCCTTTGTTGTTTGCGTGCAGAATTGCACGCTAGGCGACGCCGGGCTGCGAGCGAAGGCTGGAGAAAGAACGTCGACGACCATAAGAAGGTCGAGAGATAAAAAGGGCACGAGACCAGATCGGCCTGGAAGCTGTTAGGGTACACGCCGAGGTACCGCGGCCACTATAGGAGGATCGGAGCAGCTCCCGAGGACGAGCTGCAACCTGATCGCCCTCCTGTCACCTTGGCGGTGCCTGCCGGGGTCCCTTTAGCCGATCCTGCTGCGAGCCGAGCTGCATCTGGCGCTGAGGCATCCACGTCTTCCAGCTTGGGGTCGCCAAACTTGAGGGAGATAGTAGACGCCTACTCATCTGACCAGGAGCGCGGAATGGAGGGAGGCTCAAAAGTGCCTGGTACCAAAGATCTGGCCGCCAAGTTTAGGCAGAGATCTTCTACCTCAACACCTTCGTCCGCCAGAACCCGCTTGGCTTCGGGCTCGAGGGGCGCTGGCGCCACTTCTACTCCTGTCCCTAAACCGAGCGAGGGAGCGCGGCGACGCTCGCCGGATCGCCCGCGGGAGGGGTCCCCACCCGGGAAGAGGTCCAAGGCGGGCGAGAAGGGCTCGGGGGCTGAACAACCCCCGAGGGGCAAGACCCCTACGTGAGCCCCTGGAGGTAAGGCTCCGGCTGAAAAGAGTGCGCCGGTCAGCAAGGCAGCTAGCGGGGCGGCCCGCGAGCTCACCGTCTTGGTGGGGCAAGGGTCCGGATCAGCTTCCGGACCTCGTACTGCCCCGGTGGCATGGCGGCCCAAGACGCAGCCCGGGAAGCCCCTAAGCGTTAAGGACCGGCTGATGGGGAATACCGACGTTATCGGGGCCATTGCCAAAGCTTGCGCCCTGCCGCGCGACATGGAGGTGCATGCACGGTACGACAATGATAGCCTGATGGTCTCGGCGATCCAGGCTAATCTTTTGGTAAGTATCTTCTATGCTCTTCTTCAAGTGCTTTAGTCCGACTGCTGTTGTTTGACCCATTCTTCCCTTTCGCAGAATGTGCAGAGGCTCCTGGCAGCAATGGAAAGGAGTGATCGGAACGTCGCCAAGATCACCCAACTGAAGTCTAAGAGGGAGAGGTTGAAGAAAGAGCTGGAAGAGCTGAGGAAGAGCAGCACCGAGGCGACCACCCAGCTGGAGGCAGCCTTGGTCAATGTTACTGACCTCACGTCGCAGACTCACCAACTAAGGGGTGACATCTGGACGAAGACCAAGAGGATTGCCGAGTTGGAGTCGGAACTAGCCAGGTCGAGGTCTGAATCGGCGGCTGAGGCGACGAGGCTGCATGGTGAAGTGCTGGCTGGGCGTGCCGAAATTGAGAAGCTGAAGTCAGGGAACGCCGAGCTGAAGAAAGAGAAGGCTTCCCTGCTGTCTAAGGCGCAATCTTCTTTCCAAAGGGGGGTGGACCAGGCCACCGAAGAGTACGAGAGGCAGGTGGAGGAAATTACCTCCATCTTGTTCGAGGAAGGGTGGTTGGCCGCGCTGAGGCGTGCGGGGGTTCCCGAAGACCACCCGGTCTATCGGAACCTACCGAAGTACTCGGACCCAGCCCCCGAGCCGAGCTCTGCCCCTTTGTGCGAGAGCACCCCAGTCGACGCCTCCGCAGCTGACCCTGCCTCGGATGCTGCCCCTGCTGCCCCGGCCCCTAGTGATGCCCCGGTCGCCAGTGATGCCCCGACCGTGCCTCAAGGCGAGGCCTCTTCTGCCCCCGCTTCTGGTGAGGTACCGGTCAAAGCCTTGAAAGTCCGGGGGATCCTAAGATCCTAACCCTAGAGGGGGGGTGAATAGGGTGAGCTACTAATAGTGACTAACTATGACCAATTTTAATTTTCTACAAACTAACTAGTCACTAGTGATGATAACAAGCACAATGCGGAAGCTAAATACATACAATCATCACAAGAGCATGCACCACAACACAATATTTATAGTGGTTCGGCCAACGTGCCTACATCCACTACCGGCTTGTGCTCTCACACCCCACCGGATTTCCACTATGTATGCTTTTCAATAGGCTAAGCAATAACCTTTACAACTATGCTTTTCTAGGCTAAGCAATAACCTCTTACAATATGCTTTTCAAGGCTAAGCAATAACCTCTTCAACCACAAGGTTGGTTATCTCTCTAAGTAGTGTCTATAATACACTTGATGGAGATTACAATTTTGGCTCATATAAATTGCCTCTAAATAGGCGGATATGAAAGTGAAAATCTAACTCACACAAACACTATATGAATGCAAAGATGAATGCACAAAGTGTATGCATGATGTCCTCAATCAATTTTAAAATAAAAGCTCATAAATGTATGCCAAAGGCTTTTGAAAGTTTTAGCTCAAAACATTTATGATTGAGGAAATGCTAATCACATGTTAAAAGTAACTTGTAAAAGACATACCTAAGTATTCTACACAAGTTGTGAAATTCAAAGAACAAAACATGTGATGCATATGGATTTCAATCAAATTAAAAATGAAGCTCAATATAAGTATGCCAAAAGCATTTTTAAAGTGTAAAACACAAATATAGATTTGATTGAAATTATGGGTCAAATCACATGTAATTAAAAGGACAACTTGAAAATGATATACCAATCAATGTTTAAACAAGTTGTAAAACTTTAAAACAAAATACATGTGATTTATAAAGTTGTTGAATCCAAAACATAAGATAGATTTGAAAGTGATTTTCTTATGATGAAAAACAACAACCAAAGATTCAACCAAGTATAGGAATCATGTTACATATGATTTCAAAGATGATTCCAAAACATGATTTACTTAGATATACCAATTTAAGTACTACTTGGTTTGAATCAAGGTGATGTATCCAAAACAATGAATCAATTCAAAACATAAACATGTTAAGGACACAACAAATCATAGTTTAGCATGCTAACAAAGATTTACCAATAATTAGAACAAAGCATGAAAACATATGATTAGGAAAAGCAAGCTTACTTAGTGATTTAACTTCATTAATCCCAAGCTTTAGCTTTCCTAATGACCCTTAGATTCCCTTAGCTCATTCCCCTTTGTTTGGCCTCAAATCACCTTAAGGAGGGCCTAAAAGTTCCTCAAATTTGGCTAAGGAATGAGCTTCTTTTTATACAAAAAAATGCCCAACGGCTAGTCCTCGGTCGACCCCCTACAGGGCTCGGTCGACCTGCCCTTCAACGGGCAAAAATATGACCGTTTGAAAATAATGCCGTTGCCTCTTTCCCGGTCGACCTGCAGTGGGCTCGGTCGACCGTCCATGGGCTCGGTCGACCGGCCACACTGCAGGTCGACCGGGTCCCCTGGACCAATTCCCCCAAAAATGCATATTTTGCATATTTTAAAGTATTTTTCTTTGGGGACTTTTTGGGCCATTAAATCAAGCTTGAAATCATGTTTTAAATCATTCTAAGTGGTTTAAAAACATGAAACATAAAAAGCCTAAAAATGATTTGAAACTTTAAAATCAAAGGCTAGCTTGATTCTTAAACACTCTTTTCAAAATCAATGCATCCAAGGTTTAAAATCAAAACATGCATGAAACATGAAATTTAAAAGACTTAAATCAATGCATGTGAAAATATAGATTTCAAGTATTTTAAAATCAATGCTCATGTGAAAATTCAAATGATGATGAAAATGATAATGCATCCACCAAATTGCAATCTACAAAATTCCTAACAATCTCCCCCTTTGCAATTTGATGGCAACTCACTCAACACTGAATTTTCATACTAAGTCTTCAGCTCCCCCTTAGCTGGACAAGTCTTGAAATCTCTTGGATGCTTCTTTGACTTAGCTTGGGCTCTTGTTCTTTTTCTTCATTCTTGATGCTTGGAGCTTGATCATTCTTCAAGCTTTCTTTTCTTCTTTAGCCAAGCAACTTCTTTAACTCCCAAGCTTAGTCTCCTATCAACTCTCCCCCTTTGACCATGCACTCTCTCTCTTTGGCAAGATATGCATCTTCTCCCCCTTTGGAAGATAATACAAAATCTCCCCTTAGATAAATTGGCTATATTCTCCCCTTTTGACATCTACAATATTCTCCCCCTTTGACATTAAATTGCAAAGGTACCTACACACATGAAATAAGGAAAATACCTTTAAGTAGCACCTGTTTGAAACTGAAAATGAAATATATAACAGGTATCATGTATGGTAGTAGTCTAAGGGTATAAAGCCAATTCAATGGTGAATTTGATCAAAACTAATACTTCCTATGAAGATTTACTCCCCCTCAATCCATATTCTTCTTTTGTCAAACTTTTGACAAGGATTTAACTAATAGGTACAAGAAGAAGATGGTTTTACCAAATGAGGGTCAATTTCAAGGAAAGGATTAGATTCATTTAACTATAGAGCTCAATATGATCAAATTACCAAGATTAAGAGCAAGGTCATGGAGAAAAGCAACCATGGATACCAATTGGAATAAAGAATACCAATTGAGATTAAAGGATATGACTATTATCTCAATCACTCTAAAATGGAGTTAAAAAGAATATAACTACTAGGATCAATCCAAATTAGAGCTATCCATGGTGATAAAGGGTTTACTAAACATAGCATCAAATAATATAACTATGAAAATCATATGCTATGTAAATTTTGAAATCATTTCACTCAATCATAAAATATGACTATCAAGTGTAAGATGAGTGAAATGAAATTCAAACCATGATGCCTACCTCAATCATTAACCAACCAAGATTATTAACACATAAACATGGTGGTCACGAGATTTAACCAAATAAGCAAGAGAGGTGGCAAACATGACCATTTATGAAGCTAATGGAATGTGACATGGAACAAGGACATATTACTATCAAGTTTAATCCAATGTGCACAAGGTTTATCACAAATATATAACATCAATTGGAAGTTATACTAATTGAAAATGATATCATTTGATTACCAATTGAATATGGAACATGTTTGAGAGCAAGCATGTGACAAACACAAGATTCCATCAAGCAACATAAATGAATATTCATCACTTTAAAGATATAGTAACTCAGTGAGCATAGTGATGAACATTTTAAATTGCATGAAATGAAATGTCTTTAGGTGGTACATGCAATTTGAAAATTGAAAAACCATATGAACTCAACATGAAGGAAATCCATCAAAAATAGATATGCCTATGAGATACAAATAATGGATTTTGATGAGAGTCTCATATGA
Source organism: Litsea cubeba (assembly GCA_012931725.1). Taxonomy (NCBI): domain Eukaryota; kingdom Viridiplantae; phylum Streptophyta; class Magnoliopsida; order Laurales; family Lauraceae; genus Litsea; species Litsea cubeba. The sequence continues at coordinate 14,682,218 of CM022944.1, read as the reverse complement.
TCATAAATATGATATTGAAAAAATGCACAAGCGATATTACTATGAAATTATGCATAAAACAATATCACAACCATCCATCTATAGCAAAGCGTATGAAGTACAAAGGATGGATTTGAGAGTTCTAGTATGGTATCCACAAATGGAACTTAAGAGCACAACCATACATGGAACTATATGACATTTGCATAGAGAGGATCAATTATAATCAAGATCTAACTCATACCATATCATCAAAAAAGAATATAACTATTCATGCACAAGAAGATATGAAGTTAGAACGATATCATGGATCGCATATAGATGAAAATGGATCTCATATAAGGTATACCTATGAAGAACAATGGTTTAATTCAAATTCATCTAAAATGATCCATTAATCTATCATGTAAAATCTCCACTCTAGCAAATGTACTAAGCTTACAATGCAATGGAAAATGGATATGAGGATCATACCAAATGAGCTTAGCACACAAAATCAAATATGTACTTAAGAAACTCAAATGATAATGAAACAAAAGATTTTACTATAAAGCACATAAATAATCATCAATTTGCAATAATGAAACGATATACAAGGTTAGGCAAAAACATGCAAAACAATGACATCATACCCAACCACACAAAGTAAGACATAACAAAGTCAATTTGCATTTGAAAGAATGTAACTTTGTTGAGCAAAGATGCAAATTGCTTGTAAAATGTATTTCCTTCTAAATGATATAAACATAAGCACAAGGAAATAAACTCATGGAAAATGCTTCAATAAATATAACTAATAAGGCTTAGAACATTTTCCAAAGATCTTTAATTCACTCCAATATTCAAAATCCAACAATGAAACATTTATAAACTTATGATCAAGTGATTTTGAAAACCATGAAGTGAACTAATACCATATTTTCAATTTGTATCCTAAATATGACAATAGATACTCATACAAATTGAACACATATTTTCCATACAAAAAGATATAACTTGTAAGTTCATGGAAAATCTAAATTGATTTGAATCATTTGTTTTACAAAATAATCTAACCATGATATCCAAACAAATGATTTTCCAACATCAATTGATCATGAAAAATCTGGCTAAGAAAGCTTTTGTAATCACAATCAATTGATGATCATCAAATAGAAATGCACTACAATAGTAATAACTATATGAGAACAAAATGCAAATCTATATGAGGATATTGCAATCAAATGATTTTGAAAACCAAGGATATAACTAAGAAAGTTCATGTAGACAAAATCAAATGATCACAAAGAAACATTGCATTTTAAGAGATGTGACTATGTAGAAACAAAATGCACATGTAACATGACCAACAATTAGATATGACAAAAAAAAATAGGTTGGTCTAGTGAGGTTCAAGTCCTTAAGGTAAGTCCAAAAGTCTACCTTTGAAGATTCACTTAAGGTCTTGAAAAGGTTGTCCTTGAGGGTTCACTTTGAGGTCCCACCAACTCTTGGAGTTTTAACTTGAAAAAGTTTTAGAGTGGTGAGATAGATTCTTAGGGGAATTAGAGAGCTAGGAAAGAAAATTCCATTATCAACCATAGTGGAAATCATTCTTAAAAGATATGCATTAAAACACAACTCTAGGGTTCAAATCTACATTTAAGCATATAAGGATCAACTCCGGGTGTTTAAGCCCTAAATGGAGTAACCTTGCTCTGATACCAATTGAAAGTCCGGGGGATCCTAAGATCCTAACCCTAGAGGGGGGGTGAATAGGGTGAGCTACTAATAGTGACTAACTATGACCAATTTTAATTTTCTACAAACTAACTAGTCACTAGTGATGATAACAAGCACAATGCGGAAGCTAAATACATACAATCATCACAAGAGCATGCACCACAACACAATATTTATAGTGGTTCGGCCAACGTGCCTACATCCACTACCGGCTTGTGCTCTCACACCCCACCGGATTTTCACTATGTATGCTTTTCAATAGGCTAAGCAATAACCTTTACAACTATGCTTTTCTAGGCTAAGCAATAACCTCTTACAATATGCTTTTCAAGGCTAAGCAATAACCTCTTCAACCACAAGGTTGGTTATCTCTCTAAGTAGTGTCTATAATACACTTGATGGAGATTACAATTTTGGCTCATATAAATTGCCTCTAAATAGGCGGATATGAAAGTGAAAATCTAACTCACACAAACACTATATGAATGCAAAGATGAATGCACAAAGTGTATGCATGATGTCCTCAATCAATTTTAAAATAAAAGCTCATAAATGTATGCCAAAGGCTTTTGAAAGTTTTAGCTCAAAACATTTATGATTGAGGAAATGCTAATCACATGTTAAAAGTAACTTGTAAAAGACATACCTAAGTATTCTACACAAGTTGTGAAATTCAAAGAACAAAACATGTGATGCATATGGATTTCAATCAAATTAAAAATGAAGCTCAATATAAGTATGCCAAAAGCATTTTTAAAGTGTAAAACACAAATATAGATTTGATTGAAATTATGGGTCAAATCACATGTAATTAAAAGGACAACTTGAAAATGATATACCAATCAATGTTTAAACAAGTTGTAAAACTTTAAAACAAAATACATGTGATTTATAAAGTTGTTGAATCCAAAACATAAGATAGATTTGAAAGTGATTTTCTTATGATGAAAAACAACAACCAAAGATTCAACCAAGTATAGGAATCATGTTACATATGATTTCAAAGATGATTCCAAAACATGATTTACTTAGATATACCAATTTAAGTACTACTTGGTTTGAATCAAGGTGATGTATCCAAAACAATGAATCAATTCAAAACATAAACATGTTAAGGACACAACAAATCATAGTTTAGCATGCTAACAAAGATTTACCAATAATTAGAACAAAGCATGAAAACATATGATTAGGAAAAGCAAGCTTACTTAGTGATTTAACTTCATTAATCCCAAGCTTTAGCTTTCCTAATGACCCTTAGATTCCCTTAGCTCATTCCCCTTTGTTTGGCCTCAAATCACCTTAAGGAGGGCCTAAAAGTTCCTCAAATTTGGCTAAGGAATGAGCTTCTTTTTATACAAAAAAATGCCCAACGGCTAGTCCTCGGTCGACCCCCTACAGGGCTCGGTCGACCTGCCCTTCAACGGGCAAAAATATGACCGTTTGAAAATAATGCCGTTGCCTCTTTCCCGGTCGACCTGCAGTGGGCTCGGTCGACCGTCCATGGGCTCGGTCGACCGGCCACACTGCAGGTCGACCGGGTCCCCTGGACCAATTCCCCCAAAAATGCATATTTTGCATATTTTAAAGTATTTTTCTTTGGGGACTTTTTGGGCCATTAAATCAAGCTTGAAATCATGTTTTAAATCATTCTAAGTGGTTTAAAAACATGAAACATAAAAAGCCTAAAAATGATTTGAAACTTTAAAATCAAAGGCTAGCTTGATTCTTAAACACTCTTTTCAAAATCAATGCATCCAAGGTTTAAAATCAAAACATGCATGAAACATGAAATTTAAAAGACTTAAATCAATGCATGTGAAAATATAGATTTCAAGTATTTTAAAATCAATGCTCATGTGAAAATTCAAATGATGATGAAAATGATAATGCATCCACCAAATTGCAATCTACAAAATTCCTAACAAGCCTTTACTACCAGCGAAGCACCAAGCGAGGCTGCGGTCGCGGCCGATACCACTGGTCCATCAGAGACGGTGATCGATCTGGTGGAGTCGCCGAAGCCGCAGTAGTTTCGTCTCTCTTGCTTTTGCCCTTTGTAATTTTCTCTTTCTATCCTTTATATGTATTGCTTTCAGTACTGTAATATCTTTCGCTTTTAATGAGAACGGAGCTTCTTTACTTCTCTTTACTTTTGAGTTTGGTATTGAGTACCTTTCATATGATGCGCGACCCTCGAGTTAGAGAGAGTCGAACGATCTTCATAGCCGTCTGCGCCGATTCTCCGTATTCTGGAGACCATAAATAGCAGTAAGTGTGGCGATACGGCCGATGAGGGAAATGAGCGAACGGCTCCACGTGGCGCCATCGGGATCGCTGGTCATTATACAGGAAGACGTGCTTCTCACGTAACGCATGGGAGACTTCGCCTCATAACTTCCTTCGGAGACCGGGCCCTTCTTCTTCCCTCTTCTGTTTATCGCCTTGGCAGCCATGTCCGGTAGACCTTTAGGAATATTCGACCCGGGGGGAACCCCTGCGCCTGAGGACGGCTTTCTCCGAGGGGGGAAGTCTGTCGTAGTCTACGCGCTCTCTAAAAATGATCCCCGTGGACTACGCGTTCTCTGAACGAGGGTCCACGGCCAACCCTCCCCGGTCCGGTTGCATGGGAATCTTTGCAGCTGTGGGTTGGTGGCGCCCTCTGCGTTTGGAGGTCTTGTTTTCATCCCACAGGGCTCCGCGTGGAACCGCGCTTCTTGCGGGATATCAAGACCGCCAAGCCGGGGGCAGGATCGAGGCACCATTGGACCGAGGGGCTCTTCAAATTTTGGTCTCACTGATCATAGGGTGTTGAAGAGCTCAGCGAGGTCCAGGGCCTCCGAGCTGAAGGGGCTGTTGCACGCTTTGGTCTGACCAACCAAGGCGTATTATAGAGCTCTGTGGAATTCAGAGTCCCCCAAAGCCTCCAAACAGTGGACCAGTGAGGACCGGAGCCTTCAAGCTTGCACTCTAAAGGGCGTTGAAGAGTTCAAGGCACTGGAGACTGGATTGAAGAGTCGGTGAAGATCAGAGCCTCCCAGTCTTTATTTCTTTTTCTGCTTTCAGAGGACTGCGAGCCTCCTTTCTGTACTTTATTTTCTTCTCTGTCACCCTTGTAATGAAGCAATTTACAATGAATAAAAGAGCAAATTTTTGAGATCATACAATTTATGTACAATGCTTCCTTTTTGCCTTTTATGAATACATAATTGCGATGTTTGTATCTCTGTGCTGCTTTTCTGCTCTTTAGTGCTTGCACTGCTCTTTTTCTTTTGAGGAACTGTCGTTGGCCGAAACGGATCAGGATTGCCCGAGATGAACTGCCTTGTGCCGAGATGATCACAGAGACTTGATGATCTCGGCTGCGTGAGCCTGAGTTTGGGAACGATCTGGAGAGGTGTATGAACCTGGAATTTTAGGAAGTGACTGGATGTATGAATCTGAAGCCTCTCCCAGGGTTAGGAACCCAAGCTTTAGGAAATGACTGAGTGTATGAACTCGGAGCCTTTTCCAGGGTTAGGAACCCAAGCTTTAGGAAACGACTGAGTGTATGAACTCGGAGCCTTTTTCAGGGTTAAGGACCCAAACTTTAGGAAACGACCGAGTATACGAACTCGAAGCCTTTTCCAAGGTCAAGGACCCAAACTTTAGGAAACGACTGAGTATACGAACTCGAAGCCTTTTCCAAGGTCAAGGACCCGAGCTTTAGGAGACGACTGAGTGTATGAACTCGAAGCCTTCTCCAGGGTCAAGGACCCGAGCTTTAGGAGACGACTGAGTGTATGAACTCGAAGCCTTCTCCAGGGTCAAGGATCCGGAACTGCCGAACTCAGATAGGGAGAGATGACACAGATGGATGGCAAAAGCTGCTTTCATTGATTCTGAGGTTTGTGTTACATCTTCAGAAATAGAATTTCTTTAAGTGGGATGCATTCCATGGTCTCGGCAATGGCTTTCCTTCTAAGTCTTCGAGCTTGTAAAAGGGTTGTCCCGCCAGTGAGACCACCTTGAACGGACCGTGCCAGTTCGGAGCCAGTTTTCCTTCATTTGGATCTTTGTCAGCTGGCAGGGTTTTCTTCAGGACCAACTCGCCAACGGAGAAACTTCTTTCTTTGACTTTTTCATTGTAGCCTCTGGCTAGCCGCTGCTGATAGTCAGTCAATCGCAGGGCCGCTGCTTCTCGACGCTCTTCTGCTAGATCCAACTCCATTACCAAGTTTGTGTCGTTTCGGCCCTGGTCGACCAATTCTGTCCTCAGAGTGGGGAGGCCAATTTCCAAGGGAATGACCGCCTCCACCCCGTAAGCCAGAGAGAAAGGGGTCGCCGTGGTGGATCGCCTTGGAGTTGTTCTGTACGCCCACAGCACGCTGGGAAGCTCCTCTGTCCATCGCCCTTTTGCCTTGTCTAACCGCTTCTTGAGGCCATCCAGGATTATCTTGTTAGAAATTTCGGCCTGGCCATTGCTTTGTGGATACGCTGGGGTGGAGTAATGGTTTTTGATGCCATGCTCTCGGCAGAAGTCCTTGAAGGATTTGGAGTCGAACTGAGTCCTGTTGTCCGAAATCAGGGTCCTGGGGATGCCGAACCTTGTTATAATGTTCTTCCATACGAAGTTTCTGGAATCCCTATCCGTGATGGAGGACAGCGGCTCAGCTTCTATCCACTTCGTGAAGTAATCCGTTGCAACGATCAGCCATCTTTTGTTTCCCGGAGCTCGGTGAAGAGGTCCTACAACGTCCAGCCCCCATTGAGCGAAGGGCCATGGACTAGAGAGGGGACTTAGCTCTTGCGCCGGCTGATGAAGAGAGTGGGAGAACTTCTGGCACTTCTCGCATTTCCTGGCGTACACTTGTGCATCTTTTTGCATGTAGGGCCACCAGTGGCCTTGGCTTATTGCCCTGTAGGCCAGTGATCGGCCTCCGATGTGACTGCCACAAATTCCTTCATGGATCTCATACAGGAAATTGTCCACCTTGCTGAGATGGACACATTGGAGGTATGGACCCGTGAAGGACTTCCTGTAGAGTCTGCCTTCGGGAGATAACCAGAATCGAACTGCCTTGAGTCTGATTCGATGGGCATCAATCTTGTCCTCGGGGAGCTGGTCGTCCTTCAAGTATGAGATGATTGGATCCATCCAACTCGGGCCGAGGTCTGCGCAAAGGACTTGCCGAGGTGAGTGGAGTTCTAAGCTTGACCTTGATATCGATCTGACTTCGACAGTCCTTCTCTTTCCTGCTTCGACAGCGGAGGCCAGGTTTGCAAGTGCATCAGCATGCGTGTTGGTGTCTTTGGAGATCTGCTTGACCTCGGCTGTCTTGAAAAGGGAAAGCAGTTTTTACGCGAGGGCTAAGTAGGCCGCCATCCTGTCGTCCCTGGCCTGGTAGTCCCCAGCGAGCTGGCTAGTTACCAGTTGCGAATCGCTGAAGATTACCAGGTGCTGGGCTCCGAGGATTCGTGCGTTATCCAACCCTGCTATCAATGCTTCATACTCTGCTTCATTGTTCGTTGCTTTGAAGTCCAAGGTGAAGGCTTGCTCTATGACCAATCCCTCAGGCGATTGGAGGACTATGCCGGTGCCAGCTCGCTTGGAGGTGGACGAATCGTCAACAAAGACCTTCCATGCCCCAGCGGGAGCTTGTTCGACCTCGGTAACTTCAGGCTCCTGCCCTACGCCCCCCAGTGCCGTGTCGGGCTGGGTCGGAGCTGAGCTTGGCGAAACGAACTCTACGATGAAGTCAGCCAGAATTTGGGCTTTGATCGCAGTTCGGGGACGGTACTGAATATCATACTGCCCCAATTCGACTGCCCACTTGGAGATTCATCCTGAAAAGTCAGCTTTTTTGAATATAGAACGGAGTGGGTGCTCCGTGATTACCACAATGGTGTGGGACTAGAAATAATGGGAGAGCTTGCGGGAGGCGCTGACGAGTGCCAGCGCGAGTTTCTCCAACAAAAGATATCTGGTCTCGGCATCGAGCAGGATCTTGCTCGTATAGTAAATTGGTTTTTGCTCCCCCCCGTCCTTTCTGATGAGGACGGAGCTCACAGCATGATCCGAGACCGCAAGGTATAAAAACAAAATCTCCCCCTTGGTTGGGGTAGAGAGTAAGGGAGGTGAAGACAAATAGGTTTTGAGTGCTGCCAACGCTTGGTCGCACTCGGGGGTCCATTGAAATTTTAAATTCTTTCTCAGAAGCCGAAAGAATGGCCTGCACTTATCTGATGATCGACTGATGAAGCGATTGAGTGCTGCAGCCATGCCTGTGAGCTTCTGAACTTCCTTGGTAGTAGATGGGCTCTGGATGCCCAGGATTGCAGTGATCTGGTCCGGGTTAGCCTCTATTCCCCTCCGCATCACCAGGCTTCCAAGGAACTTGCCGGAAGCTACGCCGAACGCGCATTTGGAAGCATTCAACTTGAGGTTGAATGTGCGAAGGATGCTGAAGACTTGGGCCAGGTCCGCCAGGTGGTCGCTGGAGAGCTTGGACTTGACGACCATGTCGTCAATGTAGACTTCCACCGTTTTGCCGAGTTGGGCCTGGAACATTTTTGTCACGAGGCGCTGATATGTCGCCCCCGCGTTCTTCAGCCCGAAAGGCATGACTCTGTAGCAATATGTGCCGCGGGGAGTTATGAAAGCGGTTTTCTCCTCGTCTGGCTCATACATCGGAATCTGATGGTAGCCTCTATAGGCGTCAAGAAAGCTCATTCGGTCATGGCCGGCGGTGGCGTCGATCATCTAATCAATCTTTGGAAGGGGGAAACTGTCTTTAGGGCAGGCCCTATTGAGATCGGTGAAGTCCACGCACACCCTCCATTTACCTGTCTTTTTCTTAACCACCACCGTATTGGCCAGCCACACCGGGTACTGGACCTCCCGGATTGCGCCTGCCTCTAGTAACTTGTCGACCTCTTCGACTACCGCGTCTGTCTGCTGGATCCCCGTTCTCCGGGCTTTCTGCACTACTGGCTTGTGGCTAGGGTCCACATTCAGCCTGTGGCACATGACCTCGGGGTCGACCCCATGCATTTCGCTCGGGGTCCAGGCGAAGACATCCACGTTTTGCACTAGGAACCTTGAGAGCTTGGTTCTCTCTTCATCTGGCAGCTGTGTGCCAATCAGGAAAAATCTATCAGGGTCAGCTGGATCGAGTCTGACCTCGGCTAGGTCCTCAATACTTTTCTTGTCAGGATCTCGGCCAATCTCATCTAGACCCTTTTCAAACTCGGCGAGATTGACGCGCTCTGGCTCCTTCTCTGCTGGGACCACGGCCAGCAAGCATTGCCTGGCCTGCTGCTGATCTCCTTCTACTGTGACCACTTCCATCTTGCCCCCTTTGTTCTCGAGCACGAACTTTAGCTTTTGGTGGAGGGAAGAGGGGACTGCTTCCAATTTGTGGGGCCACGTTCTGCCCAGGATGACGTTGTAAGGAGAAGGGGCGTCCACGACTAGGAAGTCGGCCAGCATAGAGGCTCCGCCCACTCGGGTTTCCAGGGTGATTTTACCCTTGGGATAAACTGGTTTGGCGGATAACCCAAGCAGAGGTGCACGGACCTCTGTGAGGTCGGCTTCGGATAGGTTCATTTTCTTGAAGCGCTCATAGTAGAGGACCTCGGAGGAACTGCCGGAGTCGACGAGGATCCTCTTCACAGTGAAGTCCTTCAGCTTCATGGTCAATAGCAGGGGGTCGTTGTGAGGGATCTGGATCCCCTCCAGGTCTTTATCTGAAAAAGAGATTGCTGGACGGTCGCGACGAGGCTTCTTGGGCGCTAGCCCGAGCTCGGCTCTTATCACTTCCCTCCCGTGCGAGGCCCTCCTGGCTTCGGCACGAGCCTGAGGGCTATCTTGAGCTGAGGGAGAGGGAGCTGAGGGCGCCAGGTGGATCACATTGATGATCTTCTCGGAGTCTTCACTGTCCGGGTCTCTGGCCACGCTCTGATGAGCTCGGCTACCGCCACCGCTGCTGACGTCTCCTGCCTTTACAAACTCCGCGAGATGGCCTTCCTTGGTGAGCCTCTCCAAGTGAAACTTCAGAGTCCTGCATTCCTCGGTCCTGTGCCCGTTGCCCTTATGATAGGCACAAAACCTGGATTGGTCACGAGTGGAGGGATCGCCTGCCAAAGGATGAGGCCATCTGAAGAATGGTTGAGATTTGATTTTGTTCATAACCTGGTGGATCAGCTCCTTGAAAACGATGCTCATAGACTGGCGGGCGTCGGAGGGAGGTCTAGCTCTCCTGCCGCCCCCAGACCGGGACGTTGAGGGTCTTGCCGAACTGGAGACCCAGGCTTGCTTCGGCTCTTGCCTCTGGAATGGCTTCTTGCCCCGCTGCTGGGACTAGCTGCTCCTTTCCTTGGGTTCTGGGTCTGCCACCTCGCGGCCTTCCTCTTCCCGAGCTCTGATTTCGTCCTCCTCCCGGGCGATAAAGTGATTTATCCGGGACATCAAGGCCGGCATGGAGGGAGCGGGATCTCCTGCCAAGTCTTTCCTCAGCTCGTGCCCTGGTAACAGGGCATTCTGGAAGGCGAAAGTCGCCACTTCTTCTCTGGTGTCCTCGATCTGGCTGTAAATTGCCTAGAATCGCCGGACGAACTGGGTGAGGGTCTCGCCCTGCTTCATTTTTAGAGCGAGAATGTCGGCATCGGTTTTGGGAACGACGTTGTAGGCCTGGAACTTCTTCAGGAAAGAGAGTTGGAGTTCCTTCCAACTTGAAATAGACTTCTCTGGAAGAGCACAGAACCACTTCAGGGGAAGGTCGCTCAAACTCGAGGAAAAGATCTTGCAGTTGAGGTGGCCCTCGTTCCCCCAGATGGACATCTTTTGGGAGAAATGACGGAGGTGAGCAGATGGGTCAGATAGTCCGTCATAGGGGACGAACCGCGGGACTGAGAACTTCTTAGGCAAGGGAGTTCTCTCGATATCCAGGGTGAAAGGAGAGGCCCCCAGATCGGTGGGGCCACATATCTCTTGCTGGTCGCGCATCTCCAGGTTGCGCTAGAGAGCTAGTCTGATGCGCTTGACGAGCCGCTCCTGCTCGTCGTCTTTCTCTGGTGTCATCACCCTTGGCCTCCGCTTTGCATGGCCTCGACCATGATGGCTATGAGCTCGCCCGTCGCGGCCACGGTGGCTACGGGTGTTGCTCGAGCCCTCATCGTAGGCATGGCTGCGCTTCTGATCCAGAAAGGCTCTCAGATCTTCTCGGGATGGCTGGACTACCTTGCTTTGGACAGCTCTCTTCTCCCCTTGGGGCTCTGAGGGCTGCCTTTGAGAGGCATTTTGCACCGCCCTCAGCTGCTGCTGGAGTTGGCGGATTACTCGCTCCTGCTCCTGGAGGAGAGCGTTTTGAGCTGCGATGTCTTCTCCAGCATCAGGGGGTTGCACGCGGCGAGGCTCTTCCACCACCGGAGCTTTGCCTTTGGGAGGGTGATCATGTCGATGCTCCCCTTGTGGGGGAGGCGGGACCTCATCGTCAGAGCGCGAGGTTTCGAACCCCTCACGGAAAGGAGATTCGACGAGAGGTCGCGAGGCTACGCGCTCCTCGCCTGCCGACGCGCCACTGTCCGCCGCGGGCCGTTCCTGAGGAGGGACGTCCGTGAACGGTTCTGGACGCGCGAAAGTTGCTCTCTGGGACTCTCCGCCTTTCTTAGCTTTCGGAGGCATGGTTTTTTGGAAGGTCGGGAAGGTTTGGAAGGTTGGGATAGTGCTTTCCCACAGACGGCGCCAATTGTAGGTACAGAAAAATGATGACCCACAATAATCGAGGTGCCTTCCAGGACTTATCCAAATGAAGAAGGTAACCTGCTACCTGGAAACCTGAAAGGAGAGAGCAAACGGTCAGAGGACCCTGGCCTGAGCGACGCAAGGCTCTCCAATGCCTAAGTCAGCGAATGAACTGGAACAAAGGAAGGAGAGGGAGAAAAGAGACAGAGTAACGGCTCCTTGGGTTGGATTGTGCGTACCTTGCATGTGAAATGAGCCTCTATTTATTGACGCCTGAACGATATCTTTGGATGATATTTTGGTGTGGGTCCCGTGACTTGATAGAGAAGTCATCATCAGCCCACAAAGTAATAAATGCGGTCCATTCCAGCCCACTTTGCATTTAATGCCAGTCGGATCAGCCCACATCATATTAAATGCGCATCTTGTTGGGCCAGATCGTGTTGGACGCCTTTGGCGGTAGGGGTACCATCGGATCCGCTTTCGGGCCTTGCCCTGATTTGGCTTCAGCCGCTGGATGCCGTCCTGTTAGTGATCTGGTGAAGATTGTGGACGGCTGGATGTCGCATCTGTCTCACTGGCCCGCACCCCTATTCCTTCACGTGTCTGATGACATGGGGGGCGAAGGGCGCGAGTGGATATTCTTTCTTGCTTCGGTTTTCGTCCCGGCTCCTTTGGCCGAGGTGGAGCTTTCAGCCGAGGTGGACACCTGGGGTAGCCGAGCTCGGCGCTAGCGGCCCGGACCAGCCTGACTTCGGCTGGGGCCCCTGTCCTGGTAGCCGAGGTGAGTCTGGTGCCACGTGGGCGGCACGCGGATGGCACGCGAGAATGCTTAGTCCCATCTGATGGCTGTGATTAGCGTAATCCTGGAGCTTTGGAAATCTCCCCACACAAAGACCATTTGGTGGTCTGAAGTTGCGCGACACTTAAATGTCCCACTTACTTACAGTGACAACAGTGACAGGCATAATAAAAGAGATCAGATAACTGACTCAATCAAATTTTGTGAGACAAAGCTAAAATGACGCAGTTTCAGCACATCGTTTTTTTATTTATTTGTTTTACCCGAGCTGAGGGGCTGTTCATACAGATACTGCGACTATAATATACTCTCATACTGTATAACTTCTGCAATTTCTTCTTTACAATGAAATTTACTTTTCCGAGGGGAAAAAGCAGTTCTTTTGCAGGCCATTGTTCATGTCTTGCATTTTGAATTGAAGTGGTGTTTTATGAAGCGAATTGTTTCTTGCGCTTAAGTCATTTTCTTATCATTGAGAAGTTTGAAGTTTTGTTAGCGTTCACTCCCAAACTCTATATACAATGCAATTTTTCTCAAAACAATCAGCTGTTGTACATTTTTCTTTTGCTCCATCATCGATTGGACCAGAAAGTTTGCTATGATTTTGTTTTCAATATTTACCAGAACATATTTGGCTCTGAATGTACCGTTGGCAACTAATGCTAGAATTTCTGTAGGAGATAGTTTCAATATATCCTGTTCTTTCTCCTCCAAACCTTACTCCAGCTGCATCAAACCGAGTTTGTAATGCACTTGCTCTTCTTCAGGTTGACCATCCACTCTACAATTTAGAAATTTTGTTTCCTTTTTTAATGCTTTCTTACTCATCTGTATCAGAAATATTGCTGTGCTAGTGAAAAAAGAAAAAGAAAAAAGAAATAATATTTCGATGCTTTCTTAAGAAAATTTTTAATTGATGGCCAAATTAAATCTGACTAGCATGTCATATAGGTAGCTTCTCTTCTAATTAAAGTTTTATTTGATGAGTTGTGGTTAAAAAATATTAATAAAAAGACTCCAAGCAAGTAATCAGAATTCCCATTAATACTCAAAACTTCTCTTCCCTGACAAAGGACAAAGGAACAGTTAATCTGTAAAGGTGATCTTTATACAACTTTAGAATAAGAAATTGGAAATATTATTATTGAAGCAATAGGAATTGTGCTTTATATTAAAAAAAAAAGGCTTTTATCGATATCGAGTAATGTGAATTGAACCCACAACCTCAAGGTCGCAATGGTGAATACGTTTCACTGTGCCACTGGCTCTTTTCAAGGCTAAAGCCTATTTATTTATTTATATTCAAAACAGTTAACCGATACTTAACTTGTTTGAAATTAAAGATGCCACACTTCGAGTTCTTTGAGGCCTTTTGTTTTCGTGAAACTATTTTTTACTGTCAAATATTGTTCCAAGTGCAGTGTAGAGATGGTTATGAATAAGAGTCTGGCATCTATCACATTAATAGGACTATATGCATTTGTCATTGGAGGTTTAGTCATAATTAATGGAATATTTTTTAGAAAAAATATGGAGAGGTTTTCTTATGTGAACTCAAGCCAACATTATCACTACACCAAAAACGAGAAATTAGAACGGATTACGGTTCCTAATCCGTGTGTTCCTAATCCGTTCATCCGTTCTAATTTCCTGTTTTTGGAACGGATTAACGGTTTAGGAACGGTTTAGGAACGGATGAACGGAATAGGGACACACGGATTAGGAACGGTAATCCGTTCCAATTTCTCGTTTTTGATGTAGTGTATATAAGAACTCTAATTGTTTAGAAGTTTCTTTAATATTACGTAAAAATTTCATATTTTGATTTTTAAGCAAGTTAATTTTTATTTAATTACAGGAGTCATCCATATTGTATAGTTAATTTTTTTTTATAAAATCTCAATATATTATTTTAGTTATTATATAGTAAAAGCTGATTTTTAAATTCTAACCAAACAATCTCAATTGCTTTTGTTGTTAAAATGTAATATCAAAAGTAAAATTGACCAAACAACTTTCTCTTCTAAAACATTGCTTTGAAAAATAGCTTTTTAAAATTACTTTTAAAAAAGCACTTTTCCTTTCTAAGAAGTCCAACCAAACGCACCCTAAATCTCTTCAGTATCTGTAATTTGCTACCAGATGCCAATTCTGAGAGTAATTTTTCATTTCTCATCGCAAATTTCCCTGTGTTTATTTCTCCATCTTTTTCTTTTTATGTGGTAGGAAGATATAGCTTGTTGCCATATCTTTGTACCATTTGCAACAGCCTGAAGGCTTGTCGCTGATACTATATTAATAGCTCTTGGGGTTTAAGTTTGGGTTTGGAGGCTTTTTCGCTTCCTGTCTGGACATGAACTATAGTTTTAATCAATTCCTGCTTCATCTTCTCTGAGACATGTGGTGGTTCCTTGACATAGCTGTTGTCATCTTCGTTTCGTTACAATGACCTGTTATCGGTCTACGAGAAAACTCTATTGTCAAGTCCTATGATGCACGGATACTTCAAAGTGGGCAACGTATCGTGTCGTATCGTATCCGATACTCACTTTTTACATGTAAAACTCATGTCCCTACCGTGTCGATGGCGTGTCCCTATTGTATCTGTGAGGCCCCACCCCTTTGTGGGCCCTCCATTTGAATTTGAATACTATATATTAGCTTAGTATATTAATTATATTAATTATGGGGGGGGGGGGGGGGGGGGCTTAGTGGGGGCTAGTTATGCATTTTTCATAGGTTATAGATTAGGTTAGTTTAATTATGTGTTTAGTAGATTAATAGGGGGGGGTTTCCTTAGGAATTCTCTAGAACTACCCAATGACCAAAGCACCCTTACCCTAACCTTAATCCCATTTTAAACCCTAAGGGCTTTTTTTGTCCTAAACCCAAAAATCCCAACCTATTTAAACTATGCCTTCCCCTACCAACCTAGAACACTATTCATCTTAATTTCCATCTCTCTTTCCCTCTTCTTCTCCAACGAGCAACATCATCTCTCTCTCTCTCTCTCTCTCTCTCTCTCTCTCTCTCTGTCTCTCTTTCTTTCTTTCTCTTCCCAGAATTTCTTGGACGATCAACAACTGTGCCCTCCCTGCTGCTGGAATTCTTCCCTATATAAGTGGTTTCTATTCTTCTTCTTCTCTCTTCCTCCTGTCTGCAACTGATCAAGGCAAGTAACTCTATGTAAATAACTTAGAATGCATGATCTCTTCTTCCTCTTGATTCTGCAATTTTAATTCTGTATGTGATTGTTTGATGTATCCTTGAGCCTGTTTGTTGGTTTGTTTGGCCATTGATGGATGAGGATCACCTCATTTGGATGATCGATGGTTAGGATTGATGGATGGTGGGGCGTTGAAGTGTCTTCTTTGCATGGTGTTGTTTGTGTATGTGATGAATTAATGGATGGGAAATGGTCTGGGGAGGAATTCAGTGTAATAGCAGTGGTATAGGGTGCTCTGTATCAGTTCCGGAAGAGAACCCAGTGAAGAACCCATTTGTGACTTTGAGACCGGGACCCAGGTGGGCCACCCTGTGACTGATCAGGGCCCCACATCTGGTGGAGGGGCCCTGGGCGACCTTAGGGGTGTAGTCTGATTAAGAAGTGATCAAGGATAGAGGGGCCATTAACTGTGTTGATTGGCAACCCAAAAGACCCAAACCGTGATGGACTTTTCCATTTTTTCTTTGGATGTTGTGGGGCCCATGTGGTCCATCTTTGGAATCAGGACCCCACATCATACATAGGGACCCTGGGCGACCTTCAAGGGAGAGTCTGATCTAAGTTTCATCTTGTGTGGGCCACCATTGGTAGGCCATTTGTGAAGTTATAACTCGTGTTCTGTCTTAAAAACAAGTGAAGATGGTGATGGGTGGGTTTGGTAGTCCTTGGGCGCATGGGAAAAAGGAAGAAATGAGGGAGCATGGAGAAATTGTGATCCAACAACTTGTGGGGCCCAAGTGGGTCTTTGATTTCAGATCAGATCCGGACATTGGATCAGGGTCTGCTTAATGAACCTGATGATGAGTCCTGATCTAGGACTGGGACCCGTGGGACCATTTAACCTAATGACCTGGGATTACTTTTAACCATGGGTTAGTATATTAATTAAGTACCTTGACCAATTAGTTTCATTAATTAAAATAAAACCTATTAGTCTTATTAATTAAATAAGATCCTTAGTTTCTAATTTATACCTTTAGATCCATTAATTAGAGAGAGGTCCTTTAACCCTTTTGGAACCCAATTAGAACCCTTGTGCATAATCTGGATTTTTCCTCAGACCCAGAAATCAGTGTATGTAGTTGACCTAGCTTAGTCGTTTGGCCGAGCTCAGTAGATTGATCGAGCTTAGTGTTTGGCCGAGCTCCGTGTTCTAGCCGAGATCAGTGTTTGGCCGAGCTCAGTGTCTTAGCCGGGTTCAGTGTTTGGCCGAGCTCAGCGTCTTAGCCGAGCTCAGTGCTTTGACCGAACTCAGTGCTTAACCGAGCTCAGTGCTTGACCGATCTCAGTGCTTAACCGAGCCCAGTGCTTGACCAAGCTCAGTACTTATCCAAGCTCCGAGCCAAAAGACCGAGACCAGGTAACCGAGATCAGGAATTTTAGAGAGAGAGAAGCTGAAACCTGGGACACCCCCTTAGCCAGAATTTGCAGGGTGCGCGGTTAACCGACCAGGCCAGGAGGTTGACCGAACACACTGGAAATTCCAATAATTCAGGACTATACCTGAAGGGTGAATACTCTCTGATCCCAGTGTGCCGGGTTGACCCCAGGCCAGGAGATCAATCGAGCACACTGTGTACAGTAAGTTTCCCAGACTTTAGTTTCTCATGTTGTGATCGTTTGTTGGGCCCATTGACCATCCAAATGACTCCATCACTGTGCCAACCACGAGTCAATGGTGTAGCTCAGCCTTGACTCGTGGGGTCCACTGATTAGGATCCATGTAATGTAATCTGAGATGATTCGACCCTTATACGTTACTAATGATGCACATAACTTTTAAGCACCAAACACAATATTCCTTAGCATCTGTGGTTTCACTTAAAGATCGAATTACCTGAGATGGACCTGTATCCGAAAGTGGACCATTTACCTAGGTTGGACTGTTGCTATCTCCCTATGATTCGTGTACTTGGAGGTTCATCTTCCTCATATTATCACTGTCACTCTATTGTCCTTGTGTTTGCTTATACCTATTAATTAAATGGAAAAATGGAGGACCTAAACCTAGGACTACTTAGAGGTGACCCGGTAGTGTGATTGGGGTGAACATTGACCCGTGTCTGTGGCTAGGCGGGCCCTTTTGTTGGCCTAAGTTTGGGTGTGGATTGCCCTAGATGGGAGATGTTAGATTGGATGGGCTTGTAACCCATTATGGATATAGATGGATTATATGTTAATGGATATGGACTTGTATATCATTTGGACTGTTCTAAACCAGACCATGTATATGGTGGGCCTTGGCATGGATCCAATAATTGGGCTTGAACTTGGATCATGTTCCATGGATTACTTGGACCTCTTAGAGACTTTGTTAGGACCTTGCTCGCGCAAGGCAAAGCCTAGACAGACACAGACCTTTATTGTTTCCTAAGTCGGCATAAACATTCACTCAGTTGATTTAAGCTTAGCCAGTTGGACTGATCATCACTGGTAGGAGCTATTGAGAGGATTGTGTGGCTATCATGATGAGCACTGTTGGGACGGACGGTGTGATGCCGGTTCCGGTCGTTGTGGATGATGTTGATGATATTTTGCGGGGTTAGTAATCCCTAGCATTAGCTTAGGATCCCTACCGCGACTGTGTTCAGTATGGGAGGGCCGCGGCATAATATCCCGTGGTGACCAGCTTATGTGGATGTGCCATATTGTGTAGGTTTATTACTGTTATGTTTATTATGATCCTACATTGTTATCTTGCACGACTGCATAGCATATGTACCTTTGTTACTCCCTTAACTTTATACATGTCTCTACTCATTTTGATGCATACATCCTATATTATCTGCATATTGTGACTTGCCAGATCTTTAGATCTGACCCACTCTTGGTGCTTAGGTCTTGACCCCGAGATCGATGACGACGCGCTCGCGCTTGCAGCGGCACCCGTAGTCGGGGACTACGGATGGGGACAGGCCGACCATGAGGTCGAGCCGGTGATTGGAGAGCCTACACCTGGGGTTGAGTGATATCTGTTGTTTTGGGATTTTTGAGAGAGTCTGTTGTAGTGAGAGGGTATTATTGTAATTAACTTTGGTTTTATATCATTGTCACATTCAGGCTGGACTTCAGCCCATTTATATTTGATATATGGATGATACCTTATGCTTCCGCTATCTCTGATATTGCTTCCGCTATACTATCATGCTTCTGCAATTAACCATTGTTATTATGTTGATGAAAAAGTTTTAAATTGGACCTCACTGCGGACCTACGATCTTGGAAGTTCTCGGATTTTCCGGGAAGTAGCGCGCCAATTTTGGTACTTTGACGGTTTTCTCGGTATCCGAAATTGGGGCGTTACAGTATCCGTGCCGTATCTGGGCATCATAGGTCAAGTCTTTATAAAGTATAAATAGAGAAAAATAAATTCTTTTCCAATTAACTCTGATTTATAGACATGATGTTTTTAATCTGTCTTATTATTATCACTGGTGATGCAATTTTGATGGTGAAGGGTTCTGGTTCTCATCTTGCTCAATTTTTTCGATATCACTGATGTCATTTCCTTTTGCTTTGATTCATACAGTGTGTAGCATCACACCCAGATACAAGGACTTTTTTCCTCAATGGTAATTCTGCTCAGTTTTTTTCTTTTTTCTTTTTCTCTTTTTCTCTTTTTCTTGGTATGAGTACATTGCTGCAACATTTACTTGCCAAGAGGGAAGTACATATCCTGCAGATCACATCCAGCTTGAAAAATCGATGTTATTCACAATATGCACATATCCTGTAGATCTTTGCACAATTTTAGATCTTTACCATTAAAAAAAAGAAAGTAAAAATCTTGTAGACCTGTGCAAATGGAAGCATTCTTTATTATGGCATCAACTTAAGATTTCTGTTGCTCATCAATGGCATGAAACTTATCATGTTAATCTGTCTGGATGTGAATATAGATAGCTCCCCTTGGCCGGTAGGCCAAGCAACCAAAAAAAAAAAAAAGCAGCCCATAACAAGCACTTAAGTAGATAAGCCAATAGCCTTTCTGCTGTAGAATTCTGTAAACAAAATTTCTGAAAATTAGAGACTCCCAATGGGAGCCTTATTTGATCAAAAGGAGAGAAACAAAGAGTATTCTTTTAAAATTTTAAGGAAACTCAACAAGTGCTGAAATTGAAAAGTTCCAATGGGAGTCTTACCCAATCTCTATGCAGTCTACCCATACAATATATATAGTCCCCTTCTGCACTCATGATGCGGGCTTGACAATAGGTTGGCCAACCCATTGGGCCCAGCAGGAAATCTAGTTATTTAGGAATCTTATTAAGTCGTTTAATTTGATTAGGATTAATATTAGTTAGTTTACTATTTTGTTTAGGCTTATTTAGATATTAGGAAATATCGTTTCTTAGGGATCAAACCAACTCCTCTATATAAGATCAATCATGGACTTTTTTTTTTCATAAAAACGCCCCTCCCAGTGGGGCCTACTATCCCACTATGATGCATGACAACCATTACATGCCGTTGGATGGAAAGATCTGGATAAGACCTACCAATACTTATAATGTCAACTCCATTAGATTATCCTAATCCTTTGATCTATGGCCCTAAAGTTTCATTGTTTTAGAGGCATCGTTTTTTTAGGATTTCAATCCAATTGTAATAGTTGGATGAGTGTCAAATTTGGACTAGTAACAATTCATGAGGGGATACTGTATGTGAAGAGATTGAATTGGCTTAAGAGTGGATTCTTGGCCTAAATAAATAGGGGAGCAAAAGGGGGAGTTTTTTAAATGGAGAGTGTTTTATCCTGTACAAGCTTCCCTTACAGTCTTACGGTACAAGCCACCCTGTGGGCCCACCTATTGGTCCATCCGAGTGGACCATCCAAACCTAACCTGCCTATTTACATGGGTCACATCGGGTTTTGATAGATCCGAATGGAGTGAACTGTTGGATTGATGGTCAATTTTATTGTTTTATTTAAAGTCGTTAAACTTATGGACCACGGATGAATGGGTTAGAGGTATTTGATTCACTTCAAATTTGATATTTAGGTTGGCCCCACTTGGATCTTTCGACCCCCTCCCGTTCCATGATTTGTGGGCTCCCAAGTGGGCCTCACTAAATGGCTTGTACCGTAACCTCCTGTACAAGTTTTCTTTACCGTCTTACAGTATAAGCCACCTTGCGGGGCCACCTATTGGTCCATCCGAGCGGACCATCCAAATCCAACCCTCCTGTACATATATATATACATAGAAATTATCCGATGCACATGGTACGCATGGAGAATTTCATGCGCACCTCATTGTGGGGCCCACTTGATCCCCATCCAAATGGACCACACGCATAGGACCCCCCTGAATTATTCTAATCCCATTTTTTTACACTCATCCAAATGGACTGGACTGTTGGATTGACAGTGCATAATTTTTTAAGGGGTGAAATTTTGTTGACCATTGATCAAGAGGGTGGGAAGATTTGGTGGGCCCCATATTTTGTACATGGATAGACCCCAACCAGATCTTTTGGTCCTCCCAAGTCCCATCCCCACGTGGGCCCATAGTGAGGTGCATATGGAAATCCCCACATGCACCACGTGCAGGAGATCGAGTGTGTGTGTGTCCATTCAGATCGTTCGTATGGTGGGCCCCACCAGTTGTCTTGTATGGTATCTTCACGCTAGGGAGCAAAAGTATGTCTTTTATATATAGGGGGATATTCCTACGCATCCTTCCCTCACCATATGGTGAGGGACAAATTTAATGGGGCCCACCTAGGGACCCACTAATCATGAGACTTGTGGGGGCTGGGAAGAGACACATTGAATGAGACCATATATCAAATTTGGGGTCAATCCCATGCCTCTAACCCCTTCAGCTGTGGCCCACAAATTTAATGACTTTATATTAAAGAAGATTTTTTGTCCCTCGATCCAACGGTCCTATCCATTTGGATAGGTCAAAATTTAATGGGTCTAGTGTACTTAAGGGGGTTCCATGTGTGTGGATGGTTCAGATGTGTTATAAAGTCAACCCTACTATGTTGTCCCTCACCATAACATGGTGAGGGAATGATGCATAAGAGTACCCCCCTTATATATCTGAGCAAGGCTCCCCTAAGCTCAAGCTTAGGATAAGGTAAGCTCAAGTGTGTGGTGGGGCCCACTTGAGGACCCGCATGGAGATGGGGGTGGGGGGATTTCAAGGACTCCCTAGGATCTTCCTCCCTGCAAAAAATTAGCCCCAACCGTAATTTCTATCATCTCCATATGGGCCCAAGAGTTTAATGGTCAACAATCCATTCGGATTGATATATAGTCAATCCAACGGTCCAGTAAATTCAGATCTTACCGAAAGTTGGTGGACATGTGCAATTTAAGGGGGTCATGTGTTTGGTCCAGTCATGTGTTTGGTCCATTTGGATGGACCAAAGGTGGGCCCCACAAGCACGAGCTTACGAAATTTTCTCCCTAAGCTCGAGCTTAGGGGAGCCTTGGCATATATATATATATATATATGTGGGAGATGCTCCTATGAGAGCATCTCTCACCTTACTATGAGAGATAAGGTGGGGGCTCCCACATTTAAGTTGTTGGCATTGGATATGGATGTGAGGGCCCCCACCTTATCTCTCATAGTAAGGTGTGAGAGATGTTCTCATAGGAGCATCTCCATATATATATATTCAAGCTTCCCTTACCATCTTACGGTACAATCCACCTACTGGGGACCACTTAGGACGCCACAATTTCTAGTTCCTATTACTCTCTCTATTCATACGTACATTGCAATGCAAATATGCAATGTATTGTAATATCCTGGGTTTTTAATTCCTATTAGATTAGTAGAGCCTCACGTGTATTATTATTGAATGAAAAGAGGAGTTATTTAACAACTCTAATTAGGAGTTGATGAGAGGAGATTGGATAGGACTCTATGTCCAGTTACAGAGAGACTAGGACTCTACCTCTCTGTTGCCTATATAACCAGCGACCTCTTCTATAATAGATACTTCTCCTTCTTTTTTTTAAGAGAAATCTGAGAGAGAGTTTGGTGATTGGGAATTCAGGGGAAGAAAAGGAAGAAGGCAATCAGCGAGGGAAGACGACCAACAGATGTCTTATTCGCGTATCGCTAGGGCAACGATCACGTACCGGAGGTGAGTGAATCTTCCTCGATGATTTCAAATTCATGCTTTAGTTGATGGGTAGATGTTTGAGGAACTCAGTTTTGATAGGATTGTTATCTGTGAAATTGTTTTTATGGCAATCGACATGCTCAGACTCTGGGTGCAGTGGATTTCATGGTGGAATAGGATAGTTTGGATTTCCAGTAATGATCTGGCCTTTGATGTTGATTCATGTGGATAGAAGGAGATCAAATATTGAATCTGTGCAAATTCTGCACTATATTATATCTCTGTACATGAACAGAATTGCTCACGTTAGGGGTTGTGGGACCCCTGGCCCACTATAGGGTTGATCTGAACCAAGGAACAGGGGGTACACACCTAGCCATGGGAAGTGGGCCCAAACATCTAATTGCAGCAGGCACGTTAAATTGATAAAAACAGGGCAGAAGGTTGACAGTGGTTGTGGAACCACTGGGCCCACCTGATCTGAGATCAAGACCACACATCCTACAGGGGACCCATGGTCGACCCTAGTGATGGTGGACTCCTGCTCAGTGGGCCCCATCTGTGGTATATCTTTAGGCCATCAAAGCCCCAGGCGTGAATTAGGGAGAAAGAACAGTTTGGGTCGACAAGGGTTGTGGGACCACTGTGCCTACCTGATCATTGATCAGTACCCCACATCTTGAAGTGGGCCCAGGGGCGACCTGCCTGGTGATGGTCCCATGTGGAGTGGGCCCCATTTGCCCCACCATCCATCAACCACATAATCTCAGGCGTGAGACCCCTTATATGTGTCTGCTGAAGATGTTTTGATGCTGTGGACTCTAGGAAACCATCTGATGATATGAAAGCCAGTATTGGTTGACCAAGGACATTAAGTATGATCATGGATTAGATCCAGTGGGACCCACTGGATTTTATGTTGGATTGTTTCAGGCATGCACTGCCTTCTGTGTTAGTTTCTGTAGGTTTAGACAACCTGGATGGGATCTGTAGTTTGGGGATAACCCTAGATTGAGTATATAATTATCATAGGACCCTTTCATCTGATTTAATTAAGGGTTTTATGTATGTTATGATGGATTGTATGGACTGTTTGGCTATGTTGGCATATTTCTGTTATTTGTGTATTATGCTATGAAGGTGTGCCATTCCTATATCATTCCTTAAACTATTATGATCGGGAGTGGGGCACTAATCTGATAAGGATTTGTATGGGACTGGTCCCACACTACTGAATGTTAATATTGTGATTTATATTGTCATGTATGGGATGATTTCTGGTGTAATTGGAGTTATTAGTACACGTGAAAAGATGATTGGTATATAGATTTATTGTGTTAGGCATAGTGTTCAGATCATGTGGGCCATGGAGGCCGCTGTCCTTGGTGGATGTGAGTGGCCATTGTATTGGCTGGTCCTTGTTGGACATGAATGGCCGTTGTATTGACTGGTCTTTGGTGGACGTGTCTGATGAGTCAGGGTCATGGTGACCCGTATACATGTATATGATAAGCCTTGGTGGCATTCTAATGTGCATGGGCATGATAAGCCTTGGTGGCGTTGTAGTGTGCCCCGTTGTAATGTGCATGGGCACGATAAGCAGCCTTGGTGGCGTTTTAATGTGCATGGGCACGAAAATGTAAATGGATGTACTTAATGGTAATTGATCTATTAATTCATACTTGTTTATTTATGTGATATTATGTTCTATGTTGTTTGTTAATTAGGAAAATTCATTCACCAGTAATACTGATGTTGTGTTGCCCCCTTCAGGTAACCTTGTTGCGGGTGGGCCAGAGCAGGACGGCGTTAAGCACGTAGACTTTGGCATCCGTGGCTGAAGGGAGAAAAAGAGGAACATTTAAATAAATGATAGAGAGATTAGCTCTTGTTTTAGGAAGATTATTAAATGTTTTAGGTCATCTTTGACTTGAGTCAAAATATGGAAATTTGCTTATTTAGTGATTATGGATGTCATTTGACTTTTATAAGTTAATTAAAATTATAGTTTGATCTAAATGCCTGATTCCTTGTGAAAATTATTTGATGAATGCGTGGTGAATATTGCTAAATAATCAAGATCCATAATCCGACAGGACCCCTGAATTTGGGTCGTGACATGCATGCATGAATGAAACTCAGTAAAACCCGAACAACTTTAAATGAATCAAGATGTACTTCCTCTATCCCTAACTAGAATCCTAAACATGATTAAATTCTTTAAAATAACCAAAAGAAACAGAACTAGAACTTTCTTGGATGTCCTAGACAGTCTTCATGATTCTGGTTGTGGTCCCCACATGGACTATGATTTAAGAAAAAAAGGTTCCACCACTTTAAAGTGGACCCTTTGGTGACCCAGAGGGTACAGGTCCCTAGTAGATTTGGCCCTAGTTGACCCAGATAATTAGGTCCCTGTTCAGCCTGTTTGCCGTAACATTCTGCGAACAGAATTTCTAAGAATTACAGAAACCCCTTGCGGTTTCATAATTTAATGAACAGCCCTTTTATACATAGAAGTAATGAATCTTATTATGGGACTGTTTGGGCCTAACCCTTGTTCTGAACCACTCAAACCCAGCCCTTGCGCGTCTTCTTTGTGCCTTCATAATTCATATTGGTCGATAAACTCCTAGGTAAGTGAAATTATGTGATATTTGTTGATGTCGCCATCAAGATTGATCCTGGCCCTTTTCGGATGTTGGCATTGTGAATTTAGATTTTGGTTGCCACAGTAAAGGGAAATTTGGTCTAAAGTGAAAATATAGATTCTTCACCCTTGCTTGTGTGTGCTAGGTCAGTAAGAGATATTGACTCTCTGATTATCCAATTTTTTTAGAGTTCATATATCAGTCTTTCCATCTATTTATGAAGTTTTCAGAAACATGTCACCTACCTGTTTCAAAGTTTCCCTTAATAAATTATTTTGAAAAGCTTTCTTGCTGTTTAGGATACTTTCATGACTAAGGTAAAGGTTCCATCTATATGCATGATCATGTAATATTCATAAATTAATGATGACAATATTTTTTAACTCTCTCTCTCTCTCTCTCTCTCTCTCTCTCTCTCTCTCTCTCTCATTCCAGTTGACTTGTACAGTTTTTCTTATTACCCTTAACATTCACTAAATGACATGAGGTATCCAGGTCTTTGGTATTCCACTAATTTGAATATCTTATATTGGTCTAGTCAGTTCTGTTGGGAACTGGATTATCAACAGCATACTTGAATCCATATCTCTACAAATTTGAATCTTGAACTTCTATCTGTTTAGTTAATTTTGTTAGTGTAAAGGCTTTTTTTTTTTTTTTTTTTCCAGAATGGTTAGTGTAAAGGCTTATTAACAACATACTTTTTGTGCTTTTCTCTTGCAGCTCGTATACCTTTATATCTGTACCCATTCCTTAACACTACAAGCAAGACAAGACCATTTGAATATTTGAGGCTAACCAGTAGGAGTTATTGGCGCATTTGTAAAGGTTAATTTTGTTTTCATATTTTATATCAAATCAATATAATCAATTGCCCCTTTTCTACTTGATGAAAGAACACCTATATTTTAAATGGGAAACGTCAATTTTTTTTAAAAGGTAAAAAAAATCATTGAAATGGGAAAAAAAGGCCTTGTAGTATAAGGGGTTTATTTAACAAGATAAAAACATCCTGAGACTGACACAAAAATACTGAGATTTACAAGCCCTACTCACAACCTCAAATTTTACAATCATCACCTGGAAACAAAATGGCCAATCCGCCAAAATTGAATCTGATATGACAGCTGAGTGATTTGTATCAGTTATACGTTAGTACTGGCAATGTTATAAAAATCGCTAGGCGGACGTTAGGCGGTGGGCATGGACTAGGGATTAATTCCCGATTAATCCCCGCCTAGCTTGATTAATCCCCTCCTAATCCGATTAATCCCCGCCTAGCGCCTAGGCGGTGACCGCCGACTAGCGCCTAGGCCGATTTTTGCAACAGTGAGTACTGGGAGTGATATTTTCAACCATGATTATAGGCTTTATGTCACTTTTGTAATTGATTAAGCCTTCAAACTTACATATTTTGTGGATTTATAGGATATAAGGGCTGCCACTGATATGTGGGGTTGCAAATTTATGCCAGCTTTTGCGTTGAAAGTTTGGTTATGGATCAGACCTTTCTCTGATTGTAAAACTGTAATTTTTGGGTCAAATTTGTACGATCAAGAAGCCACATTTAAGGCCCATCCATAACGCCATTGCTCATCATAGTATATCAGGTTAACAAAATCTCAGTCCTTTGGAGTTTGAACCCTGATTATGCTGCTTTAACAATCTTCACCTTTTTACTTTCACTTATAACTTAAAATATAAAAGTGTTACCTTGCATGGAAAGTAATTTTGATCATGCATGCAGAAATTTTTTGAAAGTAGGGCTCATCCCAAAGTAGGTTTACTGTGTCAATACCAATCAATACTTCTTGTTCAACTTTGTGCTCGCCTTGTTTTGCGGAAGTTCTCCATAACTTGGATTCTCAAAAAATGTTACTTAGATGACAAGAGCCCGTGTCACAGTGGACGGTGCTCACTATTGTAACGTTTGAGCTTTGTGGGTTCAAGTCATGTTACCAATTGAAGAAAAAAAAAGGAATAAAGAAAAAAGATGTTGCGCAGACGGTTCTTTTAGGTAGGCTTTTTGTAGTGCCTTTTCAGAAATGGAAAGACTATTTCATGAGCCATGACATGGTTTTTGTTTTTTTGCAGTCTTATGCAAACCTAGATCTGAAGAAAATTTTGATCTCTTCAAGAATGCTATCATGTTTCTGTACTCATTCTCTATCTCTGTCATGTTATTTTTTTAGGCCCATCCATTTAGGCATCATGGTATTAGATGGGCCCACTTAGTTTTTCATCATATCCATTCTATTGGTTTCTAATGGTGCACAAAATTGTTACACTGTTAGGCCCATCCATTAAGCCTTTCATTCATCATATCATCATTAAAGCCTTATCCCATCTATCTGGGCTTGCTTTATGAGCTCAACTTTTCCCTTTAACCCTATTTAAGGCCATATTTGTAGCTTTACAATCACTAATTCATTCAAGGTCTTTATTGGACTTTCTATTGTTATTAACCTTGTAGCCCTTTGATACGCTGTACATGGGCTGTTTCCGATCTTATTGGCATGGGTAAATATCAACTTAAACAACATTCCTTGATTCTCTCTTCTATTGGAGCTACTAGTTAATTAATCTCCGTCTTATGCTCATTCCTAATTTTATCATTTCTAACAGCTACATGCATCCTTCTTTGCATGATATAGTGGTTGTGGATGGATCAAGAGTGACATGAATGTGAAAATTGAGAAATGGTTGGGGAGGCTTTAGAATCAAAGGGCTTAAAAATAAGTCGTACAAAGATAGAATATATGGATTGTAAGTTGTAACCTCAGTGGGGATGTGTAAAGCGCTGAAAGTACTATGAAAATTGAAGCTTAAGAGATACCACAAAGAGATTCTTTCTGATATCTTGGCTCAATATTAGTAAGGATGTAGAAATTGAGAAGATGTTAGATAAAGGATAAGAGAAGGATGGCTGAAGTGGAGACTTGCTTTGGGAGTGCTTTGTGATCGGCGCATACCAACAAAATTGAAGGAAAAACTTTGCAAGATAGCTATTAGACCAGCTATGACCTATGGAATATAATATTGACCGATAAAGAAGCAACACATGCACAAAATGAGTATAACAAAGATAAGAATATTCAGATGGATGTGTGGTAAAACTAGGAAAGCTAGAATTAGAAATGAGTGCTTTCAGGAGCTTTTACGGGTAACATCAATAGGTGATAAATTTAGAGAAACTCCTTTGAGATGGTTTGGACATGTCCAATATAGGCCAGTAACGGCACCACTGGGGAAAAGTTTTTCTATGGAGGTCGATGGCCCCACCATGGGCGTGGATCACATGGAGAGAGAGGGCTGGACGTCCACCTCTTCTTTTGAAGCCATTTGAATTTCTTAGCTCCGAAATCTCTTTCAAATTCCATCTTCTTAGCCTTTTTGAATTCCAGATTTCAAACTTAGAGTGTCCACAATTTCTACATCAACACGAGAGAGTTTTTTTTTTTTTTTTTTTGAAATTTTGTGAGCTGAGTAGGCCCCACCTTGGCCATCCCTCATATGGATAGGAGAAAGTTCTCCCTTGGACGTCCAAGGGTGTTGGTGGGTCCTCTGGTATTTCTTTTATTCTTCTTTCTTTATTTTATCTCTCTTTCTTGGATAGGACTTTTCTTTACTCTGAACTCAATGAGACGAGAGATTATGATTCTTTTGGAAGCTTCCTTTGAATGAGAGCAAGAGAGTGTGGCGTCCAAGAGTGTGTGTTGACTGTGACTCTCTTGCCATTTGAATTTCGAGCACATCTCTTTTGTATGCAAAAAAATCTTCTAATTTCAGGACTGTCTTTAGGCAATTTCTTGGAATCTTCCTGGCATTATCTGTAAAGATAATTTGAATGGAGCAAGAGAAGTGTGGACCCCCTATCTTAGACATGCAACATGTGTGAGCTCCTACATATATATATATATGTGTGTGGGGCCTAACTGCTTCATTACTTCTTCTTTCAGCTCTATCTACACTGCAGGGCCCAGATTTTGATCTTCTGTGCTTGTGAGTGGGTCCCGGACAAGAATCCTGATGCCAATAGGACTTCTAATATGACTAGGACTTTTTTTTCGACTGAATTCCGTGGATCCCAATTTTCGCGTTACCCGCAGAAATGAAAGATTTTTAGTGTAACTGGGATTCCTCATGAAGAGTCTTGATCAAACTAATATTCCTCTAAATTTTGATAAATGAAAGGTAATACCCTAAAGAATGTAGTGAATGATGACTTGAAAATGTGTCATTTCATGTGAAAAGACATTTTTGCCCCCAAAGTCACATATGCATGAATGTGGATCCATTTCACATGAAATGATAGCATAAGATGACATCATTGGATATGATTTGACCTTAATAAGCTAATGATGATGAGAATTCATAACATTTCATGAGAAATCAGAGCTTTGCCAAAGATCTTCAAAAATCAGTGTTCCAGAAATGCAGTTTTCATGATTTTATGCAAAACATGTAATTCTTGAGAGAATTATGCATTAAAATACTACAATGAATTGCAAGATGCACAAATCATGATTTTGACCTAATTGATGCAATTTAGAATGAATAATTCCTTAAAATGTCCCAAATTATCCTCATAAAAATGCAGTTTTAAGGACTCATCAATGGTCAATGCCTTCAAACTCAGGTGGGTTTTGTAAATGCTTTTCTATGCATAATTGTTTCATTTCATATTTTCAATGGTAAATATTAAAATATGCACTCATCGCATTTCTCCAAGGATTGCTTCACCAGATAAAATATACATATTTGAAATAAGATTTTATAGGAATGAAACTGATGGAATTTGGCTAATTCAACAGCCTTATTTCCTTTTAGCTGAAGGCTCCGAACCCCATCTTTGTGCATGGAGCATCTGCCCAAACAATCCCCTAATGTTAAGACTACAGATCTCTCTAAGGAGCTCTATCATTCATTCTCGTCGAGCAAATATGGCGTCTCATGAAATTTATGATGAATCTTCCGTTTGCAACTTCATTTTGAAATCTGATCCAGTTTAACCTTAAGAAGGAAATCCGAATCTAATCTACTATTCCCTAGAATTTAAATTACATTCATCCATGAAGTTCTTCATATGATTGGAAACAGCGATTAAATCTTTGAAATCATGTGGTACTTGTTGTTGCTACTTCAAGTATCTCTCTCAGAGGCACGTCTACTACCCGTGGAAGATTGGTCACCTTCCTATATCTGAGGCAGAAACCTAAATAAAAATATCAGCAATAATGGGAAGAAACAATTTTTTTTCTCTCATTATATTTAAACTCAGGTCTTAGAAAAGGACCTAAAGTCATGAAGGCACCGCTATGAACAAGTTATTTTTACTATGGGAGCACAATAGTAAAAACAATTTTGTAGTTTTTGTTCATTCTTTGTGCTCTTCTATAGTTTTTTTTTTTGGAACAGTAACAGTAAATTTTATTAAAAAAGAAATAAAGTATGTCAAAATCAACCAAAAGACTCCACAAGATCCCTTACTGGTATAAGAGGTGTATACTAGACACCGACCAGAAAAAAAGGGGATGGGCAATGAACTCAGGTTAACGGCTTTTTTGCAGGTTGATGATTCTGAAGTTATTAGTTTCCTTCTCTCAACAGAAATAATTCCTCTGTGTTTGCGCACAATGGAGATGGGCAGTGAACTATCAAAAACAGTAAGCGATGGAACTTCCTTATCTTTTTTCTATTTGCATGCAAGCTCTTGCATCTTTTTAGCTTTATTATAGTGTGTGGCTTAATATTTAGTGCATACGCCAGTCTACATATTTTGTTTTTGTTTTACTGTAAAAATATATTTAATTTCTTTTAATGCTGTTTTTTGAACAAAAAGATTTTTTAATCACTTCAACATTTTTTGTCAATGCATTTTATTAAATTCTGTTAGATGATGTCTTATCACTGTTCTTACCACTGAATTATTTTTGCTTCTAGATTGTTCCTAATTAATTCTGTGTGGGGAGATTTCCAGAACCACAGGATTAAGTTAATCGCAGCCATCAGATGAGGTTAAGCATTCTCACGTGCCATCCTCGTGCCATCCACGTGGCACCAAGCTCACCCCGGCTGCCAGGACAGGAGGCCCGGCCGAAGTCAGGCAGCTCCGGGCCCTTAGCGCCGAACTGGCCCACTTCGGGCGTCATCTCGGCAAGGAACTCCACCTCGGCTGAAGAAGCCGGGACAGTAGCCGAAGCAAGAGAGCACTCACAGGCGCCCCTCATCCCCCACGTCATCAGGCACGTGGGGGGATAGGGGCACGAGCTAACGAGACAGACACGACATCCAGCTGCCCACAATCTTCGCCAGATCCCTGACAGAGCAGCATCCAGCGGCTGAGGCCACATCAGGGCAGGGCCCGAGGGCAGATCCGCTGGTACCCCTACCGCCAAAGGCGCCCAACAGGATCTGGCCCAACAAGATGTGCATTAAATGCGATGTGGGCTGACCCGACGGACATTTAATGCATAGTGGGCTGGATTGGACCATAATTAATACAATGTGGGCTGATTGTGACTTCCCAGTCAAATCGTGGGACCCACACCACAATATCTTCCAAAGATACGATTCAAACTCTATAAATAGAGGCTCAACCCACCATCTAAGGTATGCCATTTTTCCATATCAGAGCCGTTACTCTGTCTCTCTTCTTCCTCTCCTCCCATTGTTCCAGTTCCCATACTGACTTTGGCATCGGAGAGCCTTGCGCCGCCCAGGCCAGGGTCCTCTGGCCGTTTGTTTCCTCCTTTTCAGGCTTTCGGACGGCACCCAATCAATCCCAATTACCATCATCTTCTCGGATAAGTCCTATAAGGCACCTCCTTATTGTGGGTCATTATTTTCTGCACCTACAATTGGCGCCGTCTGTGGGAAAGAAATATCCCAGCCTTCCTAAATCTTCCCAAACAACCTTTCTAAACCTCAATCTCCCAGAAGCCATGCCTCCGAAAGCTAAGAAAGGCGGAGAATCCTCAAGACCAGTTCTCGAGATGCTACCGCCGTCAACGGACGTCCCTCCTCAGGGACGGTCCCGAACGGTCCAAGGCACATCCGCGGGCGAGGGTCGCCTGGGATCCCAACTCTTTGTCGAAATCCCATTTCAAGAGGGAGTCGAGGCCTCGCTCTCAGCGGACGAAACCGTGCCACCCCGACGCGACGAGCACCGGCGCGAACGTCCTCGCAAAGATAAAGCCGTGGCCGTAAGAGAGACGTGCCACGTTCAACCCCCTGCCACTGGAGAGGTTCCTGAAGCTGCTCTCCTCCAGAAGCAACTCCAGAAGCAAGAGCGGCTGATTCGCGAGCTCCAGCAGCAGTTGAGGGCAGTGCAAACTGCCTCCTTGAGGGAAGTCTCTGAGCCTCAAGGGAAAAAGAAGGACGCTCCCAGCAAGGCAGCCCGGCCTCCCCGCGAGGATTTGAGACATCATCTGGACCAGAAAGGGAGCCAGATTCGTGACGAAGGCTCGAGCAACAGCCGGAGTCACCACAGTCGCGATGGCCGAGCTCATAGCCATCGCAGTCCGAACCATCCCAAGCGAAAGTCCAGAGTTCAGACTCCAGAGGAGGACGACGAGCAGGAGCGGTTCGACAAACGCGTCAGGCTAGCTCTTCAGCATAACCTGGACCTGCAGGACCAGAAGCAGATCTGCGGTCACACTGATCTGGGGGGTTCGCCCTTCACGAAAGAGATCGAGAGCACCCCTTTGCCCAGAAAGTTCTCCGTCCCGCGGTTCATCCCCTATGACGGATTGTCCGACCCATCTGCACATCTCCGACACTTCTCCCAGAAGATGTCCATCTGGGGGAACGAGGGTCACCTAAACTGCAAGATCTTCTCCTCCAGTTTGGGTGACCTCCCCCTGAAGTGGTTCTGCTCTCTCCCGGAGCAGTCAGTTTCCAGTTGGAAGGAGCTCCAGCTCTCCTTCCTGAAGAAGTTCCAAGCATACACCGTCGTCCCCAAGAAGGAAGGGGACCTCCTCGCCCTGAGAATGAAGCAGGGCGAAACCCTCTCCATCTTCGCCCAGCGATTCTGGGTGGTCCACAGCCAGATCGAGGGCTCGAGGGACTGGATAGCGATCTACGCTTTCCAGCATGCCCTGATCCCCGGCCACGACTTGCGGAAGAATTTGGCTGGGGACTCCCCAGGGTCCATGCCAGAATTGATGTCCCGGGTAAAGCGCTTCGTCGCCCAAGAAGAAGACGAGATCCGGGCCAGGGATCAGGATGGGCACCCAGAGCCCGAGCAGAAGGGTGGCCAGCCCCGGCAGAGGGGCGGGAGGCCCTCCCAGAAGCAGGAGTCCAGGCGGGCCTGGGTCTCCAGTTCGGCGAAGCCTTCGTCGTCCAGGTCTGGGGGCACTTGGCAGCCCAGACCTCCTTCCAGCGCCAGTCAGAGCGTCAACGTCGTCTTCAAGGAGCCGATCTACCGCATCCTGGCCAAGATCAGGTCCAAGCCGTTCTTCAAGTATCCTCCACCCTTGAAGAGTGAGCCCACCGAAGGCCCCCGAAGCAAGCTCTATTGCTCCTTCCATAAGGGCAACGGGCATAGAACCGAAAACTGCAGGAATTTGCAGGAGTATCTGGAGAAGCTGGCCGAAGAGGGCCACATCCCGGAGTTCGTCAAGGCAGGTGATGCCGGCGGCAGCGAGGGCCGAGTTCACCAGAGCACGGCCAAGGCTCCAGACAGCGAGGACTCAGAGAAGATCATCAATGTGATCCATCTGGCGTCCCCAGATCCCGCTTCCTCATCCCGGGGAAGCTCTCAGACCCGTGCCGAAGCCAGGCGGGCTTCGCACGAGAAAGAAGTAATGAAAGCCGAACTCGCTCCGGCATCCAAGAAAGCCCGCCGCGACCGACCCGCCATCTCGTCCTCGGATCGAGATCTAGAGGGAATCCAGGTCCCTCACAACGACCCCCTGCTCCTCACCATGAAGCTGAGAGACTTCACAGTGAAGAGGATCCTCGTCGACTCCGGCAGCTCCTCCGAGGTCCTCTACTACGACTGCTTCAAGAGGATGAAGCTCTCCGAAGCAGACCTCACGGAGGTCCGAGCACCCCTGCTAGGATTATCAGCCACGCCAGTCTACCCCAAGGGTAGGATCACCTTGGAAACCCGAGTTGGTGGAGCATCCGTGCTGACCGACTTCCTGGTTGTGGACGCCCCTTCTCCCTACAATGTCATCCTGGGCAGAACGTGGCTCCACAAGCTAGAGGCAGTTCCTTCTTCCCTCCACCAAAAACTGAAGTTCGTCCACGAGAACAAGGAGGGCATGATGGAAGTAATCACAGTGGAGGGAGACCAGCAGCAGGCCAGGCAGTGCATGCTGGCCGCAGTCCCAGCAGTGAAGGAGCCAGAGCGCGTCAACCTGGCCGAGTTCGAGAAAGGCCTCGATGAGATTGGCCGGGACCCTGAGAAAAAGAGCATCGAGGACCTGGCCGAGGTCAGGCTAGACCCGGCAGACCCAGACAGGTTCTTCCTGATTGGCACCCAGCTGCCAGACGAAGAAAGGGCCGAACTCTCTCGGTTCTTGGTACAGAATGTGGACGTCTTCGCTTGGAGCCCAAGCGAAATGCCTGGAGTCGACCCTGAGGTCATGTGCCACAAGCTCAATGTCGACCCCGACCACAAGCCGGTAGTGCAGAGGGCCCGAAGGACCGGGCTGCAGCAGACAGATGCGGTCGTCGAAGAGGTCGACAACCTGCTCAAAGCAGGAGTCATCCGGGAAGTCCAGTACCCGGTATGGCTGGCCAACACAGTGGTGGTCAAGAAGAAGACTGGAAAGTGGAGGGTGTGCGTGGACTTCACCGACCTGAACAGGGCTTGCCCTAAGGACAGTTTTCCCCTCCCAAAAATTGACCAACTGATCGACGCCACCGCTGGTCATGACCGAATGAGCTTCCTTGACGCCTACCGAGGCTACCATCAGATCCCGCTCTACGAACCTGACGAGGAGAAAACATCGTTCATCACCCCCCGCGGCACTTACTGCTATAAAGTGATGCCCTTCGGACTGAAGAACGCGGGGGCGACCTATCAGCGCCTCGTCACAAAAATGTTTCAGGCCCAGCTCGGCCGATCGGTGGAGGTGTACATCGACGACATGGTCGTCAAATCACTGCGCTCCAGTGACCATCTGGCGGATCTCGGCCAAGTCTTCAGCATCCTTCGCGCATACAAGCTCAAGCTCAACGCTTCCAAGTGCGCCTTCGGCGTAGCCTCTGGCAAGTTCCTCGGCAGCTTGGTAACGCGGAGGGGGATAGAGGCCAATCCGGATCAGATCACTGCCATCCAGGGCATCCAGAGTCCCTCCACCACGAAGGAAGTTCAGAGGCTCACAGGAATGGCCGCAGCACTCAACCGCTTCATCAGCCGATCATCAGATAAGTGCCGGCCTTTCTTTCAGCTTTTAAAGAAAAATCTGAAATTCCAGTGGACCCCTGAGTGCGACCAGGCATTGGCCGCACTCAAAACTTATTTGATGTCACCACCATTACTCTCCACCCCAACTGTGGGGGAGATTCTGTATTTGTACCTCGCGGTCTCGGATCACGCAGTGAGCTCCGTCCTCATCAGGGAGGACGAGGGAGTTCAAAAGCCGATCTATTACACGAGCAAGACCCTGCTCGATGCCGAGACCAGGTACCTCCTGTTGGAGAAGCTTGCGTTGGCTCTTATCACCGCCTCCCGTAAGCTCTCCCATTATTTTCAATCCCACACCATTGTGGTGATCACGGAGCACCCACTCCGTTCAGTGTTCAAGAAAGCTGACTTTTCAGGGCGCATATCAAAGTGGGCAGTTGAACTGGGGCAGTATGACATACAGTACCGTCCCCGAACTGCGATCAAAGCCCAGATCCTGGCAGACTTCATTGTCGAATTTGTCTCCCCCTACCCGGCTCCTACCCAGCTCGGCACGGCACTGGGGGGCACAGGGCACGAGCCAGTAGAAACAGAGGTCCAGCAGTCTCCCACCTCGGCATGGAAGATCTTTGTCGACGGGTCGTCCACCTCCAAGAGAGCTGGCGCCGGCATAGTCCTCCAATCGCCAGAGGGACTGGTCATAGAGCAGGCTTTCACCCTGGACTTCAAAGCGACAAATAATGAGGCAGAGTACGAAGCACTGATTGCAGGGTTGAACAGCGCCCAAATCCTCGGAGCCCAGCACCTGGAGATCTTCAGCGACTCTCAACTGGTGACTAGCCAGCTCGCTGGAGACTATCAGGCCCGGGACGACAGGATGGCGGCCTACTTAGCCCTTGCGAAAAAACTACTCTCCCAATTCCAGAAAGCCGAAGTCAGGCAAATATCCTGAGATACCAACACGCATGCAGATGCGCTTGCAAACCTGGCCTCCGCTGTTGAAGCAGGAAAGAAGAGGACCATCGAGGTCGGATCAGTATCGAGGTCAAGTCTAGAACTCCATTCATCTCGGCTTGTCCTCTGTGCTGACCTCGGCCCCAGCTGGATGGATCCAATCATCGCCTACTTGAAGGACGACCAGCTCCCTGAGGACAAGACTGAAGCACACAAGATCAGGCTCAAGGCAGCTCGGTTCTGGCTCTCCCCCGAAGGCAAACTCTACAGGAAGTCCTTCACAGGTCCATACCTCCAATGCGTCCACCCGACCAAGGTGGACGACTTCCTGTACGAAATACACGAAGGAATCTGCGGCAGCCATATAGGAGGTCGGTCATTGGCCTACAGAGCAATCAGCCAAGGTTACTGGTGGCCCTACATGCAGAAGGACGCCCAGGTCTACGCCAGAAAATGCGAGAAATGCCAGAAGTTCTCCCCACTCCCTCCATCAGCCAGCACAGGATCTGAGTCCCCTCTCCAGCCCATGGCCCTTCGCTCAATGGGGCCTGGACATTGTGGGGCCTCTTCACCGAGCTCCAGGGAACAAGAGATGGTTGATAGTGGCAACAGACTACTTCACGAAGTGGATAGAGGCTGAACCGTTATCTTCCATCACAGACAGGGATTCCAGGAACTTCGTCTGGAAGAACATCCTCACGAGGTTCGGCATCCCCCGAACCTTGATCACGGATAACGGGACTCAGTTCGATTCCAAGTCCTTCAAAGACTTCTGCCAGGAGCACGGCATCAGAAACCATTACTCCACCCCGGCATATCCACAGAGTAATGGCCAGGCAGAAATCTCCAATAAAGTAATCCTGGACGGTCTGAAGAAGCGACTGGACAAGGCCAAGGGCAGATGGACAGAGGAGCTTCCGAGCGTGCTGTGGGCATACAGGACAACTCCAAGGAGGTCCACTTCGGCAACGCCTTTCTCTCTGGCCTACGGGATGGAGGCGGTTATTCCCCTGGAAATCGGCCTTCCTACCCTGAGGACAGAGCTGGTCGACCAAGGCCGGAATGAGACGAACCTGGCAATGGAGCTGGAGCTGGCGGATGAACGACGAGAAGCAGCAGCCCTGAGACTGACCGACTATCAGCAACGGTTAGTCAGGGCATACAATCAAAATGTCAGAGAAAGAAGATTCTCTGCAGGAGAGCTGGTTCTGAAGAAGACCTTGCCAGCTGACAAAGAACCAAACGAGGGGAAGCTTGCCCCGAACTGGCATGGCCCGTTCAGAGTAGTTTCACTAGCCGGAAAGTCAGCCTACAAGCTTGAAGACTTAGAAGGCAAGCTGCTGCCAAGACCATGGAATGCATCCCACCTGAAGAAATTCTATTTCTAAGAAAGATGTAAATGAATTTCAGAATCAATAAAAGCAGCCTTCGTCTTGTCATCAACTTATCGTCTCTCCCTGACTGACCCCGGCAGCATGGGCCCACCGCCCTGGACTAGACCTCGAGCCGGACTCGGTCTTTTCCTAAAGCTCCTAGCCTTGGGCTATGGAGAAGGCTTCGAGTTCATACTCAGTCGGGATGGGCCCACCGCCCTGGACTAGACCTCGAGCCGGACTCGGTCTTTTCCTAAAGCTCCTAGCCTTGGGCTATGGAGAAGGCTTCGAGTTCATACTCAGCCGGGATGGGCCCACCGCCCTGGACTAGACCTCGAGCCGGACTCGGTCTTTTCCTAAAGCTCCTAGCCTTGGGCTATGGAGAAGGCTTCGAGTTCATACTCAGCCGGGATGGGCCCACCGCCCTGGACTAGACCTCGAGCCGGACTCGGTCTTTTCCTAAAGCTCCTAGCCTTGGGCTATGGAGAAGGCTTCGAGTTCATACTCAGCCGGGATGGGCCCACCGCCCTGGACTAGACCTCGAGCCGGACTCGGTCTTTTCCTAAAGCTCCTAGCCTTGGGCTATGGAGAAGGCTTCGAGTTCATACTCAGCCGGGATGGGCCCACCGCCCTGGACTAGACCTCGAGCCGGACTCAGTCTTTTCCTAAAGCTCCTAGCCTTGGGCTATGGAGAAGGCTTCGAGTTCATACTCAGCCGGGATGGGCCCACCGCCCTGGACTAGACCTCGAGCCGGACTCGGTCTTTTCCTAAAGCTCCTAGCCTTGGGCTATGGAGAAGGCCTCGAGTTCACACTCGGCCGGATTCCTAATATCAGGGTCTTTACACCCCTCAAAGATCATTGCCGAGCTCACGCTTCCACAGCCGAGACCGGTGGAATGATGACTCCATCTTGGCACAAGGCAGCAAGCCTCGGCCAAATCCAGCCATTTCGGCCAAGAGCAGATTTCCAGAGGAAGAGGGCTGCGCCCACACTCAAAACACATGCAAGCGTTCCAGAACAGTGCAAAGAAAAGAGAAAAAGAACTCAGACACTGGACACTGTTCGGGTAATCATAGAATTCCTCCTTTTTATTCATTGCGAACTGCTTTATTACAAGAGCTACAGAACAAAGAAAAATACAGAAAGGAGGATTGCAGTCCTCTGAAAACGGAAAATGAAGAAGAACATATTAAAAATCACTGGGAGTCTCTGGATCGAAGACGCCGAAGACGCCGGATCGTCGCTTGGAGACTGAGCGATGCATAATTTCAGTGAGCTCTACAATACGCTGTGGTTGGTTAGACCAAAGCGATCATAGAGCCCTCCAGTTCAGAGGCCCTGAACCCCGCGGAGCTCTGCAACACCCTCGGCGGCCAATCGGACCAGCCAAGCTTGAAGAAGCCTCCCGGTACAACAGGGCCTCATCCCGCCTTCCGTACGACGGGCGCACAGGGTCGTGTCGGACGAGAATACGTCGCCGTCCCCTCACGGCGCATCCTCACTCTGTCTGGCCAAGGGCGGATGGCCGTGGACCCGCGTTCAGAGAGCGCGTGGACCACGGGCAGTTTCTTCAGAGAGCGCGCAGACCATGATAGCCTTCCCCCCTCGGGGATAGCCGTCCAACGGCGCAGGATTCCCCCCGGATCATGCAATTTCGGACATCTCCCGGGCATAGTTCCTACAGCTAAGTTCTTTTCTTCTCCCATGGCGAGCTATCCACCCCTATTTATAGGAAGGAGAAGGACCCGATCTCCGAGAGAAGTTATGAGGGCGAAGTCCCCCACGCGTTACTGGGAATGCACGGCTGTTGACCAGCGATCCCTATGGCGCCACGTGGAGACATCCGTCCGATTCCCTCGTCAGCTGCGCCACCTTGTTTATTGCTACTTATTGTCTCCAGAATACGGAGAGTCAGCACTGACAGTTTGACTCTTTCTACCTCAAGGGCCACGCCGTACAGTAAAGGCATTCAACACCGTTCATTGCACATACAGAAATGAAAGAGAGACAAATGCAAAGAGAAAATGCACAAGTAAAGAAGCTCGACTTTCATTGATTGCATAAAATATTTACAAGGCTGAGAAGTAAAAACATTACAAGGGAAAGACAGAGACAAGATAGAGCTACTCCGGTCTCGGCGATTCGACCAGGTCAATCACCGTTTCCAAGCGGCCAGAGGCTTCGGCCGAGACAGGGGCCTCGCTTGGAGCATCGCAGGCAGAAGAGGCTTCGGCTAGCACCTCAGCCGAACCGGGAGCAGAAGAGGTCTCACCCTGAGGCGCGGTCAGAACCTCACTGGCGACCGGAGCATCGCTCGAGACAGGGGCGGCTGGAACATCTTCCGGAGCAGAAGCGACTATAGGAGCTTTAACTGGGGCACTCTCAGTTGCAGGAGCTTCGACCGGGGCACTATCAGTGGCAGGTGCGGAGCTCGGCTCCGGATCCAGATCCGAATACTTCGGCAGGTCCTGATAGACGGGATGGTCTTCAGGGACCCCCGCACGTCTCAGTGCGGCCAGGCATCCTTCCTCGAATAAGATTGCGGTGATCTCCTCCACCTGCTTCTCGTACAGCTCGGTGGCTCGATCTACCCCATCCTGGAAGGCTGACTGGGCCTCGGCCTGAAGAGAGGCCTTTTCCTTCACCAACTTCTCCCTCTCAGCGCGACCAGCCAAGACCTCCCCTCGCAGCCTCGTCCCCTCAGCAGCATATTCGGCCTTCAATCTGGCCAGCTCAGACTCCAGTTCGGCGGTCTTCTTGTTCTTCATCCAAAGCTCGCCTTTCATATGGTTGGCCCTGGACGAAAGCTCGGCGTTCTCAGTCAGAGCTGATGCCAACCGAGCGGATTCTCCGGCACTGGCCACCTTCAGCTCTTCCGTTTCCTTCCGCTGTTCGTCCAGCTCCTTCCTCAGCTTTTCCCGCTCGGACTCCAGGCGGGTTATTCTTGCAGCACTCCTATCCCTCCTTCCCATCACGGTTAGGAGCCTCTGCACGTTCTGCAAATGGAAACAGAAAGTCAGGTTCGACCAAGATATCTGAAGAATGAAGAAAAGCGTTGCAGACGCTTACCCGAAGACTATCCTGGATCGCCGAGACCATCAGGCCCTCATCCTCGAACCTATCGTGCGCCTCCATGTCCCTTGGCAGAGCGCAGGCCTTGGCGAGATCCCCAATCACCTCGGCATTTCCCAGCAATCGGTCTTCAACGCTCAGGGGTTTGCCGGTAGAGGTTTCCATTTTTGGCCTCCACGGTGCTGGGGCAGTTCGGGGCCCAGAGGCCGGTCCGGACCCTTGTCCCGCCGAGACGAGAGGCTCGCGCGCTGGACTAACAGCCGACTTGCTGACCAGCGCACTCTTTCGGCTGGCACACTCTTTTCCTTGGGCGCGCTCTTCTCGCCTCCCTTCTCGGCTGGAGCTTTGGCCCCAGGGGCTCGTTCAGGAGTTTTGCCCTTCGACTGCAGATCAACCTTCGAGCTCTTCTCCCCCGCCTTGGACTTCTTCCTGGGCGGGGACCCCTCCTTCGAGCGGTCCGGCGAGCGTTGCCGGGCTCCCCCGCTCGGGACAGGGGCAGGAGCGGAGGGAGCGCCCGCGCCCACCGGACCCGAAGCAGCACGAGTGCCAGCAGGCGACGGAGCCCCGGAAGACGCTGACCTTTGCCTAAACTTGGCAGCCAGGTCCCTGACAGCGAGCTCCCTCGAGCTTCCCTCCATGTCCTCTTCTCGATCAGAGATGTAAGCTTCCACTATCTGCGACAAGTCCGGCAGCTCCGGATCGGAAGTGGACGCCTCAGCTCCAGACGCAGTTCGGTCAGCAATAGGATCGGTCAAGGGGATCCCGCTAAACACCGCAACTGATACCGTCGGACGGCCAGGGTGTGTCTCGTCCGCCTCAGGTATTCCAGTCCTGTGGTAGTGGCCTCGATACCTCGGCTTGTACCCAAGCAGCTTCCAAGCAGACCTGGTCTCGTGCCCCTTGTACCGTTCGACCTTGTTGATATCGACGGTGTTCCTCCTCCAACCTTCGCTAGCAGCTCGGCGTCGCCTTGCACCCACCTCTGCTCGACAGGCAATAGAGAGTATTAGCTCGGCATCAGTAAGATAAACAAAACAGTAAGGGAGAAAAGCAGCGATGATTACTTGGGACTTCCCCCGGGCGACGTGGGACCGACAGCCTCCTGTCTTCACCTGGGCCGAACTCCCAGTCCCCCGAGACGCAGAAGAAATCTTCCTCAGCGTTCTTACTCGAATCCTCCAAGGCTAGGACGAAGCCTCTTCGCTGCGGCTTCACACGGAGATAGTATCTTCCCTCCCCAGCCTTGCAGATATCGTAAGTGTCCTCGATGTCGTGAGGGCCTAGGTTGGTCCCCAAGATCTCGTTCAGCTTCGCTGTGCCCATGATGACCTTGTAGCCATTGGGCATCAGCTGGCCCGGGGCGAGGGACCAAAGGCTAAGGCAAGCCCTCAACAAGGGGTGCAGGGGAAACCTGACCCCACCCTCGATCACAGAGATCAGAGGGAATGGCATCCAGCCGCCGTAGCACCGATACGAGGCAGCGTCGCCAAGGTCTGCCGGTTTTAGGAGGACCCCCTCCGGAATTTTGAAGGCAGCCCTAAGCTCGGCTAAGCCCTCATCGGAATCTACCCTGAATCTAGGGGTGCCCATGACTAGAAGGGGCGACGACAAAGGAAAACCCTAGAAACCGAAAAACCCCAAAAGGAACCAGACAGAAGGACAAAGCGACTTACAGCGACAGGCAGATCGAAAGCAGATCCAGGCGCGTTCTACGGTCGTCTTCCTCGAACAGATCTCCGGCACCAGAGCAGGGATCGAAAGTAAAAACAGAGGCGAGGGCGAGAGGAGTCAGAAGCAAGAAAAGAAAGGGGACGACCCTATTTGTAGAAGGGGGAACCCT
Organism: Litsea cubeba; assembly: GCA_012931725.1. NCBI lineage: Eukaryota > Viridiplantae > Streptophyta > Magnoliopsida > Laurales > Lauraceae > Litsea > Litsea cubeba. Next base: position 14,639,424 of record CM022944.1, on the reverse strand, counting down.
CATTTGGGTACCGCCTCCGAATTCGAAGAGGCACTTCGAAGCCCGTGCCCGTCAATCAATGAGACAACGCAATCAGCGCAGAAGCTACGCGTGTAGCCGTCAGCTCGGTTCCCAAGGCAAACAGGGCAGGGCATTTATCGCTTTAAAGAGTTGAAGCGACACCAGGCATAAAGAGTTGAAGCGACACCAGGCATAAAGAGTTGAAGCGACACCAGTAATGATCACAGTATCCCCAGACGGATTCTTCTAGCTTTCAAACCCTAAAGGCTAGCACACTTCAGAGGTCAAAAGCTAGGGGGCAATTGTGTGGGGAGATTTCCAGAACCACAGGATTAAGTTAATCGCAGCCATCAGATGAGGTTAAGCATTCTCACGTGCCATCCTTGTGCCATCCACGTGGCACCAAGCTCACCCCGGCTGCCAGGACAGGAGGCCCGGCCGAAGTCAGGCAGCTCCGGGCCCTTAGCGCCGAACTGGCCCACTTCGGGCGTCATCTCGGCAAGGAACTCCACCTCGGCTGAAGAAGCCGGGACAGTAGCCGAAGCAAGAGAGCACTCACAGGCGCCCCTCATCCCCCACGTCATCAGGCACGTGGGGGGATAGGGGCACGAGCTAACGAGACAGACACGACATCCAGCTGCCCACAATCTTCGCCAGATCCCTGACAGAGCAGCATCCAGCGGCTGAGGCCACATCAGGGCAGGGCCCGAGGGCAGATCCGCTGGTACCCCTACCGCCAAAGGCGCCCAACAGGATCTGGCCCAACAAGATGTGCATTAAATGCGATGTGGGCTGACCCGACGGACATTTAATGCATAGTGGGCTGGATTGGACCACAATTAATGCAATGTGGGCTGATTGTGACTTCCCAGTCAAATCGTGGGACCCACACCACAATATCTTCCAAAGATACGATTCAAACTCTATAAATAGAGGCTCAACCCACCATCTAAGGTATGCCATTTTTCCATATCAGAGCCGTTACTCTGTCTCTCTTCTTCCTCTCCTCCCATTGTTCCAGTTCCCATACTGACTTTGGCATCGGAGAGCCTTGCGCCGCCCAGGCCAGGGTCCTCTGACCGTTTGTTTCCTCCTTTTCAGGCTTTCGGACGGCACCCAATCAATCCCAATTACCATCATCTTCTCGGATAAGTCCTATAAGGCACCTCCTTATTGTGGGTCATTATTTTCTGCACCTACAAATTCATTATCAACAACTTGAATATGCAGGTGGGTACCTTCATTGTTCGAAAGATTCTCTTGGATGATATTGGTCTGCGATACATTTGTGCAACACCTGAACGGTTTTATGCGGTCGGTCGTGTCCTGGCAAGCATGGTTGCATCACTTGCTGAACAACCCTCTATGCGTCTGCTAAAGCACATCATTCGTTGTTATCTTAGACTTTCAGATAATCCAAGGTTGGTTCGTAACCTTTTTAGCTTAAACTGTAATCAGTAATGTGTTTTGCTATCCTTTGTTTTAGTGCCAAAGTTTGTAGGCGTTTCTTATCACTTTAAAGTGATTATTGGTTTCAAAATGTTGTAGGGCTTGTGAAGCTTTGAAGAATTGCCTCCCTGACATGTTAAGGGATGCGACATTCAACAGCTGTCTTCGTGTAAGTGTAATGTCATTGTTCTTGTGAATCTAATAGTTGTGTATTTCTATGGATATGCTCTTAATGGCATTGATGCTCTTAATGGCGTTGCCATTTTCATTTTATCTTGCTACTTTCTAACTGCCTATTGTCATAGTACACATGAAAAATCTAGTTACTGCTGCTCACTTCGTCGTTTAAAAGATCTAGAAAAAAAGTTTATTTAAATGTGCACATGGATCATAATTCTGAAGCTCAAGCAACATGAAAATCATCTGGTTCACAGCTTGACTCAATAGTGTCTCAGTTGAGTGATAGTAGAGTCGTCCCTGGTTTGTTCTGAGAATTGACCCCTATTATACGCAGTCACTATTCGAAATAGGTGACATATCCTTGTTGTATCATATTCAAAATATGCAGTCACTTACCTAGGCTATACTTAGCTGCTTGGGTGTAACATTCATGTCCCTGCCGTATCCATGGCGTGTCCTTGCTGTATCTGGGCATTATAGGTTAGGATGTCCACTCTTTTTCAACCAATAGCATGTCATTCATTAATTAAGAAAAATAACAAAAATATTGTCTTCTTTGGTATCAGATATTTGGCACATAGTTATCAGAATCCTACGATTCATATCCCAAATCTCGATTTGTATCCCGAATCTTAAGGAAACGATTCGTATCTATGCAATGAATCTCATTTATAGATGGATCTTAGGATTTAGGTGTGAATCTTACGATTCGACCCTCATTTTGTCGAATCTTACGAAGCGATTCGGCTTAGCAAGAATACCTACAACCACTACATTAATATTAACTATCGTTTACCTTTTTTATTTTTTTATTCTTTCTTTCTTTTAGCATTTTTACCTTCAAAAGTTATTTAGTAGTTAACAAAACCTCTTAAGAATATTCACGGCTTTAGGTTGGTTTTAGGGATAAATAAAGAACATGCATTTAATTAAAGCGTTTGACTGTAACGTATGGTGCCTCTCTATATCTTTTTTTTTTCTTCATGAACACTTTCTTAACTCCAAGAGATATCATATATACTTCGTAAGATTGATGGTTTGGATTTTATTTTTGCTTTTATATTTTGATTTAAAGATAACAAATAAATAAATATATATATTGATACCTTAAACTTATTAGTATTAATATATGTCATGATGTTCTTAATAAGATTGTATGATAAACTTATTTTTTATTGTATTTATATTGCTATACATGGGAAAAACTGGATGGTTATGCATGACTACCTTTTCTTTATTAATTTGTAATTATTAATTTTTTTTTGTATTAGAAAAATAAAAAAATCTTGCGATTCGCACTTTGATTCGATTCATGGGTATGAGCGATTTGTGATACGATTCCGATTTTCAAAACTATGATTCAGCAGTCTACCTTCATTTCTACTTTTGAATCAGCGGTGAGCTTTATTGATAAGGACAGGATGACATTAAGTGGTGAAAATTCTTTAGGATAATTTGAGGAAAAAAGGGCATTTGGTTATATGAAATATATCTATGAGAAGTGTCTTCTTCGAAACTGGATATCTGGCATGTGAATCTGTGACTTCATTAGCCTGGGAGATGAGAAATCTAATTCCACTCTCAACTGGGCCTGTTCTTTTAGTGTAGTTTCTGACAAGAATTTAGTGTGTTGGGAATTCCTAGACATGATGTGATGGGCATGTTTATTCACCACAATTCCAAAATTCCAGTTACCTAAAAGGTCTCAAATGAACTTTGGAATTCTTGAAATTCCAACCCCTTTGCTTTTGCTGGAATTTCTAGATGCTCAAGTGCAAATGAGGAATCAAGAATTTCACTTGTCTGAGAATTCAGAAATTCTCCAGATAAGACTTCTCTAAATTCCAGTAAAGAAATAGGCCCTAAAAGTACTTTCTTATAATGAAAGTTTGTCTTCATGCTTCCAGTTGGATTGAGGAGTGTGATCCAGTTGATAACTTGTTGAATCCCCTTCTTCCATGATAGGGATGCAGAAAGAGTTATAGCTGGTCCTCAAACTCTTCCCTTAGAGATGCAGCACCAGCTTCAGTGTCATTTCATATGCATGAATTCTCCTTTGGTGTCAAACATCTTAAGCTTCATTGATCTTTAATCTCTGTGTTGGCCGCTTTTCTCTCACATTGAAAGCGATGGGCATAAAGATTTTGTGAAGCAACAGTTGCAGAACTGATTTTTTTTTTCAACAGCAAGTTCCAATACCTTCCAAAAACTGATGTGGCAGAATCATGAGATTACTGCTTATGGGGTTATCAACTCATTCGAGGGTGTAAATTGGATTAATTGTGCATTATCTAAAGTTATTCTTTGATATATACAACCTGAGAAAAATTGAATAATGAAAGCAGTGAAAGGACAAAAAGTAATCTGAAGCTTGGGGGTTTCCAATCTGGTTATTGTTTCTAAGCTAAACTTGTACTTGTGATGCAGCCATGCAGGCCAGTCCCATGGCTGAGTCCAGAGTCCAACTGGGCTGTCCCATGGATTCATTGGGCCAACAGACCATTTTGTGCAAATTCTTATTACCCCTGAAGTCAACCCATTTTCCTATCAAGCTCTTCCAACATGTCCCAAACCTAGTCCCAACCTGCGCACCATTTGACCTATGCATATCATACCCTAAATGATCCTATAGATTAATCACTATTACATTCCATGCACAATCTCAGCATCCTTTATCCTACCAAGCATTGACCCCTATTTTTACCCAAACCAAACCAATGATCAAAATAGTGGTCGCGGCTAGTGTAGCGGTTAGTGGCCAAAATGCTATGTAGCGGGCGATATATAGTAGTTGTGGTAAGACAACTTTAGGAAAGGCCATTGAGGGGAAGAAATAGGAAAAATCGCATTTTAAGTTAAAATTGCTTGGCTCTACTAGGGTTTCAGACTGTAGGGCCGCTATTTTCAAAATAGCTTAGCGGCCTCAACTGCCATGGCTGATAATGTGGCCATTACACTACGTAGCGGCTTCTATTTTGAATCATGAACCAAGCTCTTATGAATCTCAATACTTTGTTCCAGCCCCTGCACATCCTCAATTTGGGACCAAACTTCCCTAAACTACTTCAAATGGCCCCGATTTGAAATCCAAGTTGATCCGATTCCTAACCCTAATCTTCACCTACCATAACCCAATTTCCCAAAACTCCCTCTAAACTAGAGTACTGTTTGAACCTAAAATTACATAAAATAGTTCCATGACTTGATTTACTAACCAAAAAAAGGAAATCTACTTGGTTGTTCGATTTTGGCATCCATTCTCACCCAAAATCCATCCAAACCAGTCCCATGTCCACCCATTTTCAGTCAATTTTGGCTCCCTCTAATGCTTTTTGAATCCACACTTATCGGAACCTTACTTGACCCCAATTTCAAATTTCCATACTCAGAAGAGTAACCAACCTCCAATTTACCATCTAATTTTTCCAAATTCTACCAACCTTTTGTCACTTCAAGGTCTTATAGTTGTTTATCATGACTTTTGTCAGTGTTGATACAGCTCTATAGAGTTCAGTCCCTTATACTGTGATGATCCTGTATCCTAAAGTGTCTATTCTCTTTATTTCTTCTCTTGCAAGTTCTTCTATTCTTTCAGCGACATGGTTTTAAGAATCGGCCAAAGTCCGAGTCAAGTTCCCCAAAAAAACACCCATGGAAAAGGGACAATTTTCACACGCACACACTTCATTTCACAAATGTTGTGAGAAGATGTGGGACGTTGTGGGGTCTTTCTTGCATTGATTTTGGACAATCAGATCAATAACTGGCAGTACTATTCATTGAACTTAGTGAAACACCAATGCATCCACTTGATACCACTAAACTTCATTCTTATTGTTTAAAACATTTATCTTAATTTTAGATTCATAGGTTACCATTTTTCTATCTTTTAGAGACGTTTTCTATCAGTTGTACACAAATTTTAAGGATTCTTGGTCTCCAAGATGTGACTCGATCCAAGACTCGGCCAAATAAACTTGACTTGAAGGGAACTGAGTCCCCCACTGAGTCTGAGTTTCACATCCTTGTCTAGCAAGGTTGAATTTGACCATATTTTATTGAGAATACATAGAATCTATTGGAACATTCAAAAAGGAATCAAAGAGAGAGCCGAGTCCAACATCCAAGAGAAGGAGCCGCCCATGCCGTTTCCCGATCACTTTTCTAGTTTGTTCATCATGCATTAAACAACCAGAAGAAGATAAATGCACAGAGTATCCACTACCAACAAGTTGACCGACAGAAATTAAAATGGCTAACAAATGCGGAAAGACATTGGGAAGAGAAATTGATGCTGAGTTAGTTTTAGGGTATGAATTTGTGCCGGACGAAGCCTACTTGAAGCAATTTGAGCATCCCAAGATGGGTCCTCAAGGGTCCCGACATATTTTGACTTTGTATTGAACCTAACAGTCCATATTTCAGCTTAAAAATAACATCACATGGACTGTTAGAAGAATTATGAACAGAGCAGGGGCTGTGTTACAATTTTTACAGAAAAATTTAGAAATCAAAGGGTCTCAAGTGCGACTATTTTGCACCTGGGTTTAGTGCGTCAAAGCTGACCCAATCCAAGTTAAGGCCTCTCTAGGTTCGCCTGGGAGTTCACTAAAAGATACTGTAGTTTGTTTCATCAAGGGTGGGCCAGGTGGGGTCCATAGCCAATCTACCCCAAAGTGTCTTGGACAACCAGATTTCAGGAAGATGCTTATTTTGATTATTTCTTTTAATAATTCTTGACTGATTTTGAGTAGGAAACTATTGTAAGGACTTCTAATTATAGGAGTCTAATTAGTAGGACCTTCCAAGGGTTTTATGTGTTCTTGGTAGCATTATATAAGGAAGTCTGTCATTACTGTATATGCTACAGTACCATGAATTGTAAATTACAGAAAAGCAGTAGTTGCTTTTATTTTTCTTCCTCTATTCTCGTGTCATGTGGATGCTAGAAGATTGAGAAGGCTTTAAGGTGAGTTTGGTGGTTTTTTTTTCAGCATTGTTCCTTTACTATTAAGTTCCTAGAATTTTGTTTTCTCTATTGCATATTGGTGTAGTTGTTATAATATTTCTGGTTTTGGTTATCTTGTCCCTAGAAGTCCGATTGCATCAAATCGGTAATGCGTCAATTGGTATCAGAGAGAACGTCATGAAGACATCGGTCAGGGTTTGAATATTAAAATGGAAATTCCCTAGCCGAGTATAATGGCAAAATTAAAGGCTATGAGTTCTATGATTGTCTAAACACAGTTGAAAAAGTATTTGCATACAAAGATCATACAAAGATTTGGCTGATCACAAGAAAGTCAAGTTGGTGTTTATTAAACTTCATGGAAAAAGCCGATGCATGGTGGGTACAGCTTCAGAAGTCCTGTCAACACATGGGAAAGTCGCTGATCAATTCGTGGGAGAAGATGAAAAGAATACATGAAGGGGTATTTTCTTCCTCCCACATACAAGCAAACACTTTTACGTGGCTGCAAATTCTCCACCAAGGAAATTGCTCTGTAGATGACTACATGGGGGAATTCCAGTATTTAGTGGCCCATAATGATGTTATGGAAGATGAAGATTAGCTAGTGGGGAGATATAAGGGCGGGTTACAATCATCCTTTTATGGAAGGCGATGGCTTACCATCCTTACTACACATTGACAGAAGCCATTCTGCGAGCGACTGCTATTGAAGGATCTCATTGAGATTCCCTTGTCTAGGACATCATTTCCAAATCGACAAACTCAGATGGGTCGACGAGCTCCTAATGCGGATGAAAAGGGCAAAGGCAAAGCGACCGTCCATTGCTTTAAGTGCAATGAGTACGGTCACATATCCTCAGAATGTCGAAAGAGGGGAATTCATGTTGCTGAACGAGAAGAAGAATCAGACGCACCATCCTATTAAGTGGATGAATCAGACGCATCATCCTATTAAGTGGATGATGATCATCCTGAATCTGATAAACCCAAGACCGACGACGACACTATCTATGATGTTAGAGGTCAATCTTTGATGATCCATCAAACATTGTTTTCTTCGAAGACATCTACCTAAGATGATTGGCTTCGCACTAGCATCTTCCCATAACATGCAATGTTAAGGACCGCAAATGCCACTTGATCGTGGATGGGGGTAGTTGAAAGAATGTGGTCTTGCAGGAAGTCGTCGACAAGCTCAAGAAAAGTACCCAGCTTTGTACAAGCTTTCATTGTTCAAGTGCTACAATGAGCTACCAATAACTTGTAAAGCATTAGTTTCGTTTTTAGTTGGCGGGCTATACCATGACGATGTGTGGTGGATGTGGCCCCCATGGATGTTACTCATATTGTTGGGTAGGCCATGGCAGTATGACCATGGGACACTTCACGATGGTTATAAAAACACATACACCTTCTAGAGTGTAAGACCCCGTCCCGAGTTAATCAAGATTAACTCTTGTTAATTGAGCTTATGGCTAATTAAACGTGATTAATCGAATTAATGAAGGCTTAGGACCAAATTGACTTGGTTTAGCCTTAATAGAATGAATTAAACTTAACAAGCTTGTAAAATGGATTGAATGAGTTTTTGAACTCAAACTAGGAATTGAGGGACTTTTGTGTAAATACGACTTTATACGTATTTCGTCGAATACGGAAACCCTCGATGCCAACACGCGTATCTCGAGGAGTACGTTCACTTTCATCAAAGACTCGAAGTCGTTTGACGAATATTGATTCAAGTGACACTCCATTTGACTTGAATAGTAATTAATGGAGAATTATGGGGCTAAATGCAATTAAGTTACTTATATAAGCTAAGAGAGTTCTTTGGAACTCTTTTTCCAAAACCCTAGCCCCCATCTCCCTTTTTTCTCTTCTTTCCTTCATTTTCATCTCCATCAAGCATCAAGTGAAGCGTTGAGAGTGGTTTCACAAGTGGATTGAATTCACTTCATCACCCTCTTCATCTTCCTCAAGTCTAATTCCATTTGTGGAATTGTAAAGCTTGGATTCGAAGAGTTTTTATCTCAAAACTCAAGCTACAAAAGGGATTTTCTTCCTTAAATCTTCACAAGAGGCAAGTACTTACATGTATTTATGATTTATGTTGTGTCTGAGTGTTTAGAACTCAAATAGACCAAAAGCCAGAGATTTGGCTTCAGAAAACCTGAAGCTCGAACTGAGCTTCTGGGCATCTGTCGGTCGACCGATAGGTCAACCGACGAGCTGACCGACAGGTTTAGAGCCTGTTTTCAGCAAATTTCAACTCTCTGGAATTTGAACCGATGTGTGGTCGGTCAACCGATGACCTGACCGACAGCATAATTTAGGATATAGAGTGAAATTTCAGCCTTCTGGAATTCAAACCGATGCACCATCGGTCAACCGACGTGATGAGGTCGGTCGACCGACGAGTCGACCGACAACATGGAGAAATGGTTCAGGGAATTCCAGTTCTCTGGAATTCTAACCGACGCATCGTCAGTCAACCGCCCTGAGGCTGTCGGTCAACCGACAGGCCGACCGACAAGCTAACCGACGCTGTGCAGAAATGCATTAAACTTGTCTATTTCGTAGCCTAATGTATACAGGCTGAGATTGTTAATGTATAAGCCTTCATAAGTGTAAACTTAATTTTCCGAATACATGATTCAAATGATATTCATCGAAAATAGTACGTGTATTGGAAAATGAATGTTTCACTCATTTGCTTGGCTTAGAAGTCTGACTAGAATTGATTAATCTTCACATAAGTATAGTCTTCAAACCATTGAACAAACTATACAGTATATGAATTAAATAAATGAAATGAAATGGGAAGTTACTAACGGTAACAACATATTGAATTGAATAATGAACCAATCCTGTTGCAGCAGATGTGAGAGGTGTTCCAGAACCTCGTGGAAGTTAGTGAACTCTGATCAAGACACTGACATATTCCACACCATTTGATATTACCCAAGTCATGTAATTGAACATGAACAATCATTGAATAAAGAGTGTCCTAATAGATATCAATTTACTGATATTACTGGATCCATTACTATAAATGTTATATATATTGAATTGTTTCGATTGATTATTGATAGCTAGAACTATCATACACATGTATGTATCTGTTGAACCGTCGTGTTCATGGTACTATTGATGGATGTCACAGGCCCAGATGCCCGTGCCGGTCCTGCCGAGGCCGCGCCGATAGCGGAGGATGCCCGCCCGATACCTCCAGGAGGTTTAATCGAGTGGATCTGATCCCGGAGTGCGAATGGATTCATTTTGGGAAACAAACTAGAATTAGATTTGTAAATCATTTTGAATATAATTAGAAGTCCCCGTATTGTATTAAGTATACGGTGGTTGACTTCCTTGAATGTAGAATTAAACTTATATATTGTGTTTTGTCAATGTATATTTTTCACAATTTTATACAGTTGACAGGTATTGTATTTGATATCCCTTGTGAGTTTCGTTTTAGCTTTTGTTAATTCAGAATTTACGGGAGTAAGTATGCACTCGCGACTCGGGTTTGTCCGAGTTAATCAAATCTCGGGACCGGGTCGTGACATACTTATTGTATGGTATCAGAGCATTAGGTTAATATGCAAAGTGAAAATATTTAAAAGACTTAGGAAATTTACGAACGATGTGAGGAACGTTAATTCCATAACAAATCTTGGATAGATTTGTGTTTATTGCTTTCACTCCATGTGATTGATATTGATGGAAGTGTTGAGATGTCAATCTTACCTTCCGTATTGTTTACAGCATGGCTTGTGGATCAGGATCTGGGCAGGATGATTTTATAGCAGTCACACCCCCTCCTATATCTGAGATCGATGCTAGGTTCGCTGCTATATTAGAGCAGATGGCCAAGAGCCACGAAGCATAGATGGGCATGCAAGCCCAGTTGATGTTGAGTAATGCACAGCTAGCCAAGAGTCAAGAGGCTCAAGCTGGTATGCATGCTCAAATGCTTAGGATGCTAGAGACTCAGAGCCAGATGTAGGCTCAAATGCAGACACCATCACCAGTTCAACAGCATATTGAACATCAAGTGGTGAATCAGAATAAAGAAAAGGATCCTAACATCCTTTATGAACAATTCCGTAAGAGAGGAGCTACTGAGTTCCAAGGCACCGAAGATGTGATGCACGCCGATGAATGGCTGGAACACATCGAGGATGTGCTTGATACGGTTGTCTGCACTCTCAAGCAGAGAGTCTCGCTGACCTCCTCTATGCTCAGAGGATCAGCTAACACCTGGTGGAGAAGTGTCAAGGACACATTTAGGACCCTGCCAGAAGATGGGATCTGGGAGACTTTCAGGAATTACTTCCAAAGAAAGTTTATACCAGAACATATACAGCAGCAAAAGGAAGCAGAATTCCTTAACTTGAAGCAAGGTCAAACAACCGTGTCTACGTATGTGGATAACTTCCTCAAGCTATCCAAGTATGCTCCTAACTTGGTAAATACCGAGGAGAAGAAGATCAAGCGATTTATCATAGGCTTGAACCCAGAGTACAAGACAGTAGTGGTAGCTGGTCAGATACCTACTACATTTGATGCTGTCTTGGATAGGGCATATACTGCTGAAGAGATTCAGCGAGAGAATGATGTTGCAAACACTGCTAAGAGAAGTGGTGAGTCATGGTACTCTAAGGGAGGACAGCCCAAGGACAAGAGGCAAAGACAGCAAAGGTTCACTCCTAAAAGTAATAGGAATGATAGGACTGATAAGCAAGAGAACAAGCTAGTTTGTGAGACTTGTGGTAAGACTCACAAGACTGAGTTGTGTTGGAGGACTACCGGGGCCTGCCTGGTATGTGGTTCTCTAGAACACAAGATGTTTCAGTGTCCAAAGAAGAGGAGAGATGATAGAGCTCCATATCAACAGCCTAATCGGGGACAAGCAGCACTTCCTGCACCTCCTCAGAGATTGGCTTTGCCTGCTCCTCCGGGGCAACCACAGCAGCAACCTCAACGACAAGGTCAGCAACGTCCATATCAGAGACAACAGCAGCCTAATAGGCCACAGGCAGCTGGATTGGCTTGTGCAGTTAACAGAGAACAGGCTGACGTTGCAACCAATGTGGTTGAAGGTACTATTCTTATAGATAATAGACCTGCTATAGCTTTGTTTGATCCGGGTTCTACCCATTCATTTGTAGCACCTACATTTGTCTGTGATATACAAGACCAGATAGAACAATTAGCTTATGATTTTACTGTCTCTACTCCCTTAGGAAAGAGATTAGTTTGTGAATTGTATCTTCCCCAATGTAATGTTAAAATCGGGGAAATGTCAATGCCAGTTGATCTGGTTGTGCTGACAACTATGAGTGATTTCGATGTAATATTCGGTATGGATTGGCTTGCGAAATACAGGGCTTATTTAGACTGTTTTCACAAGATCATCACTTTTAAAGTGAATGAGACCAATGCCAGTGTACTCTTTGAAGGAGTCCAAAGAAAGTATGACACCAGGCTTGTATCAGCACTAAAGGCTAAATGAATGATGCGTAGTGGTTGTGAGGGCTACCTCGTATTCATTTCTGAAGAGAAGCCTGCACGGGAATTGAATAACATTCCTGTAGTCTGTGAATTTCCAGACGTGTTTCCAAGTGAAATACCCGGTCTACCTCCAGCGAGGGAAGTGGACTTTACAATTGAACTGGTGCCCGGTACTGCACCAATTTCAAAGGCACCATATCGAATGGCACCCTCTGAATTATGTGAATTGAAGAAACAGATACAGGATTTGCTTGATAAGGGTTTTGTAAGACCTAGTGTCTCACCCTGGGGAGCACCTGTTCTGTTTGTGAAGAAGAAGGATGGCACCCTTCGTATGTGCATTGATTATAGGCAGATAAACCAAATGACGGTTAAGAACAAATATCCTCTGCCTAGGATCGATGAGTTGTTTGATCAACTCCAAGGTGCAGCATATTTTTCTAAGATTGATCTTCGATCTGGATATCATCAGATTCGAGTTAAAGATCAAGATGTACAGAAGACTGCATTCAGGACTCGTTACGATCACTATGAGTTCCTAGTGATGCCTTTTGGTCTGACCAATGCACCTGCAGTGTTTATGGCACTAATGAACAGGGTGTTTGCTACCTACCTAGACCAGTTTGTCGTGATCTTCATAGATGACATCCTGGTATACTCGAAGACAGAGTTGGAGCATTCACATCATTTGAGGACAGCTTTGCAAATATTGAGGGCAAATCAGTTGTATGCAAATCTCAAGAAGTGCGACTTTTGGTTGCAACAGGTTGCATTTCTGGGTCATGTTATTACCAGAAAAGGGTTAGCTGTAGATACAGCTAAGATTGAAACAGTTACCAAATGGCAGAGTCCGAAGAATGTGCCTGAGATTCGAAGCTTCTTAGGGTTGGCAGGCTATTACAGGAGGTTCGTCAAAGACTTCTCAAAGATAGCGGCCCCACTAACGAAACTGACTCGAAAAGACGTTCCTTTCCAATGGAATGATGCTTGTGAGTCTAGTTTCCAGACCTTGAAGCAAAAACTCGTTTCAGCTCCCGTATTAGCTTTACCCAAAGGAATAGGAGGATTTGAGATCTACTCAGATGCCTTGGGTGTTGGCTTGGGATGTGTATTGATGCAACATAGGAAAGTCATTGCCTACGGTTCTCGTCAGTTGAAAGAGCTTGAGAAGAACTATGCTACTCATGATCTCGAGCTCGCAACGGTTGTGTTTGCATTGAAGCAATGGAGACATTACTTGTATGGTGAAACTTTTGAAGTTCACTGTGATCACAAGAGTCTTCAGTACTTATTCACTCAGAAGGAGATTAATCTGAGGCAACGTCATTGGCTAGAGCCGATTAAAGATTACGACTTTCCATTCAAATATGTACCTGAAAAGGGCAATGTCGTAGCTGATGCCTTGAGTCGAAAGACTATTGAGATAGCATCACCGAGATGGGGATGGAGTCAACTTGATGATTTCAAGGACATGGATGTGTCCATTGAGACAATAGATGACCAAGCAATGACTATGGCAATGTCCGTGTTTGAACCAATTATTATCCAACAGATTAAGGATAGACAGTTGGACGATCCGAAATTTGTAAGGATCAGGGATAACATTGCTGCAAGGCCAGATTTCATGTTAGTGGAAGGAATCCTCTACTTTAGAGGCAGATTGTGTGTGCCAGCAGAAAATGATTTGAAACAAGCAGTGATATATGAAGCACATCATGCTAGATACTCTATACATCCTGGAAGCACAAAGATGTATAGGAATCTCAAGGATATGTTTTGGTGGAACAATATGAAGCGAGAAGTTGCCGGTTACGTAACTTCCTGCTTGACCTGTCAGCGTGTGAAGACTGAGCATCAAAAGCCACCTGGCTTGCTTCATCCACTGAACATTCCTAAATGGAAGTGGGAACACATTACTATGGACTTCGTATCGGGTTTACCGAGGACGAGGAAACAGCACGATGCCATATGGGTGATCGTGGATCGTCTTACGAAGTCTGCACACTTCCTTCCGATTAGAAAAGATATTGGTTTCAGTGATATGTCCAGATTGTTTACCAGTGAAGTGATTCGATTGCATGGAACACCGGTCTCGATTGTTTCCGATCGAGATAGTCGATTTATTTCCGCATTTTGGCAGTCCTTCCAGAATTTGATGGGTACTAGACTTAAGTTTAGTACTGCTTATCATCCACAGACTGATGGACAATCAGAACAGACTATCCAGACCTTAGAAGACTTGCTTCGTGCCAGTGTATCTGATTTTGGAAGTGATTGGGATGACCATTTAACGTTGTGTGAATTTGCTTACAACAACAGCTATCACTCCAGCATTGAAATGGCACCATTTGAAGGTTTGTACGGTCAGAGATGTAGGACTCCAGTGAGCTGGGAAGAGGTGGGAACTCGAAGTTTCCATGGTCCTACGATAATTGCTGAAACAGCAGAAAAGGTACAGAAGATTCAGGATCGGTTAAAGATTGCTAGATCAAGGCAGAAAAGCTATGCTGACAACCGTCAGCGTGATCTAGAGTTCGCCATTGATGATATGGTATTTTTGAAGACTTCACCGATGAAAGGCACTATCCGATTCGGACAAAAAGGGAAACTTTCCCCGAGATTCATTGGACCTTTCAAGATCCAGAGCCGAATTGGAAATGTGGTCTATCGTCTCGAATTGCCAATAGAGTTCTCCGGTATCCACAATGTGTTTCACATTTCTATGCTTCGAAAGTACGTGCATGATCCTTCACATATCATAAATCATGAAGAGATCCAAGTGTTTCCAAACACCACGTATGTTGAGAAGCCAACTCAGATAATTGATACTAAGGAGGCGGTTCTGCGCACACGAACGATTAAATAGGTCAAAGTGCTTTGGGCACATCATGGACCTAATGAGGCTACATGGGAACTCGAGGAGCAATTGTCTCGAAAGTATCTCGAGCTATTCGTACAGGTAAATGTGAATTCCTAATTATTTTATTACTTTTGAATTCATAACTGTTATTGGAGTTTCATTAATTGTATAGCATTCGGAGGACCGAATGATTCTAAAAGTTTTAGGGAGTTGTAAGACCCCGTCCCGAGTTAATCAAGATTAACTCTTGTTAATTGAGCTTATGGCTAATTAATCGAATTAATGAAGGCTTAGGACCAAATTGACTTGGTTTAGCCTTAATAGAATGAATTAAGCTTAACAAGCTTGTAAAATGGATTGAATGAGTTTTTGAACTCAAACTAGGAATCGAGGGACTTTTGTGTAAATACGACTTTATACGTATTTCGTCGAATACGGAAACCCTCGATGCCAACACGCGTATCTCGAGGAGTACGTTCACTTTCATCAAAGATTCGAAGTCGTTTGACGAATATTGATTCAAGTGACACTCCATTTGACTTGAATTGTAATTAATGGAGAATTATGGGGCTAAATGCAATTAAGTTACTTATATAAGCTAAGAGAGTTCTTTGGAACTCTTTTTCCAAAACCCTAGCCCCCATCTCCCTTTTTTCTCTTCTTTCCTTCATTTTCATCTCCATCAAGCATCAAGTGAAGCGTTGAGAGTGGTTTCACAAGTGGATTGAATTCACTTCATCACCCTCTTCATCTTCCTCAAGTCTAATTCCATTTGTGGAATTGTAAAGCTTGGATTCGAAGAGTTTTTATCTCAAAACTCAAGCTACAAAAGGGATCTTCTTCCTTAAATCTTCACAAGAGGCAAGTACTTACATGTATTTATGATTTATGTTGTGTCTGAGTGTTTAGAACTCAAATAGACCAAAAGCCAGAGATTTGGCTTCAGAAAACCTGAAGCTCGAACTGAGCTTCTGGGCATCTGTCGGTCGACCGATAGGTCAACCGACGAGCTGACCGACAGGTTTAGAGCCTATTTTCAGCAAATCTCAACTCTCTGGAATTTGAACCGATGTGTGGTCGGTCAACCAATGACCTGACCGACAGCATAATTTAGGATATAGAGTGAAATTCCAGCCTTCTGGAATTCAAACCGATGCACCATCGGTCAACCGACGTGATGAGGTCGGTCGACCGACAAGTCGACCGACAACATGGAGAAATGGTTCAGGGAATTCCAATTCTCTGGAATTCTAACCGATGCATCGTCGGTCAACCGCCCTGAGGCTGTCGGTCAACCGACCGGCCGACCGACAAGCTAACCGACGTTGTGCAGAAATGCATTAAACTTGTCTATTTCGAAGCCTAATGTATACAGGCTGAGATTGTTAATGTATAAGCCTTCATAAGTGTAAACTTAATTTTCCGAATACATGATTCAAATGATATATATCGAAAATAGTACGTGTATTGGAAAATGAATGTTTCACTCATTTGCTTGGCTTAGAAGTCTGACTAGAATTGATTAATCTTCACATTAGTATAGTCCTCAAACCATTGAACAAACTATACAGTATATGAATTAAATAAATGAAATGAAATGGGAAGTTACTAACGGTAACAACATATTGAATTAATAATGAACCAATCCTACTGCAGCAGATGTGAGAGGTGTTCCGGAACCTCGTGGAAGTTAGTGATCTCTGATCAAGACACTGACGTATTCCACACCATTTGATATTACCCAAGTCATGTAATTGAACATGAACAATCATTGAATAAAGAGTGTCCTAGTAGATATCAATTTACTGATATTACTGGATCCGTTACTATAAATGTCATATATATTGAATTGTTTCGATTGATTATTGATAACTAGAACTATCATACACATGTATGTATCTGTTGAACCGTCGTATTCATGGTACTATTGATGGATGTCACAGGCCCAGATGCCCGTGCCGGTCCTGCCGAGGCCGCGCCGCCAGCGGAGGATGCCCGCCCGATACCTCCAGGAGGTTTAATCGAGTGGATCTGATCCCGGAGTGCGAATGGATTCATTTTGGGAAACAAACTAGAATTAGATTTGTAAATCATTTTGAATGTAATTAGAAGTCCCCGTATTGTATTAAGTATACGGTGGTTGACTTCCTTGAACGTAGAATTAAACTTATATATTGTGTTTTGTCAATGTATATTTTCCGTAATTTTATACAGTTGACAGGTATTGTATTTGATATCCCTTGTGAGTTTCGTTTTAGCTTTTGTTAATTCGGAATTTACGGGAGTAAGTATGCACTCGCGACTCGGGGTTTGTCCGAGTTAATCAAATCTCGGGACCGGGTCGTGACATAGAGAGACAATGCAAAAATTATCCTTGGGCCTACTCATGAGAAAACTAATACGAAACTTACTTTGTTAGGGGACGCAACTAATTTCTCAAGTGATATGTGATGAGGAAACTCAAAAAGAACAAATTATGAACTCTACTAATGTTGACAATGTTGAAGATGAACTAGATTTACCTCCTATATTTGACGAATATGTGGAAGATGATATTCATGAAGTTAAGTTAGAAAATCGTATTTTTGGTTCGGGACATAGTTGAACAAGAGGTCGTCTCCAAAATCAAGTAGCGCCAAAATTTATTTCAAAACCAGAGTACAATCTACCACTTAAGAATGCTGCATCTGAATTTGTGCTCAAGCAAGAATGCAAACAGCACGTTGTGGCTCTTGAAGATCCTCTTACTGCTGAATATGTTGATCCATTGTGGGAAGGAATACAATGGCAAGAAGAAGCGTCCGGACTGGTTCGTGAAGTTGCAAGTCAGGTTGAGCTCAATTCCGACAGCTGCAGTATTAAGTATGCATCAACATGGAGACAATTTGAAATCAAGGCTAGATAAGCAAGCTTCTCCATAGAAGTGTCACAAGAAGTGAAAGTGCTGACACAAATGGCAACACGAAGATGCAAACTCGAGAATGATGCAGAGTTAGTTTTAGAGTATGAATTTGCACTAGCCGAAGCCTACTTGAAGCAATTTGAGCATCCCAAGAGTGTCCGCAAGGGTCCCAACAAATTTTGACTGAGTATTGAAATTTGAACCCAAATAGTTCATATTTCAGCTTAAAAATAACATCACAAGGACTGTTTGAAGAATTCTGAACAGAACAGGCGCTGTATTACAATTTTTACAGAAAAATTCAGTACTGAAAGGGGTATCACATGCAGCTGTTTTGGAGCCTGAGTTTAGTGGGTCAAAACTGACCCAATCCAAGAAGTTAAGGCCTCTGTAGGTTCACCTGGGAGTTCACTAGAAGGTATCACATGCAGCTGTTTTGGAGCCTGAGTTTAGTGGGTCAAAACTGACCCAATCCAAGAAGTTAAGGCCTCTGTAGGTTCACCTGGGAGTTCACTAGAAGGTCCTGCAATTTGTTTCATCAAAGGGTGGGCCATGGGGGGTCCATAGCCAATCTACTCCAAAGTGATTTGGACTATCAGATTTCAGGAAGATGCTGATTTTGATTATTTCTTATAATAATTCTTTACTGATTTTGAGTAGGAAACTATTGTGTAAGGACATCTAATTATAGGAGGAGTCTAATTAGTTGGATTTTCCTAGGGTTTTAACAGTAGTCATCATTACTGTAGATGCTACAGTACCATGAATGGTAAATTACAAAATAACAGTAGTTGCTTTTGTTTTCTTCTTCTTTCTCGTGTCATGTGGATGCTAGAAGATTGAGAAGGCTTTAAGGTGAGTTTGGTGATTTTTTTCAGCTTTGTTCCTTCACCATTAAGTTTCTAGATTTCTGTTTTCTCTACTGCATATTGGTGTAGTTGTTGGAATATTTCTTGTTTTGATTCTCTGCGCCCTAGACCGTCCTATTGCATAAAATTGGGACTGTGTTATTGGTATAGGTGTTGGAATATTTCTGGTTTGGGTTGGGCCCTAGACAGTCCGATTGCAGCAATTCGGGACTGCGTTATTGTGTAGTTGTTGGAATACTTCTGGTTTTGGTTATCTGGGCTTAGACAGTCCAATTTCATAAAATCGGGACTGCATTAGAAATGGGTTGATGTTCAGGAGTAGTAATGTAAATCGACCCTGTGCCAGCAATGGATAAATGTTGGCCATTGGCAGCGGTAATCATTTCATGTCTGGCATATGGTCGAACATATCACTAAGACTTTGCTCCATGGAAGTCACGTGCTTTGAAGCACTGGAATCTATAAACCATGGGGAAGGTAAGGGTGAAAGGGTAGTGGTAAGAGCTGTGTGAGTAAACCTTGAGGAAGGTGAAAGGGCAGTGGAAAGTGAGCATGAGTGTACCAACTACTGACCAGAAACACCCATGGAGGTGAAGGCGAAGCTGCTGAACTCTGTATCATATCCTGAATCTGATATGGGATCAAGGTCACAGCAGAAGATGAAGTGCTGGCAGTCTCATCTAAGTGGATTTGAGCTTGAAGAGCAGTCTGTATGTTCTGGTTGTCTTGGCGGCTGATCATTTGTTTCCCAACAAAGCTTTCAATCTTATTGTTACTCTTGTATATTAGATCCTGCTTATAAACTTTGGTAGAATTCTCCTTTATATGTGCATTGTTTCATACTCTTCAGGATGACCCAACAACCAGGCGGTGGCTTCAACAGCTCGTACATAATGTTAGTGGAGCAAACCAGATGGCGGCACTTCAGGCTGCAGGACTTGATCATATGTTAGGCAATTAAGATACCCAATTCGGTTCCCAGGCAACCACATGGATGTCATTAAGGCTACCTACAACTATTGTTAATGCTTGGTTTGTTATCTATTAATCTTCCTTTATGTTGATTGCTAAATACAGCTCAGTTAATTCTTCGTAACTGTAATATTTGTCTTATGTCCCTCGTTAGAACAGTCAAAAATAAAAGATGAGTGTTCACGGTGTCACGTCTCATTCATATACAAGCTGATTGGAAGCCCAGCGAGTAATGGTTGTGAAATTGTCCATCATTGACTTTATGCTATACTTGGATATGCCTAGGATCAATGATAGGGCTTGTTAGTCTGGATGGTCCATAACCCAAATACCACAGTGACTATCTTTGGGCTGATAATTTGGAGTTCAGTTTCCAACCAGGACCAAATAGAAGAATATTTAAATAAGTCGTTACCCACCTGCCGCTTCTCAGTATAATCCTTTTATACTGTAAAGCTTTTTTAATACAAGTTACCATTTCAAAAGAAGTATGGCTTCACTGTTTTCCTTACCAGTCATCTCATGCATAAACTACCCATTTTGTCTCTTCCTGCCAATCTAGTACTGTGTGGGGAGATTTCCAGAACCACAGGATTACGCTAATCACAGCCATCAGATGAGACTAAGCACTCTCGCGTGCCATCCGCGTGCCATCCACGTGGCACCAAGCTCACCCCGGCTACCAGGACAGGAGGTCCGGCCGAAGTCAGGCAGCTCCGGGCCACTAGCGCCGAACTGGCCCACCCCGGGCGCCATCTCGGCAGGGAGCTTCACCTCGCCTGAAGAAGCCGGGACGGAAGCCGAAGCAAGAGAGAACCTCCACTTGCGCCCCTCATCCCCCACGTCATCAGGCACGTGGAGAAATAGGGGCACGAGCTAGTGGGACAGACACGACATCCAGCCGCTCACAATCTTCGCCATATCCTGACAGGGCGGCATCCAGCGGCTGAGGCCACATCAGGGCAAGGCCCGAGGGCAGATCCCACGATCCCCTACCGCCAAAGGCGTCCAACACGATCTGGCCCAACAAGACGCGCATTAAATGCGACGTGGGCTGATCCGACGCGCATTTAATGCAGAGTGGGCTGGATTGGACCGCATTAATGGCAATGTGGGCTGATCATGACTTCCCAGTCGAATCATGAGACCCATGCCAAGATATCGTTCAAGATATCTTCCAAATCGTCTATAAAAGGATTGCATTTCCACATGCAAGGTACGCACAATTTCATACATAGAGCTGTTACTCTGCCTCTCTTCCTCCTCTTCTTCCATTGTTCCAGTTCCTACACTGACTTTGGCATCGGAGAGCCTTGCGCCGCCCAGGCCAGGGTCCTCTGACCGTGTGTTCTTCCCTTTCAGGCTTTCGGACGGCACCCAGTCATCATCATCATCGGATAAGTCCTCTAAGGCTCCCCAGTTATTGTGGGTCATTATTTTCTGCACCTACAATTGGCGCCGTCTGTGGGAAAGTAATATCCCAACCTTCCCAAACCTTCCCAACCTTCTTAACCTCAACCTTTCAGAAGCCATGCCTCCGAAAGCTAGGAAGGGCGTAGAGTCCTCAAGAGCAGCGCTCGAGCTGCCACCACCGTCAACGGACGTCCCTCCTCAAGGGCGCTCCCGCACGGTGCATGGCACGTCTGCAGGCGAGGGCCGCTTAGGCTCTCAACTCTTTGTCGAGTTCCCACTCCAAGAGGGACTCGAAGCCTCGATCTCAGTAGAAGAGGTCATGCCACCCAGACGCGATGAGCGTCGGCATGAGCGTCCTCGGAAGGAAAAAGCCGTGGCCGTAGGAGAGACGCGCCACGTTCAACCCCCTGCCACTGGAGAGGTTCTCGAAGCCCAAACTGCTCTCCTCCAGAAGCAAGAGCAGCTGATTCGCGAGCTCCAGCAGCAGCTGAGGGCAGCGCAAACTGCCTCCTTGAGGCAGGTCTCTGAGCCTCAAGGGAAGAAGAGGGACGCCCCCAGCAGGGCAGCCCAGCCTCCCCGCGAGGACCTCAGAAATCATCTGGACCATAAACGGAGCCAGATTCATGACGAAGGCTCGAGCAACAGCCGGAGTCATCATAGCCGTGATGACCGAACTCATAGCCGTCGTAGCCCGAACCACCCCAAGCGAAAGCCCAGAGCTCAGACTCCAGATAAGGACGATGAGCAGGAGCGATTTGACAAACGTGTCAGATTGGCTCTCCAGCACAACTTGGACGTGCGGGACCAGAAGCAGATCTGTGGTCACACTGATCTGGGGGGCTCACCCTTCACAAAAGAGATCGAGCGCACCCCCTTGCCCAGAAAGTTCTCCGTCCCGCGGTTCGTCCCCTATGACGGACTGTCCGACCCATCCGCTCACCTCCGACACTTCTCCCAGAAGATGTCCATCTGGGGGAACGAGGGTCACCTGAACTGCAAAATCTTTTCCTCCAGTTTGGGTGACCTCCCCCTGAAGTGGTTCTGTTCTCTCCCAGAGAAGTCCATTTCGAGTTGGAAGGACTTCCAGCTCTCCTTCCTGAAGAAGTTCCAAGCCTACAGCGCCGTCCCCAAGAAGGAAGGGGACCTCCTCGCCCTGAGAATGAAGCAGGGTGAGACCCTCGCCAAGTTCGCCCAGCGATTCTGGGCGGTCTACAGCCAGATCGAGGGCACCAGGGAGGAGATAGCAATCTACGCCTTCCAGCATGCCCTGATCCCCGGCAACGACTTGCGGAAGGACTTGGCCGGGAACCCCCCAGAATCCATGCCAGAGTTGATGTCCCGGGTGAAGCGCTTCATCGCCCAGGAGGAAGACGAGATCCGAGCTAGGGATCAGGACGGGCATCCGGAGCCCGAGCAGAAGAGTAGCCAGCCTCGGCAGAGAGGCGGGAGGCCCTCCCAGAAGCAGGAGCCCAAGCAGGCCTAGGTCTCCAGTTCGGCGAAGCCTTCGTCGTCCAGGTCTGGGGGCACCTGGAAGCCCAGACCTCCCTCCAGCGCCAGTCAGAGCGTCAACGTCATCTTCAAGGAGCCGATCTACCGCATCCTGACCAAGATCAGGTCCAAGTCATTCTTCAAGTACCCTCAGCCCATGCAGAATGAGCCCACCTCCGGCGGCCGAAGCCAGCTCTACTGCTCCTTCCATAGGGGTAACGGGCACAAGACCGAGGATTGCAAGACTTTGCAGCGGTACCTGGAGAAGCTGGCCGAAGAAGGCCACATTCCAGAATTCGTCAAGGCAGGTGATGCCGGCGGTAGCGAGGGCCGGATTCACCAGAGCGCAGCCCAGGCTCCAGACAGCGAGGATTCAGAGAAGATCATTAACGTGATCCATCTGGCGTCCTCAGTTCCCGCTTCCTCGTCCCGGGACAGCTCCCAGGCCCGTGCCGAAGCCAGGCGGGCTTCGCACGGGAAAGAAGTATTGAAAGCCGAGCTCGCCCCGGCATCCAAGAAAGCCCGCCGCGACCGCCCCGCCATCTCGTTCTCGGAGAGAGACCTAGAGGGAATCCAGCTCCCTCACAACGACCCTCTACTCCTCACCATGAAGCTGAGAGACTTCACAGTGAAGAGGATCCTCGTCGACTCCGGCAGCTCCTCCGAGGTCCTCTACTACGACTGCTTCAAAAAGATGAAACTCTCCGAAGCAGACCTCACGGAGGTCCGTGCACCCCTGCTAGGGTTGTCCGCCACGCCAGTCTACCCCAAGGGCAGGATCACCTTGGAGACCCGAGTTGGCGGAGCCTCCGTGTCGGCCGACTTCCTGGTCGTGGATGCCCCTTCTCCCTACAACGTCATTTTGGGCAGAACGTGGCTCCACAAGTTAGAAGCCGTCCCATCTTCCCTCCACTAGAAGTTGAAGTTCGTCCATGAGAACAAGGAGGGCAAGATGGAAGTAGTCACAGTGGAGGGGGATCAGCAGCAAGCCAGGCAGTGCATGCTGGCCGCAGTCCCGGCAGTAAAGGAGCCAGAGCGCGTCAACCTCGCCGAGTTCGAGAAAGGCCTCGACGAAATCGGCCGAGATCCTGAGAAGAAGAGCATCGAGGACCTGGCCGAGGTCAGGCTAAACCCGGCAGATCCAGACAGGTTCTTCCTGATTGGCACCCAGCTGCCAGACGAGGAAAGGGCCGAACTCTCTCGGTTCCTGATGCAGAACGTCGACGTCTTCGCTTGGAGCCCAAGCGAGATGCCTGGGGTCGACCCTGAGGTCATGTGCCACAAGCTGAATGTGGACCCCGACCACAAGTCGGTAATGCAGAGGGCCCGCAGGACAGGGCTGCAGCAGACAGATGCGGTCGTCAAAGAGATCGACAACCTGCTGAAGGCAGGAGCCATCCGGGAAGTCCAGTACCCGGTATGGCTGGCCAACACGGTGGTGGTCAAGAAGAAGACTGGAAAGTGGAGGGTGTGCGTGGACTTCACAGATTTGAACAGGGCCTCCCCTAAGGATAGTTTCCCCCTTCCGAAGATTGACCAACTGATCGACGCCACCGCTGGTCACGACCGAATGAGCTTCCTCGACGCCTACAGAGGCTACCACCAGATCCCGCTCTACGAGCCAAACGAGGAGAAAACATCATTCATAACCCCCCGCGGCACTTACTGCTACAAGGTGATGCCCTTCGGGCTAAAGAACGCGGGGGCAACCTATCAGCGCCTCGTCACAAAAATGTTCCATGCTCAGCTCGGCCGGACGGTGGAGGTCTACATCGACGACATGGTCGTCAAATCGGTGCACTCCGGCGATCATTTGGCGGATCTCGGCCAAATCTTCGACATCCTTCGCGCGTACAAGCTTAATCTAAATGCTTCCAAGTGCGCCTTCGGCGTAGCCTCTGGCAAGTTCCTCGGCAGCTTGGTAACGCGGAGAGGGATAGAGGCTAATCCGGACCAGATCACCGCGATCCAGAGCATCCAGAGCCCCTCTACCACGAAGGAAGTTCAGAAGCTCACAGGAATGGCTGCAGCACTCAACCGCTTCATCAGCCGGTCATCAGATAAGTGCAGGCCTTTCTTTCAGCTTTTAAAGAAAAATCTGAAATTCCAGTGGACCCCCGAGTGCGACCAGGCATTGGCCGCACTCAAAACCTATTTAATGTCACCACCCTTACTCTCCACCCCAACTTTGGGGGAGATTCTGTATTTGTACCTTGCGGTCTCGGATCACGCAGTGAGCTCCGTCCTCATCAGGGAGGACGAGGGAATTCAAAAGCCAATCTATTATACGAGCAAGACCCTGCTCGATGCCGAGACCAGGTACCTTCTATTGGAGAAGCTTGCGTTGGCTCTCGTCAGTGCCTCCCGCAAGCTCTCCCATTATTTCCAATCCCACACCATTGTGGTGATCACGGAGCATCCACTCCGTTCAGTGTTCAAGAAAGCTGATTTTTCAGGGCGAATATCAAAGTGGGCAGTTGAACTGGGGCAGTATGATATACAGTACCGTCCCCGAACTACGATCAAAGCCCAGATTCTGGCGGACTTCATCGTCGAATTCGTCTCCCCCAACCCGGCTCTGACTCAGCTCGGCACGGCACTGGGGGGCACAGGGCACGAGCCAGTAGAAACTGAGGTCGAGCAGTCTCCCACCTCGGCATGGAAGATCTTTGTCGACGGGTCGTCCACCTCCAAGAGAGCTGGCGCCGGCATAGTTCTCCAATCGCCAGAGGGCCTGGTCATAGAGCAAGCCTTCACCTTGGACTTCAAAGCGACGAACAATGAGGCAGAGTACGAAGCACTGATTGCAGGGTTGAACAGCGCCCGAATCCTCGGAGCCCAGTATCTGGAGATCTTCAGCGACTCTCAACTGGTAACTAGCCAGCTCGCTGGAGACTACCAAGCCAGGGACGACAGGATGGCGGCCTACTTAGCCCTTGCGAAAAAAACTACTCTCTCATTTCCAGAAAGCCGAGGTCAGGCAAATATCCCGAGATACCAACTCGCACGCAGATGCGCTTGCAAACCTGGCCTCCACTGTCGAAGCAGGGAAGAAAAGGACCATCGAGGTCGGGTCAGTATCGAGGTCAAGTTTAGAACTCCATTCATCTCGGCTTGTCCTCTGTGCTGACCCCGGCCCAAGCTGGATGGATCCAACTGTCGCCTACTTGAAGGACGACCAGCTCCCCGAGGACAAGGCTGAAGCCCACAGGATCAGACTCAAGGCAGCGCGATTCTGGCTCTCTCCCGAAGGCAAACTCTACAGGAAATCCTTCACAGGTCCATACCTCCAATGCGTCCATCCAAGCAAGGTGGACGACTTCCTGTATGAGATCCACGAAGGAATCTGCGGCAGTCACATAGGAGGTCGATCCCTGGCTTACAGAGCAATAAGCCAGGGCTACTGGTGGCCCTACATGCAGAAAGACGCGCAGGTCTACGCCAGGAAATGCGAGAAGTGCCAGAAGTTCTCCCACTCCCTCCATCAGCCAGCACAAGATCTGAGTCCCCTCTCTAGCCCATGGCCCTTCGCTCAATGGGGCCTGGACATTGTGGGGCCTCTTCACCGAGCTCCAGGAAACAAGAGATGGCTGATAGTGGCTACAGACTACTTCACAAAATGGATAGAGGCTGAACCGTTGTCTTCAATCACGGACAGGGACTCCAGGAACTTCGTTTGGAAAAACATCCTTACGAGGTTCGGCATCCCCCGGACCCTGATTTCGGATAACGGGACTCAGTTCGACTCCAAGTCCTTCAAAGACTTCTGCCAAGAGCACGGCATCAGAAATCATTACTCCACTCCGGCATATCCACAGAGTAATGGCCAGGCAGAAATCTCCAACAAAGTGATCCTGGACGGCCTGAAGAAGCGACTGGACAAGGCAAAGGGCAGATGGACAGAGGAGCTTCCGAGCGTGCTGTGGGCATACAGAACAACTCCAAGGAGGTCCACCTCGGCAACACCTTTCTCTCTGGCCTACGGGATGGAGGCAGTCATTCCTTTGGAAATCGGCCTTCCTACCCTGAGGACAGAGCTGGTCGACCAAGGCCGAAATGAGACGAACCTGGCAATGGAGCTGGAGCTGGCAGACGAGCGACGAGAAGCAGCAGCCCTGCGACTGACCGACTATCAGCAACGGTTAGCCAGGGCATATAATCAAAATGTCAGAGAGAGAAAGTTCTCCGCGGGAGAGCTGGTGCTAAAGAAAACCCTGTCAGCTGACAGAGAGCCAAACGAAGGGAAGCTAGCCCCGAACTGGCATGGCCCGTTCAAAATAGTCTCACTGGCAGGAAAGTCAGCCTACAAGCTCGAAGACTTGGAAGGCAAGCCACTGCCGAGACCATGGAATGCATCCCACTTGAAGAAATTTTATTTCTAAAGATGTATCGAGTCTCAAAATCAATAAAAGCAGCTTTCACCTTGTCATCAACTTGTCGTCTCTCTCTGACTGATTCCGACAACATGGGTCTACCGCCCTGGAGAAGGCCTCGAGTCCAGACTCGGTCGTTTCCTAAAGCTCCGGGCCCTGGGCCCTGGAGAAGGCCTCGAGTTCAGACACTCAGCCGGATTGGGTCTACCGCCCTGGAAAAGGCCTCGAGTCCAGACTCGGTCGTTTCCTAAAGCTCCGGGCCCTGGGCCCTAGAGAAGGCCTCGAGTTCAGACACTCGGCCGGATTGGGTCTACCGCCCTGGAAAAGGCCTCGAGTCCAGACTCGGTCGTTTCCTAAAGCTCCGGGCCCTGGGCCCTGGAGAAGGCCTCGAGTTCGGACACTCGGCCGGATTGGGTCTACCGCCCTGGAAAAGGCCTCGAGTCCAGACTCGGTCGTTTCCTAAAGCTCCGGGCCCTGGGCCCTGGAGAAGGCCTCGAGTTCAGACACTCGGCCGGATTGGGTCTACCGCCCTGGAAAAGGCCTCGAGTCCAGACTCGGTCGTTTCCTAAAGCTCCGGGCCCTGGGCCCTGGAGAAGGCCTCGAGTTCAGACACTCGGCCGGATTGGGTCTACCGCCCTGGAAAAGGCCTCGAGTCCAGACTCGGTCGTTTCCTAAAGCTCCGGGCCCTGGGCCCTGGAGAAGGCCTCGAGTTCGAACACTCGGCCGGATTGGGTCTACCGCCCTGGAAAAGGCCTCGAGTCCAGACTCGGTCGTTTCCTAAAGCTCCGGGCCCTGGGCCCTGGAGAAGGCCTCGAGTTCGGACACTCGGCCGGATTGGGTCTACCGCCCTGGAAAAGGCCTCGAGTCCAGACTCGGTCGTTTCCTAAAGCTCTGGGCCCTGGGCCCTGGAGAAGGCCTCGAGTTCAGACACTCGGCCGGATTGGGTCTACCGCCCTGGAAAAGGCCTCGAGTCCAGACTCGGTCGTTTCCTAAAGCTCCGGGCCCTGGGCCCTGGAGAAGGCCTCGAGTTCAGACACTCGGCCGGATTGGGTCTACCGCCCTGGAAAAGGCCTCGAGTCCAGACTCGGTCGTTTCCTAAAGCTCCAGGCCCTGGGCCCTGGAGAAGGCCTCGAGTTCGGACACTTGGCCGGATTGGGTCTACCGCCCTGGAAAAGGCCTCGAGTCCAGACTCGGTCGTTTCCTAAAGCTCCGGGCCCTGGGCCCTGGAGAAGGCCTCGAGTTCGGACACTCGGCCGGATTGGGTCTACCGCCCTGGAAAAGGCCTCGAGTCCAGACTCGGTCGTTTCCTAAAGCTCCGGGTCCTGGACCCTGGAGAAGGCCTCGAGTTCGGACACTCGGCCGGATTCCTAAAATCAGGGTTTTTACACCCCTCAAAGATCATTGCCGAGCTCACGCTTCCACTGCCGAGATCAGCGGAACGATGACTCCACTTCGGCACAAGGCTGCTCGTCTCGGCCAAAGCCAGCCATTTCGGCCAAGGGCAGCTTTCCAGAGGAAGAGAGCTGTGCCAGCACTCAAACACACAAAAATGCAAGCATTCCAGAACAGTGCAAAGAAAGAGAAAAAGAACTCAAAAGCATTGTACACAGTCTGGGTGATCACAGAATTCCTCCTTTTATTCATTGTAAACTGCTTTATTACAAGAATTACAGAACAGAAAGCAAAGTACAGAAAGGAGGATCACAGTCCTCTAAAAACAGAAAATAAAGAGAAGCTGGGAGACTCTGATCTTCACTCACTCTTCGGGCTGCATGCTCCAAGACGTCGGACCGTGTCGGACGAGAATGCGCCACCGCCCCTCTTCCTCTTCTTCTCTCCATCAACGAAACCCGACCCATCCGATTTCGACAGGCCGGGCGTGAACCCGCGTTCAGAGAGCGCGTGGTCCACGGGGAGTTCCTTCAGAGAGCGCGCAGACTACGACAGGCTTCCCCCCTTGAAGGAAGCCATCCACTGGCGCAAGGGTCCCCCCCGGATCAAAGACTGCAGAATGTCTACCAGCCATGATTCCTATGTCTATGTGATTTAAGCTATCCTACGTTATGTTCTTTTCATCGCCCATGGCGAGCCTGTCGCCCCTACTTATAGGAAGAAGAAGGGCTCAGCCTCCGAAGGAAGTTATGGGGGCGAAGTCTCCCACGCGTTACTCGGGATGCACGACTGGTGACCAGCGATCCCTGGGGCGCCACGTGGAGACATCCATCCATTTCCCTCATAGGCCGTGCCACCATGTTTATTACTATTTATGGCCTCCAGAATACGGAGAATTGGCACGGACAGCTATGAGGACCGTTTGACTCCTTCTACCTCAAGAGTCACGCGTTATATTAAAGGCATTCAAGCACCATTCAATGCACATCCAGAAATGAAGGAGAAACAAATGCAGAGAAAGAATGCACAAGTAAAGAAGCCCGTTTTTCATTGATTACTGAGAGTATTACAAGGCTAAGGAGCAAAAGCATTACATGCAAGGAGACAGAAATACAGAGGAGCCCGGCTACTATGGTTTCGGCGACTCCACTAGGTCGATCACCGTATCTGATGGACCAGTGGACTCGGCCGAAATCGTGACCTTGCTTGGAGCGTCGCTAGCAGAGGGGGCTCCGACCGGTACCTCGCCCGAACCAGGAGCAGAAGAGGTCTCACCCTGAGGCACGGCCGAAGCATCGCTGGCGACCGGGGCATCGCTCAAGACCGGGGCAGCTGGAGCGTCGTCAGCAGCAGGAGCGATTGCAGGAGCTTCAACTGGGGCACTTTCGGCTGCAGGAGCGGAGCTCGGCTCAGGAGCCGAGTCCGAGTACTTCGGCAGGTCCCGATAGACAGGATGGTCTTCGGGGACCCCCGCACGTCTCAGTGCGGCCAGGCATCCTTCCTCGAACAGGATGGCGGTGATCTCCTCCACCTGCTTCTCATACAGCTCAGTGGCGTGATCCACCCCATCCTGGAAGGCGGACTGGGCCTCGGACAGAAGAGAGGCCTTCTCCTTCTCCAGCTCGGCGTTCTCCTTCTTCAGCCTCGCTGTTTCGGCTCGCCCAGCCAGCACTTCCCCGCGCAGCCTCGTCCCCTCCGCCGTCGATTCAGCCTTCAATCTTGCCAATTCCGACTCCAGCTCGGCGGTCTTCTTGTTCCTCGCCCAGACCTCGCCTTTCAGATGATTGGCCTTCGACGTAAGTTCGGCGACATCAGCCAGGGCCGATGCCAGCCGAGCAGCCTCATCAACGCTGGCCTTCTTCATCCGCTCCACTCCCGCCTGCAGCTCCTCCAGTTCCTTCTTCAGCTTGTCTCTCTCGGTCTCCAACTGGGAGACCCTCGTCGCGTTCCTGTCGCTCCTTCCCACCACGGTTAGGAGCCTTTGCACGTTCTGCAAATGGAGAAAGTGGATCAGACCGGGACAGTCGAGCTAAAATTATTCGAGGAAAAGTGCTGAAAACACTTACCAGAAGGTTCGCCTGGATCGCCGAGACCATCAGGCTCTCGTTGTCGAACCTCTCATGCGTCTCCATATCTCGCGGCAGAGCGCAGGCCTTGGCAAGAGCCCCGATAACGTCGGCGTTCCCCAGCAGCCGATCCTCGACGTTCAGAGGCTTGCCGGGCTGCGTTTCCATCCTCGGCCTCCATGGCGGTGGGGCAATTCGGGGTCCGGAGGACGACCCGGATCCCTGCCCCGCCGAGGTGCTGTGCTCGCGGGTCGTCCCGCCGGACGGCCTGCCTGCCGGCACGCTCCTCTCAGCCGGTGCGCTCTTTTCAGCTGGAACCTTGGCTCCGGAGGCCCGCGCAGGGGTCTTACTCTTCGGAGGCTGTTCGGCCCCCGAATCCTTCTCCCCCGCCTTGGACTTCTTCCTAGGCGGGGACCCCTCCCTCGGGCGCTCCAGCGAACGTCGCCGAACCCCTTCACTCGAAGCAGGAGCGGAAGCAGAAGCAGGAGCGGAAGTGTCGCCAGCACCTCCCGAGCTCGAAGCTGCTCGGGTGCTGGCAGGAGATGGCGTCGCAGAGGAAGAGGGCCCCCGCCTGAACTTGGCCGCTAGGTCCTTGACGGCAGGCTCCCTCGACCTTCCCGCCCTGTCTTCCTCCCGATCGGAAGAATAAGCGTCCACTATCTACCTCAGGTTCGACGGTTCCGAACTTGAAGTGGACGCCTTGGATCCAGATGCAGCTCGGCTAGCAGCAGGATCGTTCAAGGGGATCCCGGAAGGTACAGCAAGGGAGACGGTTGGACGATCAGGATGCGCTTCGTCCACCTCGGGTACCCCGGTCCTCTGGTAGTGGCCGCGGTATCTTGGCGTGTATCCGAGCAGCTTCCAGGCCGACCTAGTCTCGTGCCCCTTGTACCTCTCGACCTTGTTGATGTCGTCGGGGTTCCTCCTCCACCCTTCACTCGCAGCTCGGCGGCGTCTCGCACCTGCCTCTGCATAACAAACAGTAGATGAGTCAGCTCGGCATCGTCAAAATCAAGCAAGGAAAATGAATGAAAAAGAGCGATGTTTACTTGGGACTGTCCCGGGGCGGCGCGGGACCGCTAGCCTCCTACTTTCGCCAGTGCCGAACTCCCAGTCCCCCGAAACACAGAAGAAGGCTTCTTCGGCATTCTTACTTGAATCTTCCAAGGCCAGGACAAAGCCTCTTCGCTGCGGCTTCACCCGGAGATAATATCTCCCTTCCCCGGCCTTGCAGATATCGTAGGTGTCCTCGATATCATGAACACCTATGTTGGTCCCCAGAATCTCATTCAGTTTCGCCGTGCCCATGATGACCTTATAGCCATTGGGCATCAGCTGGCACGGGGTAAGAGACCAGGTACTGAGGCAAGCCCTAAGTAGAGGGTGCAGGGGGAATCTGACCCCGCCCTCGATCACAGAGATCAGAGGGAACGGCATCCAGCCGCCGGACCAGCGCATCATGGCATAGTCGACGGAGTCTGCCGGCTTGAGCAGGACTCGCTCCGGAATATCGAAGGCAGCCCTGAATCTGGCTATGCCCTCTTCGGTGTCTAAACTAAACCTAGGGGTGCCCATGTCTAGAAAGAAGGATACAGCGAAAGAAAAAACCCTAAAGGCTGCTAAACCCTAGGGAAAAAGCTACACAGAGGCGTGAAGCAACTTACAGAGACGGAAAAGGGCGACTCGAGTACAGATCCAGACACGCCCTATGGTCGTCCTCGCTAAAAGAAATCTTGAGCAGCAGAGCAGAAATCGAAGATGAAGGCGAAGGCGAAAAGAAATCAGAAACGAGAAGAGAAGAAGACGACCCTATTTATGGATAAGAAACCATTCGAAAGGACGGATTTCGCGATCCGCGCCTATTCCATCAATAACACAGCGCAATCAATGAAGAGGCGACGCGTGTAACCGTCGACTCGCTTCCCAGTACAGGCATGACAGAGCATTTATCGCTTCAGAGCAGTTGAAGCGACACCAGACGACGATCGCCGCATCCCCAGACGGATTCTTCTAACTTTCGACCACTAAGGGCTAGGGCGCTTAAGAGGTCAAAAGCTAGGGGGCAATTGTGTGGGGAGATTTCCAGAACCACAGGATTACGCTAATCACAGCCATCAGATGAGACTAAGCACTCTCGCGTGCCATCCGCGTGCCATCCACGTGGCACCAAGCTCACCCCGGCTACCAGGACAGGAGGTCCGGCCGAAGTCAGGCAGCTCCGGGCCACTAGCGCCGAACTGGCCCACCCCGGGCGCCATCTCGGCAGGGAGCTTCACCTCGGCTGAAGAAGCCGGGACGGAAGCCGAAGCAAGAGAGAACCTCCACTTGCGCCCCTCATCCCCCACGTCATCAGGCACGTGGAGAAATAGGGGCACGAGCTAGTGGGACAGACACGACATCCAGCCGCTCACAATCTTCGCCATATCCTGACAGGGCGGCATCCAGCGGCTGAGGCCACATCAGGGCAAGGCCCGAGGGCAGATCCCACGATCCCCTACCGCCAAAGGCGTCCAACACGATCTGGCCCAACAAGACGCGCATTAAATACGACGTGGGCTGATCCGACGCGCATTTAATGCAGAGTGGGCTGGATTGGACCGCATTAATGGCAACGTGGGCTGATCATGACTTCCCAGTCGAATCATGAGACCCATGCCAAGATATCGTTCAAGATATCTTCCAAATCGTCTATAAAAGGATTGCATTTCCACATGCAAGGTACGCACAATTTCATACATAGAGCTGTTACTCTGCCTCTCTTCCTCCTCTTCTTCCATTGTTCCAGTTCCTACACTGACTTTGGCATCGGAGAGCCTTGCGCCGCCCAGGCCAGGGTCCTCTGACCGTGTGTTCTTCCCTTTCAGGCTTTCGGACGGCACCCAGTCATCATCATCATCGGATAAGTCCTCTAAGGCTCCCAAGTTATTGTGGGTCATTATTTTCTGCACCTACAAGTACATCAGGAGCAAATGAAACATGTTGAGGCAGATTGTCATTAGTAAGCAAAAGAGAGATGCATTGGGAGAAGTTATATTGTGCTCAGAACTCACAAGACCAGCTTGCAGAGTTTTTTACTGAAGGGATAAGTAAAGATTGTCTTCATTGTATGTGAGGCAAGTTAGGCATGATTGACATCCATGCTCCAACTTGCAAGTGAATCGAGGAACTCATTGTGAGGGGTGGTATGATTTGTTAAGCAAAGGAGGTTTTCAGAAGTTGCAGCTTTTTTTTTTTTTTTAATTCGTGAGAAGCTATGCACATATTCCCTTCTCTTTATCTTTTCTTCCTTTATATTCTTTTAGTTGGCTTCACCACAATGTTTCTTCTCCTCTACTTGGAGGTCAGGCATCAATTTATCAATGTTGATGTCATTCAAATGACTATAAAGAGAGCAATTCATCCAAAATGTTTTTGACATAATTTTTCTGAGGCACGATAGGCAGCGCTTCGAGATGCTCCAATGTGCATTATATGTGGTGTGTGGTCTTTCATTTCAAATTAAAAGACTAATACTCATGCACATAACCCATGACTGGAACTCACAGGGAATCATTTTGGTGGCCATCAAGAAAGAAGGTTACTGAAGATGGATGCAGGTTTAAGAATGCATAATTAAGTGGCATAATTCTTTTTTCTATAAAGAAAATATGGTATTAAAATTCCATAGTTGAAAATGTGGTGTGTGAAAGAAATTGCTTGGCAATGCATTCATGGATCATGCGAGGGTGTCATGTTACTTGATTCTGTTGTTTGCACAGACCCTTGTCAAATAAAACTCGAGAAGCATTGTAAAGTATGCATTGGAACGTGGTGGATCTTTCTTAAGATTTTTTGTTCCATACCATGCTTGCATCATTGGTTTCTTAATGGTCATCATCCTAAGTGACACCTTTTTGATGGGAAAAATCCAAGGGAATGTTGGTTTCAGCTATTGGTTAAGATGCTAATAGTGGCATACGTCCGTTGCTAATCGGGATTGTAGAAGTAGACAAAAAGTTATTCTGGGAATGGTTTCTTTGATTGTCAGTGACCATTGATTTGGAGGTATTGTCATCATGACAGGCTAACATATAGGAACGTTCTCCTTCCAATGCCAAAGCCTACCATGTGGGAGAAGATGGGATTGAAATTGAATCCAGTCCTTCCTCCCAATGATCTCAGACCACGGGCATCCTAAAAAGATCCAAGACAGAAGATCCAAACTCGATATTTTGTTCTGACCCTGTTGGAAGTTGGGTCCATAGTAGAGAATAATTTTTTTTAATGGAAAACAAGTAAATTTTATTAATAAAAAAAAGATCAGATTACACAACAAAGCAGATAACAACAAACAACAAGAAGAATAGCGTAAGTACAAGTGCATTATATGCCAAAACCAACTACCTCCCCAATTACAACATTAAATGGGGTGGCTTTATCAATCTGTTGTTTTCCCAAATAATAGAAAGATCTGTAGAGAGCCCGATCAGTGAGAATCTATTGCTTGCCACGACTTGTTTGCACTAGAGGTGGCTCTGGATCTCTTTCTTGAGGTATCCCATTTAAATGCATCTTGTTCATTGCATGTGACAGAAAATCCATGTATCTCAAGGAGTCCATGCTCCTTGGTATGTATAAATCAGATATTTAATTCACATAGTTCACCCCTTCAATCTAGAATTGTTCATTTCATGTCTTCCTTTAGTCTATTTTATAGTTGATATTTCACCGTTATGGCATTTCTTTGCATGTGAGGTTTGTTGGATTTGGCTCAAAAGGCCCATTGGGCCTTGATAGATAGTTTACTTAGGGCATAAGTAAACTAGGGCAAGCTCGTTATATATACTCTCTTAATGGTTATTCTTTGTAACCCTACATCACATAGAGGAGGCAAGCAAGGGAGGCACAAGAGAGCATTGTAAGGGGAGAGACTGTGAGAGCTAGATTCATATCAATTGGGGGAGAGAGTAGGCTAAGGGTTAGAGGTATATCCTTGGAACGAGTAGCCCAATTTCCTTTATAGTGAAATCGAGCGAAACGCTCATAGTCCCATGGACGTAGGCAATTGCGGAACCACGTAAATCTCTTGTTTCTTGTGTGCTTGTGATTGTGTGTACGTGATTTACCCCATGTGATTTCCTAACAAATTGGTATAGAGCCTAAGCCATTGTGCTGCGTTGCGATCGACGGATCGGATCAAAGAATTGATCCGAATTTCTTCGTTGCAGGAAATCGACAGAGATCAGTTCAGATCTTTGTTTGGGCCACACTGATGGGAATCTGCCAACTGATTACATTCATTTTGATTAAGCCACCAAATTTAGACAGTTGTGCAAGCATTATGAGGCCCATCAGCATAACAGTAACACGAAGCAAACATTGAATTGCATAAAAAGTGAGAAAAACAGCCACTGCAGAATATAAATTGAAAATTTTTCAAACATTGGGGGATTCAGAGTCCTGCAACCACCTCATGATTTTGCAAGTAATATAAAATGAAGTGGAATTTAAAAAATAACCAAAATCATAGAGATCCGAAGTTGCAGAAACAGGGGAGATTCCGGGTTCTTGGTTCTATTGGCCGGAGAAGACAGAAGATCCGGGACCGCCATCGCTGTGTACAGGAGACCAGGTCCTCCGGATTTCCTGCTCATCGCCTGAGAAGGAGCCTGCAGAAACCACCATCGTCACCGGACCACTGCGGTACCTTCATCGCCGCCTGCAATCTTGATTTGCAGTGCATGCTGCCGCCGCCGGAATAGGATCGGAGAGTCACCGGTCGCCTTCCCGTTGCTGCCGTGTCGTCGCCGGCCATCGCCGGTCCCCGCCACCGCACCATCTCTGGAAAGGAAGAAGGAAGGAGCAGCACCTTCATCCGTTTCTGGTTACAAAACCAGAAAGAAAACAGAACCCAGTTCTGTTTGGGAAGGAGGAGTCCGGGCTTGGTTCGGGTCAGGTTGACCTGACCCATTTGCAGAAGCCCAGCGCAGTAAGCCCAGCCCACAGCCAGGACCAGGTTCAGGTCCTGGGTCAGTTCTGACCTGACCCAGCCTGTGCAGAGAAGCCCAGCGCAGCAGCCAGCAGCGCTGACGTCAGCAGCACGCCAGCAGTTCGGTCAAACCACAGAGTTGACCAGATTAACGGCCAAAATTCAATCACAGTTTTCGGGGCTTTCCGGACTCCGATTTGAGCTCTGTTTTTTCCTACAAATTCGCTTCGACGAGATCTACGAAGTTAATGGAACGGATTGACCGTTTGAATTTCTGAAAAAGGAGCAGATTTCAGACATAATGTTAAACAAGGCTACAGCAGCAGGTATCAAATTTGAAATTCAGAAATTTGATGGAAAAATTAATTTTGGCTTGTGGAAAAGGAGAATGAAAAATATCTTGATTCAACAAGGAATCAAAGTAGCATTGCTTGGCAAGGAAAATAAGCCCTCAAAGATGGAAGATGATGAGTGGGCGGATATCGATGAAAGAGCCATGAGCTCTATTGAGCAGTACCTCTCTGACGAAGTTATGTTCAATGTGGAAGAGGAATCTGCAAAGGACCTATGGGAAAAGCTCGAGAAGCTGTACATGGCTAAGAATCTGACAAACAAGCTACACCTGAAGAAACAGTTGTATGGGTTGAAGATTGAAGAAGGATGTGATCTGATGGAGCACATGAACACTTTCAACAGGATGATCAGTGATTTGTTGAGGCTCGATGTAAAATTCGATGATGAAGACAGGTCCCTGTTATTGTTGAATTCTCTCTCTGACCCATATGAGCACTTTGTGACTACCCTGCTATATGGAAAGGAGACACTAAATTTTGAGGAGGTTACTCAAGATATCATCTCCAATGCTGCCAGAAGAAAGCCTAGCAAAGGTAATTCACATGCAAAGGGACTTCTAGTAAAGGAATGCTCGTATAACCGAGGCAGGTCCAAGAAAAGGGGTAAGTCAAGAAGAAACAACTCTAGATCAAAGTCCAAAAGCAAGAAAGATTCAGAATGCTTTCATTGCGGAAAGAAAGGGCACTGGAAGAAAGATTGCCGGCATTACAAGGCGAGCAAAGATGGGAAGAATAAAGCTGGGGACAAATCAGATAGCAGTGACTCCGCCAGCATTGCCTCAGAGAAGGAAGTGGAACTCCTATCGGTCTCGCAAGGTAACAATCTATCTGATACATGGATTTTAGATTCCGATTGTACATATCATATATGTCCTAATCGTGATTGGTTTGATACTTATGAGCCATGTGATGGTGGTAGTGTTCTAATGGGTAATGATGCTGCTTGTAAAACCATTGGAATGGGAACCATAAAAATCAGAATGGCAGATGGAGTTGTTAGAACTTTGGGTGGGGTGAGACATGTTCCCTCACTCAAAAAGAATTTGATATCCTTAGGCACACTAGAATCCAAAGGTTATTCATTCAGTGCAAAGGACGGCTTGCTTAAAGTGAGTAAAGGTATTCTGGTATTAATGAAAGGTACTAGAGTGGGTAACAACCTTTACAAATTGATGGGAAACACAGTTGTGGGTGGACCTGCAGTCTCCACGGAAGACAAAAACGGCATGGATGAGTCTCAATTATGGCATATGCGGCTAGGGCATATGAGTGAGAAGGGCATGTTAGAACTTCATAAACGACAGTTGTTGAAGGGTGTGAAAACATGCAAGCTAGATTTTTGCAAATTCTATGTTTATGGCAAGCAGACGAAAGTGTCATTTAAAATTGCAGGAAAATATTGTAGAAGTAAAGGCATTCTTGACTACATTCACTCTGATGTATGGGGACCATCCCCGGTCAAGTCAAAAGGTGGAGCTGAATACTTTGTGACTTTTATTGACGATTTTTCAAGGAAAGTTTGGGTTTACTTCATAAAACACAAGTCTAATGGTCTTCAAAAAATTCAAAGAATGGAAGGCAGAAGTTGAAAATCAAATAGGAAGAAAAGTCAAGTATCTGAGATCAGATAATGGGGGTGAATACAAAAGTCAAATGTTTCTACAATTCTGCAAGGATGAAGGCATCACAAGACACTTTACAGTTCCAAAGACTCCTCAGCAAAATGGAGTTTCGGAAAGAATGAACAGGACTCTTTTGGAAAGAGCACGAAGCATGAGACTACATGCAGGGTTGACTGAAAGCTTTTGGGCAGAAGCAGTTAATCACGCATGCTATGTGGTTAATCGGTCACCATCAGCAGCATTGGATTGCAAAGTTGCAGAAGAAGTCTGGACAGGTAAAGAAGTTGATTATTCCACACTCAAGTTATTCGAATGTCCAGCATACGTACACATTCCCAGTGATGAGAGATCCAAGCTAGATTCCAAGTCACTCAAATGCATATTCCTCGGATTCGAGAAGGGAGTGGAAGGGTACAAGCTATGGGATCCAGTAAACATGAAAAAGATAATCAGCAGAGATGTAGTGTTTGATGAAAAGTCTACGCTACACAGGGAACAAGATGGTGAAGTCAAAGGGCACAGTGCTGAAAAGGCAGTTGTTGAAATAATTCTTCTTACAAACAATAAAGGCAAGAAATCAGTACAGAGTCAAACAGAGGCCAGTACATCTGGTAGAGAGGAAGAAGTTGAGGTTCAGCAGGAACCCATAAGTCTAGCACAGGGAAGAGCAAAGAGAAGCATCAAACCACCTCAAAGGTTTGGATGGGATGAGGGTGAAGTCCATTTTGCTCTTATCACCAGTAGTGGTGATCCAACCACACTCAAGAAGCTATGAATAGCAGTGATAGGGAGAGTTGGATGGGTGCTATGATGGATGAGATAGAATCTCTCGAAAAGAACTCCGTCTGGGAGTTAGTTCCAAAACCCAAAGATAGAAAATCAGTTGGTTGCAAATGGGTGTTTCGGAAGAAGGAAGTCCCAAATGAAAACAAAACACCAAGGTTCAAGGCATGTTTAGTAGCAAAGGGGTACTCACAGAAAGAAGGGGTTGACTATGATGAGATCTTTTCCCCAGTTGTGAAGCACACATCTATCAGGGTGTTGCTGGCATTAGTAGCACAGTTCAATATGGAGCTTGAACAGTTAGATGTAAAGACATCTTTCCTTCATGGTGACTTGGAGGAAACAATTTACATGGAGCAACCTAAAGGATTTAGAGAAGTCGGAAAAGAAGACTATGTCTGCAAATTGAAGAGATCATTGTACGGGCTGAAACAATCACCAAGGCAATGGTACAAACGCTTCGACTCCTATATGTTGCAGATTGGCTACTATCGATGTGAGTATGATCATTGTGTTTACTTTAAAGTGCATGAGGATAATTCATTTATTATGTTGCTACTCTATGTGGATGATATGCTTATTGCATGTAAGAACATGTCAAAAATAGAAGAACTGAAATCTCAGTTGAAAAAGGAGTTTGACATGAAAGACCTTGGGTCAACCACAAAAATGTTGGGTATGGAAATAAGGAGGGACAGAAAGGCTGGAAAGCTGTGGTTATCACAAAAGAAATACATTTCAAAAGTATTTGAGAAGTTTAACATATAGAATGCCAAGCCCGTGTCTACTCCACTTGTAAGTCATTTCAATTTAAGTGCCAGTCAATGTCCAAGTACGGACGATGAAATTGAAGACATGTCCATGATACCGTATGCTAATGCGGTGGGATGTTTGATGTATGTCATGGTCTGCACAAGACCAGATATTACTCAAGCAGTCAGTGTAGTGAGTAAGTACATGGCGAATCCAGGGAAAGAGCATTGGAATGCAGTAAAGTGGATTCTAAGATACTTGAAAGGCACCAAAGACTTGGGAATATTGTTTGAAAGAAAACAAGGACCATAAAGTGTAGTGGGATATGTAGATTCTGATTTTGCAGGGGATCTGGACAAAAGAAGATCCACCACAAGTTATGTTTACACATTAGCGAACGGACCGATAAGCTGGAGATCGGTGCTTCAGTCTACAACAGCATTATCCACTACAGAGGCAGAATACATGGCACTTGCAGAGGCTTCTAAGGAAGCAATTTGGTTAAGAGGTTTGGTGAATGAAATCGGGATTAAGCAAGAATCAATCTCAATACAATGTGATAGTCAAAGCGCCATATGTTTGGCGAAGAATCAGATATATCATGTCAGGACAAAGCACATTGCTGTTATGTATCACAGGATTCGAGATTGGGTTGCTACAGGTGAGATCTCCGTTGAGAAGATTCATACAGATGAAAATGCAGCTGATATTCTCACTAAGCCAGTCACTACAGAGAAGTTCAGGCATTGCCTGGACTTGCTCAATCTCTCCTCTTGTTAGAGATTGAAGGTGCACCTCATCTTCGGTGAGGTGCAGATATGGTGGGAGAGCTTTCCCACACAGTACAGGTGTTATAAACACAGCATAACAATTCTTCAAAAAGTCGGACATTTTTCGCCAAGGTGGAGATTGTTGGATTTGGCTCAAAGGGCCCATTAGGCCTTGATAGATAGTTTACTTAGGGCATAAGTAAACTAGGGCAAGCTCATTATATATACTCTCTTAATGGTTATTCTTTGTAACCCTACATCACATAGAGGAGGCAAGCAAGGGAGGCACAAGAGATCATTGTAAGGGGAGAGACTGTGAGAGCTAGATTCAGATCTATTGGGGGAGAGAGTGGGCTAAGGGTTAGAGGTATATCCTTGTAACGAGTTGTCCAATTTCCTTCATAGTGAAATCGAGCGGAACGCTCATAGTCCCGTGGACGTAGGCAATTGCCGAACCACGTAAATCTCTTGTTTCTTGTATGCTTGTGATTGTGTGTATGTGATTCACCCCAGGTGATTTCCTAACAAGGTTTAGATCTTTTGTTGTCGTAGAACAGTGTTAGTGTTTAGGAGAATAATTTTCTGCCATATTTTTGCATTTATTTCTAAATGCCATTTTTTTTGCAGGTCTGGAAGTGGTCTATCATTGGCACTCAAGGTGGTACTGCTCTAAAGAATTACATGTGCTAATGTATGGACTTTACATACATAGAATATAATTTGGATGTGGAATAATTATATGTTCTTCAAGTTGTTTATTACTGTGTTTAAATATGGATGTTTATTTGACTATGATAAGGTGTTAAAGTTATACTCTATGGTCGTGACTTAGGGATGGACATGTTTTAGGTTTGATGGATTATTTGGATGTTAATGTTATATTATCTATTTATGTCTCCTCTTAATTTTTTTTTTCTGTGACCCTAGTGGCTTCAAAGTGATGCTTTAATTACAATGCACTACTTTATTCTCACCTTTGATGCCTAGATATGGATATGGATACAAAACTGATACAGAGATCGGGGATACGACTCCTAACTTTTGAGAATCTAGGACACGGATATGGGTATCCTAATTTTTTCTTTAGATCACTAGCATTTTTTTATGGTGAGAAGTAAAAATACTAGAAAAATTTTATGAAGTAAAGGACTATATAAGAAGGATGTGTTAAACTTGGTCCCTAGAACTATCGGTGCAGTATTAGGTACTAATACAAGTGTCGTATCAGTACGATACGGATATGTTGGGCCTGTACAAGTATAAGGGTATCATAGCATATATGAGGAATCCAACATTCAAATCCAATATTAATTTTATAACTCACAAAATACTATAAATTTGCATATAATATCCATAGTTATCAGAATCCTATAATTTGTATCCCGAATCTTAAGGAAAACGATTTGTATCTTTGTAATGAATTCCATTTACAAATGAATATTAGGATTCAAGTGTGAATCCTATGATTCGATACTTGTTTCATCGAATCTTATGATTCAACCGATTGGGCTAAGCGATAATGGCTACAACCAATAAGTTAATATTAATAATCTTTTACCTTTGTCTTTCTTTTGATCACTTGTATTTTTAAAAAGTTATTTAATAGTTAACGAAATCTCGTAAGAATTTATTGTGGATTTGATAAGGTTTTTAAGATGAATAAAGAACATGCATTTAACTAAAGCATTCGACTGTACCTGTACGTATGATGCTTTTCTATATCTTCTTTTTTTAATCTATTTTGTTTTTCTTTCTTCATGAACACTTAACTTTAAGAGATATCCTACTATGTAAGATTGGTGGTTTGGATTTTATTTTATATTTTTATTTTAATTTTGGATAATAAAATTATATTGATACTTTAAACTTATTTAACTATTTGCACATCATTTACTTCATATATATATATATTAATAAATCTCGTGATGTTCTTGATATGATTGTATGATAGACTTACTTGTCATTATATTTATACTACTGTAAATGGGAAAATGGATGGTTATGAATAATTACTTTTTTATTTTTCTTTTAATTTTTAATTATTTTTTTTGTTTTATTAGAAAAACAAAAAATCCTACGATTCGTCATTTGATTTGATTCATGGGTATGAACGATTTGCGATATGATTCTGAATTTGAAAACTATGATAATATCCAAGGTATGTCATAAATCCAAGAAAATCGAGTATATTAAATATAATAAATATTAGTTAATACTCAACCTCTATAACAGGGTCGGGGGTACTCAAGGATCAAAATAGCGGTTGTGGTGAGCGTACTGGCCAATGGCCAAAACGCTATGTAGAGGTTGCGGCGATACGTAATGGTGTAGCCGTGTGAATTTATTAAGTGGTGAAAAAATTTGAATCTCGTGTGGTGGTCAATCTTGTATTTTTTTTTAGTGATTTGGAACCATATAAAGGTAGAGACAACTTTAGGAACGGCTATGGAGGAGAAGAAATAGGAAAAATAATATTTTAAATTAAAAATGCTTGGCTCTATTAGGTTTTAGACCGTAGCACCGCTATTTTTAAAATAGCGTAGCGGCATCAACCTCTCCTAGGGGTCGCTATTTTAACCATGGGAGTATTACATTAATGAAGATGATCATTTCACTTTTAAGCCTGAAAATAATGAATAAAAGTGAAGGCTGTTATAATACAACTATTAATTAATAATAGTGCTCATGATCAAAGGTTGGAGTATCTGATGATGGTGATAAAAGGCAATAGAAGTTTCTGGAGGTAAAAATAATGATATCAACTACTTGTAAAGCGTTATTTGGATGAGCATTGAGAGAAAAGTG
This sequence comes from Litsea cubeba, assembly GCA_012931725.1. Lineage (NCBI taxonomy): Eukaryota > Viridiplantae > Streptophyta > Magnoliopsida > Laurales > Lauraceae > Litsea > Litsea cubeba. Next base: position 14,595,917 of record CM022944.1, on the reverse strand, counting down.
GGTAGGTGGTTAAATCTACAAGGAAAACTATAAGGAAAAGGCTAGTGTATGTTACAAAATCATTGTTCTATTTTTTTTAATGCTAGTTTTTTTATTAATTATGATCGAACTCAACCATTCAAAAAAGAAAAAAAGACCAAATTGTAGAAAATAAAGAGAAGGGAGCTTTTGTAGTTGTGTAATGTTAGCTTAAGTGTTTTTCACCCTTGGGAGCTAAATAGCTGGGTATTCGTGCATGCCCATTGTATTCGTGTTGGTCCAATGCGACGCTTGTATCAATACTCGATATTGGACCAATACTTTGAAGGTACTAGTTTAGCATATCCTACTTTAGTCCATTGTTTTATAGAGTTTGTTTAGTTTTCCTACTTTTCTACATAAAAAAAGAAGTAAGAAATGGTTGTACAAAATGATAATTTCATTATTTTAGAAATGTTCTAAAGAAAAAATGAGGAGAACCGTGTCTGTAACAATGTCCTAATCTCTAAGATTTCCAAAATTGCAGTGTTGTATCCTCGATCCCCGTATCCAATATCTGGGCATCATAACTTGGAAGTGGGTTAGAATCTGGGGTTTGTTTTTAGTCGCAGTAGTTTGTATTGTTCTTTTTGGGTTGAATTTCCCTATATAAGCGCTTACTGAGGATCTGCACTTGGAGTTGCTGCTCCTGTAATGTTAACCACTTATGCCCCACCTTGTAGGAGAGGATGGGAGTGCATAGAATGGCATGCAACCCATGATGATAACATAGCCATGCCCCACTTTTATATGGATAATGGTTGGAGTCTACCCAAAATCGACAATGGGGGAACACCAGTGGATGGTGATTCATATAAGTTGTTTTTTTCTAGATTCATGGGAAGGTGACAGAAGTGTTACAACAGCGACTATAGCCGTACAACTTATTTCTTTGGTACACGAAATTCTCAGTGTTCATAGGTGATGCATATAATGGAACACCTTTGCACCCAAATGTAGCAGTTGGGGATTTATCCCGCCTTGTTCAAATAAAATTTGTTAACATTAAAAAAAGAAGAATATACCAAAAAAAAAAAAAAACTATAAAGCCGGGAAAAGGTACTTCATAAAAAAATATTAATCAAACGTGTAATTCCATGTATCAGAAGTAAACAAATTATAGATCTAGGATTTAAATCACTAATGAAATTTATTTAAAGAAACAAACATTATATAAAAAGAACAAAAGGAAACAACCAAAATATAAGACTTCATGCAGATGCATTAATCTATGCTTTTGAACAATATTAGATTGCATTTGTCCCCAAACTGGGTTGAAGCAAGAGTGTGCAAAGCTAATGATGTAGGCCCTAGTGTTATGGCTTGCATGAAAGTGCCGAAGAACAATCAACAAGCCGAAGCGCGTGTCCGAAGACACTTCAAAAGTCTCCGCGGAGACAATAAACGAGGACGCACCTTAATGGGAAAACTCAACTTTAATTAATCAACTCTCTAAGAGTTAAATCTCTTACAAAGCATACAAATAGGAAAAGTAAAACTTGGTTGCTAAGAAAACCTAATTTAGGAAATAAAATAATAATCCTAAGGGAATTTTACCAAATAAGTGTTCCTAAACAGGTATTAGCCAAATTTAAATAGAAATACACTAAAACACCCATTTTGGTGTTCGTACATGCAATTTGGGCGCCTTTACCCCTCAGTGTGCGAACGACATCGTCATTTCATTATACCCCTAAAAACTCAATCGAACGATTTTCATTCTCTTCCCCAAACTTTCTCTTCTCCCGCCTTTTCTCTTTTCTCCTCCGCTCCATGCTCTCTCTTTCCCTCTTCCTGCACTATGATTTCTGCTCTCTCTTTCCCTCTCCCTCTCCGTTCGCTGCTCTCTCTTTCCCTCTCCCTGACGTTGCGGTTCCTGCTCTCTCTTTCCCTCTCCCTCTCCGCTCCATGCTCTCTTTTTCCCTCTCTCCGACGTCCTGACTCCTACTCTACCCCTTCGCTCCCTGCTCTCTTAGCCATTCCGGCCAGATCCTCCGACGGAACTCCCGACGACTGCTCCAACATCATCTTCCATTTGAGATTTCAATGAAGGTGATTTTTTTAGTTCTTCTCTCTTCCACATTCTCTATTTTCTTGTTTCCTTTTCATTTTCAGTTTCTATATCTATTGGAATTGTGGGGTTCTTGAGAGGGGATTTGGTTTGGGGTATTTGCAGACAAATGGTTGACTGGAAGTTGCAGCCTTGGAAAAAACCCAAATTTGAAGAAACCTCTTATAGTTTATTTTATTTGTAGACAAATACAAATACTGTTATAGTTGCAACCTCTTATAGTTGCAGACAAATACTTGTCTCCATCTTTAGAGAGCTGTAGATTGAATTGATAGAAACCTCTTATAGTTTATTTCATTTCCAATACTAATTTAATGAAAGGAATCAAATGCGTAGGAAAGTAGAGCTCCGCATCATCTTTGTTATGGTAGCGGGTAATTTGGTGTCGACCTCAATTTTTTGCAACTATCCAGAAATCATATTAACCAAGATGCGAAGCTTGAAGAATATGTTGGCTGTTAAATATCTAAGGACCTTTCTGATAGTGGTCTCATTGTAACACTCAAGATACTAGTGTTTATGATTGACCAATCCTTGATAGAAAGAACCAAAAACAAACTTTGTATATGTAGCGGGACATAGGGAAGGTTGGGAGTTTCCAATTATCTAATGGTGGTAAGGTTGTGAATTTTACAACTAGCTCTCTGTTTTGGGATGGGGTTTTGGTTCCAGATGCATTGTCAAGTCAAGGCATTTTGTGTGTGTGTGGTGGGGGGGGGGGGGGGGGGGGGGGGGGGGGGGGGGGGGGGGGGGGGGGGGGGTCAAATTGGAGGAACCAATCCTCATTACCAAGCAGGTAATGATTCTTCTTGCTCTTAGGGTTCCCTTCTTTTGTACGTTTGAAACAGCCATATAAATGGATTGAGTAGAGTTTATTACTAATTTGAGTGATTGATAAATCTCTAATCAAATTTCACAATTAGAACTTATATTTAGTAATCAACCTATGCAACCTTGTCATGGATATAGCCTTGGAGATGGCACTACTCTGGTAGTAGTCTGGGGAAAAAGAGCAGCTACCAAGATGTTTCATTAGAACTTGGAAATGAGCTGGTATGCCTTGGCATAGACTCATTTTGGCTCTTTTCCCGTTTTCCTCCTATTGGGATCGTAGTGTTCTTGCCGTTTGACCTGTTGCTTCATTCAGTCTTTCCTTAGATTTTCTTGTGACGAGGTTTTTAGTTGAATTTGATTGTCTCTTATGGTTTTGTTTCCCTTCCCTTTAATTGTTCCTCCTTGTTTCTTCTATAAATTTTTCTTGGTGCTTGTTTTGTTTCTATGGTTTTGGCTTGGGAATTGGTTGCTTCGGTTTAGTTTATTTTATTCCCAGTACTATTTCGAAGAAGCAAGGATCTCACCCATTTGATCAATGCATTGTAAACGAACAAGTCTGTCTCCCAAAAGAACTTAGAAGAAAAAACTCTTATTCCAGACCTTAATTTAATTAGCTCTTATTAGTCAAATTAGAGTTACCAAACGGCCCCTATGTTTACATACTACACTGTTAGAGCATGTTATGCATCATAGACTTGAAATCAGTTGCTCTCCCCTGACTTGTTTTCCTATTTAATTTGCATTGTTTTCCCAACAAGTTTATGCATCCTTAGTAAGTAATTACCGCATTTGATGTTCTTTTAAATATGTTGTTACAGGTCAATGGACGATGTACACTGTGGGGACACCATGTGTAGGTTGCATTGATAGTTTGATTGTTGGCGGCCGATTATACATTATCTTAGAACTTATAAATAACGGTAATGAAACTGTAAACATAAAATATATGTTGAAAAAATACCCTGGGTGAATCCCCATAAGTCTTACACATCATCTATGCATTTCATTATAAACTTATTGCCAATTTGTTGTTGGAGACAAAACAAAGGGCCGAATAATCTGAAAATCAGCATTACAATATCGTTATCACGAAACTTTGACAAATATATTCTGAGTAAGATCATTATATCTTTATCAATGTTTATGCATCTCAATATAAAGTATATCATTAATTACTAGTTGAAAAAACAGAATCGTATGAGGAGCTATAAATGATGGTAATGATATCGTTACAAATGCAGTCACATAACTCAAGTTCTAACCAGCCATAAATGAAGTTCTAGTATATTTTTTTCCCACAGATTCATTTGTTGATATTCTTAACCTCATTTTAGGGGTCTATGAATTGAAATGAACATTGTGCTAACTTTAAAGTTGCTACGGATTATAGATCGATGGAGAATCTACAGCCCGGTCCTTTAGATAACTCCATTTTATATGACCAAGAGAGCCATATTTCAGAACGAGTCTGGCATGGCAAGGTGAGCATATTTTGAAATACACTTGTTTTACTATATTGGCTTTACAACTATGCCATGACCATCGGCTTATAGATTTCTCATCATTTATTAATTGCAAGAAGCAAGCCCACTACGGTGCATTCCCACGCCAAATCATGATAGCTGGGAAATCAATTAATAGTGTCGTTAGTTCTACTACCATCTGGAATGCAGAAGGAAGTCTTGGAGAGTATTTTTGCATTAGGTCGTGCTCAACTCTCACCACCTCTGCTGAATGAAAAGAACCCAATTGGATCTGCCAGGCTTGCCAAGCTGAAAAGTATTTTCGATGAAGGGAAGAGCATCCAAGTCCAATTTCGTGTAGAGGATCTTGGTTTCAGGTTGGTCTATGTAATTTTTGATACCTTGATGAAACAGAAATGTGTTATTACTAATCGACCAGAGCATGTATATTGGCCCTGATTTGACCAGACTGTTTAAGTGGCCAAGTGGGACCCATGGTTAGGTAATTCTGACCATCATCGGATGCAAGCTCACAATGGAGGATGGCCCATAAATACTTCAATTTTGTAAGCAGAGCATCTGACCTTTGGCTATTTTGCCTTGACAATTAACTTCTCCTAATTGTCTAGTATTGGGCATTGATGATTTTGATCTTCATAACTGAAAGATTCAAGACATGATGTATTCGTTATGAGACCTATTAGATCAATGGTCCTGGTCTCTGTCATCACCATCTTCCTTATTTCAGTTTCATTAAATGGAGAATTGGGTGATCTCGATTAATTTTATTAGTTTTCCTAAATCTTGGTGTTGTGTCATTGCATCATATCTCTATTACCCATTTGGGTCCTTTTGTTTTATTAGATGAAAGTCAGTCAACTAACCCAAAGCTCTATTACATCCTATATTGCATGTTTCAAAAGAAAAGAGTTCTTCTGGGGGTACTAGCAACGTCTACAACAAGGGATATCACATGTCTTAGATGGCCTTGATGAAGAAGACTGAATAGAGGAACCTGGACACGTTGTAGAGAAGAAAAGGCGACTGAGCATCGAGCAAGTGAAGGCTAGGAGAAGAACTTCGAGGTCTAGAACAAGCTCGAACCAGATCGAGAGGTGAAACTAGAGCCATCACTAGGCTTGCAGCTTCTTGCCTGTATGGAACGAAGTGGTCTATGTAGCAATAAATTTTTTTTTTTTTGTGTTGGAATGTCAGCATTGGCCTTGATGAAGAAGACTGCATAGAGGAACCTGGATACGTTGCAGAGAAGAAAGGCCGACTGAGCATCGAGCATTGTTCTTGCCTTGGAGAAGACAAAGACATGCCAGTTGTGCTCTAAATTTGTTATTGCATTTAACCCTTGATTGCATCGTCATTGTATCGCTGTTGCACTCGCATCGTTCTTTATTAAGTGGTCTGTGTAGCAATCTAGTTGTTGGGTTGGAATGCCACAACAGTTGAATTTTTTCTTGCTCTATATTATTATGCTTACATTAAAGTTGTTGCACCCACTGAAGACCACATTTTAAATACGATGCCATCAACTTGCTGGACTACAAATATGAGAATGAAAACTATTCAGGACGGCAACGATATCATTCTAGGCCAAGTTCCAGACGGCCCAAAGGTTCGAACCCTCAAGAGGAGGGTTCGATCCTTCGAGGAGTCGACTTTCTGGGCCCAATTCAAGAGGAGGATTCGAACGTTCAAGGAGTGGACTTTCTGGGCCAAATTCTAGATGGCCCAAAGGTTCGAACCCTCAAGAGAAGGGTTCGAACCTTGCAGACCTGCACTTCCTGAGCCAGTTTCCAGAATACCCAAAGGTTCGAACCCTCAATAGGAGGGTTTAAACCTTACAGATCTGCACTTCCTAAGCCAGTTTCTAGAATACCCAAAGGTTCGAACCATCCAAAGGAGAGTTCGAGCCTTTGAGGAATGGACTTGCTGGGCCAAATTCCGGATTGCTCAAAGGTTTGAACCCTGAAGAGGATAGTTCGAACCTTCGGTTCATGCACTTGGTGAGCCAACTTCCAAAGAGCCCAAAGGTTTGTACTCGCTCTTGCTGGAGTATTTGAATTTCTCTTTTTTCCATGAGCCATTTCATTGTTTATGTATCTCAATATATAGTCAGTGCCACTCTCATTGATGGACAACAAATATGGAAGAAAAGGCTTAACGTTTGGGCTTTTATGTACATGAGCTCCCTTTACAGTAGATTCTCTTTCAAGGCCTTAATATTTCTGATTAGTGCTTGAAGGTTTGAAAACCCCAATGTGTTGTTTAGGGTCCCAAATCAGATCTACAATTTGACATCCAACCAACACAATCAACAATAAGAGTTCGAACTCCAGAGCTTGCTGGAAATTGGCTCTGAAGAGTAAGGCCATGAAGGTTCAAACTCTCATTTTCAGAGTTCGAACTATGGGCACCTCTGGAAAATGGCTAGGATAGCGGATACTGCCAACCAAGGTTCGAACTCTCACGATGAGAGTTCGAACTATGGGCACCTCTTGAAAATGGCTTCGTTTGATTTCACCCAGACTAGTGAGATACATAAACAATGAAAAAGGCTCATGGATTTCACCCAAACTAGTGATTACTAAATTTTTTGATAACGATATCGTTACGATCCTTTAGAGCATTTTCTCTCAATTTGTTGTCCAGCAACAAGATTGACCCTGACTATAAATTGAGATACATAAACAATGAAAATGGCTCAGTGTGTGCACTTAACAGTAGGGTCGAACTCTCCTCTTGAGAGTTCGAACCTTTGGGGTCCCTAGAAAATGGCTCAGCAGGTGCACTTACAGGAAGGTTCGAACTCTCATCTTGAGAGTTCGAACCTTTGGGCGCTCTGGAAAATGGCTCGGCTTTTTCTGTAAAGTTTTTTATAACAATATTGTTATGATCTCTAGAGTTTTATGTTCCTTTTGTTTATGTCCAACAACGAGATTGGCACTCACTATATATTGAGATACTGTTATCCAGTAAGTTGATGGGCTCGATTTTAAAATGTGATATTTAAACAATGGGAAAGACTCATGGATTCTGCTTAGATTGATATGTCAGATTTTTAAATAATGGGCACAGGCTAACTTGAAATTGGGGACCAACCTCCACCACGGAAGCGTGGATGCACCATGGACATGTAGAATCATTGTTTATGCATCCGATTATATTCACACTATAACTTGGCTCTTGAACATGAAAAATGGAACACATCTTGCATGTTGTCTTAGTAATTGTGCAAGTGCTCCATTTCTCCCAACCTTCCTGCACTTCATATGCATTGCTTTTGTATTCAAGACTTTATGCCATAAAGAATCATGCTTTTGTCTTTTATGAATAATACAAACAGCATGTGAACGTTTGATAAATAAACTATACAACAGCTCGACATACGTCATTATATATTGATAGAATAAAATCCATACAAATTACATTCAGACACTCAAAATATGAGTGTAGGCAGCATCACTCAAATTTTAAAATAATATTGCACAGCTCGTATTTATAAGGATTCTTATATGTACACAACGCCTGCCACAAAAATTATAAACCAAACCCTTACAAATCAAAAGTCATTGATATTGGCTCCAATGCTCTGGTTTCCACCATCTTCCATCACGTGTTATAAATGCCCATATGAACTTCCAAATATAATCTGCCCATTATGATGAATTGTAAATAGAAGTCCCATGGTAAATATCCTATTTCCATTGGATTAGCAGTTGTGGCCTACAAAACAAGTTTTCAAACAGCTTTTAATGTTTCGAAGTACCAATGTTTCTGAAAAGGGACCCATGATTTCACAGTGTTGATGCCATCTCAGTATAAAGGCAATCTGTGTAAGATGTTGTGCGGAAAAAAATGAAAATCACAGTGTTTCCTTTATAACTCCTTTGACTACATAATCCAAGAGAACACCATAATAGAATTACACTGGACACTTGGGGCTGGAAAGCCTGAAATAGACAGTAGCTTTCAATTACTGTGAGATCCAGATGCACCATGGTTAAGCATCAATTCAAATAAAATATCTAAAGTTTGAATTGGTTATGATTTGAGCATCATACAAGCTCGCCATTATCCTAACATCACAATGCGAATGGATACACAAATTCTTCCTTCAGGAAGGTGTTCCACTCATCAAATTGCATCTTACACTGTCACAACATCAGTCCTTCCAAGAACAACTAAACCTACATATATGGTATGGTTTCCCTTGTCAACAGAGTACAGGCAACACTATAAACTTGATCAGAATTGTTTAAAATTGGCAAAGACTGTAGGGGGTTTATATTCAAACTAGGACGTGACTTTGGCCAGCAAAAATTAAGAATGATATGCATACAATGGAGATCATTTGAATGCAAGACCTCAAATTTGGATGGATACCCCAACATTTATCTCATCTCAATCTCATGTTTAATTTTTTTTTTCTCCCTTCGGATTCTGAAAGCCTAGAAATTTACAAATAGAGCAGCCCTTCTGTTCTTCCACTCTCGCACAAGAACAACATAAAATCCGTATGCGATAATGAGATACTTCAGAATAGCATTTTCTCAAAGATGAAAAAGGTTATACATAAATGATCTAAAAAATACTAGTTTACAAGTGATATACTTTGTACATATGTACAGATGAATTCTGTTCCAACATTATCTTATATTTTAATAATATACTAACAAAAAATTTCTTAAGCAAGAGAGAGAGAGAGAGAGAGAGAGAGAGAGAGAGAGAGAGAGAGAGAGAGAGAGATGTTGAGTAAATTTTACCTGCCAAGTTTACATACTTGAAAATGAAGTTGTAATCAATAAACATAAGATAAAGTTGCCCCTGATAAAAATAGTATCAACAAAAATATGATTAAGAATAAAGGAGAGAGGGAGAGGGAGACTGTAATAAAAAACAATAAAGGATTTTATACAAAAGAAGAAACATATGCAGCCATTGACATCTTTACTACGGGTCTTAGCTCTCAATGTTTTGTATTTCTTTTGAGAAAAACTAACCATTCAACATGGGCCGCTCAACTTGAGGGGGCGTATGGAAACCAAGTTGGCAAATCCTAATGAAGACCAAGACAGCAAATGGTCAAATCCTCTAACATGGCAATCCCTAACTATCAGAATCCATTGACTACACACCTTCCATGTATATCCTATACAGCTATATTTTCAGCCTTATATAGATGCCCTCATCTTTTGTAATCCTTGTAGTTCTTGACAACACAATACTTACTAAGTTGTTGATGGCTGCTTTTTCGAAGTGTGGCAGTTTCCTGTAGAATAAGAACATGTGTTAGACATGGTCAACTCGCCACGCTTTGTTTTAATCTTCTCGGACTGATTGATTTTAAATGTAGGCATATGTTTCCCTGCATTATAGAATATAGATACAAAGATTACCTAAATTGTTAAACATCGAGTTAGACTTATACGTAAAAACCATTAAAAGAAGCATTTCAAAGGTGAATGAAACAGAAACACAAATTTATATATCATCAAAAAAAACAAATTTATATATCATCGAGAACTTTCTTACTTACATTTATTTTAACTATAATGAACTTCGGTACCTTACCAATAATAAAGTGGCCATGCCTTGAGCATGTTTATGGTTTAGAACATATCACTTATTCTTAGGCCTATCCCCATCTAGAAGGCTAGAAATTAAGGCATCTAAACAAGAAAGAGTCATAAATAAACCGTGACACAATCTAAGGGTAAAAAATAATAGAAGTTAAGGCATCTAAACTATAAAGCATTGCGAGTACTTCTTGTCAATCCAATCTAATTTATGCTACGAGTATTTGCCAGAATCTGGTAATGCACCCATCTTCTTACCACTGCAGAGGTTGAATTCTTGACTAGTGTTGCATGTAGTTATCACCTCTATTTCACATGCAGTTTTATCAAAAATTTGCACAGTAAATTGCCCATCACCATCACATGTGAAAAGTAAAAGGTAGTAAGCCTTCAAGGAGTGATCTTCTACAAATTTCTTCCAGCCATCCTGCAAATATGTATCTTTACCCCTTATATTTAATTGAACATATCAAATGAAGCCATTAGGACCCTTTAGTTGGGCTCATTGGGATGGATCGATTACATTGTGCTTCACAAAGGCTGGTGGTAATCGCTGCAATACATAGAAATAACATAAGCTGAATCATAGAACCAAGTACAAGATAGAAAGGGCAGTAAAGGGCAGTGAGCTTAATCTCTAAAGAACAATGATAAATTAGAACTAGAAAACTAGAATCAGTGTGAACAGAGCTTCACCAAGTGCTATTAATTTTCATCATATAACAAATTATCCCTTCCTTTCATTATCAGCAAAATAAAATGCTAAAAGTAAAATTACCCAAAGGGAGTTTGAAATGCAGAGAAACATATCGAAGTTTCCCCAAAATCATACACGAATCTTCATGGGTTTTCCGTTCAGTGATTATAGAAATCAATTCGAGCAAGAATAAATAAAAACGAACGTAATTTAGGGGGGGAATCCATCGAGAAGAAAGGGGCTAATGGAGAAGAAGTTCTACCTTTCTCTGCATAATGTGAGGTGGTTCAAAATTTTCAGTTATTAATTCCAACTCTACCCACATCTTCTCGGTAAGAAAGCTTCTCTGCATAACCTAGAGACATGGCCTTTTCTTCTGCAAAATCCTCCAACAACCTCTCTTCTCTTCTTCCAAAAGGGAGAGGGAGAGGGAGAAAGGGAGCGAGCAGGGAGTGCATGCAGAGGGAGAGGCCAGGGAGAGGGAGAAAGAGAGAAACCAGGAGGGAGAGGGGAAATGGGGAAGAAAGAAGAATCTTTCATCAGGGATTTGGGGGTGAGTTTTGTGACAATGTCGTTCGGCAGCTTTAGGGCCTGTTTGGATAAATGAGGAGTGGAGTGAAATGAAGTGGATTTTACATGTGGAGTGGAGTGAAGAGAAATAGGTTGAAGTTAAAATATAATACTTCATTTCACTCCATTTGGATGCTTATTTTGAAGTTAAGGTTTGAAGTAGAATCTACTTTTACTCAAGGAAATGGAAGTAGTTAGAGTTGAAGTGAAATGGAGTACATATGGCTCACAACATTACTTCATCTATTAGGCCAGACTTATCCAAACGTGGTAGAGTTGAAATTTTAGACAGTTAGGGCCCATTTAACTTTACTCTACTCTATTTTTTGCCTATCCAAACAGGCCCTTAGGGATAAGGTGGTCCAAAACCCATGTACAAACACCGAATTTGTCATTTTGGTGTATTTCAGGCTAAATCTATCTAATACATGTTTAGCACCATTTATTTGGTAAAATTCCATAATCCTAATGAAATTGAAAACCTAAATATAATTACAGTTCTTTAAATAAAATTAGAAACTAATAACTATAATTAGAGAATTAAAAAATCTTAAATCTACTTGGGCCCTACACACGTGGCCTGAGGTCCATCTGCATCAGCTAACCTAAATGATTATTGTGAGATCAGAAAAAATTAACAATCCCACAATTAACGATCACAATTAAAGTATAAAAATAAAATTCAGATTGCACCACTTCTGTGGAATTTCAATTAAGGGAATTAGTGATGAATATAGGCCTTGTCACAATCCCACAAAGTGTACCTCTCAAATCTGAATTGAGAGACTTAATGGAAGAATATCTCTTCTACTATCTTAGGGATCAACCAACAACAAGCAGATTTCGTTTACAAAAAAAAAAAAAAAAAAAAGCAGATTTTGCTGGTCCTCTTAAGGATTTAATAAAAGGCTAGGTTCAAAGGGTTTTCAACCAAAATTGAGATGTGTGGAATTGGGAAACTGAAATTCAGATTTATATCAAACAATTCCCGCAGTTAATATGTCCAAATAGGCAAAGGACTCTAAAAAAGAATGCTGAATGAGCCCATAACCGTATGTATAGGGTTCGGCTGGGTTGGAAATGGCCTGGGCCGGGTTCGGCTAGACTGTTTTGGAGTGGAATGGGTCTTGGCCAGGCTGGTTTGGGAAGGAACGGGGTTCGGTTAATGGGAATGAGGGTTGGGAAGGGTTTTGATGGCTTAAATCGATGGCTGTGCGGAGGTTGAAAGGGATTAGATTGGGATGTAGGTCTCAGATGGTGTGGATGAGGCATTGATGGAGTTCGATCAAGTTAAGAAGAGGTGGATGATGGTTCAACCACTTGAGATTTGGTGGGGATGAGTTTGGCGAGGCTTAGGGTTTGATGATAATGGGTGGTTGACCAACGAAAATAGGGGTTAGGGGCTAGTTTGATGAGGAAGATGGGGATTTGGAGCAACTAATTACCTCAATGAAAGAGAAGGAGAAGCAGTAGAAGATCAAAAGGATTTGCAAGGGCATCACACCAGTCTGTAGAGAAAGCCAAAAGCCAAAGATTCTTCTTCATTGATCATTAACCCTCAAAAGAGGCATTACATTTCATTATATAAGCAAAACATGACCCTAAATCTAATATGATGCAGTGCAAGCCAGGCCAAGGTCAACTGGGGCATCCCATTGACCCATGAGTCAACCTAGCCCATTGGGTTCAGCTTACAGGCCCGATTATGACTGACAACTATTGTGGATTCCTTTTTATTATTATTATTATTATTATTATTATTTTATTTGTCATTATTTGATTAGGATTGTTATCAATAATTTAGGGATTGCCAGAATATATATATTTCCTCTTTTATCTGGACTTCTTTAATTTTTAGGGAAGTCTTATTTACTAAACTAGGGAGAGGATCGATCCTACTCTTACTATATAAGCATGGACAAGCCTCTTTGTAATTCACGCTGAGTTTTCTTCAATTATGGTATTTTCCATTATCGTGAGCATGCCCTAGTGCCTAAATCCTTCATTGGATTCGACCTTCAGTTGTAGATCTAAGGCTGTGCCATAAGCTCAACCATCTAATTGCTCATACGGTCGAGATTAAAACATCCCAACTTAAATAACTTAAAAGACATAAGCTATGCAAATAACTCCAAAAATTAAATATATAAAAAAAGAGAAAAAAAAATTGGGCTAGCCGTACGACCGTAGTCACTTGGATGGGCCCACATATGACCCCCCTCATGATCTTCTTTCTTGATGGTCCCTCCCATGTGGCACGTCCCAATGTTGGGGTGTTCCTGATATTTCCACATGGGTTCTTCAACTGGATCATGTAATAGATCGAATTAGATCCAACCGTTAATCTATGTGACTATATTGGAATTAAGGTCCAACGGTGATCATGAGGATCAGCACGATCTATGACCAGGCAATGGTCATCTAACCATAAAGAAGCCTATGCATGAGTCTTCTTCCTCCTCTGGTAGACTTGAATGGAGGAGCTCCGATGTCGGCCTCATCATGGGTGAGTGTTTGTGTGAGTGAGTTCAAGTCTCCATTTAACCAGCAATGATGATGAAATAAAAACTTGACTTTATTTTTTCGGTGCACAAATGCAAAACCATTATTGGGTGGGAGGAACAATAGAATTCTTGTTGCAATATTGGGTTTTAGTTGTATGGCATATATTCAAAATCCTTTAATTTTTTTCATTGAACACTATTGGAAAACTCAGAATTCCCTTAGTTTTTTTTTTTTTTTCTAGACAAACCATATCACAAACAACCATAACAATATTTATTTTTTAGTAGAAACGTTGAGAACAAGGGGTTGCTCAGTTGGTCAGCAACCTAGCTACTCAGGGATCGATATGTGGGTATGCCACTCTTCCCACGCGTGTGGGCTTCCTCTTCCCACTTGTGTGGGCTCTCTTGGGTCCCAACTCCCTTGGCTGGACCCAAAAGAAAAAAGAGAGAGAGAGAGAGAGTTAGAAACACTGTTAGAAAACAATTCTGCATTCTCTTTCACCACTTATTGTCGATACCCCTTTTTTGGCAAACAACCAATACTTCATCATCATCAAAGCCTTGTTCCAACTATGTTAGGGTTGGCTACATGAATTCTGTTTCTCTATTCCAATCTATCTTAAGCATTTCCAAATGCTCTGATAAGTTGCACTTCTTAAATACGTCTTGTTACCAAAAAAAGATGTAGCACAAATTCATGATTGTAATGGTTTTACGGTTTTGTTATGAAGAAGATGGTTGATTAAGCTATACAAGCTATACTTACTACTTTTCTCAAAAATTTCAAGCCGTTCATTCTTTAGCTCTGTTGTTTGTTAGCATCATCTTTTCGTTGGATTGGTAAACCACATTGCATGAAATAGTTTGCTGAAAATTACCTATCCCAGTTCCAATCCTTGGTTGAGGCATTATTCTCCATGTCTTTCTAGGTACAATCAAGGGCGGGTTTACCACAGGGAGCATCGATTGTGGTATGTGAGGGTTGCTAACATAGAGACTCTTGTCAAAACAAATGCATATGAGAGGGGATCTTACCTCTATTTTGATCCCAACACATGGGAAACCGTTCGCAAGGTTTGCATTAAATGCCATTCTTTCCAAGTTCTTATAAAAGTTTCTCAGACCGATGATTGCCATCTCTTACATTCTTTCTAGATTTTTTTGAATGCTCAAAAGGTCTGAAACCGTTGATTGTAGGATAATTTCATTCTCTATTATGATTAGTTAGAGAAGAGAACAACACTCCCTCAACATTAGCAGTGTTTATGGAGAGTCAGCCACTAATCTTGCTAAAACTGTGTTTTAGCTTTCATTCTCAATCTTATTTAGTTATTGTTTTTCGCAATCTAGAGGCTTCTATTTTGCAATTGGCGATTTTTTCCCCTCCGGTTGAGTACCAGTGGATTATCCAGTAGTTGTAAATACCCCACCTTTTGTTTTTCACTGTACGTAATGAAAATCTCACTGCTCTCCACATGTACCTGACATTTCCAAGATTCTTTACATGTTAGAATGAACTAACAAAGGCAAGTTGATTTCCCCGATTGATAGTAATTGTTTTGGGAGAACATGGATGTAAAGTTGAACAGAATTCATGTAGCCGGCCCTAGTATATACTTGGGACAAGGCTTTGATGATAGGAAAGGTACAATGTTCATATATGGCCAGAATTTAAATCTTTTTATATGATCATAATCAGAGCATGATCATGCAAATTGGACAGGATTGCTTTAGCCATTTCTTTTGGAGGCCCCAGAATCTGGTTTTGTTTTCAAATTGCACAATTTTTTTTGGGACATTTGCCAATATATAGAGTCGTTGCGCCATGCAGGATAGGTTGGACTTGATCTTTTCTCCTTTTTCTTTTTGTAATTTTGTTTATTCCTAATTTTGCCTGTTTTGTTTTAACTCTACAAACATAGTCCTATAAGGTCTCCACTGTATTGTATGAAAAGTGGAACCAGGCCTATTATGTATCCTGCCGTCTGTCTTTCATCCTTCACCTTTTTTAGACCAGATGAAGGTCCACCCTCCTCTTTCAAGCCCGATTCGATAAAAAAATCTCAACGATTTTGAAAGTCCGACCAATAATCTCAAGTATTTGCTTGATGTAGTTTAAACCTTGATAATGTGATATAAAACACCTGCTAATGAATATCCTTAGACCCGTGGAACTTCATTGGTGTGTAAAGATGGAAGGGGATCCAATTAACTTGTCCAACTGATCTACACTAATTCATGGATGTTAGTTACAAAAGTCCTTGAAGGGTAGAAGTTCCTACCCAAAGCTGTATCAGCTAATCATATATGTTGGTGAAAGATTATCACATCAACAAGTACCAGACGTGCTCGGGTCGATCTATTTCTGTTATGTGGTGAGTCATTTTGTCTGATGCTTTTGAGTACTTCACTCATTTAATGGAAATTGCAGAGTATATGCAACAGAGGAATGGGTATTGACAGGTAATGAGAAAGTATTCAAAGGGGTTTCTAATCCCCAAAAGCAAATGGTATATAGCTCCTCTTTGGCCATGTAGATGAGGAGAAAATGAAAATTGGTGAATCCTCACTAGATGAAAATTCACATTCATCAATCCATTCGTGGTAAACATCTATTGGCTCTGATAACTGCAACACAGAGAAATGAAAAAAATAAAGTCAAATAACATGATTCCAAGCTAAAAAAAAAAAAAAAAAACTGTTATTAATGAATCTGATAATATCATTAATACACCATGTGAAGGGGTTGGGTTTGGGTGGGCACAGCAAGACCCAGATAAAGGAGCCATACCCAAATGGGTTTTTGGTCTGGATTGGGTCCATGTGCCATGATTTGTATGCAATTGATGTATTGAGAAATTACCTATGAAGGGGATTTGATTATATTCAAACTTACCATTAATGATAGTGCTGTAACTCCCTTTGCAAATATAGCAAAATTCTTGTCCAATCATATGTTTCCTATCCCTGAAAGAACAGCATATATACATTCAGTTCCTTAAAACAATGATGCATCATTGATTTTACAAATATAAAAGAATGAATCAAATGTTACTTACATGTCACATTTAACAATGCATGGATGGTTGCAGAAGGGGCAAGTAAAGCATTTATCAAGCTTCATGGGCTTCTTTGAAGGTGGTTTTGGCCTTGTCGACTTCCTCTTCCCCATTTCGCAACTTTAGTCGCTCTGCATTTAGGATCAAATCAATATATAAAAGATAGAATAAATTTTTGCTTCTTGCATGCAGATGATTGAACAAATTTAAAAATAAATCCAAATGAAGAAGAAATATTTAAAATTGAGCAATCTGAATCCGATGTCTCATGTATATATAAGATAAAAGAAGGATTAGGGACCCTTTAACAGTCACTGGAAAAAGACCCCATTACAAGAAACATTAGTGAATAAACAAATGTAAACTAAAAACCCTTATTTTCTCTATGGAATCTGCACAACACCCTTGATTGGCCTTAAACCCTTATCTCTAAAAAAAATGTAATTGTGCAATCCGACCATCAAAACTGATATACCCATTTCCACTAGAGAAAGAAGCATGATCACTCCAATAGCAGAACTTTTGAAAAATTTACTAAACTGAGAGAGTGACGATAGATGTGTAAAAGAGCCCAGACGAAATAGAAGAAATCAAAATTGAACGATCCGATGCATGGGGTAAGATGTCAATGCAATGGCTTGTTAGAATTGAAAGAGATGAATGAAGAAAAAGAGAGACAGATGAACATACAAATAACTGCAAAAGAACAACAACAAAGAAAGAAACAAGAAAGAGAAACAAATTGAGAAACCAGAGTCACATTGATGCAACCAGCAAAAGAGAGATGATTGTAACCAACAAATGATTGAGAATGTTTCTGAAAGATCACCTGAAAACCCAATCCTTGGAAGAAATCTGCAAGTGAGACCCCACTGTAGAATGTCGTCCCTCTGAAATTTGAAAAGAAAGAGAGCTTCAGAGATTTCTAATCAGAAAGAACTGTTAGTGCCACATTCCTATGAGCACTTGTTTTTGTATTGTCAATTCCGTGTCAAAGAATCCAAGACCTTGCCTCTCAGAATTTCTCAAAGAAGATTCAATTCAAAAGGTCTGTCAAAGCTTTTTGGAAAGGCCAGGTTTCGTCAAAGATCAACATCAAGATGTGCCAACCAAGATCAGGTAATTGGGACCGAAACCATACGCCTTAGTGACTCTAAAAACCCTAGGCTAAATTGTTATTTTGATTGGTTTTTAGAAGATTTTTTTTTGAGCTTATTTAAAACTCAAAAATGACCCCAGATTTCGACCAGCCAACCTCATGCGGTTAGAAGTTCACCCCCTAAGTCCACCTGTCCTAAGGCATCCAACATGATCATAACACCAGGTCACATTGCGGCTTAGTAAGCATGAGTATGTATAGAAACTTAACAATAAACAATGTTTTATAAATTAATAAAGAAATATGAAGATTTTTGAACCGGTGTGATTTTGATTACTTTAATATTTTTCTTACAAAAGTTCCCTCTTATTCATACTCATGTAAGGCCTCACCAAAACATTGCAAACTTAACAATAAACAATGTTTTATAAATTAATAAAGAATTCTAAAATTGTCAAAACCAGTGTGCTTTTGATTTCTTTAATATTTTTTTTTTACAAATGTTCCCTCTTATTCATACTCATGTAAGGCCTCACCAAAGCAATGCTTTAGTCATGGTTTTTTTAAGGTTGGAATAGTGCTCCTATTAGGTACACCCTACCTAGCCATTTTATGACCGTTGGAACTATCCGTTGGATTTTTTCTATAAATACATGAAGCCCATTTTCAACATTAAGGAGTCCAATTTTTGAAGAGCCTTTGTTCTAAATTCTTGTAAACATTTCACAAGCTCTCAAAGCTTCTTCCAAACACACTTAGATTCTATCTTGAAAAATCCAAGGGCTTACTTAGCTCTAAGGAGTGTGCTTTGAGAAGCCAAATCTAGAGTATCCTAATCCATAAAGCTATCTCTCATTTCTACCCTAGAAATCAAACCTCTACAACTTGGTTGTGCATCTCAATGGAGTTTCATCATCAACACCAAGCTAGCTGCAAGAGGTAAAAAGCTTCGATCACGGTCAAAAGCTTCCTCGAACACTTTCGATCTTCATCAAAGGCAAGTGTTCGCCCTCCATTTAAATTTATATCTTTGTGACAGTGGATTGAATCTGTGTGTGTCAACCAGTCTAAAAAATTGTGTGTGAGGATTAGATCTGTGAGATCGAACCTCAGTAACAAAATTGAGTTAGAATCAGTACTTGTGTAGTTTGATTCTTTATAGTGGAACCAAGGGACTGTGGGACCCTTGAGAGTGGATGTAGGTCTGTGTGACTGAACCACTATAAATCTCTTGTGCCATTTTATCTCTTGTGCTTACTATCTTGTTTCAAATTAGAGTGTCTCTGATTATTTAAGCACACACACATTGAACTTATAATTCAAATAAGTTATTTTGTTATTGTTGATGATTATTCCAGATTTACTTGGGTTGCATTCTTGAGGGAAAAATCTGATGCATATGTTGAATTCAAAAATATTGTGAAAAGAATTCAGTTGAAAAAGGAAGAGCAGTTGCTAGAATAAGAAGTGATCATGGTGGTGAATTTGAAAATACTAGATTTGAAAAATACTGTGATAAGTATGGAATTAACCATGAATTTTCTGCCTCTAAAACTCCTCAACAAAATGGAGTTGCTGAAAGAAAAAATCGGGGTTTTACAAGAGATGGCCACAGTTATGCTTCATGGAAAGAAACTCCCTAGAGATCTATGGGCTGAAGCAGTGAATACAGCTTGTTACATCATAAACAGGGTTTACTTGAGAACTAGCTTGAACAAAACTGCTTATGAATTATGGCATGAGAAAAAGCCAAACATTAGCTATTTTAAAATTTTTGGTAGTAAATGTTATATTCTCAAGGATAGAGAACATTTGAGCAAATTTGACTCAAAAAGTGATGAAGGCATTTTTATTGGCTATTCTCAAAACAGTCGTGCATACAGAGTTTTGAACACAAACACTGGAGTCATACAAAAATCTATAAATGTTGTCATTGATGACAAATTAAAAGATTCCAGTAATCAAGAAAACCCTGATAATGATGAGATAGAAGTCCCAACAGCTAAGCTGGTTGAGCCTCTAATCTCTAAGAACTTGGTAAATATGAAACATCATCCTATGGACCAAATTCTAGGAGATCCTTTGGCTGGTGTCAAGACTAGAAGGCAATTGGAAAATATTGTTAGTTATCTTTGCTTTACTTCTATCATTGAACCTAAAACTGTTAATGAAGCTTTCTCTGATGATTGTTGGATAAATGCTATGCAAGAATAGCTAAATCAATTTACTAGAAATGAAGTATGGGAATTAGTACCTAGGCCTATTGACAAAAATGTTGTAGGTACCAAATGGATTTTCAAAAATAAACTTGATGAAAAGTACCATAGTTAGAAACAAGGCCAGACTGGTTGCCCAGGGATATTCCTAAATTGAAGGAATAGACTTTGAAGAAACATTTGCTCCTGTTGCTAAACTTGAATCCATTAGAATCTTACTTGCCATCGCTTGCTCTTTGAAATTTAAATTATATCAAATGGATGTGAAAAGTGCTTTTCTAAATGGCATATTAGAAAAAGAAGTTTATGTTGAGCAACCTAAAGGGTTTGAAGATCCTAAGGAGCCTAATCATGTGAATTATCTTAAAAAGGCTCTCTATGGTCTCAAACAAGCTCCTAGAGCTTGGTATGAAAGACTCACTCAATTTTTGGTTGATCACAATTTTGAAAGGGGAAGTGTTGATAAAACTCTATTTATTCAAAGAATAAATGACACTATTTTGATTGCTCAAATCTATGTCAATGATATTGTGTTTGGATCTACTTGTAATGATTTAATAGAAAGATTTGCTAATCTTATGAAATCTGAATTTGAGATGAGCATAGTTGGCGAACTTAATTTCTTTTTAGGATTACAAATAAAACAACTGACTGATGGAATGTTTATTTTCCAGACCAAGTATGCTAAAGAATTGGTCAAAAGGTTTGGATTAGATTCAGCCAAGCACATGAACACACCCATGAGCACAACTCTCAAATTATCTAAGGATATGAGTGGTAAGAATGTTGATCCTAGTCTGTATAGAAGCATGATAAGGAGCCTATTATATCTTACAGCTAGTAGACCTGATATTGCTTTCAGTGTAGGAGCTTGTGCCAGATATCAATCTGATCCCAAAGAAGCTCATTTGAAAGCTGTTAAGGGATTCATTAGATATGTTTCAGGGACTTCAGGATATGGCTTATGGTATCCATATAATTCATCTACTTATATTGCTGGATACTCAGATGCCGATTGGGCTAGAAATGTGGATGATAGAAAATCGACTAGTGGTGGTTGCTTCTACCTAGGAAACTGTCTAGTTACTTGGCACAGCAAGAAACAGTCATCCATTTCCTTATCCACAGCTAAAGCAGAATATATAGCAGCTGGAAGTGGTTGTACTCAAATGTTATGGATGAAACAAATGCTGAAAGACTATGGTATTGAACAAGGTAGCATGAATTTGTATTGTGATAACACCAGTGCTATCAATATTTCCAAGAATCATGTCCAACACTCTAGAACTAAGCATATTGATATTAGACATCATTTCATTAGAGAATTGGTTGAAGAGGGAGTCATAGTTTTGGACCATATTTCTACTGAGAAACAACTTGCAGATATTCTGACAAAACCATTGGATGTTTCAAATTTTGAAAACATGAGAAAATCCCTTGGTATTTGTGTTGTTAAATAATTTCTTATTGTTTATTTGTTAGTTTCATTTAATTATTTTTTTTGTGTTTAATTTAAAAAAAAAAATTGGAACATATCATTTCTTAAGTCATGAACTTATTTCATAGTTCCGTAAAAAGCAAAATTCTGTTGCACTATCTACTGCTGAGGCAGAGTATGAAGGTAGTTATTGTGCTCAAGTTCTTCTCATGAAGCAACAACTTAAGGATTTTAAACTTGTGTGCTATAAATTTTTCATATAACCCAATACACCATTCTAGGTCTAAGCATATTGAAATTAGATATCATTTTCTTAGAGATCATGTGTAGAAGGGTAATATTGTACTAGAATTCACAAGCACACACGATCAGTTGGCAGATTTTTTTTTTTTCAAAACCCCTGCCAGAAAATAGACTATGCATGATTAGAAGAGAAGTCAAAATGATGCATGCCATGAATATTTATTGAATATTTTTCTCAATGTCTTACAAAAACTTAAGACTTCTAGCCTCATCATTCAATTGCTTTTGCTTTTCATAGATCATCATGCACTCCTTGTCTAAAGGATTAGGCAATCGAATTGAAGAGGTAAGCAAGGATCTTAAATCCTTATTTTGTTGCTTCAACTCTACTATTTTTCTATTAGACTCGAGAAGAAGCCGTTGGAGTATATCGATCTCCTCAATAAACTTTTCTGTCTTGCGAGTTTTGGACCGCAACCGATCGGAAAATGAGACAATGGATGATGAGTATTGAGTTCCGAGACTCACAAGCTCATAAATGGCATCTTCATCCGATTTATTAGCCAAAACTCTCTCTTGTCGCCTTGGTATCATAGAACCTAAAACAGATACAGAAAAAGTTTGGGACTGAGGTAAAGAATATCTCATCTCCTGATCAGAAGAAGTACTAAAAGGAAATTGTTGAGCCATTGAAACTTTGAGGAATAAGAATGCAGATGACAAGAAGAAGTTTTGATACAAATTAGATAGAGCTAAGACTGTTCTTATAGAGATTGATTTCGAACAAGACAAACCCTCATCTCTTCAAATCTTGCTTTTCCAGATTGAGAATCTGCTGGATGCATATTTTCAAAAGCTACTTAGCTAAGCCATTGAAATTAAATGCGGGATGTCCCTATTTTTCTCGTTTGTCAACAACATCCAGCGAATTTGTCAATAATCTTCTGTATCCAATTGATAAATCTAGGCCTCTAGCCTTTGCAGGTTCTATCGGACATGGGTGGTTCCAGAGTACATCTCTTTGCGGGCCTGGATTCGGTGGGCTTGGGCTTTCGTGAAGTGCATGAATTTGGGTTGCACTCACTTAGGACCAGTAAGAATTGTGGGGGATGAACTTGAATGCCCTCGGCCCTGTCTAATCGAGGCCCATCTATTATCTATACTTGCATGAATTATCTACCTTCTGTTCTCTAGTTTCTGTGATTAGCTTCCAAAGTTTCTTTCAGTTTTTACATCTATTTCTCAATTTCTGACAAAAAGAAGAGAATGATGTTAAGGGGGAGTAGACATCTTTAAGATGATCAAATGAGAATTCATATTTGAGGATCATGGAGACACATATATGAATATGATGTGCTTCATAGTTATATCAGTATGATTATGCAGGTTCATCACTACGGTTAAGTGGTGAAAAAGGTCAATGAAATGAAATTTCATATGATCTTTATTGAGTCCTTACTCTTCAATCGGTTTGTATCATTTGAAGGACTTAGAGAATCATTAAATGGATTCATGGAATTGATATGGACTTTCTTAGTTGATTTATATAGTTCAATTCCATCTTAGCATGATTACATCTCTTTATAGTCAAATCTTTTGATATCATGCTTGCTAACCCCTCTATGCTTATAGGTGAATCTTTTTTATGTCCTTGATATCATAATATGCTAAATATTGATATCTTTCACTTCTCCTTATCTCTCTATAGTACTCCATATGCTTCATCGGGACATCTCTTTGTCAATTTGTGACAAAAAGGGGGAGAATAAATGGATTGAATCCTGAAAATGGAGAGATTAAACAAAGGGGGAGAGTGTAGAACAAAGGGTGAAAACACACTCTATCTATGATATTTTGTGACTAACAATTAAGGGGGAGTAGCAATCCCACCATAGAATGTGTATGTCAATGTCTTATGCAGGTATATCTTTAAGAGACAAAGCACATTCTCAGGGGGAGTATTTAGAGTCATGAGTCTTTGAGTTGTAATTGTTGTATCTATTGTAAAGATCATGTTCTCTTGTAATCTTGGTTGTATTTGAGTCCATTTGTTGTATTTCAATCAAGAATAGGTGTTTTGCCACGAAATTGACAAAGGGGGAGATTGTTAGTGCCACATCCCTATGAGCACTTGTTTTTGTATTGTCAATTCCGTGTCGAAGAATCCAAGACCTTGCCTCTCAGAATTTCTCAAAGAAGATTCAATTCAAAAGGTTTGTCAAAGCTTTTTGGAAAGGCCAGGTTTCGTCAAAGATCAACATCAAGATGTGCCAACCAAGATCAGGTAATTGGGACCGAAACCATACGCCTTAGTGACTATAAAAACCCTAGGCTAAATTGTTATTTTGATTGGTTTTTAGAAGATTTTTTTTTGAGCTTATTTAAAACTCAAAAATGACCCCAGATTTCGGCCACCCAACCTCATGCGGTTAGAAGTTCACCCCCTAAGTCCACCTGTCCTAAGGCATCCAACATGATCATAACACCAGGTCACATTGAGGCTTAGTAAGCATGAGTATGTATAGAAACTTAACAATAAACAATGTTTTATAAATTAATAAAGAAATATGAAGATTTCAAAACCGGTGTGATTTTGATTACTTTAATATTTTTCTTACAAAAGTTCCCTCTTATTCATACTCATGTAAGGCCTAACCAAAACATTGCAAACTTAACAATAAACAATGTTTTATAAATTAATAAAGAATTCTAAAATTGTCAAAACCGGTGTGCTTTTGATTTTTTTAATATTTTTTTTTTTACAAATGTTCCCTCTTATTCATACTCATGTAAGGCCTCACCAAAGCAATGATTTAGTCATGGTTTTTTTAACGTTGGAATAGTGCTCCTATTAGGTACACCCTACCTAGCCGTTTTATGACCGTTGGAACTATCCGTTGGATTTTTTCTATAAATATATGAAGCCCATTTTCAACATTAAGGAGTCTAATTTTTGAAGAGCCTTTGTTCTGAATTCTTGTAAACATTTCACAAGCTCTCAAAGCTTCTTCCAAACACACTTAGATTCTATCTTGAAAAATCCAAGGGCTTACTTAGCTCTAAGGAGTGTGCTTTGAGAAGCCAAATCTAGGGTATCCTAATCCATAAAGCTATCTCTCATTTCTACCCTAGAAATCAAACCTCTACAACTTAGTTGTGCATCTCAATGGAGTTTCATCATCAACACCAAGTTAGCTGCAAGAGGTAAAAAGGTTCGATCACGGTCAAAAGCTTCCTCGAACACTTTCGATCTTCATCAAAGGCAAGTGTTCGCCCTCCATTTAAATTTATATCTTTGTGACAGTGGATTGAATCTGTGTGTGTCAACCACTCTAAAAAATTGTGTGTGGGGATTAGATCTGTGTGATCGAACCTCGGTAACAAAATTGAGTTAGAATCAGTACTTGTGTAGTTTAATTCTTTATAGTGGAACCAAGGGACTGTGTGACCCTTGAGAATGGATGTAGGTCTATGTGACTGAACCACTATAAATCTCTTGTGCCATTTTATCTCTTGTGCTTACTATCTTGTTTCAAATTAGAGTGTCTCTGATTATTTAAGCATACACACATTGAACTTATAATTCAAACAAGTTATTTTATTATGTGTGATTATTATTCCAAGTTGAGATTAAAATTGGGCAAATAAAATTAAAAGTGGCATTAGAATTCCTTTTGTCCTATTCACCACCCCCCCCCCCCCCCCCCCCCTCTAGGACTTATTCATTTAACCAAGTTACACTTTCAAGAACCTCAAGATTGTTGGAGCAGAGGACTGTCACTCACTGATCGTTTTGGTGTAGTGACTAATAATCTCTTATTATTTATAGACGACCAGGAAAAGGTACCTTTATGAGTTATCTAACGAACTTTTGAACTCAACTTTCTATTTCTCATAGGATTTAGATTCCTACTCGTACTCTACCTGCAAAGATATCCCACAAGAATTAGAAAAATTAGTACTTTCTTATTTTGGGTTGACTCCCGATGAAAATGGTTTGAATTTACTTCTTCATCAAGTTAAAATTTTGAACAGCTTGTTTTGTTTTAATCTCATACTCCTCCAAGACTTGGAGATGGTAAAACTTAAGGCATTTATTCAGTTTTCTGACTCATCCTCTAATGAGCCCAAGCCGCCCACACTTCTTATATAGGGCTTCAATGTCAACCTGCATCAAAGAAATTGCTAATTGATTGATTTATGCCCAGCTGACCAGCTCCACTCAATTTCAGTTAGGGTCTATTTGTTTGCTTTGAATTGAATTCCCAAGAAATCATGGTAAAATGAGTTCCAATAAAAAGCATGAAAGAAATAAGGAGGAGATGTAATGGCTTATGATGAATTGGTATTCAATTTCCACTAAAGGGATATTATGTAATTGCCATTTGGGAATCTTGACATTTGCTTTAGAATTTTTAGATACTTTGATAGGAAGGCATCTCTTAGAATTCTTATAAAATTCAATTAAATTCAATTCTATGAAAACAGAGGGATTTTCATCATCATTCCTTTCAATAGACACCAAACTTGGCATCTAGTGTCATTAACCATAATGTTTAGTTGGGCTAGACCAGGCTTTTGGGCTTTGAGTACAAAGCCTGATCCAACCGCATCTTCGATCAAATAAATTTCATTTTAAAGGTTGCGACAGGTCAAAATTGGCTTGGCTGAGACAAGTCGTAGCAACTCAACATAGCCGAGTTGCGTAATCTTCCATTTAAAAAAATAAGTAAAAGGTTAACCCTGTCAATCCTCGCTATTTAGACATGGCAACCCCTTTGTCACACACACACACACACACACACATATAGGACAACCTAGTGGGGTTCACCTTGGGGCTCCACAGATCATGGGACAGAGATCGAAAGATCCAAGTAGGGCCAACCAAGATATCAAATTTGAAGGGAATCTAATACCTTTAACCTCTTCGTCCGTGGTCCACAAGTTTGTACAGCTTTATATCAAACAACAAAATCCATCCTAAATCTAACGGTCCCGTCCATTCAGATCTATATAAATCCATGGGGTTCAGTGTGGGGGGGGGGGGGGGGGGGGGGGGTTTGGGTTTGGGTTTGTTGTGTATGTATGGTCCATTTGGAAGGGTCTTAAGCTGGGCCCCATTAGGAGGTCCTCACCGTAAGATTGTGGGGACCATCTTACGGGACCAGTAGTCATAAACATAGTATGTTGTTTACAGATGATGTATTATTGGCAGAGAACCAAGAGATGGACCAGAGATGGAGATGATAGGTTTATTACATATTCTAGTGAAGGAGATGAGAGGTTTTATCAATTTACGGAGTAGTTCTCTCATATGGAATTTAAAGGTAGAAGCGTGCCTATGTTTGTTCAAGAGCAGGGTATTGGAAGGGGAGATCAACCAATTACTTTTGCAGCTAATTTCGTTAGTTATAGGTGCATGAATTGCTAACTTATTCAAGAGCCATATATTATTTATAACATGTATAATATATATATATGGAGATGCTCCCATGAGAGTAATTCTCATGGTACTATAGCGAGGATTTTCAAAAGGGGGAGATTGTTAGGGCCAAAAACCCGAGAGGATCCTCGCTAGCTATAGCAAGCGTGACAGGATTACCCAGTTCGGTCAAAACTCTAATTTAGAGGTTGAGTCTAATTTATCTTCTGATTGGAATACTATTAGAAGACTAAGGTATGAACTTGGGACTATAAATTGGGTGTTTCTCTCAACCCAAAGGTATCCACCACCTCTCTCATTATTCTAAGCAAAAGAGATCTAAGAGAGATAATTTTTCTCTAAAGCCATATTTGAGAGATTGTTCTGAAGGACTACTCTAGAAGGTTTGAAGCTTCTACTTCTTTGTAGAAGATCAGCTCATCTTGGTTCTCAAGGT
Organism: Litsea cubeba; assembly: GCA_012931725.1. NCBI lineage: Eukaryota > Viridiplantae > Streptophyta > Magnoliopsida > Laurales > Lauraceae > Litsea > Litsea cubeba. The sequence continues at coordinate 14,568,232 of CM022944.1, read as the reverse complement.
GATTGAAGGAGGATCAAGCACAGGGAGCGGTGCACGACAGAAAAGTCGTGGTAACAGAAGAAGTTGTGTAAGAACAACTACAGTCCTTAGGTCGACGTACTGATTGGGAAGGAGCTGTAGGTACATCTTGTAACTTTTCAATACTAATTGGTTTTTCTAATTGTGGTTTTTCTCCCGGTAAGGGTTTCCACGTTAAATTTGTGTCCGCCTTCTTATGGTAATTGCGTGGTAGATAGTTTTACTAGTTCTATCTTGTTTGGTTTGTTACATTTGTTATTTATTGGTTCTAATAGACTAGCACTCATTCTTTCAAAACGCCAATCACACGTGCTATAAAAAAAAGTGCTTTTTGTATATACCCCCTAAAGGTTTGTAGGATTTGTAAATAGGCCCCTGAGCTTTTAGTATTTGCAAATAGGTCCCCATAGTTTCATTTTAATGCCTTACGTGTCCCCAAAATCAATAGTCTTCCAACCACCATAGGTTTTTAAAGCGAAGTGACACTTTTGTCCATCCCTTTTGTCCTTATATGCATAATTTCAAAAGCTTGGACTCAAATTTTTTTATAAAGTATGTAACATTAACAATTGCACTTGGTGGGAGAGAATAATCCTAAGAAGTTAAAAAAATTTTTTTATCAATATAGGGTTCATTTCATTAAATCCAAATTGATCATGAAGACAATCAACACATGTACTTATAACTGGTTAAGATTCATCCAATCCATACATGACGACCCATTGTTGGATTTGGGAAAGTTTCAAAATACATGATTATGCTTTATGTGTAATGGGTGCAAAAAAAAATATTAGGGGACTGAGCAAATATAAAAAATATTATTTTTTACAATTTGCTAGGGGGATGATATTTGGCTCCATGTAAAAGAAACATTGGGAGAAGGGGCAAATGTAAAACCAAAAACATATTAAATTGAGAAAACCATTGGGACTTGAGATAAAATAATGGTATTTTTATAAATAATAATCTACTCATTTTTGTTTAATGGATGTAAGGGCAAAGCTATCATTTATATAAAAATACAATACAAATCTCACAGTGCTGCCCATTCTTGTTAGGAGTATTGATTTTGGGACACGAAAGGTATTAAAAATAAAAAGCAGGGGCCACTTTATAAATACTAAAACCTCAGGGGCCTATTTACAAATCCTACAAACTCTAGGGAGGTATATACAAATAGCTCTAAAAAATTCTGAAAATGGGCACAAGTGTCGAAAATTGAATCTTTTTGTTAAAAAACCAAAAGGCTTCTTCTGCTTCGCCCACCCCCCCCCCCCCCCCCCCCCCCCCCCCCCCCCCGACAACAAATCCACCAAGGCCTTGTTGTTGCTTACTTCAATGGAATCAATCCAACCCCTTGATTTAGATCATTAATTGGCGTCCACAAAAAGTGTAGAAGATTCTATATATTATTAGATTTTTTCACAAAGCAATCAATATCTATCAAAATCTAAGACAATCAGCTTCAAGGTCTTGAGGTTTGTTATTCAATAAACAAATTGAACAATTTGACTTACAAATATTAGGCCCACAAAATGAAAAACAAAATAAAGGTAGTTAATCGGGCCCACATGAAACAATACTGAATTTTGGATTGTACTAACATCTTTTTGCAAGAGGGGTGTGTGTGATATCACTTTCTTGTGATATTGTTGTGTAAATGACCTTATTACAAATCATTTTCACACTTGATTATGCACCACATACCTAAATCAGTCCAAACAAATGTTATGACGCATGACCGTTACACATGCGAATAATTTACATATGTAAATGAGAGCAAAAAAATGACCTCTACTGGCATGTTTAAATTTTTTTTAGGAAAAATAATGTAAAATAATTTTCAAATCAATTTGGTGGAAAGGAGTATATTTTCCGATAAAGTGAGAATGCATTTGTTTTCATGAGGTAGAGTAATTTGAAGTGAGATGACCAGCCAATGAAGTGGTAAAGAAAACACACTATTTGTGTTTTATATAGTAGAAGTTTTTGACAGATAAGTAAAAAGCAAAATTGGCAGCTGGACTTTCCTTTTCACATTTTGTTGTGACCAACCAAATATGAGTAAAGTAAAAGTTTTGACAATTAAGATTACTTTTTCATATATTTTACTTTACCTCTTGCAAAACAAACATTATCTTAGGACCCATTTGTTTGTATGGGAGCTGAATACATAAAAATTGGTGGCAATCACGGTCCAAGGAAAGATTATTAAGAGTGGCAAAGGATAAATCACTAAGGTGATCATGAGCAAGGGTGAAACCACGAAATTTACCTTGGGGCAATCCACTTACCCCTAGTTCTGCATGGTGATGGGAAGAATTCATTTTTCATCTCCCTTTGATACTGTATTTATTAAAGGGGAGAGATTATTTGATGGTTATTTTATTTATTTACCTTTGCTTTTCACATTTGTTGTAATTAATCAACAAAACATGAGTAAAGTAAAAAAAAGATTGACGTTAGGTATGCTGGCAAAGTAAGAATTTTTGCCTCCTACCAAACAAACATTGTCTTAGAAAAATTGAATACATAAAAATTAGTGGCCAATGGGGTCCAAGAAAAGATTATTAAGAGTAATAAAGGATAGATCATTAGGGTCATCATGAGCAAGGGTGAAACTAGGAAAGTTACCTTGGTGGCTTGGTAAAATCTACTTACCCCTAGTTCCGTATGGTGAATTGGTGATGCGCAGAATTCATTTTTCATCTCCTTTTTAATCAGTATTTATTAAAGAGGAGAGATTATTTGATAGTTATTTTATATATTTATCTTTATTTCTTCATTTTTAACCACTTTTAAAGATACAATTCTTTGAATTATTGAAAGGAAAGAGGGTGCAATTGAAGAAACAATACCTTCAAAGAAAATGAATAATGTGAGATGAAAAATGAATACGCCATCACCTAAATCAAATCTAAAAATCAAAATACTATTCACATGTCCTTTTCAAATCCATCTTCCTATCTTTAAGGGCACGTTTGCTAACAATGAGGAAACCTCAAATTTGAGAATTTATTCACTATCGTAGATTTAAAGAATCCTCACTGAGGATTTGTATAGTCCTATCTTTAAGGGCACGTTTGCTAACAATGAGGAAACCTCAAATTTGAGAATTTATTCACTATCGTAGATTTAAAGAATCCTCACTGAGGATTTGTATAGTTGAGGATTTTACATTGTTGTTGGTGTGTATAGCTAAAGAAAATCGGTATTAACGTGTAAGTCCATAATTGAGGACTTTTAAATCCTATGGGAAAAGTCAGACTTGAAAATCCTAAAAAATGAGGGTTTCCACTAGACCACATCCTCAAGGATTTACAATTGCCAAATGTAAATTTCTCAAGTCCTCGGGGGAAATCGATGAGGAATCTATGAGGATTTGATTGCCAAATATGACCTAAAAATTCTTTTGTTGATAGCCAGGCAATTGAAGAAACAAATTTAAAGGCTTAGAGGAAAATGAATAAGGAGAGATGATAAATCAAATCTTAGAAATATCATACCCATTATCTCTCCAAAATACGATATTGCATTGATCATACTCTAATTCGGTTATGACTCGTAATTAACTTCATTCTCATCTCTTGTATTTAATAGTTCTTTCAAATGTGTTTATCATCCAAGTATGACATCCTTTTCTTTCACCAAGAGCCTATCATTTTCATCTTTAATGCACATTATTTTATCACGGTCTTTAGTTTTTGATTCACTCATTCTGGCAAGCTAATAAATTCAACTGGTTCCAACTATTTGGTTTTGGGTCAATTTTTGTCATTCATTGTATGAGCCAATGTCACCCTCCATTCCATTATCTTAACAATTGGCTGATCTGATTGCCTAATCTAATAATAATCTGACTCCTGCACCGAATCCAAACAGGCCCAAACCACCCAAAATGTCAAATTCAATAGGAAATGGTATTAACCTGCTGAAAGACCAAGTTGACCCAACAGCTCAGAGAATTTCTTATTTTTCAAACATCCTTTTTCATGTTATTTTGTCATATCACCATCAGAGAGTTTCAGCTGCTACCAATTTTCTATTTTCAGTCCAACACAAAACATAATGGAAATTAGTCTCACCAACTTTATTTTATATGTTCTTTACGTCTAAAGAACTCTAAAAGCAATCAAAATTGTAGTTATTTATTTTCTGATTTTTTTTTTCAAAAGTCCTTATAGTAAACATGGGCTGAAGCAGACCCATACATCAGTGACAAATCAATATATTGCAAGATACACAACGGTTTTGGCATTGGCTAAGAAAGCGAAATCAATTGGCCAAATCCCTCCCAAACATCGATCTTCAACATGTTTCTAGAAAAATTATTTACGAGGATATGGATTTAGGATTTCATGCATTCTAAACCAATTTCTCCAAGGGCTATACCTTGTTCACAGATCTTTCAAATGAATGTACCCTTGTTCCTTGGTCCTTCCTTTTTGTTCATCAAGAACCAACCGAACAGATGCAGTCCATTGATTGGCTTTACAGGCTTGCTCTTTTCTTTTCTTTTTATACATGCTTCTGATAGATGGTTGGTGGCTGCCAAGCGCAGTGAGTATATTCTAACTAACCACTCTTGATAAATCAAAGTTGGCCTTATTAACCATTTACTTTTTCACACAATGATATATGGCTCAAAGATTCAAGAGTAAAACATTTCTAGGAAAAAGAGGGAACTTATTCCACACTCCTAAATTCACCCATGGAATCTTACAGAACCAACAGCTTCATGCTTGCTGAGATGTTGCTCTGAGATAATAAATCTTACAAAGTTGATAAAAGTAAGCTTCTATTGTAATATTGTCCTTGTTCATCTCCCCATTTGTGTAATGATTGAAAGTGTAGCTTACCATTTTTGGGTTGTTTGAATTTTCTCCTCTATCCAACTCACATCTGCTATTCTTAAATAATGTGTTACAATAAATCATGAAAAAGCTCATTTTCCCAAGAGTCCCAGTGCCGTTTTTAATAGAGAAGCCATCCAGCTTAAAAGGGAGCATGGAACATAATACTGTTCTTGTAATTATGACTTAATAGCAGTAACAATTATAAAATGGGTAAGAAGCAAAGTGGAGTTCACATTTATAGGGTCATCTCCAAGAACTGTACAACAAAATAGAGAACTTTAAATACGGAACTTTTCTACAATGGCAATAAACAAAATGCAGCATTAACTAATGTCCATCAAAGACAACTCATTAGGCCATTTCAAAGAACAATTATCAGATTGTCAACTGAGCGAATGAGAAATAGTGGAATAATATTTAAGAAAGTAATACCACTAATCATATATTTTTTTAATCTGTAGTCAGCAAGCATTATTAACAACAGGTCGAGGCTGCACATTGGCAGAAAACCACATTCTTAACACTAACAACACTAACAGGTGCCTGGTCATTCACAAAGACATTTTTTCTATTTGTAGTTTGCCAAATCTATACCTAAACTTAAGTAGCCCAGAGGCAAGGCTCCTCTAGTTTGCCAAATCTATACCTAAACTTAAGTAGCCCAGAGGCAAGACTCCTCAGAAGTGATGTTTGCTTAACAAATATCATGAGAAATGCAATGGAAGAAACCTACTGCATATGGCCAATTTTGAACTAACTTCTATACTCCGTTGTCGTCGTCATCGTTGTCGTTGTCATCATTGAAGCCTTACCCATCTACCTGGCCCAGCTTCTTGAGTTTGAAACTTGAAGCATTTACTTAATCCTATCTAGCTTTCACACGAATCACACCATTGGGAACATACTCCTAGCTTTAAATTTAATAAATGCAACAGATATGATGCACAAAACTCAATTTGGGAAGGCGATAAAAAATAAAAATAATAATAATAATAAAATCTTAATGAGGCAATACAGTTGAAATCATTTACTAAATGGTACCGGAAACAGACTAGAGTAAGGTTCTTCTGATATGATCAGTTAGGATATTGGAAATTAGGTCGTCTATTGAAAGTATCAGAAAGGGGTTAAGTTACTCCTATAATCATTGTGTGACTCAAGACAAGATTTAGTCCATAATCCTATTAAGTCAAATCTTGAGGTAAACTTTTCTTAATGCACGTATTGGAACACAAACAAGGAAGGATAGCTTGTCATATAATGCAGAAACAATAATGCCATTATATTGGTGGGTCTAAAATTACAGATGACAAAGACCTAGAATATTTAACTTTTCAAGACATTTGATTGGTATTCAATTGTTAAAAATATTTTTTTTTTACAAAAGCCAAAAAATCCTAAAATAAAAAAAGGAAAAAATTTGAAATACAAGCAATATATGTTGGAATGATCTATGGGAAACCTAGATCTAACAATATGAAGCTATTTTCAAGTTGTTTTATGAGTTTTCCATAAGTAAAAATGTTTTTTTTATTTAAATAACATAAATCCAAAAATAAAAATAACAATATATATATAAAAAGAAAAGATATCCATGCAAGATCAAAAGGAAGTATGGATCTACAATGAAACAAGACAATGATGCCTTTATGTTGTGATTCATAGAATCATAGTAGTTAGAGAGTGATAATCTCAAAAGTTGAAAAAAACCACAAAGAAATGCATACTTGGATGAAGAATCTTGCTTAGATTCCTTAGAATAGTTGGATCTTTTGATTCGGTAGCAAGAATCTTGAAAAAAAAGAAGTTGGGACCACTAGAGGGTAGTAAGAGGGTTTTTCAGCAGTGAAAGTGGAGAAGAGAAGGAAGAGAGATGTTAAAAAAAACCCAAAAAGTCATCTGGGGAGGGTTTTTATAACCCAGCACTTCGTAGCGGACTGTAGCAGCCGCCACGCAAGCCGCCATGGTCGTAACGGCCGATATTTCGGCCGTAGCGTGACAGTGTCCACCGCTACGGCCGATATATTGCGTAGCAGCCGCTATTTGCATCCTTTGAGGCCACCAAGTGAGCGTAAAAGTATGGGTAATAAACTAACGAAAGAAGTGGGTGTATAAACCAATCATGTAATATACATGGGGAGTCCTAAGCTAACCTTAACCTAATCGGACCATATGGTAAAGGGCCAAGGGGAGTATGTACTAACCAAGCTAAAGCTAAGGTCAAACATCACATGTAGGGCCCATGTTGTTTATCACGATGGTTACGTGGGTCTAGGATGCCTTTTGTAATCATTTGGTGCTTCTGAAGTTGTTGGCACTCTAAGAACCAACTATGCCACCCACATAGCCCAATATGGGTCCCTCATGTGTTACCGTACAATCCACAAGGAGATGCTAAGCCTACACACCCCCTTGCTAGAGAGTCAATTCGTATTCATAGGCCAAGTGGGGCTAAGGTCTAGATTTCAAGGGCAAAGGGTCCCATTCCCGAGAATCCGAAATTCTGGGAAGTGTGTTCTACAATGCTAGGTCAATAGTTTATTGGTGATGGGCTTTTTTAGTACCGTATACTGTTAAGGGTCATTGTAATGGCATAGATTCCACTAGTTGAAATAATATAAAATAGTCGTCAATCATTTATTAGTGACTGATATTAAGTTATAGTCTTATATGGACACTATTATCACATTGCACTCATGTTTTAGTAGTGATTGTTATCATTTAACAGTAACCAACATGTAATAGCTACACCTCGTTGACAGTTGTAATGCATGTACTAATGGGTGTTATAAATTATTCTTATAATCAACATGCTTAATGTGTTAGTCTCATATTTGTGACTCATATAAGTCAACGGTCCTATATATATTGGTGACTTGTGCATTATTAATGACTCTTGTAATTTAGAAGTCCTAGATTGAAGGTTATAGTAGTGTTATAAATAGAGAGCATTGGTCCAAAGAATGGTATCTAGTTTTATGTCAATCCACTCTTCATTATATATTGTTTATACCTTGATATAACGATGATGAAATGAAATCTAAAGTTAAGCAACTACATATCTATCAACTAGTAATAAACTAATGAGTTAGTCAATGAAACTTAACAAGAGATGAGTATAACTACGATGGCATAAATCAAATATTTCTATCAATCTTGTTTTTTATGTAACTATCCACCATTAATGCATTTTAAATTCACACCCAACAACCCAAATATCATAAATGCACATGATAGAGAAGGTTAGCACATTTAAAGCATTAGAATCAACCAAATAAACATGCATACACCATTAATCATGTCTATATACTTGCCTTTGGCTTAGTTGAGCAAAAACCCCTTTCTTAGAGTCTAGGGTTACCTCAAACCTTGCTCTTCAAACCTCTCCACTTCAAACCAAGCAAAGAACCCACTTCCTACATGCCAAAATGAAAGGGAAAACCCACTAAACCAAAAATACATGCTCCTAGTGTTGAAAGAAGCAAACTACATGAGTTTAGAGTGAGATTTTGCTTACTTATTGATGAGAATGACAAGGGAGGAAGATGAAGGAGATGATGGGAAGACTCTTGAGCCTTGGGGGAAGCATTGAAAACTCTTGGAAGCCCTAGCTTGGTTGTTTGCAAGAGAAAATGGACATTGCAGTACAAAGCTTAATGACATTGTAGCTGTATGCATCATGTTTAATGCCATCAGTCACCATAGAATTAAAGATTTGTACTGCAATGTCCATTTTCTCTTGCAAACAATAACCACCCATCAATGTATTATAAGAACTTGCATTAAGCTTCTCGCCTCTTTGAATGACGACATCAAATAACTCATGTGCTTTTTCCATCATCCCTTGTTTGCAAAAAGCATTTAGCAATATGGTGATTGTCAAGACATTAGGAAATATGTGCCTATATATCATTTCGTTGTATAATCTCCTGCCTTCTTCCAACCGGTTCAAATTGCAACATCCCTGAATTAAAGAATTATAAGTGACTACATTTGGTGAAACACTGTTGTTACCAACCATTTTTGAAAAGAGGCCTAGGGCCTCATCCAAAAACCCTTGTTTGGAAAGGCCATCAATGATAGTGTTGTAGGTACGAGTATCAGGCCTACATTAGTGTTGAAAGAAGCAAACTACATGAGTTTAGAGTGAGATTTTGCTTACCTATTGATGAGAATGACAAGGGAGGAAGATGAAGGAGATGATGGGAAGACTCTTGAGCCTTGGGGGAAGCATTGAAAACTCTTGGAAGCCCTAGCTTGGTTGTTTGCAAGAGAAAATGGACATTGCAGTACAAAGCTTAATGACATTGTAGCTGTATGCATCATGTTTAATGCCATCAGTCACCATAGAATTAAAGATTTGTACTGCAATGTCCATTTTCTCTTGCAAACAATAACCACCCATCAATGTATTATAAGAACTTGCATTAAGCTTCTTGCCTCTTTGAATGACGACATCAAATAACTCATGTGCTTTTTCCATCATCCCTTGTTTGCAAAAAGCATTTAGCAATATGGTGATTGTCAAGACATTAGGAAATATGTGCCTATATATCATTTCGTTGTATAATCTCCTGCCTTCTTCCAACCAGTTCAAATTGCAACATCCCTGAATTAAAGAATTATAAGTGACTACATTTGGTGAAACACTGTTGTTACCAACCATTTTTGAAAAGAGGCCTAGGGCCTCATCCAAAAACCCTTGTTTGGAAAGGCCATCAATGATAGTGTTGTAGGTACGAGTATCAGGCCTACATATTTCCCTCTCCATCTTTCTAAACAAATGGAGAGTAGAACTCACGTTTCAGTCTTGCAAAGCCCATTGATGAGGGCATTGTAACTATGTTAGGTCCATACCCCTTCTTCGAAAAGAGGTGCATGGCCTCTTTGACCAACCCCTCTTTGAAAAGCCCATGTATGATGGCGCTATATACAATAGTGTTGGGTCTACATCTTCCCCTCTCCATCGCCCTCGGCTTCTCAAGAGCAGCATCCACCTTCCCACTCTTGCAGAAACCTCGTTTAAGGATGTCCCCAAAAATGGCGAACCCCAGATCGACCCTCTTCAATCTGCAGTAACAGTTGAGCAGAATGCTCAGAAAATATGTCGGGTGCAATCCCAGTCGAAATCATCCTCGGATAGAGAGAAACAACAGTGGAATAATGTTTGATTCTTGCCACAGCCCCTAATAGATGACTGAAAGCAACAACTGGGGGCAAGGGTTTCATGAGGAGCACACGATCGAACCAACCCAATGCATCATCAAGCTTCAAATTCTCTGATTTACATCGATCGATCACAAAATTCAAAAACTGGGTTCGGCTCGATGCATCATCAGGATTCAATTCATTTGTAGTATTAGAATAACAATAACAACTGATACTACTAGACGAAGTAGTACCTTTTTTAGTGCAGCCATGGCCGTTCTTGAGCGAGAAAGGGAAGGAATCGAAGAGGCCACCGACGCCATTTTTTGGGGAGATGACACGAGGGGGAAAAAAGCCCTTCTCCTTCTTTTTGATTTTATCCCATTGCGACAAATGAAAAAGAAATGACTGAACCTGCTCCAGATTTGAGCGGGTCGGGTAGGTCACTCGTTTGGCCCATAACTATCATGGCCCATAAATGGGCCTGACTTTGTGCTCCCACTCATATATTGGCCAACGTGGAAATGCAATCTGAGCTTGCGTGGGCCTTAGGTATCTAAATTGGGACCAAATATCCAAGATGTACAAACAAGTCATGTTGGATTAATATTCGGGGATACACTCTTTATTGAGAAGGCATTTATTTTGAGCATATCAAAATTTTAATAGGTGAGCCACACAGTGGAGTTCCCAACTTTTCTAAGTCCCAGGGAGAGCCCACATGAGTACCCAACCACTTTTAATAACTGAAAGTTGTTCCGAGTAGAAAATGAGGGTGTGTTTGGCATTGTGCCATTCAGATGTTCCCATGTTCCTATGAGATAAGGCTACAAAAAACATGTTTGGTTAGTTTAAATTATTGTTCCCAATTTTGCTCTCGGGAAGGAATCATAAGATCTTAACTCGCTGGCATAAGAAAGTTGGAACATTTTTTTTTTTAAGAAACAACTTTTTGGCACAGTTGGTCCATACTTATCTCTTACCTTTTAAATAGGTCATTTAAAAAGATTTCAAATCCTCTCACTTATCCTAACGGTAGGCCCCATGCTCACAATCCCAAAGAAGGTGGCCCCACTTTGTAATTCTTAAAGGTGGGTCACATGGTCACAATCATAAAAGGTGGACCCATATTATAATTCTTATAATGGTGAGACCACATTATAAAGCCCCATGATCTAATTTCTAAAGGTGGGTACCATTTGTAATTTCTAAATGTGGGTCATGTATTTACAATCAATCAAAAGATGGCCCCACATTGTAAATTCTATAAAGGTGGGCCCACATTATAAATCCGATGAACGTGTCCCCATATTCTCATTTCTAAAGGTGGGCACCAAATTGTAATTTCTAAAGGTGGGTCATGTGTCCACAATCACAAAAAAATGTGTCTCCACTTTGTAATTCTTAAATGTGGGTCACATGATCATGATCACAAAAGGTGGACCCATATTGTAAATCTTATGAATGTGGGCCTATATTCTAATTTCTAAAGGTGTGTACGATGTTGTATTTTCTAAAAATGAGTCCCATATTTACATTCACAAAAAGGTGGCCCCACATTATAATTCCTATAAAGTGAGCCCATATCGTAAATCCTATAAATATGTGCCACTGTTCTAATTTTTAAAGGTGGTACCAAGTTTTAATTTTACAGGTGGGTCCCATATACGACAATTATAGAGTGCTGCAAATAATAAAACATGGGGCCTAGATTATAAATCTTATGATTCTCTTGCTTACGTTCTTTGGAGCAAAACTTTTATAATGTTACCAAACAAGTTATGTACAACATATTCTCAACAGAATAATTTAATATAATGTTGCCAAACAAGATCTGAAGAGTATAGTCTTGGCACAACCCGATCTCAGCACAACCTGATATGAGTACAAAACTAGTAACAACACAAGAACGATGTCAAACAGGCCCTGACATTCTCCTCTTTCTCCCTCTCAGATGTATACTCTCTCCCTCATCCTCTTTGTAATTAATCCAAGAAATTCACAATGGGCTTCGCATCTTTAATTAATTTCTAAGCCCACGCATGTCGACAGCATGCATGAGTGAGAAATCCTGGTGGGTGCTCTTCTTGGACTTTTGTAGCAATGTTGCCTGAGAAATTAACTATGGTGGTTTGCCTACACACACAGGGTTGAGAGGTTTTGGCACTTTCACACACATGCCCGCGCATTGATCCTAGGTCTTCTAGTTTAAAAGCATTGCTTCTTACAAGTAGCCCAGTTTAGTAAAAAAGAAAAATAAAAACAAAATTGATAATTGCCCACCATAGTATTAAATCAAAATCACTATAGTGAAAAGCTATTAAATTGTGCCTAAGGGCCCAATTACCTTTGCTATTCTTTCCGTTACATTGGTTCTATAATTAGTAAAGATGGAGAGATTGATGAAAATGTTGAACATAAGATAAAAGCAGGATGGTTGATATGGAGACTTACTTCTAGAGTGCTTTCTATCCGACGGATGCCAACATGATTGAAGGGAAGATTTTACGGGAAAGTGATTAGACCATCTATAACCTATGGAGCATAATATTGGCCAATCAAGAAACCCCATATGCACAAACTAGATGTAGTATAAATGAGAATGTTGAGGTGGTTATTTGGTAATACTAGGAAGGATAAAATTAAAAATAAGCACTTTCGAGAGCATTTAGGGGTAGAAATAATAAGCGATAAAATTAAAAAAATCCATTTGAGGTAGTTTGGGCATCTCCAACGTAAGCCGGCAATGGCACGGTAAGGAAACTTTGGCACTATAGGTTGATGACCCATCAAGGGAAAGGGTAGGTCAAAGAGGATATGGATAGAGGTAGTAAAAGCAGATTTAAAGAAGTGTAACTTATCTGAGTAATCATGTCCACCAAGGATATACCATGTCGATGGCTATTTGAGGATTTGCAACCTTTTTTTTAAGTTAATAGGAATATATTTTTGAAAAATCAGTTCCATGCAAACGAAGTCCTAAACATGTTTTTGTAGCAAAGTGTGCAGACTTCAACCTATCTGTGGCCTCCTTTGAACAAACTTTTACAGAAACTTTTGTGCATTTCCTTGCAAGAAAAAATATTTGCACCAAACAATGAACAAGTTTTCCCGGGAAAACGTCTCAGTTTTTTCAAGTTTCATGTACAAACAGTTACTTAAAACGCCTTATTTTCTTCCTTTGGTGACTCCCTTTTTTTTTCTCCTCTATCAATTTGATGTACACTCCCTCCCTCATTCTCCTTTGGTGATTCTGTTACCCCTCAAGTTCTTCCAGGCGCTACACTCTTCATGCTCGTCTATTTCAATTTCTAGTGTTTCTTTTTAATATTACGAAGACTTGGTTTTTTTTTTTTTTTCTCTCTTTGATGGAAAGAATGAGCTTAGCTTTTCATGTTTGAGTATTACAATTTTTAGTAGTTCTTTTAATATTAACAGTCTCTTCCTCTGATGAAATGGAGGAACCCAATAAATTCCAAGAAAAAAGAGCCCCCGTAAAAGTGAAGTATTTGACAATTTGCAATTTCAAAATCCATCATTCTCTTTCATCTTTTGCAATTCATGTGAGCCCTGACATATTAATCCCAAGCATTAAATTTTCTTTCGTTGAGCCATTAAACTCTAAAATGTTTAGCTTCATGTCTTAAATATTCAAAGACTTCAAATAATGAATGTCTTTAATATATAATCAAAACCATTCAACCTTATTTGTGAAAAATGGTGCTCCCAAACTTGATAATGTGTTTATCTTTAATATAAAACCAAAACCATTCAACCTTATTTGTGAAAATGGTGCTCCCAAACATGATAATGAGTTTCACATAAGTAAGTTTTACATATATAAATTTCAAATATGTAAATTTCATTTAGGGATTTTACTGGAAAAATCCAGAAATATAGGCATTTATCCGGAAGAGTCCAGGCAAAACGTGCAGCACTAACAAGGTCCTCCCGCCAATTTTTTTTATTTTTTTTATACTTTTTTCTGAGTGACGCTAGCGTCACCATGGGCGACGCATGGGCGACGCTAGCGTCACCATGTGCGACGCATGGGAGACGCTAGCGTCGCTCATCAGAGCATCTCCTAATGTCTTCTTCTTCCTCTCCTCCTCCTATTTCTCCAGTTTTCCCCGACCTTTTTCTTTTTTCTTCCCATTTGCATCTTCTGCCCATACAATAAAGAACAAAAATCAATCAAAACCCCCATTTCACATCCTTCTTGGAGGCAAAACTGCGAACCAAAATGAAAGAAAAAATGACCCGGCTTGGCAAAACGCTAGGTGGTCTCTTGCTACTCACCAATTCTTGCTCCAGATTCAAGGCAGGAAACAGATTTGACTTACTCGTTTTTTTTTATCAAAGTTATTACTTCTCATGGAACCTTCTCTGCTATCCAATGAGAGTCTTGGGAGCTCCCTCTGTTTCAATGTGGATTTACTGCCATCTCTGGAATCGATCGATGGGCGGGATATCTCTCGCCCATCATATGATAACCGTGGAGCATCCTTTGATGCCAAAAATGAACTGTATTTTGTTTCACAAGGAGATCATCTCAATTGCTCTCTAACTTCATAAAAAAACCACCTGCGGTGACTCATTGAGATCCGAGGGCAACTTTGGTTTTCCATTGATTCCAACTGTAGTAGATCCATCTATTGAACTGATTTGGACAGCTGCACGGGCCTCGGGGAGTCCCTATGCTTCAAAACATGCTTAATAGGTTCCTCACCTGGTATGGTTTTACCTGATAAAGCACGGGCGTCTCTGTCTATAGAATCCTTAACAACATCCCTTAAATCAAGGGAATCCCGACCAGAGAGGGGATAATTTGGTTGATCCCGGCATAAGGCATATTTGTTTTCTTCATCCGAACCAGCCATCCCAACCTGTTGGCGAAAAAGGTAGGGAAATTTTGGAGAAAGAGGAGGAAGAAGAAGATGTTAAGAATTGCAGTGACGAGCGATGCTAGCGTTTCTCCGGTCAGAAATGAGACGCTAGCGTCACTCCTCTCAAAGCTGAAAAAAAAGGAAACAAGGCCTGACGGACCCCGTTAGTGCTGCACGTTTTGCCAGGACACTTCCGGATAAATGCCTATATTTCGGGATTTTTCCAGTAAAATCCCCATTTCATTTATTACATCCCAAGCATAAAAGACAATCTTCACTATAAGAAAAGTGATAACTATCCCCCAAAGTGCAGCTTAAAAGAAAGTTTCCATGCCTTTAAAATAAATTAGCTTAAGCTTGTTATGCATTGTCAAGTGAAGGTAAAGTGTTTACTAGATTAGCTCAATTTATTTCCCCTTAGCTCAAACTCGATCAAGTCCTACAAAATGAAGCTTTGATTAGTGTTCGAGACAAGCTTGAGCTGCACAAAGCTTGGCTCAGCTTATAATGATTAGGGATATCAATGGACCTCCAGTTATTTGGTTGACACAAAGAATTCGACCTGAACAATTAAGATAAAATCATTTTTTGGACCCCAAGTGATAATAAGGTCAAGGTCCAGTGAAGTCTCAAACCCAATTCTTGGTTGCCAAAGATGACACATAATAAAAAAAAAGATCATATTTCTTAAAAGTTTGATACATAGCAGGCACAACCAAGTGCAGCAGAGATGGTTTAAAGCTTCATTTGCAACCCCCTACAATACTGTATCCAAACTCAACATCTAGTACCTGAATGGGTGTCCTTTTCTGTATGGATTTTGAATTGGTTTGGTCCACTTTGTACCCATGCTGTACCTAACCTATTTACATCCCTACTCACTATGTCAAATTTTACCATAAACGACGGCCACCGCGTGTTTATGGCCATCGAAAAAAGTGTGTAAAACGACTACCCTATGACTGTCGTATAGTTTCAAATAAAAATGACGGCCCGTCGTCGGACTTCATCCTTCGATCATTCAAAAAATGGCCGTCGTTCAGTTGATGAGCCGTCGTTTTTATATTGTTTTGGCATTTTGTTTTCTCAACCAATTTTTATAGCCGATTTAATGGATTTTATCCTGTAGCTTTTGTCGGTTTTTGGCAAGATTGAAAATAAGGGCCCATTTGCATGACATGAATATCCTGACTTGAAAAAAAAAAGAAATAGAAAACATTTTATTAAAGAATAATGAGGGCCCAATCTCATTAGGCAGGCAGTTACATAGATGTATTATATACAAATTGTATTGAGAAATCTCTAGTCCTAAGAAAGCTCTAAAGTGTATCAACCCAACGCTGGCATAAGATGGATGAATTTTAGCAGCCCAACACTAGCACACTAAGACGTTGTTTCTCATCTTCGGGGTCTCTCTCTTTTGCTGCTTCCATGGAACCTTGTGCCTTCTCAGGTGCATCTGAAGGTTTTGATCTCGCAACAAAGGCCAAAAAAAAAAGAAAAAAGAACACACCCACATCAAACACTAGAATTGAATTGAATAATATGGTATGAACTAGTCCCATATTTTGAGGGTTCATGTACTTGTAAATTATACAAAGGAAGATGAAGATGTGATAAGTCCACAAAATTGTAGCTTTCATTCATCATTTTATATGCATTTGTGGACTTAATTAGGCTAATTGCATAGAATTACACTTAATTTCATGATTTCATGCATTTAAGCATCGTAGTTGGAATCTTAGTCAAGTTTGGTCAAAATTCATTACATTGCATGAATTTTGTGAAATTAGGGTTCTCATCTCATTCATCACCCAAAATTAGTTTTTTTAGCTTCACTAATGCATACTTGCTAATTTTGACACCATGTGTTATTTTTGAAAAGTTTGGTATTTTTGGTGCATTAAGTAAGCATGTAGAGTCCCATGCATAGTCCATCTAGATTCCCCACACTTGATTATTATTGACATTATTTAATTTTATTTATGTAGGAGAAATCAAGAGTGGGACCTGCATTGGTGAAACTTGAGAGAGATCAAAGGCGGGACACCCTTCATAGTGGGCCCATATATCTTGGCATCTTGGTGGAGTTGGAAAGGTTGAAAATTCTCGAAGAAGAAAGAAGAAACTCAGATTTGGAAAGATGATGTTAACTTGCTAAGTTTGGAAACCAAAATCAAGAAAGAGAGAGAAAATTAGAAACTTTGCAAGGGGAGTTGAGTAGTCAAAGTTAAAAGTAAAGAAGCATGTCAAATATGGAAAGAGAATTAAATAAGCAAGCAAAGAAAGAGTCCAAACATTCCTTGAACGTCCAACATGGGTCCCACACACCCCATTGCATGCCAAACATAGAAGTTTCCTTAATTGCCATTATTCTCGAAATTTTCAGGGGCAGCAAATTAAAATGGCCAAAACTTTCAAACCGAGTATCGGATTGGTGCAATCTACCTACCGTTGGAAAGCTCTTTTCGAGTAGATATCCGTGGACCCAAGATTTCATAAATCGGAGCTATATTGAGGGAGATATGATCTTGGGAAGTTGGCTGATATAATTCTATGTGAGAATTGCAAAAAGTTTTTAAAATTGGCAACATGAGAGATCTTTGAGGAGTTCAATTTGGCAAGACTTAGAGCTCAAGAGACCACACCTAGTAACTAATCCTCTCCAATTCAAATTCTTTCCAAGTGTGAAGCCTAGCTTGAGTTCTAAGCAATAAATCTCTACAAATAAGGAAACAAGTCCTAAAAGAGAGGATATTCTTTGCTAAAAAGGAGGCATCAACATCTATAAAACAAACTCAAAAAGGGGGATGGAGAAGCATCTCACTTCCAACCCTCTCTCCAATTCTCTTCTTTCTTTCTTCCTTTCCATTAGTTGTTTTTATTTTGGTAGCTTTGGGCCTTGTCCAAGCAAGTACTTGTTGTGAAGGAGAAGTTGTAAACATGCAATTTTTAATGAAAAATCAAGAAGTATTCTTTGCAATGGCGGGCTAGTTTTTCTTGATTAGAGCTATGGATGAAGGTAAGTAATCACCTTTTTATTTATTTAGTAGTTCTAATTTATGTTCCATGACTATGTGCTTAACGATGAATAGGCTTGTCTTCGTGCCCTAGGCAAATCTCTAGTTTTAATTCTAAAAATAAATTTTGATTTTTGACTATTCATGCTTAGGTTTGATAGGCCATGCTTAGGATTTAGATCTTTTGATGGTTTATACTTATCTTTGCTGGGTAGTGCTTAGATTGATTTTTATCTTTTATGAGGTGAAGGAAGTCTTGGGTTTTGGATTCTATAATTAAAAAGGGGTTTTTAAAGTTAGATTTTCTAAATTAAAAACATTGATTTGTCTTTGATTTGAAGTAAAAATTGGAATAAGTTAGGATTACTTGATAAATAATTGGTGGATGCTTATTGGATTCCTATGCTCTAATCACTTTCATTAATTGGTAGTTTTCATCTTTCTAAATTAGTTGCTTGTTTTTATTTCTAAATACTCAAAACTTTTCTTAATTGTTAGTTAATTAGTTTTCTTAATCTAAAAGTTTCTTTAATTAGCTTCCTGTCGGTTCGACCCATTCTTGCCACTGTCTCGACTAGACACCCGTGCACTTGCGGTATTATATGATTGATAAAGATTACATCAAGCTTTTGACGCCGTTGCCGGGGAGCTAATTTGAAAAGAATCTTTTAGTTAAGATTTCTAGCATTATTTTTTGCATATCATGGCATATTTTTGTAGTTAGTTTCATTCATAGCTTGCATTAGGTTTAGTCTTTGTGTTTCTTTATATTTGTGGTTACTGTTTTTCATGATTTAGTTGCTGATTTTTCAATAATTCTCGGACTGATTGCTAGTGGTTAAATAAAAAGAGAAATTTCTGCACTAATTTTGTGACAGATTTGGCCTGGTTTTTGCCCAAAAGTTCGCACGTTTAAAACCAGTCAAACAGACTTCTTTGGACTTGAAATTTTCCTGGATTGGACTTTGGTACATTACTTTGAACCATAAAAATCCCAGAAAGAAAGACGTTTTGGAAGCCCTACTTTTAGTGCCGTGAACAGGGCCAATCAGTCAAGCAGATTCTGCATTCTGCAGCAAAACTGGGCTAAGTAGCCAACTTCATGATAGCATAACTTCTTTATTTCTTATCCTTTTTAGTCTCTGTTTTTTTTTTTTTTTATTCTTTCATATTAGGAGATTACATCCCAGTCACTGTTTTAAGGTTTTGATCAATAAAACGTGGTCGTACAGATCTGTAAAGTTGGGCCTGTGCAACAGGTTTCAACACTTAGAATTTTTTCAGCACTTGACAGCAATGTGTTCATTTAACTTAGGGCAGCATTAGGAGTTTTAGAATTTCTTCTTTCATTCAAATTGCTATAGTGTAGGTTTTTAAAAATTTAGATTAGGTTGATTTTTCAATTTAGGGATTTCATTAATAATTTTTAGCTATTTTTAGTAGTTTATTTAGATCTAACACTTTAGTTGTTTTCTTTGAGATTACAATCTGAGTTTTGTAGGACTCTAAAAGGGGAAGGAAATCATGGGAATTGCTTTTAAGCAAACAAGTTGCTCTCATAATTACAAAAATTGCTATAAAAAAAAGGTTAAGCTTGCACAGTTTAAAGAATTTGCGTGGACCCGCTGTAAGAATTTCTAAACTTTACCCCACGAATCTTTTACTTGCAAGTGGGGCTTGGATGATTTAATTTTAGCAGAGTGTGAATGCTTGATTGACACACCATCTAATTGGATGCACACTTAGTTTAGGGCAATCGACCCTAGAAAGATAAGGACTGGATTTCATCACCAGATCCTTGCCCATTTAGGTTAAACACCTCTCACATTAGGATCCTAACTTTAATTAAAATCAAGTAGCAACGAGACCATAGGACTCGAGCTCAGTAGGACGAAAACCACAAAAGGTTGCACCAGTTGCGCTCTTTGGTCAAGTTGATGTCTAGGTAAGTCCTGTCCCTACCAAAAAGGGTGGCAGTCTCTGTTCTAGGAGTTTGGTTCTTAAGCGGGACCCTTGCCAAGTGCATTGTGAACCCACCACTCATCCTGGGGACTTACCTGATCGATTTGACTTCATAAAACCGAATTGGAGGCCTTAGTGCACTCTTCAAACCAGTTAGGAGCTGTCTAGTGAGTTAGGCTAACCCTAGGATAATTTCTTGTGCTCAATCTTTGTGCTTGACTGCTTGTGCATCATCTAGTAAGACCATTAGGGCCCGCATATAGATTAGGCTTGCATTTCTTTAAGGTTGAACCCATTGCATGTGCTCTAGACCTGAGAGAGAGAAACAGTAGGTATGCAAGAGTAAAAGGTTAGTCAGGATAGAGCCCGAATTAGCCTTAACCATTGTCGGAAAGTCTTCCATCTTTGAAGAAATTGTTAGGATGGCTGATCAAGTGGACCCACCCATGACTTTGAAGGACTACATGTACCCCACCAGGACAACTCAACCGTCCTGCATCACCCTACCTCAGACCAATGCTACATTTGAGCTGAAATCTGGTATGATCCAGATGCTCCCAGTATTCTGTGGGCTAGACCAGAAAAACCCATATCAACATGTTAGGGAATTTGAGGACATCTGTGGGATCATGAGAATCAAGAACATAACTGAGGAGGCCCTTAAACTTAGATTATTTCATTTTTCCCTAAAAGAAAAGGCTAAAGCTTGGCTTTATGCCTTACAGGCCGCGTCCATCACTACATGGGACAAGCTAGTCGAAGAATTTTACAAAAAATTCTACTCTAAGCAGAAAACCGCTTTGATTAGGCAGGCTATCAATGGATTCCATCAAATGGAAGGGGAGACACTTTGCAGTTATTTGGAATGGTTCAAGGACCTCTTAATCCAGTGTCCCCACCATGGATTTGAAAAAATTCGATTGGTCCAGATCGTGTATGAGGGTTTGGATTACCCTACGAAACAAATGGTGGAATCTTTCTGTGGTAGGCAGTTTACACAGAAGACAGCGGATGAAGCATGGACATTTTTGGAAGAAACCACTGAAAATACATTGCAGTGGGCCCCTATCAAGAGGGAGCCCATCAAACCAACCATTCCTGAAAAAGGGGGGATGTTCAAGATTGAACCCAAAATTGAGGCAGAGGCCAAATTGGCCACATTGGTGAGGAGAATAGAGGCCTTAGAACTGAACCAAAAGCCTACTCCAAACACTTTGGAGTCATTGAAATATACTCAGGCCATGAATGGAGGAATTGACCCAACAACTTTGGGTCAGACCGAGTCTATTGAGGAGGTGAATGTGCTTTATCAAAACACTCGTTTTGATAATCGTCAGAGGTATGACCCATACTCCAACACATACAATCCAGGTTGGAGGGATAATCCGAATTTTTCCTGGACCAAGGGTCCAACTCAGGGTGGCCCATCACAATCACATCAATTTCAGCCCATTCAATCTCAGTCCAATGCCCCACCCGGTTTCCAAAAGCCCAATTTCACTCCCAATCCGCAAAATCAGCGGATAGATTCTCTTGAGGAAACCATGAAACTGTTAGCTCAGAATACCCTCCAGTTCCAACAAAGCACTGTTCAGAGCTTGAATGCTACCACACAATCAATTACAAAACTGGAATATCAGATGGGCCAACTGGCCAACTCCATCAGTACCAGAGACAAGGGAACCTTCCCTAGTCAATCTGAACCCAATCCTAAGGGCCAAGTCGTTCATGATATAAAAGGAAAAGGCCCGAAATAAGTCCAATCCATTATCACTCTTAGGTCGGGTACACAGGTGGATAACAAGGTGGAACTACCCAAGGAACCTGAAGAAGAATCACGTGAGAAAGTGGAAAGTGAGGAACAAATTGTAAATGCTAAACCCATATTAGAACCAGAGAACCCAGTCAATGTTGAAACATCACCTAGTGAGCCCACTTTTAGGACCTATGTTCCCAAGGCACCATACCCACAAAGGCTAGGCCTAACAAAATCAACTGTTTAGTTAGATAAAATGCTAGAAATGTTCAAACAAGTGAGATCAATATCCCATTACTTGAGGCTATCCAACAGATTCCGGCCTATACAAAATTTCTGAAGGACCTTTGCACCTTCAAAAGGACTACCAATGTGCCCAGGAAGGCTTTTCTAGCCCAACAAGCTAGCTCAATCATTTCCTGTCCAACCCCAATCAAATATAAGGACCCAGGGTGTCCTACCATTTCTTGCCAAATAGGGGACCATCACATAGCGAAAGCTTTGCTAGACTTGGGTGCTAGTGTGAACCTTCTTCCATACTCTGTTTTTGAAAAATTAGGTTTGGGGGAGTTGAAAACGACCTATGTGACCTTGTAATTGGCTAATGCGTCGATTCGATACCCCAAGGGGGTAGTCGAAGATGTTCTTATCAAAGTCGGAGACTTTGTGTTTCCTGTCGATTTTGTTGTCTTGGATACCAACCACACATCCGGGGCTGAATCCAAAATTCCAGTAATTTTGGGAAGACCATTCATAGCCACCTCAAATGCCTTGATCAATTGTAGGAATGGAGTGATGCAAATCTCTTTTGAGACCATGACAGTTCAAGAGAACATTTTTAATGTCAGCAAGCAACCTCATCATGAGGTTGATGGGGTTTTTGAAGTTAGTTACATTCATGAATTGGTGGAAAATCACTTACCCCATTTGAAACTTGAAGATCCGCTAGAGGCTTGTCTAGCCCACTTTGGAAGTGATTTTGATGTAGATGGACATATTGAGGATGTCAATGCACTATTAGACTCAACCCCTTCCATGGACTGCTCCAGGTGGCAACTGAAGCATGAGATTCTGACTCCATCTGCTTCCCCACCTATCCCATCGATTGTAGGGCCCCCTAAGTTAGAACTCAAGCAGTTGTCGGATACCTTGAAATATGTGTTTTTAGGCCCGCTAGAAACCCTTCCAGTGATTATAGCTTCAGACTTGGACCCTGTCCAAAAGGAAAAACTCGTGAAAATTTTGGATGGACACAAGGAAGCTATAGGGTGGTCCATCGCAGATATCAAAGGAATAAGCCCATCTGTGGTCCAACATAGAATCCATTTGGAAGAAAATACCAAAACTTCTCGTGAACCATAGAGGCGACTGAACCCTGCAATGAAGGAAGTTGTCAGGTCAGAAGTCTTAAAATTACTTGATGCAGGGGTGCTTTACCCCATATCTGATAGTGCATGGGTGAGCCCGGTTCAAGTGGTACCAAAGAAATCTGGAATAACAATGGTTCAAAATGAGGGCAATGAATTGGTACCCACTCGAATACAGACTGGATGGAGGGTATGCATTGATTATAGGAAGTTGAACTCAGTCACTCGGAAAGATCATTTTCCCCTCCCATTCATGGATCAGATGCTCGAAAGGCTAGCCGGTCATGCATATTATTGTTTTCTTGATGGTTATTCCGGTTACAATCAAATTCCAATTGCACCTGAGGACCAGGAAAAAACCACCTTCACCTGTCCATTTGGCACTTTTGCTTACAAACGCATGCCCTTTGGGCTATGCAATGCACTGGCAACTTTTCAAAGATGCATGTTGAGCATATTTTCTGACATGATAGAAAGATTCATTGAGATTTTCATGGATGATTTTTTGGTCTTTGGCAATTCTTTTGAGGAGTGCTTACATCATTTGTCCCTTGTGCTTGAAAGATGCAAAGAAAAGAATCTAGTCTTAAATTGGGAGAAATGTCATTTTATGGTAAAAAGGGGCATAGTTCTAGGACACATTATTTCTGATAATGGGATTGAGGTGGACAAAGCAAAAATTGATTTGATCTCCAAATTGCCACCACCAAAATCAGTTAAGTAGATTCGATCATTCCTGGGCCATGCTGGTTTTATCGTAGATTCATCAAGAATTTCAGTAAAATTGCTAAACCTTTATGCCAATTGCTAACAAAAGAGGCCCCATTTGAATTTGATGAGAATTGTCTAAATGCCTTTGAGAGACTGAAAACAGAACTAACTTCAGCCCCTATAATTCAGCCACCGAACTGGACCATTCCATTTGAGCTAATGTGTGATGCATCCGATACCGATATTGGAGTTGTTTTGGGTCAACGGGTTGGGAAGCTACCTCATGTGATTTACTATGCAAGTAGGACCCTCAATAATGCACAGCTAAATTACACAACCACTGAAAAAGAATTACTCGCTGTGATTTTTGCCTTGGAGAAATTCCGGTCCTACTTGTTAGGATCCAAAGTCATCATCTACACGGACCATGCAGCTTTGAGATACTTTCTGCCCAAAAAAGATGCAAAAGCCCGATTGATCTGGTGGATCCTTCTGCTATAAGAGTTTGATTTGGAAATAAGAGATAAAAAAGGATGTGAGAATGTTGTAGCAGACCATCTTTCGAGGTTACCCTTAGAACCATCAGATGAGGTTCCTCTGAATGAAAACTTTCCTGATGAACAACTGCTCAGTATTTCCCAAATCCCCTGGTTTGCAGATATAATCAATTACCTTGTTACAGGGGAGATGCCCACCCATTGGTCAAAATAGGATCAATCAAAATTTCTTGCTGAGGTCAAATACTTTTTCTGGGATGACCCGTATCTTTTTAAGTACTGCCCAGACCAGATCATCAGGCGATGCATTCCTGATCATGACCACTACTCGGTCATTTCATTCTGCCATGATCATGCTTGTGGGGGCCACTTTAGTTCGAAAAAGACAGCTGTAAAAGTTTTACAGTGTGGATTTTACTGGCTCACAATTTTCAAAGATTGCCACACTTTCTGTTTGAACTGTGAGAGGTGTCAAAAGCTTGGCAAGCTCAATCGGAGGAACATGATGCCCTTGAATCCCATACTTGTGGTGGAACTTTTTGATGTGTGGGGAATTGACTTCATGGGGCCATTTCCAAGCTCTTTTGGCAATTTGTATATTTTACTTGCGGTGGACTATGTTTCTAAATGGGTGGAAGCAATACCTACCAGAAAGAATGATCGCCATGTGGTAATCAAATTTGTGAAGGAATACATATTTCCTAGGTTTGGTACACCCAGGGCAATTATCAGTGATGGTGGAACCCATTTTTGCAATAGCACCTTTGACCATCTGATGAAACAGTACTCTGTTACTCATAAGGTTGCTACGCCCTACCACCTACAGACCAGTGGCCAAGTAGAAGTTTCGAATAGGCAGATTAAACAAATTTTAGAGAAGACGGTCAATCCAAATCGGAAAGACTGGTCTTTGCGCCTATTGGATGCATTATGGGCCTATCGAACTGTTTACAAGACTCCTATTGGGATGTCCCCATATAGGTTGGTCTATGGAAAGGCATGCCACTTGCCTGTAGAATTGGAGCATAGAGCTTATTGGGCCATTAAGAAGTTCAATTTTGACTTACCCACTATGGCTACTTTGCGCAAATTGCAACTCAATGAGTTGGAAGAACTTAGAAATGATGCCTATGAGAATGCCAAGATCTACAAGGAAAGAATGAAGTTGAACCATGATAAGTCAATTTTAAGAAAATCTTTTGAACCTGGTATGAAAGTCCTTTTGTATAACTCCCGGTTATACCTGTTTCCAGGGAAATTGAGATATCGATGGTCTGGCCCATTCATTGTGCGTATTGTTTACCCTCAGGGGGCTGTGGAAATTGAAAATCCCAAGAATGGGGATGTTTTCAAAGTGAATGGGCAACGATTGAAACCGTTTCTGGAACTAAAGGATAAAAACATTGAGGATATCCTTTTGGAAGACCCAATTTACCAGGACTAATCATTTTTGGTCACGTCGGGCTGACGATGTTAAACTTAGCGCTGTTTGGGAGGCAACCCAATTTTGGAAGGTAATTGAGCTGGTTGATCACATTCTTTTGCAATCACCCCACATGGTAAGATATTCCAATTTTCCTTATTGTTCATTTTCACATTATACATGCATTCATAACATTGGGGACAATGTTGCATTTAGGTTTGGGGGTGTGAGTTAGAACTTGAAATGTGATCATCTGTTCAATTTTCATTATATATTTTTTTTTCGCTTTGCTTTGGTTTTTAGGAGATTTAAAAAAAAAGATTTGTTATTGTTAGGTTAGAGGGAAACTTTCAAGAGAATTTTTATTGGCTGAAGATATTTATTTTGGGCAAAAGAAAACAACGGTTCACTATTTTATTTATGGAAAAGGTTTTTGAAAAAGTGCTGAATTTTGATCCCTCACTTTACACAGGTTGTATATGTTTCCAATGTTGAATGTGAAGCTTTAATTTCCGTTTTTCTTAAAAAAAAAAAGGAAAAAAAAGGGAAGAAGAAAAATCGACCCTAGTGTTACAGAGCTCCATGGTTCGACGGGTGGATACATGGAAAGGGCTGCCTATTCTTGGGGACTGCAAAAAAAAAAAAAAAAAAAACGTTCAGTCTTGAAAAAAAAAAATTTTGTGACTAGTTCAGGTTCGTAGCCTTTTTAACTCGAGCCAGTAAGCCCTTAGGGGTATTTACATACCTAGTGCCCTAAAGCCATCTGGTTTGGGAGTCACTGGCCGAATGCTCGTTACATGGGTTAATTAGAAAGCTTAAGGGACCTAGGCATTGCACAGTCACATATGTGTGCTTGAAAAAAAAAAAAGAAAAAAAAAATTTGCGCCCTTTGAAAAACAGTAGTGCGAAAGCCGTCATTATCGCCTTGAGAGGAATATTGTTTTTCTTTACTAAGTTTAGGTGGCCCAGAATTTAAAAAAAAAAGAATATTATTATTTTTACGAAAATTCTTAGTGAATCATTTGATGCTTATTACGTATACATACTTTTCACCGTGCACGATCAATTAGCATGATTTCGAGAATTTTTGACCAAAAGATGGGATTGGTGAACCAAATTTAAGATTTGTCGTTGAAAATTCTGAGAACTGAGAATAGTTGGTATCTATAAATTTTCTCTTGAAGGAGTTTCCCTGGATTTTGTTAGGTTTTAAGCACATATTCTTCGCAAAAAAAAAAAAGAGAATTTTGTGGGTAAATTCACTGCAAACCCTCACGAGGCACAACTCGTCCATTAGGGGGAACCTAGGGGTTTAAGGGCTTGCTGCATATGCTAAATGCAGTCGAGAGGGCCAGTGAATGTGGCATTATTTTTGTTTTTCTGCATTTGTCTTTTTCTTAAGTTAGGCAATAAACTTCTCTTTCTTCACTTATTTTGCTCGAGGACTAGCAAAAAGCTGGTTTGGGGGTGTGATAAGTCCTTGAACGTCCAACATGGGTCCCACACACCCCATTGCATGCCAAACATAGAAGTTTCCTTAATTGCCATTATTCTCGAAATTTTCAGGGGCAGCAAATTGAAATGGCCATAACTTTCAAACCGAGTATCGGATTGGTGCAATCTACCTACCGTTAAAAAGCTCTTTTCGAGTAGATTTCCGTGGACCCAAGATTTCATAAATCGGACCTATATTGAGGGAGATATGACCTTGGGAAGTTGGCTGATATAATTTTATGCGAGAATTGCAAAAAGTTTTTAAAATTGGCAACATGAGAGATCTTTAAGGAGTTCAATTTGGCAAGACTTAGAGCTCAAGAGACCACACCTAGTAACTAATCCTCTCCAATTCAAATTCTTTCCAAGTGTGAAGCCTAGCTTGAGTTCTAAGCAAGAAATCTCTACAAATAAGGAAACAAGTCCTAAAAGAGAGGAGATTCTTTGCTAAAAAGGAGGCATCAACATCTATAAAACAAACTCAAAAAGGGGGATGGAGAAGCATCTCACTTCCAACCCTCTCTCCAATTCTCTTCTTTCTTTCTTCCTTTCCATTAGTTGTTTTTATTTTGATAGCTTTGGGCCTTGTCCAAGCAAGTACTTATTGTGAAGGAGAAGTTGTAAACATGCAATTTTTAATAAAAAATCAAGGAGTATTCTTTGCAATGGCGGGCTAGTTTTTCTTGATTAGAGCTATGGATGAAGGTAAGTAATCGCCTTTTTATTTATTTAGTAGTTCTAATTTATGTTCCATGACTATGTGCTTAACGATGAATAGGCTTGTCTTCGTGCCCTAGGCAAATCTCTAGTTTTAATTCTAAAAATAAATTTTGATTTTTGACTATTCATGCTTAGGTTTGATAGGCCATGCCTAGGTTTGATAGGCCATGCTTAGGATTTAGATCTTTTGATGGTTTATACTTATCTTTGATGGGTAGTGCTTAGATTGATTTTTATCTTTTATGAGGTGAAGGAAGTCTTGGGTTTTGGATTCTATAATTAAAAAGGGGTTTTTTAAGTTAGATTTTCCAAATTAAAAACATTGATTTGTCTTTGATTTGAAGTAAAAATTGGAATAAGTTAGGATTACTTGATAAATAATTGGTGGATGCTTATTGGATTCCTATGCTCTAATCACTTTCATTAATTGGTAGTTTTCATCTTTCTAAATTAGTTGCTTGTTTTTATTTCTAAATACTCAAAACTTTTCTTAATTGTTAGTTAATTAGTTTTCTTAATCTAAAAGTTTCTTTAATTAGCTTCCTGTGGGTTCGACCCGTTCTTGCCACTGTCTCAACTAGACACCCGTGCACTTATAGTATTATATGATTGATAAAGATCACATCAAGCTTTTTTATTCACCTGGAGTGCTAGCCAACCTTCTTTTCCTTTTGTTGTTATTGCTGCCATTCTATA
This sequence comes from Litsea cubeba, assembly GCA_012931725.1. Taxonomy (NCBI): domain Eukaryota; kingdom Viridiplantae; phylum Streptophyta; class Magnoliopsida; order Laurales; family Lauraceae; genus Litsea; species Litsea cubeba. The sequence goes on along the minus strand of CM022944.1, from coordinate 14,539,678 downwards.
CACATGAGAATGCCTGAGGGGGGACTATAGAGGCGGCATTGTTGCCTTGAGAGAGGGATGGAGAGACAAACATTGAAAGATATTATTTGGATTGAATTAGGTCTTTAGTTTATACCAAGATCTTCAATAACCCAAGAACAACCTCTCTCTCTGGACTTCAATTGAGATGAAAGGGTGCAAGTAGCTTTGGAGATGAGTGTCCTGCAAATTCTTTTATTTGATAAAAATACGGGGGGGGGGGGGGGGTTGGGGCATAAGGCTCTCCTGGGAAAAAAAGAAGTAAAACAATAATGTAAGAATGAGAGTTGCAAAACAACCAAAGCATTGAAACATACCGGTATAAACAATACTCTAAAGACACAAGAATGGAGATGTAAATGTGGGGATTCCAACAAAATTTTAAATATCTTATTTGATGGTCACCTTGGCTTGAGCAATGACTTCATCTACTTGTTTCCTGACCTCTTTCTCAATATCCTACATAAATGCATAGTTCGGTTATCCCCTAATTGGTTATAGAATTTCAAGCTTCATATACATGCAGTTTTTGAAAATACTAGTAATGTCAGAGAATCTTTGACTCTGGTCAATATTTTATAAATACTTTTTTGCTCTGAACCCCATGATATCATGGGAACAATATATGTCACAGAAATTGATAAATCCCATGATGCATGGCTTTTATGTAACATCTTACGGAAATTTTTTTCCAAATGATTAAACTTGAGAAATTGTGATCAAATGTGTATTTACTTTTTAAAAAAATGTCAGTTTTTCACATTTTATAAAAAAAAAAATTTGTTTACTAGTTGCAATAAATATATGATACAGAAATTGATAAATCCTATGATATAATGGCATATAGTGCAAAAAAGTTAAAAAGATAATGTTGACCAGAGTCAAATGACTCTTGTGACATTATCTAAATTTGGGTAACAAAGTTAGGAAAACAGAGTTTAAGGTGAACCAATACGTCAAAACCCCTATTATCCATTTAGAATTTTTTTTTCCTAAAATGTGCATAAAGGTCATTACATGATGGGACACTCTCATTATATCATAGGATTTATTAGGTTTTATGACATAAATTGTTCTCCATGATATCATTGGATTTATGGAAAAAAAAGTTATAAAAAAATATTGACCGGAATCAAGCGACTTGGGTGACATTATTTGAGTTCCAATCAAGAAAAAATCAAATTTAAGGAGACTAATATGTCTAAACCATCCAAGAATCTAATGCTTTTATTTTAACCCATACCCATCGTGAAGCCAAAAAGATTCAATACCCAACCCGCCTCAAGCACAAGCCACTTTTTTTCTATAAATAATAAGTAACGTGCCATTTTTACCTATAAACTGAATGAAAAATACTTTTTTATACTATTTTTCAATATCCAAAAAAAAAAAATCAATCAAACTACCATGTCTGAGAGTTGCCCATTTAGGGTGCAATTTAAAAATAACTTCGAGCTCGCTTGTGTCAGCCTACTTGAAAATGCAATGTGAGCTCAGGTTTCAAAAATCAAACTAAGATTTGGATTGAGTCGAGGCTTGGGCTTTAGATACTCAAGTTCATCATCATCATTATCATCATCATCAAAGCCTTGTCCCAACTATGTTAGGGTCGGCTACACGAATTCTGTTTCTCCATTTCCGATCTATTTTGAGCCAACCTTAGATACTCAAGTTGTGCCCAAATATTCAAAATGCAAAACAACTCCTATAATCCTATTGAAGTAAAAATTAGGAGTGTATTTATTTTCGACGCTTGGAGATGGGCACTAGGGAGAGCAGCACTTACATTTCCATTCTTGCAAAGTCCATTGATGATGGTGCTATATGTAACTATGTTAGTTCCATACCCCTCTCCACCATTTCTATAAAGAGGTGTATGGCCTCTTTCACCAACCCTTTTTTTTGCAAAGCCCATGTATGATGGTGTTATATACAATAGTGTTCGGTCTACATGTTCCCTTCTCCATCGCCTTGAGCATCTTAAGAGCAACATCCACCTTCCCACTCTTGTAGAGCCCATCTATGATGGTACCGTAAGTAACCACATTAGGTTCGAAGCCCCGTTTAACGATATCTCCTAAAATGGTAAACCCCAGATCGACCCTTTTTAATCGGCAGTATTAGTTGAGCAGAATGTTGAGAGTAAATACGCATGGCACAATCCCAGTCGAATTCATCCTCAACCTCAAGTAGAGAGCAAGTATAGTGGAATGATGGTTGATTCTGGCCACACCCCCCAACAAATGATTGAAAACATCAACTTGGGGCGATGGTCTCATGAGAAGCATACGATCAAACCAATCCATTGCATCATCAAGCTTATTCTTTGATCTAAGCTTATTCTTTGATCTACATCTATCTTTCACAAAATTCAGGAACTGGGTTCAGCTAGAAGCGTCGTCAGGACTCAATAACTTTGCAGTACTAGAGTAAGAGTTGATAATAGAAATTGGAAATGGGTATGAAAAGAAACTGGATAGAGAGATAGTAACACTATTTTTTACTGCAGCAGTGATGATGGTTGTACTCGAAACGAGAAATGGAAGAAATCGAAATGGCAACCAACGCCATTTTCGTTTTTATTTTTATTTTTATTTTTATTTTTTGAATGCTTCTCTGATATGAGCTCTAGCCTCGAGCTCTGTAGGTGTCCTATCTTGTTTAGGGGATTGGTTTTCAGGAGACAAAAAGTGGTTCCAGGCTAGAAGAGCACCACTATAATTTTTAGGGCACGTTTGGGAGAGGAATCCTACCATCTACATTATGTTGGGTCCAATGGTTGTAACTTTTTTGGCAAATTTCTAATAATCTATGAGAAATCAAGGGCCGTGCTTTCATCTCATAACTGTTCTGATCTCTCTAAAGAATTTGAACGGCTCGGATCTTCCAAATGGCCTCGCATAAATAAAAAATAAATATTTGAATTTGAAATTTCTTTTCCACGTATTTCAAGATTTGTAATGGGTCAACGGCTGAAATTTGATCGCCTAGCCGTGCTTGGTCTTCTTAAGATGATGTATGGTATGGATCATGACTTGGGGGGCCCACATAAACCAAAAAACTGAAAAACACAGACCGTCAAAAATCAATGGTCAATAGTTTTTTGCCGTTTTCTCATTATCCATCATTAATCATGTTGCCAGATTTGACTGGCCAGACGTTTGAGGCCTTTTAGAGCAATTGAATGGCTCGGGTTCAGCATAAGGGGCCCATAGAATTTCAGATCTCGTGATCCAATGGTTTGGATTTCTTTGTTAATATCTCAAGATATATGAAAAATCAACGGTTGATTTTTGACATATGAGCCGTTTTGGGGATTCTAAAGATGATGAATGGTCTAGATTATGATTGTGGGCCCATAAAATAGAAAAAAAAAAAGTTAACTCCAAAACTACCGTCCGGTTACTGTCGCTCCGCAAATGCACGTGCGCGTAACTCTCTCCTTTCCAAGAGTGTGTGTGTGTGTGGGGGGGGGGGGGGGGGGGGGGGGGGGGGGGTCTGATCCTGAATATATTCAAACGCTTGGAACAAAGGACTCCTTCAACTCTTTTTCCTCTTTGTTCCAAACTTGAGTTTTCTGTGGAAGCGAGGAAAACTGCTAAAAATCCTCACCGTGGATGTTTGCCAAATGTGCCCTTAGTGGAAAGGTCCCAGGTTGAGATTCAAAATTCGTGATCATATTTAGTTTTATGCAGCTCCTATGGGCCCCAAAATCTTAATCTCACCCATTCAAATACTTTATTGACTCATAAAACCCCTAACTAACTGTTTAATGGACTTTCAATCATTTGGTCACCTCGAAGAACTAGACCTCAAGGATTTGGATAAAAATCTCTCTCTTTTTTTTTACCCAAGTGATAATTGGGTCTGCGCTTAATTAGTCATGCCTATTCCAAATTTTCCATGCCCAAAATGATGCATTTATTCAAAGTATCATTGATTTAAATTTTGTATATATCATGCACAAAAACCATGTGCAAAACAGATAGTAGAAGGCTTCATCTGCAACCTCTTCATTCCAAATTCAACATCAACAGTTCTTTTCTTTGTTCTTTTTCTTTTTTTATGAAAACTGAGTGGTTTGCTCCACAAAAGACCCAAGTTGAACCCAACCTGTTTACATCCCTACTTATGATAACGAAGATTTTATAGCTCACATGAACAAATTAAATGGAGATGATTTTCTTGTGAACTTAACCACAAACCTTATTTTCTAATATTCTCAGTGTACAAGCCAAAATAGAGTGAAGAGAATGAATTAAATAGCACCCAATTCAATGTACGAGGAGAGTCTTTTTTCATGCACAACTTAACATTTCAATATTTCCAGCCATAGCAAACCTGAAAAGAATTGTGCTACAACTAATATGATGCATGGAAAATATGCAACATCCAACTTTGCCATTTTATGTTGAATGTAGATTTTATCATTTATTCTGTTTATCAAGCATCTATTTCATAGCCATCAATTGGAAGCTAGAATTGTCCAATATGTGATTATTTTCTGCATATGGTCATTGAGGTCGGGTCTCGCAAAGCCTATTTGCATATTAGCAGTTCAGTGGTACATTATGAAAACCTAGGCAAACTATAGAACTTAGCACATGGAAAAGAAGCTAGTTTGGATATAGGAAGGATATTTTTATTGAAATATTTAATGTCCCAGCCTTCAACAAATACAGGCGCACTACACCATAAAATCTTCCTATTTATGAGCGTTTTTTTTGCCTTAGCTCAAAACTTTGACTCCAAGTTTAACCTCCAAGTAGATGCATTATTGCTACAAATGACAGAAAAGAATCCTCGCCAGCTGAGATTTCGGGACACCCAAAAGAAACCCCGAGGAAATGAACCATGTAAAAGCATTTGGTTCTCCTCTGATTTTTCAATTATATCGTATGTCACTCACATCATAACCCACCACCAGTTAATCAAAGTCATTAGGGGAATTAATGGCTGCCAAAGACCAAGTCACCGTTCTTTTTGCACAAGCATGGGGCTTTGAGGAAGCCAGCCAACCGATTAATTAGGATATTTAAATTACAAAACTAAGAGTGATATTTAAATTCTTTTTTCTTATGCTATCGATTAAGAGTTTAAGACCCAATTGGAAATTGGTGGAGTAGCATAACACTTGGGATTGCTCTCATTTTTGTATTCGAAATCCGCCCACGATTTGCCCGATGTGTGTTTGTGTGGGTTTAGAAGGGGCCAATCGGGGGATTAGCCCCCGAGGGATACCCCATCATAAAAAGACTAATTTATACTAAAAAGAAGTTGTTAGAGAAAAAACAAAAAGAGAAAATGCAAAAATTATCTTGCCATGCACTATGTTTCCCAGGCCCAAGTGACCCTTGTGACAAGTCCTTGCTGAGAGCTACCAGTTGCCTTATCTAGGGTTGTAAACGGGTCGGTTCCGGTCCGGGTCCAGGGTGGAACCGGAACCGGAACCGTTTTCTAAGAAGGGGGACCATAACCGGAACCGGAACCGTTAAGAATAATGGGAACCAGAACCGGAACCGGAACCGTTTGTGAGGCGGGTCTGGTTCCGGTTCCGGGTCTAGACTAATACCTGTATTTTTCTTTAAAAATTTATGCTTTTTTCACATTTCAATTGGATCACGTACCTACAACACACTAATGTGACATTTTGTCTATCAATAACAGACACTTTTAACCAAAAACTCAGAAATCACATCCAAACAGGCAATGAGATGTAGAAAAGTAGGAAAACCCTAATGTAGAAAAGTAAAAAGGGTTCTGTTTCTCACATAATAAAGTTACCTTATGTTAGTATATATTGGGTCGGGTCCCGGGTCCACGGGTCTGAGCCACTGTGGATCCGGAACCGGAACCGTTTAGGTATCGGTTCCAAAAAAAGGATCCGGAACCGGAACCATTTTCTTATCGGGACCAAAATAAGGACCCAGACCCGGATCCTAACGGGTCGGAACCTTCAGGTAATCGGAGAATCGGGTACCCATTTACAACCCTAGCCTTATCCAAATCCCCCAGTCACTCAGCAGTGGAGAAAAGAAAAAGATGGGAAATTCTATATGCACCACGGCTTTTGCTGAACCCACCCACTTTTTAAAAAATACCTAAAATACCCTTCCTCTATGCCACCTGCACCCACTATTCTCCACCAGGTATGCCTTCTTCCCTTCCTCCCTCCCGACCAACTGTACCCACTGCACACCACCCTCTTCATCTCCCTCTCTCGTCGCTAACTTCTCCTCTCCCTGCTTCACCCTCTATATCTCCATTTTTCCCCTCTGCCATGCAACTCTCTTCGCCCCACTGCGCACCCATCTCCCTCTTTTCCACGCCCACTCCATCTCCTCCTCTGTCTCTACTTCATCTCTCCCCCCTCTCTTCTCCTTACTTTGTTTCTCTCTGTCCCTGCTTCATCATATCTATCCTTCCATCTCCATTTTCCCCTCCGCCCTGCAACTCTCTCCGCCCTCTCTTGATCGCTGCCTTCTCCAGAGGTGCACGGAGTATCGAAGCCGTGCACATAGAGAGGTGCACGGCCGGAAAAACCGTGCATTTTTCATTTGCACGGCCTGAAAAACCCGTGCATTTTTCATTTGCACGGTTTATCATATCCGTGCACATATCGCAGTCTTCTCCAAATGTGCACGGAGAGTTTCGAAACCGTGCACGTAGAGAGGTGCACGGCTGAAAAAACCCGTGCATTTGTTAATTGCACGGTTTATCATATCTGTGCAATTGAGATATGCACGGTTGTCTCTCTTCCCCTTCCTGTCTCTCTCTCTCCCTCCCTCTCCCCGCCCTCCAGAGGTGCAGGTCGCGATCGACGAGAGTGCTAAGATTGGTACGCTTGGAAGCAGGTCCTGCTGCTTGGTGATGTTGTCAGCTGCTGCGCCGTGCTGTTCCCAATCGTGTGGTCTATCAAGAACCTGCGCGAGGCGGCCAGGACCGACGGGAAGGTGGCGGTGAATCTGATGAAGCTTACTCTTTTCAGGCAGTATAACATTGTGGTGATCTGGTACATTTACTTCACTAGGGTTGTTGTTTACATGCAGAGGTGCACGGCGAGGTCGCAGGTGGATCAAATGGAGGAGAGCACGTGGTCGGAGTCGGACGATATCGAGGACGTCGGCGGATCTCTGGAGGGAGTGGAGGTGCTTGTCGAGATCGGAGCCCTGCTCCTATCTCTCTCCCTCTCCCTCCCCCTCCATTTCTGTCGCTCCCTCAGCACCGATTGGATGGTGGGCGGAGGTTGCAGGAGGTCGGCGAAGAGGAGAGAAGGAAGGAGAGGGAGAGGGGTATTTTCGTCGTGTGTATTTAAAAAAAAAAATGTGGGTGTGTTCAGCATTGTACGTGGTGCATATAGAATTTCCCGAAAAAGATATCTATCTGAAGCAGAAGAAGAAGAAGAAAGGGCTGAGAAAACTGAGAGAGAAAAAAAGGGGGCACGGCGATTCCATTCGTTTCTTCTTCGGCTCTATTAATCTCTCCAGAACCCTTACCTTCTCCTTCAGTCTCCTTCAAAACCCCTTTCCTCGGATTCCCTAAATCCCCTCTCGTAGCTGCCAAAAAACCCTCTTTTCCAACTCCTCTAGCGAAGAAGAAGTTCCAGATTCGTTGCCAAGAGCTCCTCTCTGTAATCCCTGAAGGCCAAGAATGGATGTTTGATGAATCTGACATCACTGGACCCGTAATCTCTTCACTTTCTCTCGATCTCTCTATTGATTGCATTTCGTCTTGACTTTTCGTTTTCTGTTAAAACTTGGGTTTTGATTGTAATATACATTCTGCAGCAAAAATGATTTCTTGGGTGTTCTTTATTTGCATTTTGATGTCCTTTGAAATGGCTCAGATTCCCGCTATTGCATTTCATCTTGATTTTTCAATTTCAATGAAAACTACCGTTTTGATTGTATAGTATATTCTGCAGCAAAAATGGTTTCTTGGGTGTTCTTTATTCGCATTTTGATGTCCTTTGAAATGGCTTGTAAGATAGTTAGTGATGGGAATGAATGGATTAGGATGGTCTTTTAGCCCTCACAGAGAAAGGGAGGATTAGTGTCTGAAAGGGGAACCTTGATTCTTGCATAATTTTCTTAATGTCTTTTAACGGACCCTGCAAATGAATTGTTGAATGGGTTTTTATTGTTATGCCAAAGCATTTGATCCGGCTGCAAGCAATATGGGTTGCGTTATGAGCACACCCTAAAAGTGAATGGAAGTTGTCTTGATGTCTTTCCATTAATTATCGCATTCTACAAAGGTTTTAAAATTTAGATTTGGGAGGCAACTTGTCCTCCCTCTAGTGAAACCCGAGAGCCTAGCAGCCTTCAAAATATTGAAAAGTATGATAGAAATTCTAAAAATTTGATAAATGTAGCTATTGGATTTTTAACCTCCAGTGATGAACATAACTTGTTTATCTCATTCATGATAAAATGTAACTCCCAAAGCTTTGACTTGTATTAGTAAGCCAGCTGATGGAATTAGAGGAATCACTCTCTAGAATTTAATCCCCCAAAAAGACTTCTTAAAGATCCTGAAGCTTTTCTAGTTGCCTAAACTTCTACCTCCTTGGAATCACTTACTCCAATCAGCCCCAAAAATTCAGCAAGAATATATTGCAATGTGTTCCAAAGAGCAAACCCCAGAGCCTGCCTATTTAGGTTTTCCTTTAGTTGTTCCATTTACATTAAAGATTAGGGAGCTCGGAGGAGCAGGCATTTAAGATACTTTGATCTGCTGAGCATGGTACCTTCCCAATAAGACATGACCACGTTGATAAACATATTATTTCTTTCTCGTCGACTCAATTCCCATTGACCAAACGAAACTTCACAATATTTTTAATGACATTCAAACTTTCTTCTTATCTATGAATTCTATTATTTCTTTTTTCCAAAGTAGACCATGGGGTCGCCAAGAAAGAAAGTCTCCACATAATTCTAACACGACCCGAAAAAGACCTAATGAAGCCTCGACTGCTCTTTTGAGACAAGTTGAAGAACACCAACTCTTTTTTTCCCGGAATGGTAACATGACTTGAACCAATTGAAAAATGAAGGATCGGACCTGCTCAGTGAAATCACAATGTGGAAATAAGTGATTGATTGTTTATTTCTTCTATTTTCAAAGAGAATGAAATCCCAAATGTTGTCTAAACTCTAAAGAGATGCCGTGCCTTCCCAAATTCTTCCCTATAGAGACTTTCCCTACAACTGCTAGCCAGCAAAAGCCTCAACCCTTGGAGGAGGCCTTGAAAAATGAGAGCACAATAGGCGCTCAAAGCAGATCTGAGTAGACTGGCCCTATAGAAAGATTTCGAGTAGAACTTTTCAGAAGGACAATGTTTCTAAATCCTGGCATTTTTTAAACCTATGCATTAACACATACTTCCTTTTTTTCAGATTCATACAGATTTCCATCCCTGCTAACGAAATCATCACTGACACATAACCACACACAAACAACAAAAGGTAGGAAAAAGAACACAAAAACATTCCCATTTGAAAGGTGCTGCTGCCCATACTGGACCCATGCCTAAAAGCCTAGTCTGGGCCACACATTCCTAATATTCTAGATCTATCCACTCTTCCCTTTTCCATACTATAAATTTCCTCCATAAATCTTTCTTTCTTCACCAAACCTCCACCACCATGTACACTTGAGCAAGGACTGTTGTTTCACCATTGATCCTATATCAAGGCCTCCATTTTCAGACTTCACAACATCATTTCATTAAAGTAGGTGCAGCTCATCCATTTTTCCCCTATAGAAAATTTCTTTGAACCAACTTCATCCTTTCTGCCACTGACACTTGGATCTTAAAGAGAGACGATAAACTGGGAGGTATTTCCACACTTTTTAATGAAATTGTTTTGGGAAAATCTGTAAATGCATGCTTTTTGCATATAAAATGAAGCAGATTCTTTGTTGAGAGCGGGACTTGATCGGGAGAGCATCATCATTGCAATTTACTTGATGTCTCTACAATGAAAAATATTTAGTTGTGTTGTGGCAAGCTTACCTTTTGTGTCCTTTTTTTACTTAAAACTGTTTCAAATAGATGTTTGGGTGCTTTAGACTGTTTGACAATTTTCTGGGATGTCCGATTCAATCAGTTTAAGGCCTTTTTGCCTCTTTTTCAAGAAGTAGCCAAAAGGTAACTTTTTCATATACACATGAATGTCTAAAGCATTTAGACACCTTTTGTTGTTTCTTTTTTTTTTTTTTTTTTCTCTGTAACAAGTTTGCCCATATAACTCTTATAATATGACAAATTTGTCAGTACTACTTTTTATTTCATAGAAAATTTTCTTGTACTAATTTTACTGTATGACAAGTTTGCCCATATAACTTTTACAGCATGACTAGTTTGCTTTTTGTAATTGAATTAGACATTTCAAACAGTCTACTTGTAAAAGGGTCTAATTGAAATAGCTTTATTTCATATATATTTGAATCAGCTGTATTTCAAATAGATAGGACTTTCCAGAAAAGCCCTTAGTCTCTCTATCCACTGGATGTGGAAGCCACTTATGCATTTCTTATTTTTTAAAATAATTCTTCAGTTAATTATTGAGAAAAATAGGTTCATTAATTGTATGAATATGTGGGTAGTAAGTGATAAATTGTTCCTATTATCTAATGACGTTTTTGGATGAATTTTGAGGTTTTCAGATCATGAGTGCTCTTTTCTTTCAACGTTTTAATCTTTTATATTATTATTTCTTTTTTTTTTCTTCTCCTATTAAACAAGGGTAGGAAAGAGAAAAGACCAGGCCTTAGTCCAGTCTGTTTAGTGGGCCCCACCTTTAGCTTCTTGTGCGCAATGGTGGATAGCAAAAAATGGAAGACTTTGCATAGATGGCCTATGGCTAAAAAAGAAAAAAAAAATACATTCATTTGGTCATAACCATCTCATGAGGCCTTCAAGCCAAAACACTTTCTTCCACTATTGAAATCGAAATTCAGGCAACATGGAATCAACATTAATCTTTTTTATCTAGCCATATACCATACGTACAGGTGGCTGAAGTAGGCCCTACATGCTGTTTTATATTGCTATTTTCATCATCCTGTTGGACTTTATCATTCTCTTCTTAAAAATGTGTTTCTGTTGCTATTCTAGATCTGATCGGGACATTTTGCAAGCAGCATCTTGGAACTATCATGGATCCTCAACTTAAATACTGATTTTAAATTCTTTACACTGAAGAATGTTAATTTCGAGCTTTTTATCTTTTGGATTATTTCTTGCTGCTGTTTTTCATGTTTAGTTGTGCTTGTTGTGGGGATCCATTTAACTGATCTGATATTTACTTTCAGGATATTTGGAACAAAACATGGTATCCAAAGGCTGCTGATCATGTCACTACAGAGAAAACATGGTATGTAGTTGATGCAACTGATAAAATATTGGGGAGGCTTGCTTCAACCATTGCAATACATATTCGTGGAAAGAACTTGGCAACTTACACGCCCAGCGTGGACATGGGAGCATTTGTCATTGTGGTATGTAGTATGATCCAAAGTTCCCATCACTCTGATCTATTTTCCACCTGATAGGCTCAGTACCAGAGTGCCTTCTACAAATATATTTGATTGTTTGTAAAAATTTTAGATGTACATTACGGAATTACCATCTGAATGCTTGTCTATGCTATCATTTGTTCAAAAAGTAAAATTGCTATCACAGCATGCTGTGATATGTGAAGCGCTCTCTCTCTCTCAATGGTAATTTTTCATCTCTCTCACTCAATGGTAATTTTTCATTAGAAGAAAACTTGAAAGTACAAGAGATATATGCCGACAATCTCACAACCAAAAAACACCAAAAGAAAGAAAACAGCTTACAAGAAAACATCAAGACAAACTATCATGCGAAATAAACAAACTCTGACGAGATACGCCCTCCTTTGCAAAGCCAGAATATATATATTCCTCTTTTATTTGGACTTCTTTAATTTTTAGGGAAGTCTTATTTACTAAACAAGGGAGAGGATCGATCCTACTCTTACTATATAAGCATGGACAAGCCTCATTGTAATTCATGCCGAGTTTTCTTCAATTATGGTATTTTCCATTATCGTGAGCGTGCCCTAGTGCCTGAATCCTTCATTGGATTCGACCTTCAGTTGTAGATCTAAGGCTGTGCCATAAGCTCAACCATCTAATTGCTCATACGGTCGAGATTAAAACATCCAACTTAAATAACTTAAAAGACATAAGCTACGCAAATAACTCCAAAATTAAATATATAAAAAAAGAGAAAAAAAAAAAATTGGGCTGGCCATACGATTGTAGTCACTTGGATGGGCCCGCATATGACCCCCTCATGATCTTCTTTCTTGATGGTCCCTCCCAGGTGGCACGTCCCAATGTTGGGGTGTTCTTGATTTTTCCATATGGGTTCTTCAACTTGATCATGTAATAGATCGAATTAGATCCAACCGTTAATCTATGTTTCTATGTTGGAATTAAGGTCCAACGGTGATCATGAGGATCAGCACGATCTATGACCAGGCAATGGTCATCTAGCCATAAAGAAGCCTATGCATGCGTCTTCTTCCTCCTCTGGTAGACTTTGAATGGAGGAGCTCTAATGTCGGCCTCATCATGGGTGAGTGAGTGAGTTCAAGTCTCCCTTTAACCACCAATGATGACGAAATAAAAACTTGACTTTTTTTTTTTCGGTGCACAAATGCAGACCCATTAATTGGGTGGGAGGAACAATAGAATTGTTATTGGATGGGAGGAACAATAGAATTCTTGTTGCAATATTGGGTTTTAGTTGTATGGCATATATTCAAAATCCTTTAATTTTTTTCATTGAACACTGTTCAACATTCCCTTAGTGGTTTTTTTTTTTCTAGACAAACCATATCACAAACAACCATATGCAATATTTATTTTTTAGTAGAAACGTTGAGGACAAGGGGTTGCTCAGTTGGTCAGCAACCCCGGTACTCAGGGATCGATATGTGGGTATGCCACTCTTCCCACGTGTGTGGGCTTCCTTTTCCCACTTGTGTGGGCTCTCTTGGGTCCCAACTCCCTTGGCTGGACCCAAAAGAAAAAAAAAAAAAAAACAGAGAGTTAGAAACACTGTTGGAAAACAGTTTTGCATTCTCTTTCGCCACTTATTGTCGATACCCCTTTTTTGGCAAACAACCAGTACTTCATCATCATCAAAGCCTATTTCCAACTATGTTAGGGTTGGCTACATGAATTCTGTTTCTCCATTCCAATCTATCTTAAGCATTTTCAAATGCTCAGATAAGTTGCACTTCTTAAATACGTCTTGTTACCAAAAAATAAAAAATAAAAAAATTGTAGCACAAATTCATGGTTTTACGGTTTTGTTATGAAGAAGATGGTTGATTAAGCTATACAAGCTATACTTACTACTTTTCTCAAAAAGTTCAAGCTGTTCATTCTTTAGCTCTGTTGTTTGTTAGCATCATCTTTTCCTTGGATTGGTAAACCACATTGCATGAATTAGTTTGCTGAAAATGACCTATCCCAGTTCCAATCCTTGGTTGAGGCATTATTCTCCATGTCTTTCTAGGTACAATCAAGGGTGGGTTTACCACAGGGAGCATCAATTGTGGTACGTGAGGGTTGCTAACATAGAGTCTCTTGTCAAAACAAATGCATATGAGGGGGGATCTTACCTCTATTTTGATCCCAACACATGGGAAACCGTTCGCAAGGTTTGCATTAAATGCCATTCTTTCCAAGTTCTTATAGAAGTTTCTCAGACTGATGATTGCCATCTCTTACATTCTTTCTGAATTTTTTTGAATGCTCAAAAGGTCTGAAACCGTTGATTGCAGGATAATTTCATTCTCTATTATGATTCGTTGGAGAAGAGACCAACACTCCCTCAACATTAGCAGTCTCCCTCAACATTAGCAGTGTTTATGGAGAGTCAGCCACTAATCTTGCTAAAACTGTGTTTTAGCTTTCATTCTCAATGTTATTTAGTTATTGTTTTTCGTAATCTGGAGGCTTCTATTTTGTAATTAGCGATTTTTTCCCCTCCGGTTGAGTAGCAGTGGATTATCCAGTAGTTGTAAATACCCCACCTTTTGTTTTTCACTGTACGTAATGAAAATCTCACTGCTCTCCACATGTACCTGACATTTCCAAAATTCTTTACATGTTAGAATGAACTAACAAAGGCAAATTGCTTTCCCCGATTGATAGTAATTGTTTTGGGAGAACATGGATGTAAAGTTGAACATAATTCATGTAGCCGACCTTAGTATATACTTGGGATAAGGCTTTTTTGATGATAGGAAAGGTACAATGTTCATATATGGCCAGAATTTAAATCTTTTTATATGATCATAATCAGAGCATGATCATGCAAATTGGACAGAATTGCTCTAGCCATTTCTTTTGGAGGCCCCATAATTTGGTTTTGTTTTCAAATTGCACAAGGTTTTTTTTTTTTTTTTTTTGGAGCATTTGCCAATATATATTGAGTCGTTGTTGCCCAACTATTGGCCAAGCGTACAGACAGTGGGCCACACAGGATAGGTTGGACTTGATCTTTTATTCTTTTTCTTTTTGTAATTTTGTTTATTCCTAATTTTGCCTGTTTTGTTTTAACTCTACAAACATAGACCTATAAGGTCTCCACCGTATTGTATGAAAAGTGGAACCAGGCCTATTGTGTATCCTGCCATTTGTCTTTCATCCTTCACACCTTTTTTAAACCAGATGAAGGTTCACCCTCCTCTTTCAAGCCCGATTCGATAAAATATCTCAACTATTTTGAAAAATCCGACCAATTATCTCAAGTATTTGCTTGATGTAGTTTAAACCCTGATAATGTGATATAAAACACCTGCTAATGAATATCCTTAGACCCGTAGAACTTCATTGGTGTGTAAAGATGGAAGGGGATCCAATTAACTTGTCCAACTGATCTACACTAATTCATGGATGTTAGTTACAGAAGTCCTTGAAGGGTAGAAGTTCCTACCTAAAGATGTTTCAGCTGATCATATATGTTGGTGAAAGATTATCACATCAACAAGTACCAGACGTGCTCGGGTCAATCTATTTCTATTATGTGGTGAGTCATTAATGAAAATTGTAGAGTATATGCAACAGAGGAATGGTTATTGACAGGTAATGAGAAAGTATTCAAAGGGGTTTCTAATCCCCAAAAGCAAATGGTATGTAGCTCCTCTTTGGCCATGTAGATGAGGAGAAAATGAAAATCGGTGAATTTATACACTTTAAACAGGGAGAAAGATTCACCTTTTTTTTTCGTAGTTGTAGTTTTTTTTTTTTGCTGCTTTTGTATTTGAATAGAGAAATTGTGTAAGGGAGATAAAACCCTTTGAAAAATGATTATAAAATGTTTACATCCAACTCTCTTTCCTGCCTTATGCAATGTCCGGCTGGGAGGATGTTGGGGACAAAATTCAACTGATTATGGTTCTCCACAGGCGCCCGGGCATGGCCCGATGCGACACGGCGTGCCACGATGGGACAGCTCCCTGACAGAGTCACCTCCTTGTCTCCTCTCCTCCTCTATAAAGGGGGCCAAACCAGAACAGTAAGCTCTCTCTCTCCGGTCCTAGAGAACCACACATTGGTATCACCATCTTCTCCAAGTCTCCACCCTATTGTCCAGTTCTCATACTGACTTAGGCATCGGAGAGCCCTGCGCTGCCCACAGCCAGGGTCCTCTGACCTGTTTCTTCTCCTTCTTCCAGGTTCTCAGGCATCGGTTCTTCCATCATCAACGAAGGAGACGGGGAGCTCCAGCCTTCGTCCTCCTAAGTGAGTCTCAAGAACACCACCCCCCGGGTTCGTAAATTTTTGTGCACTTACAATTGGCGCCGTCTGTGGGGAACTGAGCAAAAAGCCATCCCCTAACACCATGCCTCGGAGAACCATAAAGGGAAAGGAGCCATTGACACTGTCGACACAGCTGCCGACGGTCCCCCACCGGGAAAGGTCAGGAGCAAGATCTGGTCCAGCAAGCATCCAACAGCAGGGTACTCGATCGGGTTCATCCTCTAAGGATTTGACCTCGACTCCACCTTCCAAAAAGCGCACCCTGAAGGACAACAGAAGCAACCAAGCTCATGGAGAAAGCTCGGGTAACAACCACGACTTCAGAAAGTGGCTTGATCGACACATCGAGCAAGCAGTACGACAGAACATGGAGGTTGCCGGTTTCGCTCGAGTTCGGCTGAACTCTGACGATCTCGGCACATCTCCCCTCTCTCCAGAAATCAAAAGCTTCCCCCTTCCTTAAGATTTCAAAGTCCCGAGGTTCGTCGTTTACGATGGAACCTCAGACCCAGCAGCACACCTCCAGCACTTCACTCAGAGGATGTCGGTGTGGGGTGATGCAGGCCACCTGAACTACAGAGTCTACTCTTCCAGTCTCGCGGACCTCCCCCTAAAGTGGTTCTGCGCACTCCCCCGAGGATCGATCAAAAGTTGGCAGCAGCTCTGGAGTTCCTTCATGACGAAGTTCCAACCTCACAGGGTCATCCCCACGTCAGCCGCCGACCTAATGGCCCTCAGAATGAAGCAGACCGAGAACGTCACGCAGTTCGCCAAAAGGTTCTGGACTGTCTACAGCCAGATTGAGAATGCCTCAGATACAATAGCAGTCATGTCTTTCCAACAAGCCCTCCTACCAGGCAACGAGTTTCGGAGGGACTTGGTCATGCATCTCGTGGTCACTATGGCAGCACTGATGACCAGGGTAAACCGGTTCGTCAGGCAAGAAGCAGACGAAGCCCGAGCCCAGGAGCATTTCAACCTCTACGAAAATGACCAGGCAGCCTCCATCTCGGCGGAAGACTCCATCTCGGCGGACCCCATCTCGGCAGAAGTCTCCTCCAGCTCGGGGGGCTACTGAAGCCTCCAATGATCTTTCAGCTTCGACCGCCCGTCAGCTTAGATCACACTACCCTCTACCGTCATTTCTGGCGGCACGGTCCTCTACTGTCAGCTTTGATGGCGCCGTCAGCTTCGATGACACTGGTACGACCCTCTACTGTCGGCTTCGATCGTACGACCCTCTACCGTCATTTCGACGGCACGGTCCTCTGCTGTCAGCCTAGATCGCACGGTCCTCTACCACCATCAGTCATCCAGAGCCCGTGCTCCTACATCTCGGCCGCGCGCCAGATATCGATCTCATGCATCTCGGCTACGTGCCAGATCTCGACTTCGTGCATCGCGGCGGCAGCGCCGGATTCTCCACCTCTTGCTGGTGTCGCCCTCGTGCTAACTACGCGCTTCACGCAGGTTCGGACTCATGATGGTCTCGGCTACGCGCCAGATTCTCCACCTCATGCTGGTGTCGCCCTCGTGCTAGCTACGCGCTTCACGCAGGTTCGGCCTCATGAAGGACTCAGGCTACGTGCCAAATTCTCCACCTCATGCTGGTGTCGCCCTTGTGCTAGCTACGCGCTTCACGCAGGTTCGGTCTCATGAACGACTCAGGCTACGCGCCAAATTCTCCACCTCATGCTGGTGTCGCCCTCGTGCTAGCTACGCGCTTCATGCAGGTTCGGCCTCATGATGGTCTCGGCTACGCGCTAGGTTCTCCACCTCATGCTGGTGTCGCCCTCGTGCTAGCTACGTGCTTCACGCAGGTTCGGCCTCATGAAGGACTCAGGCTACGCGCCGGATTCTCCACCTTATACTGGTGTCGCCCTCGTGCTAGCTACGTGCTTCACGCAGGTTCGGCCTCATGATGGTCTCGGCTACGCGCTAGATTCTCCACCTCATGCCGGTGTCGCCCTCGTGCTAGCTACGCGCTTCACGCAGGTTGGGCCTCATGATGGTCTCGGCTATGCGCCAGATTCTCCACCTCATGCTGGTGTCGCCCTCGTGCTAGCTACGCGCTACACGCAGGTTCGGCCTCATGATGGTCTCGGCTACGCGCCAGGTTCTCCACCTCATGCTGGTGTCGCCCTCGTGCTAGCTACGCGCTTCACGCAGGTTCGGCCTCATGAAGGTCTCAGGCTACGCGCCCCGACCTCTTGATGGTCCGTCCACGTGCTGGCTACGGCCTCACGCTGGTTCGGCCTCACGATGGTCTCGACCGCATTTACGACCTCTTGATGGTCCGTCCACGTGCTGGCTACGGCCTCACGCTGGCTCGGCCTCACGATGGTCTCGACCGCATTTACGACCTCTTGATGGTCCGTCCACGTGCTGGCTACGGCCTCACGCTGGCTCGGCCTCATGATGGTCTCGACCGCATTTACGACCTCATGCTGGTCTGTCCACGTGCTGGCCACGGCCTCACGCTGGCTCAGCCTCATGCTGGTCTCAACCTTGTGATGGTCTGTCCAAGTGTTGGCTACGGCCTCACGCTGGCTCAGCCTCATGCTGGTCTCGGCCACATGCATTCTCGACAAGCAGTGCCAGTCTCTAGCTTGGCAGCAGCGCCAGCCTCTAGTTCGGCAGGAAATCCTTCTGTCGGCTCGGCAGCAGTGCCAGTCTCCAGCTTGGCAGCAGCACCATTCTATAGCTCGCCTCCTTCTCAGCAGCAGTAGCAGAATGCTCCTAAACAAGAGTACACCACTGGTAATGAGCCATCATCTCTCGGCTTTCAGCAACAATGCATCCTCCAGCTCGGCAGTTGCATGACTCTCCAGCTCGGCAGAGGCACCATGTTACAGCTTAACAGTGATGCCAACCTATAGCTCTGGTCCATTGCCAGCCAGTCATCTCAAAACTATGAGCAGCTCCAAGGCACAAGTGTTGTCCTCCATGATACTTAACTTCTGACCTCAAAAGAGAAGTCTAATGAGCTCAGAAGCTAAGGGGCTATTGTGTGGGGATATTTCCGAACCCACCAGAATACTGGCTTGATGCTCCATCTCGTGCTCCAGCTAGTCCATCTCGGTAAGGCTCGTCTCAACCTCCACCAGCTCGGCCAAGTGCTCCCACTTCGGACAAAGCCTCACCTAGGCCACGTGCACTCAACACCGGGGCTCCAACCGAACTCTGTCACCCTGGACCTCGGCAACGGGGCCAAGGCATCAACCGAGGTCCCCTGCCTCACTAGTCACCTTGTCTCGGCCACGAGCTCCACCTCGGCACCTTGCACAACTCCTCCATCTCGGCAGAGCTCCACCTCGGCCGCGGCATCCCCAGCCCGGCTAGGGACTTCGGCTCGACCCTCCACTTCAGCATCCCTGCAAGGTCTCCAGCCAAGTCAAGGTCGCCCCGACCTCGGCTCCCCGACCTCGGCAGCACACCCTGACCTCGGTCTGGATGCCAGAGCTAGCCAAAGCAGGGGCTGACAGCTGTCCACCCTTGGACGATCAAGCACGCTACATCACGTGCGACAAGACAAGGGCACCGCCCATATCTTCTGACAGGGCCATCCCTGCCGCCCACGTCCACTGACAGAACGGCGTCCACAGGCGCCCGGGCATGGCCCGATGCGACACGACGTGCCACGATGGGACAGCTCCCTGACAGAGTCACCTCCTTGTCTCCTCTCCTCCTCTATAAAGGGGGCCAAACCAGAACAGTAAGCTCTCTCTCTCCGGTCCGAGAGAACCACACATTGGTATCACCATCTTCTCCAAGTCTCCACCCTATTGTCCAGTTCTCATACTGACTTAGGCATCGGAGAGCCCTACGCTGCCCACAGCCAG
Source organism: Litsea cubeba (assembly GCA_012931725.1). Lineage (NCBI taxonomy): Eukaryota > Viridiplantae > Streptophyta > Magnoliopsida > Laurales > Lauraceae > Litsea > Litsea cubeba. Next base: position 14,520,002 of record CM022944.1, on the reverse strand, counting down.
GGTCCTCTGACCTGTTTCTTCTCCCTCTTCCAGGTTCTCAGGCATCGGTTCTTCCATCATCAACGAAGGAGACGGGGAGCTCCAGCCTTCGTCCTCCTAAGTGAGTCTCAAGAACACCACCCCCCGGGTCCGTGAATTTTTGTGCACTTACAGAATGCATCCAAACCACGTTGAAAATAGCATTCATTGCACCGCACATGATTTAATCATATTGACTCAACACTACTCAATCAGGATACCGTAGAACAAGAGCAACCAACCTAAAATATTCTTTAAGAGCAGTGAAAAAAAAAAAGAAGCTATTTTCTCTCCATATCAAGAGTATTGCAATCACACATGAATTCGAAATTTTACAACTTAAATACAAACGGACTCATTGCAATGCACAAAAGGGTGAAATCACAATGTTGGTTTTATAGACTGAATGAGTGTACAATACTAGTTAATAGCAAGCTTAATTAGCATGTATTTTCCATTTCAATATTGCATAAGGGTTGGCGAAGTAGGAAGAAAACAACAAAAAAAAAAAAAAATACACAAAAAATCCATGTGGAGCGCAACAAGGAAGAAGATGACAAAATACCTTACCTTGCTTCAAAAGTTGAAAATGAAGTGGTTTAGGGGGACCACAAACAACAATGAAACACCAAGGATCACGACTACCGGGCGAGGGGAAAGCGCCTTGAGCGTTGCAATCGTCGTTTGGAGAAGAGAGGAGGAGGAACATAAGAAAGAAACTAGGATTTGGGAAATTCTATATGCACCCACCGGAAGTTTTGATCACCCCCACGATTTAATGTTTTTTTTTAATTACTAAAATGGCCTCAAGTGAAAGGACGAAATCACCATCAACATCCATCTTCCTCCTTTGGTTCAGCAGCAGTAGTGGGTCTCGCTTCTCTTCTCTTCTTCTTCTTCACTCTCCCTTTTATCCATTCCCTTCTCACTGCACCTTTGCACTCCTTCCTCATTGATTTTCATCTCCTTCGTCATCATCTTCTCCAGCTCTTTTTTAGTATATCATCAAGTCTCCTCCATTTCTTGAACGAGCTTGGAGGTACAAATATCCCTGCACCACATTGTGTATTTAAAGTAGGCATTTACAATATGGACAAGCAGTTGACGATCTACGAAAATGAGGTATATGTTTTCACTTCATTTCCTTCGTTTTTCTTTTTTCTTCTCACGTCCTGCCCGGAATTCCAGTACTGCGCATTTAATATATGCTCGGTTTTCATAAGACGTGCAACATTAGATTGCACGGCACTATAAAACCGCAGAAGTAACTTCTAGTCGGTCAACTTAAACCGAGCATAAACATAAAGAACGACCTATAGATACCATGCATTATATTATTTGCACGGTGATAAATGAGCGTGCAGTGATAATCTAAGAATTTGTGATATATTTTGCAGGGGGTTGAATTAACCGGTGCCAATTTGTGATATATTTTGCAGGAGGTTGAATTAACCGGTGCTAGTGAGTGCCTTTTGGATTTTACAAATGTCTTCACCACTGACATGATATTCAGAAGCCGAGAGGGCCTAATCCAATGGACAAGGGATGTTGGAGAGAAACATGGCTTGATAATTGTAATTAAGACTTGAGATGCCGGTGGAGATGGAAGGAAGCCGAGAATCATTTTTTCTTGTGAAAAACGATTAATTCAAACATTAAAAAAATGCAAGTGTACCTCCCCGTCCCATATGGGTATGGCTACGTGCGTCCTAACATTCATAAGGACATATAAGTCAGCCGGACCGCCGGGGATAGGACTCTCCCCTATCGCCGCTGCGGGAGGACTGGATGGTTGTGCCTCCTCGTATGAGGAATCATCCTCCCCTGCTGCCACTGAAGGAGGACTGGACGGTTGTGCCTCCTCCTCTGAGGAATCATCATCTGAAGAACTGTCAACATGCTCCTCAACCGGCTCCGGGAGTGGATCCTGCTGTAATTTTCGTCTTCGTTCAGACGCCGTTGGCCGTTGACGGTCGGCGGTCGAAGTACTTACATGCACACCTCGGTGATGCAGTCTTGTGACACCAATCTTGGTTCGAACTCTCGATGGCTCGGTAGAAGAACTAGCCCGTCCACCTGTCGTCTGTGAGCTGCCACCATGGCGAGCTGGTCTTCTAGGCATTTCTTCCAATCTGTTAAAAATGAAAATCAATAAGAGGAAACAACGTAATTGAAGATATTAGATTTTTTTTGTACTGCTCGGATCAAATATACAGTGCAAACTTCTTCTGCATGGTGTAATGAAAACGTGCATTTTGTGTTCGCACGCCATGATTGTACCGTGCATATTTTATATGCTCGCCCAATACATGCCGTGCATATAAAAAATGCACGACTTTGATGGGCCGTGCATATAGTATCTGCACGGCACATCGGTCCTTGCACGTTTCTGGATTGCCGAGCACGTCGTGAACGACTATTTGAATAAGAAGAAGAAAAATGGACAGGTAAAATTTGGAGCTCGAAACTCCCATCCATGTAATTCATTAGGGACTTCCCTATTTGTTGCAAATGTCTATACTCTCTAATGCATAAATTACAACCTAATGCATAAATTACAACCTAAAAAAGTATGTGGAAATGATAAACCTATGAAGAAGAAGAAGAAGAAGAAGAGCTCACCTTGTTTGAGTGTCCCTGATGTTAGATAGAAAAGGAAGTGCATGATGATGAGAGCAGTGGAGAAGAGTTCGACGCTTCCGCAATTCTCAAATTTCAAAACTGTTGACGAGGGAATGGAGAAGGAAATGAAACGACCTGGTCTTCAAGCGTGGGTAGTATGAGTATTATGGTGGGTGGGCTCAGCAATATTTTTTTAAAAATATATTGGGTGTGGTGAGCTCAGCATGTGGGTGTGTTCAACACTATGGTGGGTGCATATAGAATTTCCCCTAGGATTTTAGGGTTTTAAAGTTACCTTTTCTGTTTCGTACGAGGGAAAGTAAGATGGCCTTTTTGGTGTAGTCCGCATCTGAGGTGATTTGTTTTTATAAAATCCTCAAATAAATAAATCATAAACAGGAGCTAAAACTTGCACCCTTGAGATTGCTAGTTTTGTGATCCTATAGAAAACTTGCACAAATTTTTACAAAGAATATCCATATATATGGGTTATGTTTCATTAAGAGGTACTCTTACGGGTTCATATAAAAGAAAACTTTTTTACCAGGATATGGAAAACCCCATGAAAAATACAACCTCCTCATAAGCTCATACTCACTAACTCCAATGAATTAGCACTTACTCTAATTTGATACTAATTTAAATAATAATCACCATAAAATTAAAACTCAATAATTTTTAAGTTAGATTTTTCATGAAATTTAATCTTATGATGGTTATTATTTAGATTAGTATCAAATTAGAGTGAGTGCTAATTCATATGAGGTTAATGAGCGTGAGAGGTTTGAATTTTTGACAGGGTGTTTCATACAGTGGAAAAATATTATCTTCAACAAAAATCCATGAGAAATGCCTCTCCACAAAAACCGAAACCGTGCATCATGTGTATTTAAAGGTGGAATCCACATTTGGGATGGTTCCAGCATAACCTAAACCAAACCTTGTGTCAAACACCAAACTTGTCGTGTCAAAATATAAAATCTCATGCACACATTGAACCCAAAACTCTAACCATCTTACTTGCCCCTAATTGGACCTTCCATAGCTATCGGACACTTGGACCAGTGCGTTTTCAAGGTGTTCTACACTTCACATATCTTTTGTTAAGATTGAAGAAATCTGATTTTTATTTAGATTGGACTGTTTAAGCGTTTTTTAATTAGCTATGGTGGATATGAATCCTTCGTCGTGAAACTCCATGGAACAATCAATTCAATCCCACAAAAGCAGAATCTTTGGAAAATATTTAGATGGAAGGAATTTGCAGTGAACTCCCAAACGGATAGCAGAGATTTCTAGCCCAAAGCTGCTTCATTTCCACAACAATCACCAGGTATGTTCTGTTGTGGGTGATTTTAATGGTGAAGACCTTAAAAGTAGAGGAAGGGGAGAGGTTTTATGGAGCAGAGTAGAGCAAATTGAATTGGTAAGAAAGAGGAAGTGGAAGCAGAAGTTGGGGGGGTTGGGGGTGGGATCTATTTTTCTGATACCCCATGTCTAAACATCAGACCCCATTTGGGTTCACTTCCTCTTTGGAAAAGCATCAAATTGTTTTTTTTTTCCTTCAAGAGGCTTATTTCTGCAAAACCCATGATGGGGTTTCCTTGCATCTCTTGGTTTCTGGATTTTTTCTGGTTATTGAATTCTTTGAATGATTCATGCATTTGGTTCTTCACAGCCATTGTTTTAAATGAAATAAGGGGCTGCAGAATCAATGATGGGATTTCTTGCATCTCTTGGTTTCTGGATTTGTTTTGGCAATTGAGTCCTTTGAATGATTCATGTGTTGGGTTCTTCATAGCCATTGTTTTAAATGAATCGTTTTTTTTTTTTTTTTCATGTAATGGGCAATGTTATGTATAGACTTTGTGTTTTTTATTCGTAAACTCCTAGCTGTATTGTTGAGGAAAAGTTATAAAACAAGGTCTGTTGGTTTTGGTTTGATTCTTTTGTCTTCAGTTAATATCTTATATCTTTCTTCTGTATTTTGGTTTCTGATCTTTTGTTAAACAATTCTCTGAATTCTTTTTCCATATTAAAATTTTCAAGAATTCCTTCTTGTTTTTTTTTCATTTAAGTGGGTTGATGATATTTACATCAGTTATGTTTGATGCACACACCACACACCCTTTTGATTTCTAAATTGCGAAACAAATAAAAGGACCTGCATTGGGGAGAGGCAAGGAGTTGTAAATGTCTGCACCCCCTGAACTTAGGGCTTCTTTTTTTTTCTATTTTTGGTTTAGTATCTAGATTTTTCAAACTACAAGTTCGAAACTTGAAAGTTTCTAATAAAAGATTTTTATAATTTGTTTTCATTTTGAATTCTTGAATTACTATTGAAATTTACTGTTTCTCTGTTTCATGAAAATTTGGGTGAATTTTGGAGTTATGAAGTTCGGTGGTAAAAATCACAACTGAAGTAGGTTTTTGATAACCCAAATGGGAGTTGAACATCAACATTATAGGTTGCTGGCATTCTTCTTGCGGGGAGTAATCTTGGTTTGATTTCCTTTTCATGTGTTTGTTGGTTTTGCTCGTGAGACGCTATAGCAGTTTGCCCTTTATAGAAGTTGCATTGAGTGCATTACCCACTGGCCACCATACATGTATGATTGGAACTGTTGGTATAGTAGGTCACCAAGCAGGACCGGCAAGAACACAATGTCAAAGATATGGGTAGTCATACTTTTGTATATGGACTCTTGAATGATCTTTTCCAACTCTTTCCAATGCTTCTTATCCTTGTGTTTCAATTATTGTGTTTTATGCTTGACATTTGTGAAATGATATGTAATGAGAGAAAGAGGAAGAGACAAAAGTTGGAGAGAAACTCAATACCTCAATGGGAGGCTCGTATGAGATTTTATAATACACAATACCCAAATCAAGGGTAATCTAATCAATATACAATCCCTAATTAAGAGTAATCAAATCAATTTACAACCTTCATCAAGGATAATCAAATCAATCTATAAATCTATACAAGGAAATAAATAAATAAGAGATACAGATATATACAAGCTCTGACGGGCCTTGGGCTGGGCCAAGTGGGCCTAAGTCACATTATTTCTACACTCCCCCTCAAATTGATGTGGTAATGCAGAAAACAACAATTTGCTATTAAGTTCATGATGGCGTGGCTTAGGAAGAGCTTTTGTGAAGATATCTGCCAACTGGTCATGAGTAGAAACATGAGGCAAGGTGATCTTCTCAGTTACAACATGCTGACGGATGAAGTGACAATCAATTTCAATGTGCTTCGTCCGTTCATGAAAGACTGGATTATTAGCAATTCTAGTAGCACTGGTATTATATCCATGAAGAGGTGTAGGCATATTAACAATAATACCAAATTCACAAAGAAGACGGCGGAGCCAGATGATTTCTGCACTTGCAGACGACATTGCCCGATATTCAGCCTCAGCAGAAGATTTGGATACAGTGGTTTGTTTCTTGGACTTCCATGAAATCAGAGAGTCGCCAAGAAACATGCACCAGCCAGTGGTAGAGCGCCGGGAATCAGGGCAACCAGCCCAGTCGGCATCGGCATACGCGGATAAGCGTAGAGAAGTATTAGACGGATAGAAGAGACCATGACTGGGAGTGCCTTTAACATAGCGGAGAATGCGCAAAGTAGCAGCAAGGTGAGGTTTATGAGGATTGCTCATAAATTGGCTAACCGTATGCACCGCATGAGAAATATCAGGGCGAGTCATCGTTAAGTAGAGTAAACTACCAACGATCCGACGGAAAGTAGATGGATCATCCATGAGGGGACCATCCTCTGCACTGAGTTTACTATTTAATTCCATTGGCGTATCAACAGTATGAGCATCATCAAGTCTGGCAGAGGTGATCAAATCAGAAGCATATTTACGCTGATGTATCCGAATGCCCGACTTAGTACGCGAAAACTCAAGCCCGAGAAAATATGTGAGAGGACCGAGATCCTTCATTTTAAAGTGGCGAGTGAGATGATGCTTGAGATCCGTAATACCAGAAATATCATTGCCACTGATAATCATATCATCAACATAGACTAAAAGGAATGTGTAACCCTTTGGTGTCCATCTAAGAAAGAGAGAACTATCAGAATGACTCTGACGAAACCCAGCTTGAAGAATAGCGGCCCGGAATTTATCAAACCAAGCCCTGGGAGCCTGCTTAAGTCCATAAAGAGATTTGCGCAATTTGCAAACATGCCGAGGAGGACAAGCATAGCCAGGAGGAGGTTTTAAATAGACAGTCTCTTTCAAGTCGCCATGAAGAAAAGCATTTTTGACATCCATCTGCCACAGAGTCCAATTGCGAGCTGCAACTACACAAAGTAGAGTACGAACTGTGGTCATTTTAGCCACTGGAGCAAATGTTTCCTCATAATCAATGCCATACTCCTGCTTGTAACCCTGTGCAACCAATCGTGCTTTGTAGCGATCCAAACTCCCATCAGAGTTAACCTTGACAGAGAAGATCCAACTTACTGCCAATGACAGAGGCTTTGTCAGGTGTCGGTACCCAAGTCCCATGTATGGTTTGCCTCAAGAGCCAACATTCCTCAGTCATAGCATCCTGCCAGTATGCAATCTTCGAAGCCTGTGAATAAGAGGTGGGTATAGGAGCACTATCCAAAGAAGTGAAAAGAGCAGGGAAGCCATATCTGTCAGGAGCAACCGAAGGACGACTAGATCGTCGCAGGGGTTGGATATTAGTAGAGGAAGTATTAATACCTGAGGGTACAGGAGGCAGCATGGGAATAGGATCGGGAGAAGGAGGCCCCATCGGAGGAGTCTTGTTTCGCCGGACATAGACATTGGTAATTGGTGGTTTGGAAGAAGTTGTCACAAGGGAAGTGTGGCAAATAAGAGACCAGCACAGGACGAGTTTGGAGACGCAAAGAAAAGAAGGGAATGTGTTCTAAAAGATCACATTACGAGATATCCGCATGCGTTTCTCAGAGGGATCATAACATAGAAATCCCTTGTGTTCAGAACTGTAACCTAGGAAGAGACATTTGGTAGCCTGGGGTGACAACTTAGTGCGCTCTGTAGGTGGAAGATGGACAAAGCATAAACAACCAAAAACCGCAAGTGAGAATATGAAGGTTTATGGCTAAAAAGAGCTTCATATGGCGTAATCTTTCCTAGAACGGAGCTAGGATGACGATTGATGAGATACACAGCGGTGAGCAGCATCACACCAAAATGTGGGAGGAACTAAGGATTCAAGAAGGAGAGTACGAACAGTTGCAAGAATATGCCTGTTCTTTCTCTCAGCAACACCATTTTGTTGTGGAGTATGTGGGCATGATTTTTGGTGAATAATGCCTTTAGCAGAAAGGAAGGTAGAAAATTCATGGGACATGTATCTCCGCCGGAGTCAGACCTGAGAATTTTGATATCTTTTTGAAATTGTGTGTGAACCATATTATAAAACTTTTGGAAAAGAGAAAAGACCTCAGATTTGAAGCGCATGAAATAAATCCATGTGAATCGAGAATGATCATCAATAAAAGTCACATAATACTTAAAACCTGTCCTACTTAATGTGGGTGCAATGCCCACACATCAGTGTGAATGATATCAAAAGAAGATGACGCACGGGAATGATGAATGGGAAAAGGTAAAATATGACTTTTACTTAAACAACATGTAGCACACTTAGATTGAAGAAAAGAGGACATCATTTTATTATCAACAGTGGAATCTAAACAGCCAATTTTAAACAAAGAAAATAAATAAGCATTATTCACATGACCAAGACGACTATGCCAGATAGTCCACAAGTTATTAAAATGAGAAGAAGAAGAAGAAGAAGAAAAGAGGGAATGATGTCCAGTGTCCAGCAGAAACAGTCGACCATGTTTACTCCCCGTCACGATCACCTTCCCAGTGTGCCGCTCCTGTATGACACAACCATTGGAAGAAAATTTAATATGGTACCCATCATCAATCAGTTGGCCTACAGAAAGTAAATTTGCTGATAACTTGGGAACAAAGTAAACATTGGAAAGGTGGAGGAATTGGCCAGAGACACTAGATAAAGTAATGGTACCAATTCCCGAAATGAGTAATTGGTCGCCATTAGCAGTAGTTATTTTGTCTTTGCCAGTATAAGGGTGAGAAGCTGTAAAACTATGTTCCACAGAGGTCATGTGGTTTGAGGCCCCTGAATCTAGAAACCAGGTGGATGGGGTAATGTATGATGACCTAGAGATTGAAGAATGGAAGGCAGGAAATGCAAGAGGAGAAGGAGTTTGGTACCGACCACCAGAAAAACCCATGGATGCATATGCAGAAGTCACCGTGCTCTGAATCAGGTCTTGAATCTGGGCTGGAGTCATGGATACAGTCCCGGAAGAAGTGCTGCCTGTGTCAGGGAGAGGTGTTTGAGCTTGGAACGCAGCAGGAGTATGTTGTCTGGATGCAGTGGGAGGATGTTGCTTTTGCTGGGGTCCATTCTTCCTTTGTAAACTACGACAATCATCAATGAGATGACCAGAGCGTTTGCAATATCTGCAAATCAATTTCTTTCGACAGTTCTTGGCTAGATGACCAAAGCCTTTGCATTCATAGCATTGAGTAGGCTTCTGATTGGGGGCTGCTAGAAGAGCAGTCTCAGCCTGAAGAGGAGCCTTTGGGTCTTCAAAGATAACGCGCTGAGAGTTAAGGCGAAGTTCTTCTCTAAGGACTTCTTGGAAGCATGTGTCCAGATTGGCTGTGACTTCTCTATTCATAAGAGCTGAACGGACAGATTCGAATTCTGGTCTGAGATTCATAAGAAACTGACTAATGTGAGTTTCCTCTTGTAATTTAAGCGCCTCTGTCAGAAACCCAACAGATACGGACTGGATTATCATAGCATCCCTCTCAGTCCATAATGTGAGAAATCCATTGTAGTATTCTTGCACAGTTTTATCACCTTGACTGAATTTCGCAATTTCACTATCGAGTTGAAATTTGCGAGCTTTATTGGTTTGATGATAAACATTCTTTAGATGACCCCACATATCAGAGGCAGTAACATATGCTTGAAGAGCAATGGCAAGAGAAGGATCAATGGAGTTAAGAATCCAAGTGATAACCTTAGCATTTTCTTTGGACCAGGTAGCTAAAGCTTTGGTGTCAGTAGTAGTAGGTTTAGTTATCGAGCCGTCAAGATAACCAAACAATCCTTGGCCTTCAACGAAATTCTTCAGATGAAATGACCAAGCCATGTAATTATTTCCATTGAATTTAATGGGAATAACATCATACTTGTCCATATTAAGAAGCAGCAGCAAAATGAACCAGCAACAACCAACCAAGGATAGAAAACAACTTGCTAAAGGTCTGCTAAAAACAGCAGCAGGCAGCACAAACAGTGTAAATAAATCCCAGGCAGCAGTGGGTAAAGAAGAGAACAGCCCGTAGCAGCACAAGAAGGTTAGAAATAGCCCACAGTTGACTTAATAACTAGTAACAGAGGTGGCAGAGGCTTCTAACGGCACACAAAAGAATGCAAATCAATAGTGCAAAAAGAGACCAGCCCTCATATCAACAAAACAGAAGGTAGAGTTGATATTGATCTGTTATAAATCTCCTAATACAGCAGGAAAATGGCACTGTATTGATCTGATGAAGAATCCAACAACAGAAAACATGAAACAGTGCAGAAATTGTCTCAGACAGAGCCAGGCGACCATGAAGTTTGGTGCAAGATCTGTGCGTGGGGCCCACAAAGTTATCTAATCACAGATCAAGTTGAAAACCCTTGAAGGAGTTCAAAAGTACTTCCTCTAGTCCAATCTGATGAGTATTGGATAAGGATCCACAAATCTGGACGGTGGAGATGAAAAGTATCTGATAAAAAATGTCAAAGTCGACAGAGAAAGAAGTGGAAGAAGCCTACCTCAAAATCGACAGAAAAAATCCAGAAAAATCCTTACAATAACCCTGAAGGACTGGCGATCACAGCTGTGGAGGTCGCTTGGTGATAGGAAGTTGATCAGTGGTGGGCCACAGTTTGATCAATGGCTCGTTAGACACTAGTAGCAGAATGACACCAGTAATGAAGAGAGGATTCACTCCAATAAGAAAGGTTTGATCAAGAGGGAAGATGGATTGATCACAACCTAAGCTCTGATACCATGAAATGATATGTAATGAGAGAAAGAGGAAGAGACAAAAGTTGGAGAGAAACTCAATACCTCAATGGGAGGCTCGTATGAGATTTTATAATACACAATACCCAAATCAAGGGTAATCTAATCAATATACAATCCCTAATTAAGAGTAATCAAATCAATTTACAACCTTCATCAAGGATAATCAAATCAATCTATAAATCTATACAAGGAAATAAATAAATAAGAGATACAGATATATACAAGCTCTGACGGGCCTTGGGCTGGGCCAAGTGGGCCTAAGTCACATTATTTCTACAATTTGATTCCTTTAAAAAAAATGATGGCAGGAAAATCTATTTCAAAGCTCATGACAATATACATGATCTCAACCCTATGGTAGATTAAAAAAAAAAAAAAAAAGGGAAAAAAAGAATTCATAAAGCCTTTTTTCCCCTTCTGTTGGGTTTCTGTGAGATCCAAAAGTTTGAGAAAGATATCAATTGCATTTAGATTTGTGTGAAGATTCTTCTTTCTGCTTGTTCATATCTGTGTGCTCATTTCATTTATTGCTTTTATGATTGTTTAAAGGCAATAGTTCTTGGGCCCCAATCATCTTCATAATATTAACGTGCGTCATCTACTGTCAACTAATATTGCTCCATATGGGGACAACAGATACTCTCATTTCCAATCAATCTTATCGTGTTTGTTGATCAGAAAGGAAAAAGATGCTAGTTGTGTTTCTTTGGGGGTCTAAGCATTGGCATTTATAGGCTTAGTCCCTTTGAGTAGCGATGGAAGAATCCACCTTGAACTCTCAATTTGGTTATAACTTTTTTCTGCAGTTGTATTTTATTAATCCTCCTCTTTTATCTTCAACATGGAATAACAGAATCTCGAGCATGCTGCTGAATTGAAGGATAGGATCCAAAGGGAGAGATTCAAGCTTGAGATTATTGTTTCGAGGTTGATCTGAGCTCGTTTGTTTCAGTCAAGACTTTCTGTACTGCTTTCTTATCTCTAGGGTGTCTGCCTAATGGCAGGTATTGGTTCTTCACCACCTACCTCTACAAGAAATTATGTCATTATCTGAAACAATGGGGCTATTGCATTTTCTAATCAAAGTACCCACATGTCTGTGTACATTATGTAGACATTGCCTGTCTACATTTCAACTTGCATATAAGAAAGCATGAAATTACAAGAGAAATGGGATGGAGAATTCAACTGCGGGCTTCCTTCTTGGCTGGAACTGAATCTTTCATGACCCAATATGGGCCTGAGTTGGTTGGGCATGCTGAAGGGCTTGGCCTGACCTATGATGCCTAGATAAGGTATCGATAGACAGGGACACACTATGGACATAGCAAGGACATGGATTTTGCACATAAAACGTGAAATATCGGGTAAAATATGACACGATCCATTGCCCCTTTTGAAGTATTTGTGCATCATAGGGCCTGACCCGATTTAGGCCTGGACTGGTTGCTAGGAGCGGATGCGGTTGGTCTTGGGCCTACACCTATAAACCCAAATGGGTTGGGTTGCATCATTCCCTCACAGTTGGAGGAAACTCTCCTTCAAGTTTGCAACTTGCTCCAATGTCTTTTATCAAACATTAGAAGGTCATGTCAAAGATCCACATTGTTTCCCTTTCAGATCATCCACTCTGAAGATAGATGATCGTAAGGCCTTTGCTTCTTTGACTCCATCGAATTATGGTTGCTACTGAATTGTAGGATCTCATTCCCAGTGCCATTGAATTGCCGGAGTTGAAATAAGTGTCTATAGATCCATAGTCAACGATCTTCCAATTGTTTGTACACCATTATAGTGTTGAGCCCAATCGAAAATCACGAAATCAAATATGTTTGCATTTCCTGACAATTTTGGTTGTATCCCAAGACTCGATCTAATAGCTATAATGGCAGATTTTTCCTTTGATCCTTATTTTGATTGATATCCATCATTAAAATCAATGCCAGCACTGCATTCCTGATGATTCTCTATCTTTAGACTACTTTATTTACCTTTAAATCTTGATTGGCAGATAATTCATTTCAAGATCTATGGTCGGATCTCCATCTAGCATATCTTTCTCTAGATTAATGATTGGATCTTCATTTTGTAGATTTTTTATATTGTTCTGTTAGTTTCTTTTGAGAAGGCACCATAGCGTTAGTTTCTTTTGAGAAGGCACCGTAGCCTTTCTTATCTTGCTTGAGCCACCGGTTCTTGGCTTTGAGGATTGGGCGGGTCTGAATCTGTGCTAATCTTCTATCTACTACCAAGTTCGATCTCAAGTTTTTGGTTACTCTCTAGCTTGACAACCCATTGTGTAAGTTAATTCAATCCATGATCCCCAATACCATACTGTGCATATAGACCCTCTATGGCATGTGTCAGTATCGTCACGTTTTGAGTAAGTATATCCGTAGAAGGGTGACTATTTATGTGAGAGTCTGGACATTCTGAGACAACTATGGTACACTTTAGGTCAATGCTTGGACTTTCTTTAAGGTGGTCCAACTCTTCCCGTGTTGCTGCTTTTGGAGGCTCTTATAGGTGTGCTAGCTACCCAATAATCAGTATCAGTTTTAAGAAAAAATTGGAATGCAGAAATTTAGATAAAGACAGAGATTTTGATGCCTCCCTCCCCTCTTCTTTTTTTGAAAAAAGTTCTAATGGTCTGGAAATTTCTGCAGAGTTTTGACTGTAACTGGGGCTTTGGAATTTTGTAAAAAGGAAAAAAAAAGGATAGGGAGAACAATATCACTACCAATATTTTCAAAAATATCTGCTGATGAACATTGAAGCCCTACCTCCTCTTCTTTTCTTCCATTTTCTTTCATTCTCTTTCACTCTAAAGCTCAGTCTAAGCAGCAAGAGACCCTATTTCACCTTCCCTAACCCTCCTTTTCATCATTTTTTATTGAAATCGCAAGATTTGAGTGGATTTCTTCATGAAAAAACTGAAGAACTCAACCAAGTGACCTTAGGTAAGCATTTTGAGTTTATTTTTCATATATATATTTCAAATTTCTTTCTCAAAATGGCTTCTAAATGATGGGAACATTTGGATCTAGAGTTTTGGAGCAAATCTTCAAAGTTTTGAGCTTCTTTTTTGTTTTTAAATTTCTTATGGTTTTTACCTGATTTATAATTATTTTTTTCAGAAAAAGGTGAAATAAATGCAATCAAGGCCTCACATTGAGCCAGATTTGGTTGTATACTCTTAGTTTCTCAAAGATCCAGTGATTTTGAGGCTAGATCTAGAAATTTTGGTTTTGGGAATTTGGGGCCTTTCAGATCTAGTGAATTTGAGCCTAAATCTTAGTTTTTTAGATCTAGTTACTCACATTGTTCCCTCTTTTAATTTTAATGTTTTTTAATTTTCTGTGAAGTTCATTATTGTAACGTACATGTTAGTCATAACTTACCTGATACTTGAGTACTTATTACTTAAGTTTAATATTAATAATTTATGATATTTCTAGTAATTGTAACATATATTAATCTATACTAAATTTGAACAAACTTTGAACAGTTTTTAACAAGACAACAATATAGGATGTTATGACTTAGGGGACCGATATATATTTTTTACAATGTGTACTAATGATAAAAAAAAAGAAAGAACTATTGTTGTTTTTTAGCATTTTTCAATATTCTGGATTTTTTGGATTTCTTTTCATATTTTTTTGACGTAGAAAAAAACTCACGCCGTGATAGATGCAAACCACGATGCTCTGTCACATCATAACGTTTTCCAAGTTTTGATCATGACTGCGACAAACCATTGAACTTGAGGGCCATGTATCAAGGGGTTAGGATGATTTGACGGAGTTAGAAATTTTGCAGACACGTAGGTCTCATCTAGATCTTTTAATCCCTCACCTCTCCAATGATTGACATGGCCCCAAGTTGTCCCCATAATGGAGTTTGCTCGGGAGGTCTGTAGGTTAGCACCAGTCAAGGATAAAAATATCGGCCGATATATCGGCCGTATCGGCCGGGGCCGATACGATTTTTTGAAAAAATCGGGTATCGCTCCGTATCGGCCGATACTAAAACGTATCGGCCGATACGGACCGATACGCTTCGTATCGGCCGATACGTAGCGGGGTAGGGGGTGTCGACCCATTTGCATTTTTTTTTTTTACTTTTCACCCACCTCTCTCTTTCACAGCTTGACCACCGCCGGGGGACACCCCCGGGCCCCCTTCACGAAGCGCATGTATTAAAGAAGTGGCAATCAAGAAGACGAAAGGATCCTACTTGACCATGATAGCTAGGACTCTTTTGCTGGTGGTCTTTCCTTTTTTGTGCTTGGATGTCTATAATTATCAATTTATCATAACTCGCTAGATATGATATTACACTTATTTAATTATGTTTGGAATGGAATAGTAGTTCAGATATAGTTACCTATTACTACTAGATTTCAAACTGGTCTTAATTAAATTATTTTATAAAGAACCCTCATTGTGGTGGTGACTAAGGTATTCTTATTTCCTTCACTAACTCTCTACTCTGTCATTTCTAAATTGGTGTTGATTGTTGATCACTTCATAGTTCATTTACTTGATTGAATTTAAACCTTGAATGTTGAAGTATTGATATTTGATTGTTCAATGTTCAATTGCTCAATAATGAGTAATGACTAATGACTAATGAGTAATGACCTAAAGTCTTATGCCTTTATTTCATGTTCTATTTTTTTTTTATGAGTTTTCTATTACTTTCTAAATTACTATGACTAAGAAACATGAATACATGTGAAAAAACTAATCATTACTATTATTTTCTATTTATACAGTGATACGGGACTTCATATATTGAGGGCACCGATACGCCCCATTTTCTTACTTACTTTTGCAAAAGAACCACATATTCTTTCATTTTACAATTTTCTGGATTTTTTGGAATTTTTTCTGATTTTTTGGGCGATTTTTTCAAATCGCACCGCTACGCCGATACGCTACGTATCGCCCGCTTCGTATCGGTTTGGCGGCGGGCCGATACGCCCGCCGCTACCGATATTTTTATCCTTGGCACCAGTGATTAAAAAAATCAGACTCGGCCCCTAACTCAGCACGGGTCGAGTTGAGTTGAGTCGGGCTCAAGTCCCATTTTTCTTATTTTTCCCCTTTCCCTCTAAATCTGTATTGGGAAGATCTTGAGGATGTGCAATAGTTTGCAATGAAAATTGATAAAAAAAATAGGGTTATTTCACATGAGTTCTTCACTCGGAGATATGAGGCATCATTGGGGATTGCTTTTGAGAGGTAACGGAAGATGAAAGATCATTTTTAATTTCTTTCAAGAGGAGAAGATCCGTGGATTTTCAAGCGAGAGGATGTATTCAAGTCATGATATAAATAAGGTCTCTAGAACATTGCCAATTTATACCTCTTCCACCTAAAGTTGTAAGCCTACTCTTCTTCTCCTTGGAACCACACTTCAAAAACTAGTCAACAATCCACCATTAGGGCAGATGACACAGTAGCTCATCGAGTGCTATTGATGACTCGTTCTACTTGTTCTCGTAGGTTATGTAGCACACCTTCACCCACACCAGCCCTATTCACTTTTTCTCATAGGTTATGTAGCACGTTTATTATTCATACCAGTCCTATTCACTTTTTCTCATATGTTATTTTGCATAATTATTATTCACACCAGCCCTGTTCACTTTGAAGTTTTTGTCTCTTCATTTGGGCTTTTACAAATCAAGGGATCTGAGAAGACCCTAAGGAGTAGCAGCAGATGGAAGGATTTGAGCATTTTCACCGAACTCACCTGAGTCAACACTGAAACAACTTGGTCATGGCTGAGTCTAAGTCAATTTAGACTCAATTGAGTTTTGAAACTCTTGAGAGCATAGGCCATATGCACTTGAGAGGCTGAGTTTGAGACAAGAAGTCTTTAAAATCAGTCATTATAGAGGAGGTCGAATGCACCAGGAATGATGCACCGAGGGAGCATTACCAACTCTTGACCCCATATCATGACGTACTTGAGGGGTGGGTTTGTAGGACTATCTAGTTTTTCATTTTGGAATGTAACGTTTATATCACTAGGAATGGTGCGCTGAGCCAGGGAAACATTACTGGCACTTAACTCCATAATATGATGTATTTCGAGGGAGAGGTTTGTAGGATATCTAGTATTTCATTTTGTAATGTAACCTTTATATCTTCTCTTGTATTTACATGTCTTCTTAGGTTTTATGGGTAACTCTTACCCTATGTTTGCCATCATCTTATGGGATTCTTTATTCCCAACAGAAATATTTTTATTTTTATTTTTTTTGGAATGTGTTTGGTTGTATTTATTGGGTGGTCCCAAAGAATGTCTATTTGAACTATTTGGAGTGTCATTTTGTCAAAATGGGAATATTGTGAAATGATTGAAAATCATTCTCACTTTAGAATGACAAGGGGTGTACCTAAAAAACTCATGCTCTAATTTCCCCCAAATGAAAAATCTTATCATAGAGATTGCGCGCCGCCCCCCCCCCCCCCCACACCAACCCACTCCTCATCTCCTCAGATCAATTTGATATGCCCAAACAGTATTATCAAAATCCTATGATTCATCTCCGGAATCCCAATTTGTCTCCCAAATCATAAGGAAAACAATTTGTATCTATCCAATAAATCCTATTTACAAATAAATCTTAGGAATCAGGTGTGAATCTTATGATTCAAGCGATTTGGTTAAGCGAGAATAGGTACAACCAATAAGAACTATTTTTCTTTCATTTCTTTCTTTTTTCTTTTTATATCATTTTTTACTTTAAAATGTTCCTCTTAAGAATTATTGCTGCTTTGGAAGTTTTAGAGATGAATAAAGAATATGCATTTGATTATAGTGTTCAACTGTTTGTATTGGGCTTGTCTATATCCCTTTTTTTTAGTCTTTTTTATTCATGAACTCTTTAAATTAAATGGATATCCTACTGTGTACGATTGATGGTTTGGGTTTTCTTTTTTACTTTTATATTTTGATTTAAATATAACAAAAAAATATATTGATACCGTAAACTTATTTAACTATTTACACATATCATTTATTATATATTAATATATGTCATGATGTGCTTTATATGATTATATAATAGACTTATTTGTCATTGTATTTATACTGCTATGAATGGGAAAATAAATGGATTATGAATAACTACTTTTTTATTTTCTTTTTTAATTTTTAATTATTAAAAAGAAATTCCTATGGTTCACGATTCGATTCAATTCATGGATACGAATGATTTGCAATACGATTTCCAATTTTCAGAACAATTTGCCAAATACTCATGGTTTAGGGCCAGGTCTCTTAGCCCAAGCCCAAGCCCATTGTTCGCCTAACAGACTCAGCCAAGTTGTGTGCAACAGTTAATAAGATCCAATAAAGCAATAAATCGTATGCCCTTTGATATCTCTGTTAGGATAAATATCTCTTATGTATCTCCTATTTACGTAGTTTTCCGTTTTTATTAGGGTCTCGAAAGATTCAATGGATGTTTAGTTGTAGGAAATGAAATCCTAGTGCAATCAGGAAATTACTTTCTTTGGACTCTCAAGAGGCCTATTTAAGGACCTCTTATGTGTTATGGAAAATCATTTCAGTAATATTCAATTCACTTCTACTTGGGTAGAACCCTAGAAGTAATTGTGTTGTTTGAAGGTGCTTACGTATCTCCTACTAATGTAGTTTTCCATTTTTATCAGGGTGTAGATTTAATGGATGTTTAGTTATAGGAAAGGGAATCCTAGTGCAATCAGGAAATTACTTTCTTTGGACTCTCAAGAGGCCTATTTAAGGACCTCTTATGTGTTATGGAAAATCACTTCGGTAATATTCGACTCACTTCTATTTGGGTAGAACCCTAGAAGTAATTGTGTTGTTTGAAGGTGTTTACGATTGGGTGGATCTTTCAGCAATCTAGTTACATCAGGTTGGTATCAACGCAAAATCCTTGGGGGACTGTGCTCTTGATCAACAACCGGTAAGATGATCTTTGTTTTCTTAGATTCCATCACTCCTTGTTTCATCTTTAGATTTCCATCTTTCCTACATTATGTTTGATTCCTATGGTAGTAGCATCCATCTCCTTTTCTTTTCATTCCATCTTGCATATAGACTTTATTTCCTACAACTTTTATTTAGTTTAAATTTCCTGCAATTTTTGTAATCCTATATAAAGTTATAAATTCCCAATTTTTGTAATGAAATATTACCGTTACCTACCAAAAAAAAAAAAAAAAAAACCGTCCCAATTTAGACAAACATTACCCCATCGAACCCTACTTACCCTAAAACAACCCTAACCCATAACCATACAAAACCTCAATTTTGGCTCAAACCCATTCTTCCAAAAATCCCCTTTTGTTGCCCTCCAATTCCTGCACCACAATAGAATACTGCACTTTGCAGTTTTCAGTTCACCAAGTTAGCTCTTTAAACCCTCTTCGACAAACCCGTTTGAAGCCAAACCCTAGCCCCACCTTGTTCTATTGATGCATAATAGATCCATGATCTCACGTGCAAGATAATTTAGGATTTACTTTATTTCCCTAATTATTTGTCATTCATTAGGTTTCTAATTTTATTAATGAGTTGTAATTAGGATTAGATTTCTTATTTCTAAATTGAGTTTAGTTTTCTTAGCTACCAAGTTTTCTCTTTAATTAATATGCATTGTGAGAGATGGAATTCTCAGACTTTGATATTTAATTGAATTCAGTCCATTTTATCTCTTGAGGTGTGTCCTCGTGTGAAATCTCTACGGAGACGTGTTATAGTGTTTGTGACACGTGCTTTAGCACTTCCAAGCAAGCCCTAACCCTAGGGCCTACATCAATTGGTACAGAGCCAAAGATTCACTGTTGGATCGTTCTCGGATTCTAACCTATTACTATCCCCATTCCATCACCTTTTATCTATAACCTCACCAACCATCCAAACTCATCTCCACTCCCATCACAGAAAACTTGGTGGCTAAGAAACCTAATCAAACTAGGAAAGTAAATAAAATCAACTTATGAAATTAGAAATCCAATCCTAATTACAACTCATTAATAAAATTAGACCTAATGACAAACAATTAGGGAAATAAGATAAATCCTAAATTATCTTGTACGTGAGGTCATGGGTCTATTCTGCATCATTCATGGTATCAAAGTAAAGGAGGAGCTCGCCGGATCTGGTTGCAGAAAGGAGAGATCAACTCTGGTGGGCCACTGCGTGATCGCTGTGTACGGAGTGTGCAGAGTTGGGTCACCATTCAGATCTGTTTTAGACTTCACAGATCTGCGAAGTTATTCTGCTTTGGGCGTCTCACTACTGCCGACGAAGAAGAGGTGATTGCAAAGAGTCTCAGTCGGTTGAAAAAAAAGAGGAAAAGAAGATTGGCTGGGACGAGATCTCGCCATCGATTCAGCTGCCAGTCGAATTGCACCAGCCGCACACCATGGCCACGTGTGGTGCTCAACACCGCCATCACCATTGCAGAAAAAAGGTAGGAAGGTTATGCTATTGCAAACATAGTGCTTCTATCCTTTCAAAAGAGAAGAAAGAGTTGAACTTTTCTTTTCTTTTCTTTTCTTTTCTTTTTGTGCATGACAGGAGAGAAAAAGGCAAGTGGGTCCTTTTCAAAAGAAGAGAAAACTTGGTGGCTGAGAAACCTAATCAAACTGGGAAAGTAAACAAAATCAACTTCAGAAATTAGAAATCTAATCCTAATTACAACTCATTAATAAAATTAGAAACCTAATGGCAAATGATTAGGGAAATAAAATAAATCCTAAATTATCTTGCACATGAGGTCATGCATCTATTCTGCATCATTCATGGTTATTGATTCCGATAGTGCGATAAACTTTGTTTCTCAAAAGGCTATTGACAAACTCCATTGGCCTACCGAGATACTTACAGAAGCTAGAAAGTCACATGGACTAATGGTTTTTTCATTCATGTCACTCATAGATGTTTGGTATCTTTTAAGATTGGCAGTGGGGAGGACGAAATCTGGTGTGATGTGATCCCTATGAATATCATTCATATTCTTTTCGGACGACCATGGATTTTTTATCGGGAAGTGCTCTATGAGAAAGAGAACACATTCGTTTATGCGGAAAGGTCTCCTTCCAATGAATTCAACATTCCCATCATCAGCTCCATCATCACCTTCAATTGAAGAACCAAAGGAAGAGCAAAACGAAGAATTAGAAGGCAAGGGAATTGAATTACCTGGAGACATAGTTATCAGAATCCTACGATTCGTATTCCAAATCCCGATTCGTATCCCGAATTTTAAGGAAAATAATTCATATCTATGCAACGAATCCCATTTACAAATGAATCTTAGGATTCAAGTGTGAATCTTACGATTCGATACTTGTTTCGTTGAATCTTACGATTCAAGCGATTTGGTTGAGCGGGAATAGCTATAACCACAAAATTAATATTAACAATCTTTTACCTTTTTTCTTTCTTTATTCTTTCATTCTTTTAGCGCTTTTACTTTTAAAAATTATTTAGTAGTTAATAAAACCTCTTAAGAATATTCACAGCTTTGGGGAGGTTTTAGAGATAAATAAAGAGCATGAATTTAATTAAAGCGTTCGACCATACACTATGATGCACGGATACTTCAAAATGGGCAATGTATCGTGTCGTATCATATCCGATACTTCACTTTTGGCCTCGTCTAATTGCAAAAATTTGCGAGTTATCCTGAGTTTGTCAACGTGCCAATGGTCAAAAGAAAAACAATGGACTGTATCGGCCGCTATCAGTCCCACATGCTTCGAGGGAAGATATTGGCTGCCCAAATACGGCAGAGATATGCCATGGAAATGGCAAGGACACAAATTTTTACACATAAGAGGTAAAGTATTGGATTCGATACGACACAATACATTGTCCATTTTGAAGTACCCGTGCATCATAGTATCTTGGTATGGACTCATTTGGGGTCGACCAATGACTACCCGAGAAGTTAAGTTAGTATTCGTGGCAGTTGATTAATTTTCAAAGATGGCTCATTCTCATACATCGTTTAACTACAACCATTGTCCCCTCGATTGTTCAATTATTCTTCCGAGAGTTTGTTCATTTTCATGGGCTGCCAAAGATGATCGTGTCAAACTGTGATACTAATATCATGAGCTATTTTTGGAAGACTCTTTGAATAGCAATTATGTCTAAGCTTTAGTTCTCTAGTTCCTACCACCCTTAGACCGATGGTTAGATGGAAGTGGTAAAACCGCAGCTTGGTGAGCTTTACATGGGATCTTGTGTTGCCCATGGCTGAGTTCCCCAATTATTACTTGGTCAACATGTCTAATGGGATGCCCCCTTTTGAAGTGGTGACTAGTACATGATGCCTTCAATGGACTTGGTCCCTCTACCCATACAGTCAGGACCTAGTGCTAATGTTGATGATTTCATTGTAATAATGTGAGAAAGAGAGGAATAATCAAAGAAGAAGAATGGGAGAAGGTCGTATCTCCTTAGAGTATCGACGGTCCATTTTATAATATCGTTATGCCTCAATCAAGGCCCTAAGTATGTTAAGAATACAATTAGAAGAAAGAAAGAATAGAAAGAATGTAACCTAGTCTAAACAAGGAAAATAAAAGGAGACTATACAGCTACACAATCTTTAGACAATATCCCATACGGGGATTTATACATGGGCCAGGCCCAGCCTGTTTAAGGCCTATTATCTTCTACACTCGCCCTCAAATTGATGTGGTAAGGCTGAAAACATCAATTTGCTAGTTAGATCATGATGACGCGGTTTGGGAAGAGCTTTGGTGAAGATATCCGCCAACTGGTTAAACGAAGAGACATGAGGCAGAGTTATCTTCTCAGTAACAATATGTTAACAGATGAAGTGACAGTCAATCTCAATGTGCTTTGTTCTTTCATGGAAAACCGGATTGTTAGCAATTCTGGTAGCACTGGTATTGTCCCCATAGAGAGGGGTGGAACGACTAACAAGAACACCGAATTCACACAGAAGGCGGCGGAGCCAGATAATTTCAGCACTGGCAGATGACATCGCTCGATATTCTACCTCAGCCGAAGACTTTGATACGGTGGTTTGTTTCTTGCACTTCCATGAAATCAGAGATTTTCCAAGAAACATACACCAGCCAGTGGTCGACCGCCGAGAGTCCGGACAGCCAGCCCAGTTAGCATCCGCATAAGCTGTTAATTGCAGAGAAGTATAAGAAGGGAAGAAGAGTCCATGATGAAGAGTTCCTTTAACATAGCGGAGGATGCGTAATGCAGCAGCAAGGTGCGGTTTGTGGGGATTGCTAACAAACTGGCTAACCGTATGAACTGCATGAGAGATATCCGGCCTAGTCATAGTTAGGTAGAGCAAACTACCAACTATCCTGCGGAAAACAGATGGATCATCCAGGGGAGTGCCATCATCGGAACTGATTTTGCTGTTCAATTCCAGAGGCGTATCAAAAGGGAGAGCATCATCAAGCCTGGCCGATGTGATCAAATCTGTCGCATATTTGCGCTGAATGACCCTAATGCCTGATTTGTTACGCACAAACTCAAGTCCCAGAAAGTAGGTGAGAGGACCAAGATCCTTCATTCTGAAGTGGCGAGTAAGGTGGTGTTTGAGATCCGTAATGCCGGCATTATCATTACCACTGATAATCATATCATCAACATAGACTAATAGGAATGTGTAGCCCTTCGATGTCCATCGCAGAAAGAGGGAACTATCAGAGTGACTTTGACGAAATCCAGCCTGAAGAATTGCTGTCCGGAACTTATCGAACCAAGCCCTAGGAGCTTGTTTAAGTCCATAAAGAGCTTTCCTCAGTTTGCAACACTGCTTCAAAGGACAAGCATAGCCAGGAGGAGGTTTTAAATAAACAGTCTCTCTCAAGTCCCCATGTAGAAAAGCATTTTTGACGTCCATTTGCCAAAGAGGCCAATTGCGAGCAGCCGCGACACAAAGAAGAGTACGAACAGTGGTCATTTTTGCCACTGGTGCAAAAGTTTCCTCATAGTCAATTTCGTATTCCTGCTTATAACCATGTGCAACCAATCTGGCTTTGTAGCGATCAAGAGTCCCATCAGCATGTACTGTGATGGAGTATATCCATTTGCTGCCAATCACAGAGGCTCTATCCGGGGCCGGTACCAATTCCCATGTTTGGTTTGCTTCAAGAGCGACCAATTCCTCAGTCATAGCATCCTGCCAGTAAGCAATCTTTGAGGCCTGTGAATATGAGGTGGGTATAGGCGTACTATCCAAGGAAGTAAGAAGAGCAGGAAATCCATAGCGGTTAGGGGCAACAGAAAGACGACTAGAGCGTCGCAGAGAAATGGTGCTAGAAGAAGTATCATTACCTGAAGACTCAGTAGGCGGCGCTGGGAGAGGATCAGGAGAGGGAGTCGCCAGAGGAGAGACCTTGTTCCGCCGGACATAGACTTTGAGAGGAGGTGATGGAGAAGTAGACTCTAAGAATTGTGGCAGATAGGAGATAGCAATAGGATGACTATCCAAATGTAAAGAAAAGAAGGGAATATGTTCCAAGAAAATAACATTACGAGAGATACGCATGCGTTTGTCCGATTGATCATAACACAAAAAACCTTTGTGTTCATTACTGTAACCCAAAAAAATGCATTTAGCAGCTTGTGGAGATAACTTTGTGCGCTCAGTAGGAGGAAGATGAACAAAACACAGGCAACCAAAAACACGTAAGTGAGAGTATGAAGGGGTTTTACCAAAGAGAACTCCGTAAGGAGTAGTCTTTCCTAGAACAGTGCTAGGAAGACGGTTGATAAGATACACAGCGGTATGTGCAGCATCACAACCAAAATTTGGGAGGGACTAAGGATACAATCAACAGAGTACGAACAGTTTCAAGAATATGTCTGTTCTTTCTTTCCGCAATCCCATTTGTTGAGGAGTATGCGGACAAGATTTTTGGTGAAGAATTCCTTTATCAGAAAGGAAGGCAGAGAAATTATGAGACATGTATTCTCCACCGGAATCTGATCGAAGAATTTGATAGCTTTCTGAAATTGGGTTTGGACCATGTTATAAAATTTTTGAAAAATTGAGAATACTTCAGATTTCATACGCATGAAGTAAATCCAAGTATAACGAGAATGGTCATCAATAAAGGTGACATAGTATTTAAAGCCCGTCCTACTCAAGGTAGGAGCAATTCCCCAAACGTCTGAATGAATGATGTCAAATGATGCCAAAGCACGAGCATTATGAACAGGAAAAGGCAAAATATGACTTTTACTAAGACAACAAGTTTCACACTTTGATTGAGATAAGGAAGACATCATTTTATTATCAATAGTAGAATCCAAATAACAAAATTAAACAAGGAAATTAAATTTGCATTGTTCACATGACCAAGACGTTTATGCCAAACAGTCCACAATTTATTGAAGTTAGAAGAAGAAGCAAAAAAAGAATGATGTCCAATGTCCAGCAAGAACAGGCGCCCATGTTTACTCCCTGTTGCGATCACCTTCCCAGTTTGTCGCCCCTGTATAACACAACCAGAGGAAGAAAAGTGAACAAGATAGCCATAATCAATAAGTTGTCCTACAGAAAGAAGATTGGCTGATAATTTGGGAACAAAGTAAACATTGGGAAGAGTGATGGACTGGCCAGAAATACTAGATAAAGTAATGGTACCAACTCCCGAAATGAGTAGTTGATCACCATTAGCAGTGGTTATTTTCTCTGTTCCAAGGTAAGGGTGGGAATCTGTAAAGCCATGTTCTACAGATGTCATGTGATTGGAGGCCCTGAATCTAAAAACCAAGTGGAAGAGGTAATAGGAGAAGAAAGAGAGGCAGAGGAATGAAAAGCAGGAGACGCTATATGAGAATGAGTTTGATACCAACCACCAAATATGCCCATAGACGCATATGCAGAAGTAACCGTGCTCTGGATCAGCTCTTGAATCTGAGCAGGAGTCATGGATACAGCCCCAAAGGAAGTGTTTCCTGCATCAGATGATGGTGCTTGAGCCTGGAAGGCGGAAGGATTAGTCTGTCGTGGCAGATTGGAGAGAGGCTTCTTAGGCAGCACCTCATTCTTACGCTGGAGGCTGCGGCAGTCATCTATAAGATGACCAGACCTCTTGCAGTAGCGACAAACTAACTTCTTGCGGCAATTCTTGGCAATATGACCAAAGCCTTTGCATTCATAGCATTGAGTGAGCTTTGGATCGGGGGTTGCTAGAAGAGCAGAGTCAGCCGGAAGGGGTGCAAGGAATGCCTTTGGTTCGTCAAGAATAGCCCGCTGGGAGGTGAGACGAAGTTCTTCGCGAAGTACTTATTGAAAGCAGGTATCAAGATTAGCTGACTGTTCTCGGTTCATGAGGGCGGACCGAACCGATTCAAATTCTGACCGAAGATTCATAAGGAGCTGGCTAATGTGAGTTTCTTCTTGGAGTTTGAGAGCCTCGGAGAGAAAGCCAGGAGAGACTGTCTGAATCAACATTGAATCCCGTTCAGTCCATAAAGTGAGGAAGCCAGTATAGTATTCCTGCACAGATCTATCCCCTTGAGTAAATTTAGCAATTTCACTATCCAAGTGAAATTTACGGGCTTTGTTGGTTTGATGGTAGATTTTCTTGAGATGAGCCCACATAGCTGCAGCTGTAGTATATGCTTGAAGAGCAATAGCAAGAGAAGAATCAATGGAGTTCATAATCCAAGTTATGACTTTGGCATTTTCCTTGGACCAGGTGGTTATGGCTTTGGAGTCTGTGGTACTTGTAGTAGAAGGTTTTGGAACTGTGCCATCCAGATAACCAAATAGCCCCTGTCCTTCTACGAAATTCTTCAGATGGAAGGAACAGGCCATATAATTTTGCCCATTAAACTTAACTGGAATAACATCATATTTCTCCAATGTTAGCACTTTCAGTAGGATGGAAGAGAAAGCACACAAAACAGTGAGCCAGATAGGAGCAAGGAAGAACCAGCAGAGTGAAAAATCCAGCAGCAGCCAGTACAAACAGTGCAAATAAAGCACCTTGAGAAGCTGTAAATGTTAATCTGGATCTGTGCGTGGGCCCCACAGAGTTGTTGATCACAGATCAGGTGTGATCAAAGATGAAACAGCAGTAGCAGGTCCAATCAGAAGATCTCTGGACCAATTAGAGACAATACCTGTCAAAACGCTGTCCACAGTAGCAGGAAAGGAAGATGAACGTCCTTGTCGGCAGTGATTGAATCCACACGTGGGCCCCACAGGGTGAGCAAAATCACAGATCAGGTTTGATCGCTGTAAAGTGGATCAAATGTACTTCCTTTAGGTCCAAATCTGATGAGATTTGGAAAAAGATCCACAAATCTGGACGGTGATGATGAAATCTGTCTGAGAAAACCGTTAGATGAAAAAGAGGTTGGAAACTACCTCAAAGGTGATGGAAAAATTCCTGAAAAATCACTATAATTCCCAGAATAATCAGTCAACCAACACAAGGTGGACAGTTTGTGAGTTCTTGATCATCGAATGTAGGCAGCAGTGAAGCAGAATGAAAAAACGCACGACACGTCCATGCTCGTCAGTGAGTCGATTTGTACACAGATTTGATTGGAGGATCAGTGAGCAGATCAGAGGTGGGGGATGGAAGGGCAAGCTATTTTCGCAACTCCAGGCCAAAGTTTCACTCAAATCGGATCAAAATCCACAAATTTGGACGGTTTTGATGAAAACAGAGGCAAGAAATAGAAATATCACAAATGTTGCTGGAAACCTCACCTCTGATGGGAGAAAAATGCTCATAAATACCAGCAATGTTGGTCGACCAGGATGGAGGTGCTTTTGAGAGATGTTGAAGATGATCTGAAGTGGGCCACGTCTTGATCAGGGATGATCAGACACTATCAGGGATGATCAGACACTATCAGGAAGAAGATCCAAGTCAGGGAGAATGACTGAATAACGCGGCATGGGGCCTTTTTGCCCTGCGCATTTTGCGCCCGCACAAACACACAACGCGGCAAGGGGCATTTCTGCCCTGCGTGGTTTCGAACTCGAGACCTCAGGCTCTGATACCATGTAATAATGTGAGAAAGAGAGGAATAATCAAAGAAGAAGAATGGGAGAAGGTCGTATCTCCTTAGAGTATCGACAGTCCATTTTATAATATCATTATGCCTCAATCAAGGCCCTAAGTATGTTAAGAATACAATTAGAAGAAAGAAAGAATAGAAAGAATGTAACCTAGTCTAAACAAGGAAAATAAAAGGAGACTATACAGCTACACAATCTTTAGACAATATCCCATACGTGGGATTTATACATGGGCCAGGCCCAGCCTGTTTAAGGCCTATTATCTTCTACATTCATTTGCCATATACAAAAGGTACATGATAAAGTGAAACATAATATCCTTGCAAGAAATGAGAGTTATAAGCAGTGTGTAGATGTGAGATATCGTTTTTGTCAAATTTTCAGTAGGTGACATGGTTATGGTCCGAATTTTTCCTAAACGGCTACCCTTTGGATGCTTGAAGAATATCATTCATGTAGTATGGGCCACTCAAAATCATAAAGAAGATCAGTGCTAATGCTTTTGTCCTAGATCTCCCACCCGATTTAGCTCTCAATCCTACCTTTGATGTGAGATCTTACCATCGATTGCAAGCGCCATACTGATGGTGGCAACTAGGAACAAGCTCTCACACTTCTGACCATTATGCCAACTAGAGACATGATTATTGATGTTATTGATGACTAGGTTGTCTCCACATAGAAAGTGTTTATTAGAAGTTTCTCTTTCGTTGGCAAGGACAATCTCTTTCTGATGCTTACGTGGACTTACAGCTAGAGACTTCTAGTTGGGGTCAAGTCCTTTTAAGAGCGAGAGAGTTTATGTGGGCTGGACCTCATCAATCAGGCCCAAGACTCGTGTGCTGGCGCAGGTCCGTTGGGCCTAAGCCTAGGCCCATGGCTGGCCTCACAGACTCAATCTAGATGTGTGCAGCAGTCAACAGAACCCTAATAAGTAATAAATTATATACCCTCTTATAGCTCTATAAGGATAACAATATCCTTATCTCTCTTTAATTTAGTTTTCCTTTTTTCTTAGGGCCTAGATTCAATGAATGTTTAAGAGTAAGGAAAGAAAATCTAGATTCAATCAATGTTTAAGAGTAAGGGAAGAAGATCCTAGTGCAACAAGGAAATTACTTTCTTTGGGTTCTCAACAGGCCTTTTTAAGGGTAGGCCTCTCATGTATTATTAATTGGCTTTGTAGTCAACTTCTCTTCTTTAGGTAGAAAACTAGGTGGATCCTTCACCAAACCTGCTCTCTCGCTCGCTTTCTTGGGTTTTGTGGATTGCTTCGCTCCAATCTTTATGCCCCTCCAAGGTATTCCAATTTTAGAGAGGCCCCTTAATCTCGATTTGGGCTTTTGATATTACTATGGGTTTTGATTCTACTCTTGGGCATCTTCTTTCTTCTTCCTCTTTTTTTTTTTGGCTCAGGCTCTCCTTTTTCTTTTCTTTTTTCATTTTAAAAAAAAAATCAGTAGTCAATGGATTGAAGTTCTTCTGGGTTTTGATGGTTTTTTAATTTTTCTGCTAACTTTGATTGCCGGGTAGCAAAGACATGGATGTTGAAGAGAAGCTGATTATCATGCGAAGTGTTTGGTATTTTGTAAGATACTGATTCTTCTTCCTTTTATTGTTCTTTTTTCTCTTTTGATTGGTAAGATGACTCGAATAATTGACAAAACATTGCCAGACAAGTTCAGTGCAGACCATTCTTTCTCTGAACAGAAACATTCTCAGAACAGTCTATTCCCAGAATAGAAATATTCTTTGCACAAGAAGTATACCCCTTGAAATGGTTTATACCGGATAGAACATTTTAACTGGATTATATTTTGACCTAATGTGAACTTTGTCATTCATGATTTTGGTTGTTTTACTCGGTCAGTGCACTTGCTTTTGGAGGTTTTGACATTATCCATTTGATGTCAAATCCGCATTTGTGGATGCTTTTCTAAATAATTTAACTGGATAGTGATGTGCTATTCAATTACCACTCTCTAATGCACAAATGAATTTACAACAAGGATATATATCTTCTTGAGATGGAATGAAACTTTTCATCCGTGCATTGATATGAATGTTTGTGTCATGACTGAAAAGAAATTCAAGTTGTCATTTCATTCAGCTTTTATTGAGTCTAGCTATTTCATTGGATTGTTGTTGTTGTTTTGATTTGTAACTGAAGTGTCTTGTTCTATATCAGGAAATTTTTCTGTGGCATGTTGCCTCTGTGGTGTAGTATTTTCTAGAATTTCTTGATAATAGATCATTGTGTGTGTACCACACTGATGTCAAGACTTGTACCAAGGGACTGATTTTTGTGAAATTGAGATGCACTTCATCTTGGGTTTCGTAATTTGTTCGTAGTCTTCATTTCATCTCCTATCTCACCGCCTTAGTGGTTACAAGGCAGGATGTCTGTCATATTCCCTGCCTCCCAAGATCGTGGTAAGGCTGACTGGACACCATCGCGGGATGCTGACTTGGTTGATCTGTTATTGGAACAGCAAAATATTGGCAAACAGTCTGAGACAGGATGGACAAAGGAGGCATGGAAGTTTGTGGTACATGCTTTCAATCTGAAATTTGATGTACGGTTTAACAAGCAACAGTTAAAAAGTCGCCTTTTTCTCTTGAAAAAGCAATACCGTATCTTGAAGGCACTTCGTGAACAGAATGGGTTTAGGTGGGATGACATTTTGCACACGGTAACTGCTGCAGATGATGTCTGGGATAGGTATTTGTTGGTAAGGTCACTTTTGCGAACTTATTTCTATTAGCATCATGAGAAGTTCACAATTGTTTGACACACAGACACACCCTGAAGCAAAGCCGTTTAGACGGGTAGCCTTGCCACTTTATGACAAGTTGGGCCTATTATTTGAACTTGACGGTACTTCTATTTATTTATTCTTTTTTTCTTCAATTTATTTTCATATGCCACTATGCCTTCATTTATTATGGATGGAAAATCAGCCCTAATCTTTTTGCAGGTAGCAATGGAAAAGGTAAAAGTAAATTTTCATTAGTTTTTTGAATGCCACAAGAAGGTGCCAACACTGTGGAGACATTACGATCTCCTGCATTCTCCACCACAAATACTCCAACACTCGAGGAAGACATCGAGGACTCTGAGTCGACCTCTACCGAAAAGGAGATTCAGGTCGAGGATTGCCGAAGGAAAAGGCGTGGGGCTCCTAGTGCGTCCGCAACATCATGTCGTGAGAGGAGAATATGGACAGGTGCAGGGTATAGAATTGCTGAGGCTTTGCAGAACCTGGTGTCCACCTCTGAGCTGCTAGCCAAACCGATGCAAGCATCGACTAGTGAGAAGTTTTCATATGAGACATGCCTTACAGAACTGCAAGAGATTGAAGGGTTGGATGATTTTGAGTTTGTTAAAGCAGTGGAGATTCTCAAGGATGATAAGAATGCAATTGCATTTATGTCGCTTAAAGGACCCCGCCGTTTGATTTGGCTGAAATCTGTATGTAGAGCAGAATAGTACCCGAGGGTGTGTGGACATAGCAGATGAGCTTGTTTTGTGTCATTGGAATTCATATGAAAACCTTAATGGCTAATTTGTTTCTTTGTTTTATAAAGAGTTGGTTATGAAACGTGCAGAGTTAGCTTTTGATCCAATACCATAAAAAATATGTTTTGCGACTCTTTTTTTGGAACTTGGAAGTAAGTGTAGAACCTCCTAAAGTAGTGGTTTTGTTGGTTTGGAACTATAAACTATCTTTAGATCACCTAAAGAGAGGAAATTTTGCACTCCCTGTTTGTCAAGCGGAAAGTAAATCACCTGTTTGTCATTCCTTTGTCTATGGAGCAATTTGGTACTGCTGTTTTGATGCCCATTTCAATTGATAGTGAGTTTCCTATCTCCATGTTCTCTACTCATTGCACCTTATTTTAGCAGTTTTTATCCTCTTCCCCTCCTAAGAAAGTTGAGGGGAATTATGTGGTGAAAATGCACTTCTCATGTACCTTTTTGTATGAAAATGTACTTTATTTTTAGATAATCGAAATGTACAATTTGATGGAAATGCAAGCATCTAAATGGACCCTTTATGGTGTTCTCTCTCCCATTTTCCCTTAAAGGGCTGTCTCATGGACTACTGTTCTTTGATAAAGCATGGGAATTTGGAAGGATATTAACTGGATAAACTTTTAAAGCTAAATGCAGCTCTCTGGTTACCCTAATGGTGGGAATAAAATCTTGGTTAAATTTTCGGGTGAATCAAAAGGGTTCCAAGCAACTTTGAAATAGGGATGATAATGCAAGGTGGTGGTGCTATGTTTTACTATTTCTTTAAAGAAACAGTAGCAGACTCAGTCTAAATATTTTATGATATTTGAGGTATTATCCTTCCTATCTATTTTTCTTTTGACAAATCATTTATGGCCAATTTTGGATGATTCGAGTCAAATTTTGCCAATTAGATGGGCTGGGCCGAAGTAAGCAATCCTCTTTCCATTAGATATTTTTATTATTTCAATACTTTTTGAAAAATGGGACATAGGCAGTTGTTGATTCAGTCTCATTGTTTAAATTATATTTTAGTCTATACTTCCTGTATATTTTTCTTGAAACCTTTTATGGCCCATTGGGTTCTTTGATGTTAATATTAACTCTCCTTGTATAAACTTGTAGCTGTAAACAAATTGCTGTTTGTTTCTTGGCCAAACATGATATGGGTAGGGTCACCTTTCAGTGATCCAATGCATTCATCCAGCGGTTCCACTTGAATGATAGAGAAACCCATGGTTCTTTCCAAAGTGTGGCTAACCATTTATATTTAAATGCGGTTTTTGATAATATTTTGTTAAAATTGTCGTGTCACTGACAGAACCCATATGCAATGCTTGGTTTTGGAAATGTGTTAGGATGGAGTTAGCTTCATAATTCTGTTTTTAATATTGGTGGTCTCGTATCTATTTTAATTGTCCTGTGTGGAAACATTAATCTTTACCCAACCATTCTCGGTGGGGATAGAAATCACAGTCCAAATTCAAAATGATTCCCACCAAAATGCTGTGTGGAACTAAATTTTGAATTGTGCAAAGGATTCCACTTACATTTAAACATTTGATTAGAAACAGGCTAAGAAGATTTACCATGCAGAAATTGTACTAATAGTATCTTTATTTGTGCAGCTGCCACCGACTCCACCCCCACCAGCAACCTCAGAACAGGAGAAAGGCCCAGAAGCACAGCAACGGTTGCAGCCACAGCTTCCTCCACTGGATCCTATCATCGACCAAGGTCCATCCAATAGGCTAAGATATTAAGAGTATGCTGACTTCTTTGTTTTCTTTTTCTCATTATCATTTATAACTGTGTCCTCAGTGTTGTATTCTCTAGGCATTCAATTTCAATATGGAGATAAAAGGTGGTGTTATAAAGAGATTGTATGCTTATTGAGCAAAGTATATCTAATCCAGGAGACTAGATGTAATTGACCAGGAAATCAAAGATTCCTTATGTTTTACCCAGTGTACTGGATTATGCCACGGTGGATTTTTTTCGTCTGTTATCTGCATAAACCAAGTTTAGGTAATTAGGCATACGTGAAATGAAGGTTCTTTTGTTTGGATGACCTGATCACTACCTGTTGCTCATCATAACTAATTATATGGATAACCAGAGTTACAGATGAATTGGAATTACAGGAGGCCGTGGTAGGGTAAACAAGTTCCAAGGATCCGAATGGGGCCTTTAGGACTCATTTCATTTTTGGTTACTGCTGGTCTGGAGTTCAGGAGGTTAGTTTTGATTGAGGTGCATGGAACATGCAACTAGGAGGCTGAGATAATAATCTGGGCCATTTTTAGATTCTCGTCATATTGGGAAAAGTAGGGATTTAACCCAAAATTTTTTTTTGGCTCTTTAAGATTTCTTTTGCTTCCTTCTGTTTCAAGTGTATAACCTCGCAGTTAAGCAAGTGCATAAGCTTAAGCTTTGCTTTTGTCATCGCAGTTGAAAATTTTTCACTACTTTTATTAATATTCCTTAGCTAACCATTCCTCGATCGTTAAGAAAGTGCTTAAGCTTAAGTTTGCTTTAGCACGACAGTTCAACCATTCACTTCTCTTATTAATTTTCCTTAGATAGCTATTCCTACTAAAACCTCTACTAGGCGGCATAAATACTTTTCAATCCTCCCCCTCATGTGGAGCCAACTTCTGAACAATCCCCCTCAATTGGAACTTGGTGGGCACACTCTGAGTGACACATACATTTTGATTTTCTTGCAAAGTTGTTCTTCTTGGAATTTGAACTCTCGGACGGTTGGCTTTAATATCATATTAATTTTTCTTAGCTAACTATTCTTGCCAAAACCTCAAGTTATTAGGCAGCATAATGACTTTTCAACACTCCTGCTCGCATGGAGCCCACTTCTCTCTCTCTCTCTCTCTCTCTCTCTCTCTCTCTCTCTCTCTCTCTCTCTCTCTCTCTCTCTCTCTCTCTCTCTCTTTTTACAATGTTATTTTAAAGAGGATTTTACGGGAAAAATCCCAGAATTTGGCCATTCCTCGCGAAGGGTCCACACAGATTGAACAGCACAAACTCGGTCTTCCCACCACTTTTTTTTTAATTTTTTTGTACTTTTTTCTGAGCAACGATAAGCCCCACTTCATTTCTCACCCAACCTACGGGTTTTCCACTGTTCATATAGGCGGAAAAGCTGCGAGTGCAGGTTTTCACTATTCATATCGGGGAAAAAGCTAAGACTACAGATTCATATAAGTTTACCACTATTCATATGGGCGGAAAAGCTGCGAATAGAGGTTTTCCGTTCCAAGGAGCCCCTCTCTCTCTCTCACTCATGGATGGGTTCGTGGGTTGAGGGTAAGCTCTACATAATAATGTACGAGCATAAGATTGTTAGTGGAACCATTCCTCCATGTTATGTCCGCCATTTTTCTTCTTTCCCGACTCTTTCACTTTTCAAGATAAATATTGAGAATATGAAAAGAAGAAAGAAAGAAAATGTATGTCAGTTAGTAGTAATCTTTTTATGAAGTATGTGATACTGTTTGTCCAAGATGATTGTGAGAAAAATGGAGTGGGGGAGATAGAGAAATAGGTGGGAGAAGAGAAGGAAAAAAAAAATAAGAGGAAGATGAAACAAAGGGAGTTCTATGTTTTAAAAAAATTGCGTAGAGCGATGATAGCGTTGCTCCTATCACACATCCTTTATCATTAAAAAAAAAAAAAAAACGGAAGAAGTCCCGACGGACCTCGTTTGTGCTCTACAATCTGTGGGGACCATTCGCGAGAAATGACCAAATTTCGGGGTTTTTTCCTTAAAATCCCCTATTTTTAAATCTAAGATTATGTCTTTTTTAGAACGTTATTTTAAGGAATAGAAAGCCTAAAGCAGATTGATATCTTGCTTTCTTTCTTATTCCTTTTTTTTTTTTACTCCCTTTTTGTTTCACTCTCAGCGTACTCCTTTTCATTAAAATGTCCACATTACAGCAACTATTACTTTCTTTTATGGGATCTTGATCTTCTGTCCTACAGGTCAGGGACACGCCTCTTCTCGCGTTGGAGAAAAAAAAGAGCTGATTGAGGTTGCTAACACTTTTTTAAAACCATCACTTTAAAAAGTTGTATTTACACACACACAAAAAAAAAAAAAAAAAAAAAAAAAAAATCCAAAAAGTGTTGTCTTCTCCTCAAGGCATCCTCACATAATAGATTATTGAGCACTTTTATAGAGCCTTTTCATCCGACCATATGATTAATCTAATGCAAATGATTAAAATACATGTTTAATGATGTTAATTAAAAGATGTAAATTAAATACAAAAACATTATAGGTTGAGAGAGAGATTGCGGGTTAAACTTACAAATCTAAGGTATTTCATGCTCTCGCTAGGTTGTTCAAATTGTTGTCTTCTTGATTACAGATGAAGTAGCATATCATCATCTTTCTTGAATAAATCAACTATGTTTCCAACAAAAAAAAAAGGGATTTTTACCAAAAAAGTGTCTCTATACTTGTATTATAAGAATTTAACAACAAATACGTTCAAATGCCCATTTTGGTGTTTGTACGTCGATTTTTGACGGTTTTGCCCCTCCCTTTATCGAACGACATCGTCATCTACATCCCCTTATTTCATCCACCCATACCGTTCCTTCTCTTTTCTTCCCCAAAATTTTTCCTCTCTTTGATGGAGATGAGAAACAAGAGACTTGTGCAACCGGAATTGTATCTCCTCACATCTTTCAGTCTTCTCCAATCTACCCACTTTTCTCTCTGCAAATTCTTTAATCACTTTCCATCTTATATGAAACTGAGAGGCTTCTACTTTTCCTTTCTTGGGTCTTCTCCTTTTCCTCTTTCATAGATTACCAAGAGCTATTTATATAGAGAGGGGTGTTTGGGAGAGAAGTGGAGGGGCCTTTTTTTATTGGAAGATAGCAGATATGGGGAGGCTTTATTTGATAATTATGGAGGGAAAGATCTACAGTTGCAAGCACTGCCAGACCCATCTCGGGCTCTACGAGGACATCGTCTCCAAGGTATCTTTCTCCATATTTGTTGCTGTGGATCCTTTATTGTCATTGCTCTTTTTGTTGTTTTTTATTTTTTCTTCTTTGATGTTATATTTTGTGTGTTGTTTGTGTTGGTGTGGGGATTAGATGATGACCCATTTGGGTTTTATCTTTTTTTTTTATGTGCTCTTATTTGACAATTGGGTTTGTGGATCTCGGTCAATTATTCTTGATTTTATTCAGTTTGATGTTATATTATATGTTGTTTGTAACAGGATTGGGATTGGGTCATAACCAGTTTGGGTTTTTATTTTTATTTTTATTATCTTCTTATATGTTCATATTTGACAATTTGGGCATGTGGGTCACCATCGGTGCTCAATTTTCTCTAATTTGATGTTTTATGATATGTAGTCTGAGTTGGTGTTGACATTAGAAGACAACCCAATTGGTGTTTTATCCTTATTTGTGTTCTTATATGTCAATTCTAATATATGGCCCTCCAAATTGATGGTTTTGAATGATCTATAACATTTTGAAGAGCTCATTGCAGAGTGAGGAATTAGAGAGAACCCTTTTGGGAACTTGGCTAAACGAATTGGTCATGTGGATCTTTGAAAACAGTATTTTCAGTACATTTCTACTGTAATAGGAAGAAGTTCTTGTGAGTCAAGATGAACTCGTTCGTTGCCCAGTTGAGTTTATTTGGCTTCAGTAGTACTGATGGGTGGCAGTTGTCTTGATCCGAATTGATGTTCCCTTGCAACGTTCTTTTTGACTTGGAGGAATTTCTTTACAGTTGTAGACGAATGACTTGGACACATGGTTGGGGTTTTTTTTTCAGCTTTGTGGTATACTCAGCTCATGTTTTCTCAGTTTTGGTTTTCAATTGGATGCTTCATTTCTTCTTAAGGTGGTCAGATGTGCTGTTGATGTTCACTTTTTGTATGCATTTTCACTACTAGCACTATTAGTTGCTAGAATGGAATCCGATGCAAGAAACATTTCATAAAATGTTTTTTGGCAGAAACTATCAAGAAGTCAAAAGGTTGAAATGAGCCTAGAAGAAAAAGATTGATTAAAAAAAAGGTCTTTTGAGGGAGAAATTTCAATTAGAGCAAGTAGTGATGATCCTAGGCCTTGTGACAATCCCACAGTGAACTTTTCAATTCTAAATTGACAGTCTCAATGGAAGATGTCTCTTCCACTAGCTTCAGAAGAAACAACAATCAGATTTGTTGTTAACCAACAACAATCACATTTGATGTCCCCTATCAAGGATTTCACAAAGGTGATGTAGGCCGATTCAAGGAAACTTCTCTTTTTGAAGGAAACATCTCTTATCCACAAAAAAACATACAGTAAAGTAAGTGGTTGGGCATGACCATGGTTATGAAGTTTTTCATCTTTGCTTAGGTGTATTTGTTCCTAGAAATATAAATGGTTGTCATTCTTAAATCTTTTTTCATGTAAATAGTGTAGTTTGTATTCAATGTGATCATATGGCTTAATTTTGTGTCTTAATCCTTACCTTCTTGTAAAAATTGTGTTGTCACATTGAAATATGACATTTCCTCCTTGCATTCAATCAACATAGTTGATTAGAGCTTCACATTTGTGGTACTTATGCTGCAACTGATTATCTTTTTCTATCTTTTAGTTTGCATCTTTGCCAATTTTGATTCTTGAACGGGCTTTGGCAGGATTATCATTGTACCGGCTGATGTCACTTCTAATGGTTAAGTTATGGATACGAACAGAGGACAATGAAGTAACAAGTAACATGCTTCCATTGCAAAAAGCGTGGTCATAATAGACAGACATGTAGAGATCTACCTCCAAGAGGATGAATCATCAATTTCCTCTTTTTTTGGATGAGATATAACTTCAACTTGTCCACATCGTTGTTCAGATTTGAAATGTTGAAGCCAACATATGGAAGCAGATCAAGCGGCCCTTATCGGGTATACTTTGTATGAGCGAGGGATTGCTCTCTGTTTGAAGCCAATCTACTTGTAAAGGGTGTATGACCTTTGTGTGCTAGAATAATTATTGTGTTCCAAACATTCCATAATTTTGTAAGCATATTATCTAACAATTTTAAATGAAATAAAGGCCATTTGAATTTACCCTCTTCAGGCCATGTTTCCAACCCATTTGTCATGTAGAAAAGCCTGTTCTGGTTTTGTTCTGTATCCCGAATCAGTTTTCAATGCCTTGTACTGAAATTGATGTTTGTGGAGCAATTGTGTTGCAGAGATTAGTGGTTTCTAAATTTTTTTTTTTAACGATATCGTTACAATTCTTTAGACTTATTTATTTCACTTTTTGCCGTTCAAAAATGAGATTGGCCTTGACTATATATTGAGATACATAAACCAAGAAAAAGGCTCATGGAGGTTATATTCCAATAACGATATCGTTACCATCATTCATAGTTTCTTCATCCATTTTTTATGTTCAACAAGAAAATAATGGTGACTTCATATTGAGATGTATAAATAATAAGAAAGACTCATGATTTCACTTTGTATGTTGGACTGGATATAACACTTTGTATCCAATTGTTGGGTCATGATTTATAATTAATGTATGAAAATGAATGTTGTAGAAATAGAACATAATGGACTGTTGACCGATGTTACAAGTTTTTACATTACAGGATGAAATGGAATGAGGGAAATGGAATATAGGTTTCATGTTTATACCATAGCCATTTTTTTGAAAGGACAAGTCTATACCATTGCCTTCACAGACCTGCTACCAAATCAGTCTTGATTTGCAATCAATGTAACAAATGGGTAACAATCTAGATTATATTGGATCATGATCTAGGTTCTTGGTCCTTTACCATGGAAGTATGACCACCCGGCCTATATATGATTAATTTATAACTTTACATTTATGTAGTTGAATGTAACTGATACTTGTAGTTAACTTTGGTTGCATTTAACTGCTCCAATGGAAGTTTCGTATCACGTTGATATGGAAAATCTCAGTTCTTCGTTTTCTTCACATTGTGTAGGTTTACTTTTTTGTGCCACAACTCCAAAAAAGAGAAATCCGGTTGACTTATGAACCACATTAATTGTCCATTCCCCTCCTATCTGGTTGGGGGAAAAAATTAACGACCAGTCAATGGTCATACATAAAAACCTCTGAATGTTCTATAAGAGAAGTGACCCAATTGTTACTCATATCAATAACATTAACAAGAGATGTCTTTTTCTAAATTTTTGAAGGAGAGTGTAATTTGAAGGGGAATAATACCGTTTGGTTGTGTCCTTGTTTATGCTTCTCAGTATAAAGGCATTGTAATTTGGTTGTCTATCACAAAAAATCGATGAATATACTATGAATATTGGTAACGATATCGTTACCATTATTTGTAGATTCTTCATCCATTTTTTGTGTCGAACAACTAAACGACAATGACTTTATAGTGAGAACCATAAACAAGGAGAAATACTAACGAATCTCATCCAGAATTTTATTTTCATCATTTTTTGATAATGAAATCATTACTGTTAGTTATAGGTTCTTGGTACGTTTTTTGTGTGCAACAGCAAAATGGCAATGAATTTATAATGAGATGTATAAACAATGAGAAAGACTCACGAATTTCACCCAAAATTGTATTTTCAAAAATTTTGGATGGCAAAGAAGTGAAGGTTCGAACCTTGTGTGCAAAGGTTCGAACCTTAATGCTCTCTGGGATTTGGCCCAGGAGACCAACGAAGTGAAGGTTGGAACCCTTACTGTAAGGGTTCGAACCTTAGTGATCTCTGGGGTTTGGCCTAGAAAGGCTATGAAGCAAAGGTTCGAACCCTTACTGTAAGGGTTCGAACCACTTTTTTTTTAGCTTGCCGAGTACCCCTGTTAGTCAACTTCCCGATGGAATTTCTGGTTGAAATTTTAGGGTTTTAAAGACCATATGGCCCATTCTAAATCTGCATTTTTTGGATGGAAACAATCGCGTTTGGTTAGTTTTGTAGTCGCACACTTTTTCAACCAAGTGGGTTCAGATCTGCTGTTTTCTTGAAAACATGTCCGAGTACCCCTATTTAGGGGGCTAGTTAGTCCACTTCCTGATGGAGTTTTTGGTTGAAATTTTGGGGTTTCAAAGACCATATGGCACACTCTAAATCTGCATTTTTTTTGGACGGAAACAATCGCGTTTGGTTAGTTTTGTAGTCACGCACTTTTTCAACCAAGTGGGTTCAGATTTGTTGTTTTCTTGAAAACATGTCCGAGTACCCCTGTTTAGGGGGCTCGTTAGTCCACTTCTCGATGGATTTTCTGGTTGATATTTTGGGGTTTCAAAGACCATATGGCGCACTATAAATCTACGTTATTTTGGACATAAACAATCGCGTTTGGTTAGTTTTGCAGTCGTGTACTTTTTCAACCAAGTGGGTTCAGATATGCTAAATGGCTAAATGACTATATATGAATTACGTTTCTCTATTTACAAGTAACCAAGAATTAATACCAAGCAGTTCAATCAAACCTAACCCTTCAAATCTGCATTTTCTAACACATTCAAAGAAGACGAGTTTTGTAAGGAAGCCTGAAATTTGTCATGTGTGTGACAAATGGTTCATTCACCCAGCTGATCACAGCATATTACACTGGATGTTCATGTTCTCAACTACATAAACACAGGTTTATTCACAATATCATTTACACCCAGAATGATATGTAAACTAAAATATAGCACGTGATCACCAATACATGACATATAACCTTCAATTACATATTTCTTAAATTTCTGCTTTTGATATGTGCACGCATAAGTCGGTTTTGTGCCTCAAAGGCTTCTCTAATTCCTTCAATAGATGACGTCAGGTTTCAATTGACTCTTTCAAGGCTTGAGTTAGGTGTCAACGACAATCTTTTGTCTTGTAGCCATCGAGCTTCCATTACCGATGGGTGCAACAAACATAAATTTTTTTTAGCAGTGCAGCATTAACGATGAACCCAACCGAATCAATTCATAGATCCCATAAGTAAGGTTAAGAATAGCAACAAACATAAGAAAAAAATTTTTGGCATTGCAGATGGGATGATCTATAGATGGTTTTTAGGGTGGGAAATCTTTTAGAACTTGAATTCCTACTCATACGAACTTGAATTTTGTGCCCGACATTGTTTTTTGATAATGATATCGTTACCATCTTTTATAGTTTCTTCATCCATTTTTTGTGTCCAACAAGAAAATAATAGTGACTTTATATTGAGATGCATAAACAGTAAGAAAGACTCACGATTTCACTCAAAATCTAGTTTTCAAAAAATTTCTGATAGCGATATCGTTACAATTATTTATTGGATCTTCGCCCATTTTTTGTCTCCAATAACAAAATGAATCGGACTTTATAATGGAGTGCATAAACAATGAGAAAGGCTCACAGATTTGACTCAGAAATGCATTTTTCTAATAGATGAAGTGAAGGTTCGAACCCTCGCTTCGGACTCTCTAGAATTTGGCCCAGGAAGGCAGTGAAGTGAAGGTTTGAACCCTTAAAACGAGGGTTCGAACCTTCATACTCTCTGGAATTTGGCCCACGACCGCAAGGAAGTGAAGGTTCGAACCCTCAAGATGAGGGTTCGAACCTTCGCTTCTGCCTTCTTGGGTCAAATTCCAGAGAGTCCAAAGGTTCGAACCCTCATCCTGAGGGTTCGAACCTTCACTTCACTGCCTTCCTGGGCCAAATTCCAGAAAGTCCGAAGGTTTGAACCCTCGTTTTGAGGGTTCGACCGTCACTTCACCTATTAGGAAAATGCATTTCTGAGCCAAATCTGTGAGTCTTTTTCTTTGTTTATGCACCCCATTATAAAGTCCGATTCATTTTGTTATTGGAGATAAAAAATGGGCGAAGAACCAATAAATAATTATAACGATATCGCTATCATAAATTTCTTGAAAACTAGATTTTGAGTGAAATCGTGAGTCTTTCTTATTGTTTATGCATCTCAATATAAAGTCACTATTATTTTCTTGTTGTACACAAAAATGGATGAAGAAACTATAAAAGCTGGTAACGATAACGTCATCAAAAAACAATGTCGGGCACAAAATTCAAGTTCGTATGAGTAGGAATTCAAGTTCTAAAAGATTTCCCACCCTAAAAACCATCTATAGATCATCCCATCTGCAATGCCAAAATGTTTTTTCTTATGTTTGTTGCTATTCTTAACCTTACTTATGGGATCTATGAATTGATTCGGTTCATCGTTAAATTTTTTTAAAAAAAGTATTATAATAAAAAGGGAGGTGTTATGTGAGAGACATTCTCACCAACTGTATGAGAGAGCTCAATCATGGCCCTCCATTTTTGTTTCAATTTCAGTGGCTAGATGCAAAAGTCAAAAAGCACCCTTTTTTGTTGAAACTCAAATACAAAGTGGTAACGTATTTACATGCCTTTGTAATACAATTCTATGGACACATCTGAAACTCCAATGCAGTGTGGACATTCATTCAAATAGGTCCATCATTTAAAACAGGTCACAATTATTATAAGAATTCATAATCATTTGAATTCCAGAAAAATTAATAAGATCACAAATTCAGATTTCACAAAATACTCATTTAGATTGACACCTATCATGAACATTTAGAACTCATTGGGAAAAAACCACCATTCCACCATCCAATATCCAGGAAAAAAAAAAACTGTCATTCCACCACCCACCATTTCAACATTCAACTGCTTTCATCTAGGAAAACATTTTTTTAGTGCAAGTTTCAATTACAAATGTAGCATTCCAACATCCCAACATCATTATAACATCATTACATTCCAACACTAACATCCCAACATGTCTTTACAATGCATTCAATCCCATTACATCCAAACACAAACCACCCTTTCTACATGACAACATTCCATGTGCAGCGGCAACCATTCTCATACAAATCACCCATGTATATGGCAACATCTAGTCTCAACCCATCACGCAAAATCCTTTTTCTCCATGGGATACACTTTCCCATGCACAATCACTCCATGTCTATAATGTAAATATCTGCAAAATACATGGCAGGAGAAGTACACATTAGATGATGGATTATAATGATTCATTAAAATTATTGATTAACTATTACAAATGTATACCTGAAATGACAGAGTGGGTTTTTTTTTTTTTTTTTGGGATTTATAGATTCAAGAGTTTATGCTAACCCAAAAGGTGTAAATCAAGAGAGAGATTGTTTATTGGAAAGAGAGATATAACTAAAGAAAGTGCAAATAGATAGAAACTATGTATAGGAAATTATAAGTGTTACATATATCGGTGTTACATAAAGACACAGGATGATAGTCAAAATTAAATTTCAAAGAGGTCTGAATGAACATAAAAAAAAAAA
The DNA here is from genome assembly GCA_012931725.1 of Litsea cubeba. NCBI lineage: Eukaryota > Viridiplantae > Streptophyta > Magnoliopsida > Laurales > Lauraceae > Litsea > Litsea cubeba. The sequence goes on along the minus strand of CM022944.1, from coordinate 14,476,279 downwards.
AAAAAAAAGTCACATTCCAATTATCTATCAAGGAACCATGGGAAAACCACACTTCCCAACTAGCCTCAAAATCCCAAACCAACAACATCACAGGGCATATACCAGATAGAAAGTAATAAAAATTCAACAATTTTGTTGGATACAACTTTCACCTCCACAGCTTCACGACAACCACCATCATTTATGCTAATCTTATCAAACCAATATAAAATCCCCCATCCTTCTAACATAGTCCAGCAAAGCATACAACCATGACCCACATTAAAGTTTGAAGTAAATGGTAGTCTCCAGAAAATAGCTTCAGATTTGGTCCCAATTCCCAATAAATCAAACACTAAATCAGCCCAAACAACATTTCCACCACCATTCAGGGGCCCCATCGCCCCCGTTTCAGCCCATTTTAAACACAAAACAACCCAAAGTAATATGCACATCAAGCCTGAAATTAAAATCTAAAGGGAGGCCTCATATGAGTTTAAGAAGGTTATGTGCCAAGTGAGGTACAATAGATAGGCTTCTGGGGCAAATAAGTTGGAACCGGCCAAAGTAGGCTAAAAAGCAAAAAGTCCCAAAATGACATCCAAATGACCTGAAATTAATGATACCTTTCTAATATGTTGAAATAGGAATTTATGGGCTAAATGAGTCATTTTCATAGGATTAAGACAAGAAAATAGCCAACATTAGTTTTTGTGTCCCCAAAGATTGAAGGTCATAAAATGTCACCAAAATGACTGGAGAGTTCAAATCCTAAGGACAGTGAGACTGAAAATTCTAAAGGACGGTAACGAGGATTTGAACACTCACTACAAGAATCTGCACTTTTGGTGACGAGATTTTTCGTCGCCAAGAAGTCGGTAAAAAACCGTCAGCAAAACATTTTCTCGACGAAATTAATTTTCGTTGGTAAAAATTATATTTTTACTGACGATTGTTTAACTTTTACCAACGTTGTTTTTCGTTGGCAAAAGAATTTAAGTTTTTTTTATTTTTCATTTTTACTTTTGCCGACGTTTTTGTTTCGTCGGCAAAAATAATTTCAATTTTTTTAATTTTTATTTTTTCTTTTGCCGACGTTTTTATTTCGTCGCCAAAAGTATTTTAATTTTTTTATTTTTCTTTTTAATTTTTGCCGACGTTTTTATTCTGTCGCCAAAATAATTTAATTTTTTTTTATTTTTCTTTTTAATTTTTGCCGACATTTTCATTTCATCGCCAAAATTAGTTTTAATTTTTAAATTTTTTTTTTATTTTTTGCCGACTTTTTAATTTCGTCGCAAAATATTTTTTCATTTTTTTAAATATTTCTTTTTAATTTTCCCGATGTTTTTATTTCATCACCAAAAGTATTTTAATTTTTTTATTTTTCTTTTTAATTTTTACCGACGTTTCTATTTCGTCGCAAAAAGTATTTTATTTTTTAAAAATTTTTCTTTTTAATTTTTGTCGACGTTTTTATTTCGTCGCCAAAAGTAATTTAATTTTTTAAAATTTTTCTTTTTAATTTTTGCAGACGTTCTTATTTCGTTGGCAAAATCATTTTAAATTTTTTAATTTTAAATATTACTTTTGCCGACGTTTTAAAAACGTCGGTAAAGGTCCATTTTTTTTTAATAATATATTTATTTTTACATTAATATTTTTCAGTAAAACCTGTAAACCTGTTTATACACCTGTATAAAAAATAAACCTGTTCATACACCTATATTCAACATAATAAAATGCAATGAAACAAAAGTTACTAAATAAACAAATAACCATCTCCATTTTTCACTAAATCATTCGTCTCATTAAATAAATATTAAAATCAATAATGATACAGTCTAATATAAATGTCCAATATACAAATAGACCGAAAAGAAGTCCAACACCCCCAGAAGTCTGCAATGACAAAAACAACATTAAACTCTTTGCAATGAATTAAGTTATAAATGAAACATAGACATGTATATATATAAATAACTTTTCTTACATTTTTCGGTCTTAATTCTCTAACCGGGAGCCCTATTTGCGAACCGTCATTTCCTACAAGTTATTCTACCCTCGAGCGAAGTGCTCGTGCCGGTTTCGGAATTTTCCCGCGGCCGTTTCCCGTTCCGGACCCCCGGCGGGCCGTTTTCGAGCATAAGTGTTGGAAATTACCATGTTTCATTCTTAATTCTCTAACTGGGAGTCCTATTTGCGAACCGTCAGTTCCTACAAGTTACTCTACCTTCGAATGAAGTGCTCGTGCCGGTTTCGGAATTTTCCCGCAGCCGTTTCCCGTTCTGGACCCCCGGCGGGACGTTTTCGAGCCTAAGTGTTGGAAATTACCATGTTTCGGTCTTAATTCTCTAACCGGGAGCCCTATTTGTGAACCGTCAGTTCCTACAAGTTACTCTACCCTCGAGCGAAGTGCTCGTGCCTGTTTCGGAATTTTCCTGCGGCCGTTTCCCATTCCGGACCCCCGGCGGGCCGTTTTCGAGCCTAAGTGTTGGAAATTACCATGTTTCGGTTGTAATTCTCTAACCGGGAGTCCTATTTGCGAACCGTCAGTTCCTACAAGTTATTTTTCCCTCGAGCGAAGTCCTCATGCCGGTCTTGGAATTTTCCCTTGGCCGTTTCCCGTTCCGGACCCCCGGTGGGCCGTTTTCGAGCCTAAGTGTTGGAAATTACCATGTTTCGGTCGTAATTCTCTAACCGGGAGCCCTACTTGCGAACCATCAGTTCCTACAAGTTATTCTGCCCTCGAACGAAGTGCTCGTGCCCGTTTCGGAATTTTCCCGCGGCCGTTTCCCGTTCCGGACCCCCGGCAGGCCGTTTTCGAGGCTAAGTGTTGGAAATTAATATGTTTCGGTCTTAATTCTCTAACCGGGAGCCCTTTTTATGAACCGTCAGTTCCTTCAAGTTACTCTCCCCTCGAGTGAAGTGCTCGTGCCGGTTTCAGGATTTTCCCGCGGCCGTTTCCCGTTCCGGACCCCCGGCGGGCCGTTTTCGAGCCTAATTGTTGGAAATTAACATGTTTCGGTCTTAATTCTTTAATCGGGAGACCTATATTCGAACCGTCAGTTCCTACAAGTTACTCTGCCCTCGAGCAAAGTGCTCATACCGGTTTCGGAATTTTCCCGCGGCCGTTTCCCGTTCCGGACCCCCGGCGGGCCGTTTTCGAGCCTAAGTATTGGAAATTACCATGTTTTGGTCGTAATTCTCTAACCGGGAGTCCTATTTGCGAACCGTCAGTTCCTACAAGTTACTTTGCCCTCAAGCGAAGTGCTCGTGCCGGTTTCGGAATTTTCCCGCGGCCGTTTCCCGTTCCGGACCCCCGGCGGGCCATTTTCGAGCCTAAGTGTTGGAAATTACCATGTTTCGGTCGTAATTCTCTAACCGGGTGCCCTATTTGCGAACCGTCAGTTCTTACAAGTTATTCTTCCCTCAAACGAAGTGCTCATGCCCGTTTCAGAATTTTCCCATGGCCTTTCCCGTTCCGGACCCTCGGCGGGCCATTTTCGAGCCTAAGTGTTGGAAATTAACATGTTTCGGTCTTAATTCTCTAACCGGGAGCCCTATTTGCGAACCGTCAGTTCCTACAAGTTACTCTCCCCTCAAACGAAATGCTCGTGCCGGTTTTGGAATTTTCCCGTGGCCGTTTCCCATTCTGGACCCCCGGCGGGCCGTTTTCGAGCCTAATTGTTGGAAATTAACATGTTTCGATCATAATTCTCTAACCGGGAGCCTTATTTGCGAACCGTCAGTTCCTACAAGTTACTCTGCCCTTGAACGAAATGCTCGTGCCGGTTTTAGAATTTTCCCGCGGCCCTTTCCCGTTCCGGACCCCCGGCGGACTGTTTTCTAGCCTAAGTATTGGAAATTAACATGTTTCGGTCTTATTCTCTAACCGGGAGCCCTATTTGCGAACCGTCAGTTCCTACAAGTTACTCTGCCCTCGAACGAAATTCTCGTGCCGGTTTTGGAATTTTACCACAGCCATTTCCCGTTCCGGACCCCCGGCGGGCCGTTTTCGAGCCTAATTGTTGGAAATTAATATGTTTCGGTCTTAATTCTCTAACCGGGAGCCCTATTTGTGAACCGTTAGTTCCTACAAGTTACTCTGCCCTCGAGCAAAGTGCTCATGCTGGTGTCAGAATTTTCCCGCGGACGTTTCCCATTCCGGACCCCCGGCAGGCCGTTTTTTAGCCTAAGTGTTGGAAATTACCATGTTTCGGTCTTAATTCTCTAACCGGGAGCCCTATTTGTGAACCGTCAGTTCCTACAAGTCACTCTGCCCTTGAGCGATGTGCTCGTGCCAGTTTTGGAATTTTCCCGCAGCCGTTTCCCATTTCGGACCCCCGGCGGGCCGTTTTCGAGCCTGAGTGCTGGAAATTACCATGTTTCGGTTGTAATTCTCTAACCGGGAGTCCTATTTGCGAACTGTCAGTTCCTACAAATCACTCTACCCTTGACTGAAGTGCTCATGCCAGTTTCGGAACTTTCCCGCGGGCGTTTCTCGTTCCGGACCCCCGGCGCTCCGTTTTCGAGCTTAATTGTTGGAAATTACCATGTTTCGGTCGTAATTCTCTAACCGGGAGCCCTATTTACGAACCGTCAGTTCCTACAAGTCACTCTACCCTCGAGCGAAGTGCTCCTGCCGGTTTTGGAATTTTCCCGCAGCCGTTTCCCGTTCCGGACCCCCGGCGGGCCGTTTTCGAGCCTAAGTGTTGGAAATTACCATGTTTCAGTCGTAATTCTCTAACCGGGAGTCCTATTTACGAACCGTCAGTTCCTACAAGTTACTCTGCCCTTGAGCGAAGTGCTCATACCAGTTTCGGAATCTTCCCGCGGCCGTTTCCCGTTTCGGACCCCCGGCGGGCCGTTTTCGAGCCTAAGTGTTGGAAATTATCATGTTTTGGTCGTAATTCTCTAACCGGGAGTCCTATTTGCGAACCGTCAGTTCCTACAAATCACTCTGCCCTCGAGCGAAGTGGTCGTGCCGGTTTCGGAATTTCCCCGAGGCCGTTTCCCGTTTCGTACCTCCGGCGGTTCGAGCCTAAGTGTTGGAAATTATAACCCTTTGTGCTCCACCCAGACAAGTTACCATATGCACGAAAGTCAATTATCGTCCACATCACAGCAGCATGCATTTGAAAGATTTCCTTAGTGGAGGCATCATAAGTAGCCACACCATGATCCCACAACTCCTTCAACTCATCAACCAAGGGCCTCAGATATACATCGATATCGTTTCCCGGTGAGTTTGGTCCTAGAATGAGTAATAACATCATCAAGAATGGCTCCTTCATGCACATCCATGGTGGCAAATTATGAGGCACAAGTATGACAGGCCACATGCTATACGAGGTGCTCATGTTACCGAAAGGATTGAATCCATCAGTGGCTAACCCCAGTCTCACATTACGTGTCGCTTGGGCAAACTCTGGATATTTCATATCAAATTCTTTCCACTCCACTGAATCAGCCGGATGCCGCGCTATCCCGTCATCAACCTGCTTATCACTATGCCATCTGATATCCGTGGCTGTCTTCCTTGACATATACAATCTGCGTAACCTCGGTATCAATGGGAGGTAACGGAGCACCTTATGCAGGATCTTCTTTCGCTTGCCATCATTGACCTTGTACCTAGGCTCTTCGCATTCTGGACATTTATCCAATTCAACATTCTCCTTCCAATATAGCACACAATTGTGTTTGCAAGCATCTATGTTCTTGTATCCCATGCCCAATTCACGCAATAATTTCTTCGCCTCATAAACCGATGCCGGCACCACATGACCTTCGGGTAAAAAGTCCTTAAAATTTTGCAAAACCTTGTCGAATGACTTATTGCTGCACCCACTTTCTACCTTCACATGCAATATCTTGATGATAAACGATAAATAAGTATCCGAACTTTTGCATCCTGGGTACAGGCCACGCTGAGAAGCCTTCAACAAATTTTCAAAATCATGCACATCATCCCTCTCTTGAGTATCTTCATCCAAATAGGTTCCCCTACATTGGTCCTCTATCAACTCATCGCATTCATCATGATTATCTTCTGATTCAGCCTCGCTCTCATCCGAATCATCGGGTTGAACTATGGGTTCACCGTGATATATCCACCGCATGTATGAGACCACCATTCCGTTAATGAGCAAATGCTTTCTCACTGTATCATAGTCCTGCATCAGATGGTTACAACAATCATTACACAGGCACCTAATCAAAACCGCACTGCCCGAATTCGCCTTTGCAAAATCAATAAATGAGATCACCCCATCTATGTACTCCGCATCAAATCGATTTTGATAACGTAATATCCAACTCCTGTCTAGGGGTGTACATCGGGTCGGGTTCCGGGTTATCGAGCCGGGTTTGACTCGACCCGATTAGTTTATGCACACCGGGAACCCGACCGAATGACCGGTTAGCTATAACCGGGTTTGTCGGGTTCGGGTTACCAGGTTTACCGGGTTACCGGGTCGGGTGACCGGGTAACCCGGTTACTTTTTTTTTTTTTTTACTCGATCTTTGGAGTTTGACTGACATGAAATGTAATCAAAATTGAGTTCTGCTATGATTCACACTCATTGTTGTTGAGGAAATGAATAGCACATCAATCTAAATTTTACTCAACTTAGTACTGATATTTTGGAGGGCATTGAACAGGAGAAAATTCATGTGGAAACCACTCAAAGAAATCTCAGGTATATCTCCAGATACTGCATGACTGCTCAAGCATGATAGAAATCACTCAATCAGAAGCTGCAATCAATGACAAGCATGTGATCAGTGCCCTTTGATACTTTCTTTTTTGTTAAGAAATCTCTTGCTGTGTCCAAATTGGTTATGTATTTAATGCACTTATTAAAATAGGAAATGAATTTACTGTACATTAGGCTTCAACATGGAGTGATTTCATTTTCAGAAGTAGTTCTGTCTGTGGGGGGAAAACAGAGAGAGAGAGTCAGAGAGAGCCAGAGAGGGGGGGGGGGGGGAAGAGAAGTAGAGAACCTGGCGGAGATGGGCGTTGCGAGGGACGAGGGTGCTGCTGCTGCGTGGAGACGGCGTGCGCGAGGGAGAAGGGCGGCAAGCTGGTGGTATGCCACTGTGCCTCCTCCTGCTCCTGGACGGCTGGACCTCCTCTGGGCTCTGGCCTCTGGGCGTGGAGAGATCGAGTCGGCGAGGCGTGAGAGAGATCGAGAATGAAGGGCGTGCGAGTTGCGACTGCGCAAGGGAGAAAGAATGAACTGAGAAAGGGCATGAGAGAAATCGAGAATGAAGTTCAAGACTCAAGAGATGCCCTAGGTTTTAATATTATAAAATATTAAATTTCATTTATTTTAATATTTTTTATAACCGGGTTATCGGGTCACCCGATAACCCGATTAACAATATATGCGTAACCCGGGACTCGGTCCGGATTAATACTTACCGGGTCGGGTGAGACCCGACCCGGTCTGAGACCACGTTTCACCCGCCCGAATACGTCCGGGCCGGGCCGGGTTACCGGGTCGGACCGGGTTTCCAAACCCGGTGTACACCCCTACTCCTGTCCATATCTGACCAAATCACAAGTAAATAGCAATTAGATATTGAGCATTTATATGCATGTTTTGGGGTTGTAAGAATTCTCAAACTTTTCTCCCATGTTTCTTTTCACAAATGCACTAGAAAATCCAGTGTCTAATAACAGGTAGCATCTACAGACCTTAAATCCAAATTCATATTTCTTCATATAATATTCTCTCCATCTTAAATTACTCTTCCCATTGGACAAATCTCTCCACATCCAAACTAATATTTTTTTGTTTGAAGTCTGTTTCTTCTCTTACTTGGATGGGGAGGTTGGAGGAGGGCGGAGTTGTAATATGATCTCCTTCAAGATCTTATGCCTTTGGTGTCTTTACACAAAGGGAGAAAGATTCAACCCACACTAAGGAGGATGGTAAAAAAAGAGGAAATTACTTTCAGTTGTCGAAAATAGGAAGAGATTGAATGTCTACACAAGACTTTAACCGGGACACTGGACATCTTGTTAGAAATGCACAAATTGTTCTACATCACCTAATCCAGATGTGAACTAGACCTTGTCAGTAAATGGGCTGTAAGTTCGAATCAAACCAGAACTGCACAATCTTGTGGTTGTGGGATAGGTGATTAAATGACCCATCAAGTGATACCTAATTTCATGTCATTTGGACACCATTTGACTCATGGTATTTTTGAATGGCAAGAGACTTGCTAACATGTCACAAACAAAAGTAATACCTAATTTCATGTCACTTGGACATCCTATCTGTTTCATTAATGTCTTTTCTTTATAAAAGCAGTACCATATGTTGTTGTTGAGGACTTAAATTATATTGGGAACATTTTTTGGATTAAGGCACAGGTTATAAAACTAAAATTGATGCCAATCAACATAAGTGATAAATCATATCAAAAGAATGTATGTTTAAGTCAAACAAGAAAGGATGTTGAAGAAATAGCAGCCTCCATCTTTTAATTGGAGCATAAGTAATAGAATTTAATAAATTATAATAGTTCATATATTCAGGCATAGCTGAACAAAAACTCAATCAGAATTCAGAAACCAATCCTTGGTTAGCATATGTAATTCCTTGAACTGTGCATGTGAATGGTTTGGAAGAAAACTGTAATGATAGAGTTGAGTAGTTATCCTTTCCTAGAAAGGATTCACTAGCCATATTTCACCAAAAATCCTAATCCACAGATGCCAACTAACCCATTCACCCAATTCCAAAATTTTAAATCACACCAATAGTGCAGACAAAAAAAAAATGTGACTTACTGGATAACCCAATCTTTGTTTCAAAATGTGAGTAGTATTCATTCAATGTTTCAAAAACACCAATCTACACACAAGCTAAATCAGATGGTAGCAGTGGCCGAACCAGATAATTTTCCTTCAGGAGGCCAATATCAAAATGAAAAAAAATCCCTTGGGGGAGTGGCCATGGGGCATATACAGAAAAGGAATAAATTTTCTATAACATTGGGGGTTTTCCAAAATTCCTTCAAAACCAAATGGGTAGAGGGAGAAGAGTAGACAGAGAAAAGGGGAATGAGGGAGAGAGAGGAGAGGGGGAAGGGAGGGGTGTACCTGTGCAGGGGAGGCTTCCACAGATATAAGAGGAGGAAGATGAAGGTTAACCGGCCGTCCGGGGGCTGCTGCTATTGGCGTCGCTTGACTGCCCCTGCTGCGGTCATCTCCCTGCTGCTGTTGGCGTCGCTTGACTGCCCCTGCTGCGGTCATCTCCCTGCTGCTGTGATCGTCCCAAAACTGGGACCGGTCTGGAGAGAGTGAGAGAGTGAGAGAGAGAAAAGAGAGAGTGAGAGAGAGAGAGAGGGAAGTAGCAGATCCAGAGAGAGAAAGTGCAGACAGAGAGAGCAAGAGCGAGAGAGAGAGGAGAGAGAGAGAGAGAGAGAGAGAGAGAGAGAGAGAGAGAGAGAGAGAGAGAGAGAGAGAGAGAGTGACCTCTTGAGCGCAGGGAGTAGTGAGAGAGAAATGGGAGAGACCGAAAGCAGAGAGAGACAGAGCAGAGCGAGTGACGAGGGGAAGATAGAGAAGAAAAGAGGGAAATGAGGGGAAAGAGGGGAAAAGGAAACATTTGGCGGGAGAGGGAAAAAAATAAGAAAACGTGGGTGGCCGAATTTTTTGCAATTATTTTTTGTTGAAAAATTTTTTTTCATTGGTAAAGTTATTTTAGATTTTTTTTTCTTAACAAGTGAAAAAAATCTAAAAACCTTTAAATGTCGGCAATAAATTTTCTTACTCTAATTTTCGAAGACAAAAAAAAAATTATAGGTAAAGGACTCAGACTTTTAATTTTCCTAGAAATAGAGTTCAACATTACAGATGTTTTACAAAAAACGCTGCTAATCGTTCATTTTACCGACGTCGTATAATCAATCGATAATAGTCTCTGATAGTTTTACCGAGATAAAATAAAATAAAAAAGATTTTATAGGCTCGATAACGTCTAATCGGGGGTCCGAAACGAGTAACGTCCCTTGGTTAAAAATTGAAAACCGATGCGAGCACTTCGATAAGGGGCAAGTAACTAAATGGTACTGACTGTTCGTAAATATGGCTCCCAATTAGAGAATTTAAAGTTCCTATAAGATTTTCCAGGTGCAGGTGCGCAGGCGAGGGGAGATAGGGGAGGAAGAAGAAGAGAGGAAGGGAGGGAGGAGAGCAGACAGAGAGATGGGGAACGAGGGAGAGAGAGAACAGAGAAGAAAGAGAGAGGAGAGGGGGAATGGTGCGCAGTGTGTGCGGAGGGCAGGAAGAGGGAGGGGTTTATTGACGTCATAAAATTCGTTGATAATAGAATTCGTCAATAATAGTCTTTGATATTTATTTTCCTTAAAAGTGATGTTAATAATAAAAAGAGGGGTTTCGGTGGCGGGAGAGGGAAAAAATTTGGTAAATTTTCGGGACGATTATTTTCATCGCAAAAAATAGATTTTTCGTCATTAATAATTATTTTAATTTTTTTTAATTGAAAACAAGTAAAAAAGACTACTAACCTTTACTGATGTTTTATATTAAACATCGGTGATAAATTTTCCGACTCTAATTTTCGTCTCCTTCTCCATTCTTTTCTTTCCATTCTTTTTCTCCTACTCTTTTACTCTCCCTCACAACCACCCACTACACTGCCATCACCACCCGGCTTGCATAGCCACTGCACTAACCTTGCACCACCTTCGGAGATAGAATTATAATGGTAGAATTTAAGTTCATCATACGACTTCAACTTCGGAGATAGAAATATAATAGTAGAATTTAAGTTCATCATACGACTTCATACGACTTCACGTGTGGATCAAAAGTCTGTCCTATGACCAAATTCAGATTGAATTGTTTGAGAGTCGGCATCTTTCCTTTCATATATTTCATTTAGAATTTAAAAACAGATGACATGGGAGGTACACCTAAAAACTGAGGAGATGATGCATCTTCTGGAGTTACCTGCTTATATTTCTTGTAGATTCGCTTGGTTACTATGTGCTTGGATTCATCATTAATCGACATGGCATTGCACATCTCAGCCCAGTACTCATCATAAGGAGGCTCCCATTTCTTCAAACAAACGGATGAAACTATTGGGCCAAAATTCATATTCCAACAACTACTAGCACCGGTTTTTTTTTTCCTTTTCTTTCTAAGAGAAGAAGGCCGTAAACCTAGATCTATATCTCAATCACATTCACACCACATCCTTCAAGGCCTCACTCTATCATCCACGTCAGCAATAATTTTACCGAAGTAAAATAAAAATCAAATAGGATTTTCTAACACTTATGATCCAAAAAGGGCCCGCCGGGGGTCCGGAACAGGAAACGGCCACCGAAAAATTTAGAAACCGGTGCGAGCACTTCGCTGAGAACAAAGTAAATTGACGGAACTGACGGTTCCCAAATAGGACTCCCGGTTAGAGAATTAGAAGCAAAACATAGGATTTCCCAACACTTAGGTTCGAAAACGGCCCGCAGGGCGTACGGAACGGGAAAAGGCTCCGAAAAAATTGGAAACCGACACGAGCACCTCGCTCGAGGCGAAATTAACTTGCAGGAACTGACGGCTCGTAAATCGGACTCCCGGATAATGAATTAACCCTTAAAACGTTGGATTTTTAACACTTAGGTTCAGTTTGGCATCTCTACTTTTCTTTTCTTATTGGCTTAAAACTGATGGAATCCGGTTTTAGCATGTTTGGATGAAGCTTCTACTGTGTCCATTTCAAATGGCACTAAGACAAACATTTGTGATCCAAACTGTTGATCATGTTAGGGGGGCTAAAAACGGCTATGATACCAAAAGTCAACCATTGGATCATTATAGATTGTGATGTATTGATGAAAACGTACAGACCATTAGATCATCATTTATGGAAATTTGTACGCCCTATTTTCGCAATCCAAATTTTTAGTCCTCTTCAAAAGGTCATTTATAGTTATAGGTCCCAACCCCAAATGTTGATTCAATATGGATCATGAAATATTTATGAAATAAATATCAATCGTTGGATTAATGCATGGTTACTACAGTGCATTCACGAGTTAAGACATGCAGTCCGTTTTTTCTACATTTCCAAACAATCTGGATGCCTAATGCAAGATATGGACCATAGACCCCCTTTATATGGCAAGTGACGTTACTGGATCAAATTCCAACGATTCATGTATTGTGAGATATTGACAAAAAGGACCAAAGGGTTAATGGTTCAATTTTAATTTTTATGGGCCACTTTTTCCCGATCTAAACATAAAATCCTCTTTAGGAGGTCAACAATGATTATCTGGTCAAATCTTATCGCTTGATTCATCATGGATATAATTATTTTATTTTCCTCGGTAAAATGAATATGAGAATAAATAAAAATTAATAAACAGATTTACCGACGTTTAATTTCATCGGTAAAAGTAAAAAATAAAAATTTTAAAAGATATTTACCGACGTGTTTATTTTTGTTGGTAACATGATCGTAAAAATAAATGAAAATTAATAAACATATTTACCGACGTTTAATTTCGTCGGTAAAGATAAAAAATAAAAATTTAAAAAGATATTTACGGATGTTTTTATTTTCGTCGGTACAATTAAGATAAAAATAAATAAACATATTTACCGACGTTTGTATTTTCACATGTAAAATTAAGATAAAAATAAATAAATATTCATAAACATATTTACCGACGTTTTATTTTGTCGGTAAAATTTAAAAAATAATTTTTTTTTTAAATTTAAGAATGGCCTTTGCCGACGTTTTATTAAAAAATGTCGGTAGAGGGTCAACTTTTGGCCAAGTTTTTTAGAAACGTCAGTAAAAGTCTTTACTTTTGCCGACGTTGTTAAAAACATCGGTAAAGGATGTACTTTTGGCCACGCTTTTTACGAAACGTCGGTAAAAGTCATTACTTTTGCCGACGTTTCTAAAAACGTCGGTAAAGGGTAGACCTTTAGCCACGTTTTTCATAAAACGTCGGCAAAAGTCTACCCTTTGCTGACGTTTTTTAAAAACGTCGGTAAAGGTCTACCCTTTACCGACATTTTTCAAAACGTCGGCAAAGGTATACCCTTTACCGACGAATTTTAAAAAACGTGGCTAAAAAACGTGGCTAAAAGTGCAACTTGTTGTAGTGACTGGGCAGTCAGGTGACAGTTGACGCCTCTTACCACTGAGGTGAGGATGTAAACAATCAAGCTGGTTATATACCATATGAAGATGTAAAATGAAAAGAAAAAACATAAAAAAAATGAATATTAGAAGATATCTCTCTGGATGCTGCCTTTTTGAAGAGAATTAAGCCCTAAGAATTTCCTACCATCACTAGGTAAAAATCCAACCTAACCCAAGGAAACATTACACGAGTGGATTGAAACTCCATTTATTTAGGAGTCTTTCTTTATTAGGACTCAAACTTCAACACCCACGGACACCAATCTCCAATCCAACCTTCAAAACTCATCCAGACTGAACCCAACTTCCAAGTCCAACAACCCATTCAACAGTCCACCACACTCGGCCTGCAACTGATCAAGAAAAAAAATTGGAATATCTCCCCATTTCTATCATATTGTGGTTCAAGTTCCTAGGCCCATTTTTATCTTATAGTTTCCAAATTTGCTATAATCAGTTATCTCATAAAGTGACAACACAAATACTAAACAACGCGGACGAGACTTGATATGTTGCAAGACTTTTAATTGGAGCTACACTTGTAACTGGAGTTATCACACTGTAGAAGGTTGATGCACAATGCTTAAAAGTGTATTAGGCATTGGCTAATGTAATCCATGAGAAGTACAAGTGTTTTCTACATGACACATGGAATCAGATCTTGGTAGTTGGCAACATGTTAAACCACCACAAAATTTTCAAAATCGCCAATTAATTGGGTCTGTCAATGTAGACTCATCAAATGGTTCAAATCCACCAATTGGTCTACACCAGTTGATCTTCTAACATTAAAAAAAAGCCACCACTGAAACCGTAAAAAAAAAAAAAAAAAAACCATCCATCAATCCATTACCACAATCACACCACCACCATCACAGCATGCACAACACATAAAAAAAATAAATTAAAGAAATCTGCAGTCATACAAACAAATTTACAACCTACAGTTACATAAATAAAAAACAGTCATACCTGACGTGGTTTAAAAATCCGTGAGCAGAGTTAGGGTTGCAAAGACTGCAGAGAGAGGATTGCAGACCTAAGGAAGAAGGAAAAAAAAAACAATGAAAAGAAAAGAAAGAATAGAGATGAGGACTCACTGCGATTCGCTGCTTTAGCGAGATTGGGCAAATTTCTCCCCAAATCAGAGAAGAGATTGGGGCAAATCTTATTTTTCATTTTTGCCCAAAATATGAAATTGATAGATGGGAGAGAGAACTACTGCAGGTGCTATGGAAAACCTTAGAAAGGCCTTCACTTTTCTAACTGAATTCTCATATGGGACCTCTTTTTTTTTTCCTATCTCAAGATTCCAACAACATATACATATAAACCCACCAAGGATCTCTCTAAAAAAAAGAAGGAAAGTTTAACGCAATTTCTCAAACCCCAAAAGTATTCTTTCTGTAATTTCTTTCTCACAAACGAAGTTTGGGTTATCAGTCTATTTGTGTTTTTGATTGCTCAAATATAACTAGACCCAGAGAGGATTCTCTTTCTCATTTTTTTCAGCAAAGTGAAACCTGCCTCTAAAAATCGGGAAAGATGGTGAGAAATGCCTTCACTATTTTATCGAAAACCCAATGCTTAGGAAGGAATCTCTTCATATCCCAAGGTTTCAGTCATATAAGAAGGAAACCCAACAAGGATATCTCTCTCAAGTTTGAACAAAAAAATTAACAATAGATTAGGCAGAATCCAATCTAAAAAAAAAAAAAAAGTGAAGGCATTTCTCACCCACCCGGAAGCATGGCAATCATTGTGGGTAGGGGATTGGAAAGGTGACTAGTGTTGCGCAAGAAAATCAGCCCCCATCAGATATCCCTATATTTATTGATTTTTGAAGGCCTCCAACTTGGAAGGTTTTATGACTGTACAATTTTTTGCAGTTCAATCCAATGGTTAGTGTAGGTTGTATAATTCACAGATGGTATTGAGTATGAGGGGTAGACTGATTAAAGGTAAACCAAGTTGGGGCTGGACAGCATAATAGCAATAAGTAATCCAGACTTAGTTGACTCTTTTTTTATTAATTCATAACTCAATTAGAACTCTCCAAGAGATAGTACAAGTTTGCAACTACCATCTATGTCGCTAATATTTGAAAATGAGGTTATTCGTTAAATAAACTTCTTTTATTAATTATTTTAACTTGATTACCTTATTGTTACTGTTGTGGGCTTGTGCCCCAAATCAACTCCAAACACAAACAGGAGGCAAATATTGGAATGCTCCCTTTTGTAGAAACCAACTGATCCTTGCTTACCACATACTCCATCTCACAGATGACAGATCAATCACTTCTTTTCACTTCATATAGTTTACAAAGAGTCACTATCAGAAAGTTTGTGGGTAGATCACAGCTTTAAAGATATGGGTTCTTTCATATGATGGCAGTTGTAGAAGACATGTAGGTTGTATTGCAGGATTCTCTTTCATGTTGTTGTAAGTGAGAGTCTCTCTTCCTCTTTCTTCTTGTCTCCCTCTCTTTCGTTTTTCTTTCATAGATCGAAAGCCATGGATTCTGGCAACAGTGGAAGTATGCAGTCATCAAGTGGTGGAGATGAAGAGCATGATTCAAGAGTAGAAGAATCCATCTCTGCCTTGTTGAAAATTTCAAATTATCATATCCACACTTCTGCTATTGGTTTCCGTCGTGCATGTCATGGATGACATCAGTATAAGTAGCTCAATAACAGTCACTCAAAATCTAGTTTTCAAATTTTTCTGATAACGATATCGTTACAATTACTTATAGGTTCTTCGCCCATTTTTTATCTCAAACAATAAATATGACAATGACTTTATAATGGGGTGCATAAACAATGAGAAAGGCTCACGAACTTGATTCAAAAATGCATTTTCCTAATAGGTATGGTTTGCCGCTCGCATATTCTACACTTGGGTCATGAGTTCCCTAGTATTGGTTCCAGTTTAAGCACTATTGAAAGAAGCCAATTTACATCTAATCAGGGGTTCAACTTCAACCATATTTTCAGACCCTCCATTCTAATTTTTAGGATTCCATGTTTTACATCTAACCAAGTTTGAAATGCAAAGAAACATATCGAAGTTTCCCTAGAATCTATTGAAGTATCGGCCAAATCATCCACTTACTAAACTGGCACACTAAATAACCTAAAACATCCAAAAGATTCAAAGCATGAAAGTCTAATGTAGCCTATTAGAGAATGGGCAACAACTTCCTCTAAACTTGTCATAGTTGCAATACATGGCTCGTAAAAAAGGTTCGAATAATCCAAGCATTTGATCTTCAAAAACCATTTGACACGTGAATACAGCCTTCAACCGCAAATACGCTCTCAAAATTTATAGAATGCTTTCTTTATAGCCAACATGCCTTGAATGTGCGACCTTCTCATTGCAACAATGAGAACCTTCATACTTTGCTACATGCTTTCGTCAAGATTCCTCAATGGTTTCTAGTGAAACTTTGGGTTGGTCTATAAACGTTCCATAAAGTGGATGTGCTTGGATTGCACTACCAAATGACTCATCCTTTGCCTCGCATAAGGCGGAGTTTAAAAAGTTGTGTTCCCAACTCTTTAACTGACCATCCTGGCTCTCCAATAAAATAAAATAAAAAACAGGTTTGAAAGCTCCAACCATCCATAAATCTGCACTCTGAGGGTCACTCTCATCATGTTTGACCTTCATATCAGAAACACCTCTCATGAATCACAATTGGCCTATGTACTGCTCATATCATAGTGATATTCTCACGTCTTTTGAGTTATCTTTTTCACCCAAAGATTGAAAAAAATATATGTGAAACCAGATCTAGCTGCAATTCACATATGAGGTTCTGATTCAACATTCTATATTTCATCTACCCCACATTTACAGAGACATAGAACTAAAAAAAAAAAAGAGCTAAGATGATGCTACAACCAAATTAACAAGATCCTCGTCTTTAAAACTGATCCAATTATTCGAAAGAAAAGTGACACAAAATAAAGGAAAATTCCATTAGATCTTTTCAGTTGAAGAGGAAATATTGCAGACCTGATAAGATTCTTGGAAGTGATGTGAGGGGTTTTGATTGCAGCACCAATCAGACTGCTTCCCGTTATAAAAATACCCCTGATGATGTTACAAAGAGAAAAAAAAAAACTAATTCTCAGAACCCGAAATCCAAAAGAAAAGATTGGATAGAATGAATTCATACCAAGCGGCTCCCAAGACCGATACGCCAATTGAGATGGCGATTCCAATGGCGGAAAAAGTGTAGGGTGAGATCCGCACGATCGCACGCGCCCACGAGCCAGAGTCTCCCATGCCCATTGATTCTTCCATATTGGATTTTTGCTATTCAGATGCCGATCTCTGCAATGAGAATTAGGGCTAGGGCTTGGATCTAGATGGATGCGCAGAGATTTTTTAGAGCTTTGCTCTCTCTCTGACTACTTGTAATACTGACCCCAGAGAGAAAAGATGATGGGAGATGAATGTGGGCTGGCCTGAGTTCGAGATGGAACCCATATTGCCAAGCTCGACCCTGAGCCCAAATTTTAAAGTCTAAGCTTGATCCAGGCATCGAGCGGAGAGGGAAACAGAGAGTAGTGAGCTGAGAAGGAGAGGGAATGAGAGAGCTAGAGCCGCAATGTAGGGAGAAGGAAGGAGGAAGAAAGGAGAAGAAAATCTTTCGATGGTTTTAGGGTAAAAGGGTGGGATTGAAAACGATATCGTTCGATAAAGGGAGGGTAAAAGAGTAAAAAATCACTGTACGAACACCAAAATGGTCATTTTCATGTATTTCTAATTAAATGCGATGTATTTGTGTATAGGGACACTTTTTTGGTAAAAATCCCAAAAAAAAAGGTCATTTCATATTTGGCATGTGGCCCTACCTATAATGGTAACGCCAATGTTGCATTGACCAATGGTGATATTGGCGACTTTCACCATTTCAACATTGTGATTATGATATTTTTGTTTTTATTATTTAAAAAAAAAATGGTTTGCGATCAAGGGCTCACCTAACCAACAAATATAAGAATAGTCTTTGATTAATCATGTATAAACAAATTAGATGGACTGAATGTGGTTATTCTTCTAAGTTAAATTCATAGAATGAATGGCCAGTAAACAGTCTTGAGTTTCGATCATCAAGTTAAAGGCATGAGATAATGATGCTTGAAACCATCCATCATCTCGATCTCTAAGACTTTTAATCAACAATTTTCCTCTCATGGGGTGAGAGCGCCCCCCACCGCGAAATTCGTAGGTAGACAAATCCACAGCTGGCTGCGAAAATGGAACTGTTTACTAGGTTGGGGCCATATTTCACTAAAATATAAGTTGTGATCTTCAATAAATTAATCAGATATAAAATTCTTCTCTAAGATGACATTTTGCACACAGTAACTAATGCAGACGATGTCTAGGATAGCTATTTGTTCGCAGGGCCGGCTCGAGACAATTTGAGGCCTAAAGCAATAATTTTAAATAAGGCCTTTTTTTTATTTTTTTTAATATTATTATAAATATTTCTTTAAAATCTATTTTCTCGCTTTTTGTGATGCAAAATTACTAATTAAGTTTTTATATTCAAGTTTTGCTATCATATTTTTTTCGATTGATAGTATGACTAATCCACTTAATCTTTCTTGTGACACTGTTGATCTTAGATAGAATTTTATCAATTTGAATTTTTATATGATACTAATCCTCTTGAGATAACAAACTATAAAAGAGAATTTTATGCATCTTTGAATCAAGTAAAATCTGGATTGGGTTAGGCCGACCTTGGACCTATAGTAAATTTGTGCTGCGGTTCACAGTTCAATCTGGGTTAGGCTTGGGCGCAATAACCCAATGGGAGAATTTCAAAACGGGACCTCAGTTTCTTGGGACATTTCAAAACAGGACAAAATAAAAAACACATTTCAAAATGGGCGTAAGTTTCCATTTTTCTTTCAAAACAGGACATCTGGCCAAATAGGGGAATTTCCGACGAACTTTTTCCCCTAAAGTTTTTAAAACCCAAGATTGCCCTCGGTGACCTTTTGTTGCCTGTGAATAAAATCAGGTTAGAATCGTTTATTTCACTGGTGGTTATCCGTTTCTTCCTTCTTCTTTCTTCAAGACCCTCTCTCCTTCCTCCATGGCGGGCACAGTCGGCTACTGTGCTCCCAGGCATTCAGAATAATGAATTGAAAAATAAAGCCCCAGACCTCTATCATGGTGATCTCATCATTCCTCGATTGTGACCAGGTTCAACCCAACCTTAGCCTTCCCATGTTCATTCTTGGCCCAGTTTAATAAATGAAAAAATATAAAAGAAAAGCAGCACCACACAGAGTACTGACATGAAGATAATGTGTCAAAACTCAAATGCATCCATATTAAAGCAAGAGAATTTAACTATTTCTTCTTCTTGTTCTCCTCTTCGACACCAATTTAATGTCATCTTCATTTCCAACCTCATTTGATGAATCTTAATTAGTTGGGAGTCCCAACAAGAGGTGTGGGTGATGTTTGTTGTCGTCCTAGCATCGATGGTGGTGGCAAGTCCAAGATCGACAATCCAAAATCTTCATGTTCCAGCAAATCCATGATCCAATGGAGCTGGTTCCAGGCACGCCCACGTCTCTAGAAAGATCAAAGACTCTTGTATAGGCACAGGTGCTCTGAAACTCATCATAAAATGAGTCCATTGAGAAAAAGAGTATGACATGTTTCAATTTGCAAGGTGGGAGGAGGAGAGAACACGTTTGCCTAGAATGAAAGGTTTCACAGGTCAATTGTGGCTTTGGAATGTTATTAGATAAGGCAGTGGGACTCATGTCAAGACATCGGTGGGACCCATCGATAGTAATGGGTAAAATTGAACCGTCTGATTTTGCCTTAGCGTTTGCCTTTAGATATGAAATAATTGAGATTGTGTCGAATGATGGTTTCATCGTCCTAGTGGGCCCTGCCAATTTTCACGATTGGGATTGATTGGATTAGATATCATGTCCTCTCTTGAGCTTCTTCTAGACCGTAAACTCTCAACAACAGAGGAGTGGTTTTCATTCTTCAAGCCATCCCGGAGCAGCTATGCAATAACAGAGGAGTGGATTTCATGGAGGTGTATGTTGACGTGGATTTTCAAGAACTCCAACTGTACAATCTGAATGCTCGGTGCCCAACGAGAAGGATGGAGTGCTATGCATTCAATCGCCATATTGTTGCCGTACCTCCGATGCCGGCAGTCGCCAGTGCTCGTCGTGGATGAAGGAGGGAAGGGCTTGAAGAAGGAAGAAGGAAGAAGGAAGAAATGGTAGGGAAATGACCGACCCATCCTGGTTTTATTCACAGCAACAAAAGTTCACCGAGGGCGATTTTGGGTTTTTAAAAAATTAGAGGAAAAAGGTCCCCGGAAAGTCCCCTATTTGGCCGGTTGTCTTGTTTTGAAACAAAAATGGAAAACTTAAAGGTCTATTTTGAAATATGTTTTTTATTTTGTCCTGTTTTGAAATGTCCCAGAAACTTAGGCTCTATTTTGAAATTTTCCCTAACCCAATTTTGGGTTAAGTTTGAGTTATATGTCGGGTTCATATTTTTAGCCCATTTACTAAACAGAATGGAAGAGGGACAACCCTCGTCCAACCAAAACCATATTCAGTTGCTCCATGAGTATATCTCATGAGCACCACACTAAACACCATGTACACACCCTACTATTAATGTCCACAACTTGTATTTAAATCAGGGTCATGTTCAGCAGGAACTTCCCCTCCAGCAGCACAAGAACTATTTCATTGTTTCTAGTGAGATTCAGAGACTCAAAACATCCAAGATAACCCATCCCCTCTGGACCCTTTCCCAACTCAACTTGATATCCAAATGAGAGTTAGTTTGACTCAAATAACTATAAATCAACTCATAAATTCAATGAAGTCTCGACTTTTGGAAACAATCTTAGATATTAAAGGGACCTAGATTCAAAGTTCTCAACAATATTGAATCAAGTGATGTATTAGATATAGCTAGATATAGATTATAGTCATAATCAACATCATCCCCATCGTAGCCTCATCCCAACGATCTGGGGTTTTAGCTTAATGAGCTTTACTAATAATATTGAAGACAAGAAATCACTCAGACGTGTTCAGTTGTAACTGATAAAATGAAAGAAGGCAAGAAACCACAAACCATAGTCCATCCCATTATCATTAAGCTGAAAGAATTAAATCATACAGAAAGCCATAAATAAATTCTAGATGCAAATATTCTAGAACATAATATCAAGAATTCTAGGATCTTCATCATGTCAGATTATTAAAGATTTATGGATTCGGGTGAGATACCTGGATCCATTGTGAACGACTGCCTACTGTTGCGGAAATACTACGACAATCAATCACGAACGGATGAATACAAGCGAGTGGGTGGTTTGTGATCTTGCTCAACCAAATCGCCTTAGTTCCTCAATGGGACTGTCGTCTCTCTTCCTGATGGGGAGAAGAAAAACTGTATTGTGATTTAGTGTATTGGGGATCATAACAGAAAGGGTCTTTATATATTGCTTATTTAGGGTTCCCATAATCCCCTAATTAAGACAAAATCGGTATCTACTCAATTAGTCCATATCAATTCGAGCAGTCAATGGGTTTACCAAAATTAGACCACTTGATTTCAGCCCATTAAATTAAATAGCTAATATAATTGAAGAAACAAAAGATATGTTGCCCAATTTAGTAAAGGAAACGTGATTTCCTAACAATCTCCCACTTGGGCTACATATTATT